>OZ008370.1:210699962-211367094 GCA_963931995.1 Phaonia tiefii | reverse complement strand
ACATGTTTGTAGCTTGTCGCAAATATAGAATACTTATGCCCAAACACATTGTGTTTGCTATTCAATATAACATGTTTGAGACACAGTGAATAATAGGCTATAATATATGTTATTGAGACCCATAAGTGGCTTTGTGTGAGACAAAAAGGCAGAAGCTTTTCAATTTCTGAAATCAATGCTTGCAAACATGTACATATTTCCTGCCTTTATTTTCCAGCGTGTATATGGGTTGTGCAAAAATTTTTCTTCATTTGTTTTGTGACATTGTTTGTTATTCGTCATCCAAGTTATGACATTTGACAATATCCCATAATAATTATTAAGAATTTCTGAAATTTTGAAATACTTCCGTTTTTAAAATTAAATATAAAAACTAAAATGGAATATGTTTCAAATGTATTGAGTGTATCGTTTATTTTAATTATTTTTTGATATTCGATCTCATTTCCTTCTAATTTTAAATAAATTTCTGATTTCGATTCGGTTCGAAATACTGTTGTGTTCCATTTTACTTATAATTATATTTAATTTTCTATTATTATCCCACTCTAAATATGCTACTATTGATAATTGATTTGTTGACAGATGCAGATGAGAATGACAGTATTACAAAATTAAAGGATTTGGCTGCCTAGAGTGTGTAGCAGATTACGCCAATAATACCTCGTTAGTTCCTCTAGAATCACCATAAGCATTGATAACCTGTCACTATCAAAAGAAAGTTCTCTTCGCAAACTCTTTTTTGTTTGACTTTCAATTTACCCAGCCTTAACATTACAATGATATGTATGTTATAATGTTTGCAAAAATGTCATTCTGTTAACTTGTCTATAAATGATGAATCTTGTCACAAATATTTTAACAAACTGTTTTCTTTATATGCATGTATTTTTACCGATGATTTGGCCGTTTGATTTGACTCTTTTTCTTAACCACTTTTTAGAGTATTTTCTCTTCGTATACAATATTTCCATGCTGTGCTGTTGTTACTGATGTCAACATTGGCGTTGTTTTCGACTTCTGTTCCTTGAGTGGGTGGTGGGACATCAATCAAGAAAAGTGTTTTCTTTGATTGAGATTTACTGGCGTAAATAAATCTTTCTGCATGTCAAATTGTGAAATGATGTTATCGTCGTCATCGTTAGGATATTATACGTAGTATCCATGTATGTGTATTTTGTATTCATGTGATTGTTATTTCCCTTAATGGGTTGTGCCAGTTAGGAGTTTTTAACTTATTTGTAGATTAGGAAACAATAACTTGTGCGTTTTTGTCGTTGAGTTTATTATTGTATTCGTTCAGACGATGGTGTATTTAAATGCAGGTACAACCAAAAAGGTGTGATCAGAAACTGTTATCAATATATCGACCCCTAATTCGCAAAATAACGATGTCGACAACCGCGTAGTGCCAAATATGCACTCGCCACTATAACAACTTCGGTTAGTGACAATTTTTTCACTAACCGTTGAAAATATGATCTCTTAGTCTTAAATGAAATTACAACTTTGAAAATTACTTGGAAAATTACACTGATACAATCCTCGTGCTACTTAAGTTATTGGGTCAAGATGGATGAGCATTCTCCATCCCATACAAATCAGTAACTTGTTTACCCTAAACGCCAATAGTCACTGTTTTGTGAAATGCTCCTTTAATTTTGAAAACGATCGATATTGACAAACCAATTCTTGTACATCCCATTTAGATGTTGACTGGTAGTCTGATTAGTCGACACAATATCTTTCGTAAAATCCAGCCGATCATAATTGCATTTGCCATCCAGCTATATATTGTCACATACGACTCTGATATTCCAAATTCTAGTTTTTGCTACTCCCCCCAGTAGGTCAAAATACATCGGCCAAAATTCAATATCTTCTGATGTAGAAAATATTTTTAATTAAGTTCCAATTGTAGGTAAAGAGCCAAGGATTATTTGGTGATAGAAGGTTATTTTAGAAAATATTGTAAAGTTGACTATTTTACGGTTTTAAAGAAAACAAAAATTTGCTTTTGGAACGGAGTTCCTCATCACACGTTGCTGGATGGGGTCTAAATGAAAATAATTAAGCAACTTTTTTATGTTACAACCCAGCATTATCAACTATATTGGGTACTTTTGCTTTGGTTTATGTCTAGACTAACATATGTTGGGAAATTTCCTGTTTAACGAGAAGTTTTCTAGGTGGATCCTGAAGCCAATATTTAGTATATGTGGTAGTTTTGAACCCAATAAAAAGTAAATTTAGAATAGTCAAAGTGAAAGAAGTTTAACAAAAGAACATTTTCTTAAATAAGTGCCTCTCTTAAAAAAAGTAAATTTTCTCAAAAACAAATACCAGTTCATATTCTTAAACAAAGCATCTTTTCTTAAAAAAAATCCAATGAGTGTTCCAACTCACGGGCGATGTGTTAACACCTTTTTGCTACACGGTACCTGTTCGATTTCTATGAACACATTCGTAAATTTTACATTGGAAAATAAAAAACAGCGTTCAATCATATGACGACGTTATTGTTAAATAATATTAATACTTAAAATTATTTAAAGACCCAGTGCAAGCACATGTGTCATTATTTTCTTGCTCAATACTTTTTGTTTTATTCCCACAAAAGTCAAAGAATGCAAAGCAACAGACACTTGTACATACATACATACATACATTGTTATATTCGTACGATATAACCGAAGATCAACATAAAATACTTTTTTAATATTACTCCAAATTAATACTCCAAATTAAAACACTTAAATCTTGGCTCACCGATATCGGATCGCCTTAATTTTTGGCCTAAACTCTTCGCCGAAACCCGCACTAGCTTTTTAATCCAAACATTAATAAAATCGGCTATGAATTTCCGGAGAAAATCGCGTGGGAAAATTATATGAAAATCGCCCAATAATCACTTTCAATACCGACTGCCAAGCAACGAACAAACAAACGATGATTTACTCTTACAAACCTAACACTTGCGTATGTATTAAACTGATAGTTTACTGCCCTAGAGGCGCGCGTATAGATGTTAACACATCAAAAATGCCTTATTTTAACGAAGTACCTTTGCTTAAAAAAGTAAATTTTCTTACAAAATGTATATTTTCTTTAACAAAGTAATATTTTTTAAAATATGTACCTTTTCATAAAAAAGTAAATTTTCTTACAACAAATTAACTTTTCTTAAAAAACTGGCCGTTGATAAAAGATTACCTTTTTTCTGAATCAAAATAACATTTTTTTGAAATAATGAATACCTACTCCTAAAAATGTACCTATTCTTGAAAAAAGGACCAATTCTAAAAAAATTCTCATTTCTTACATTTGCTTTGGAAAAAATACCTTCTCTTAAAACAAACTATTCTTACAAAAATTCCTTTTCTTAAAAAGAAACTAATACCTTTTGTTTTCTTTTCTTGAGATAAGTAGCCTTTCTGAACATAAGTACATTTTCTTAAAAAGATAAACTGTTCCAAAAAAGAGTACCACTTCTTTAAAAAGTACCTGTTTTAAAAAAAATACTTCTTTGTAGAAAAAATGTATACTCTTATGGCTTTTTCTTACAGAAATGACGTCTCCTTAGAAATAGGACATTTTCTTAAAAAAGCATTAGCTTTTAATGAAAGAAGTACCTCTCTTTAAAAAATTACCTTTTCGGGAAAATATAATACATATTCTTACGAAAAGGACCTAAGAATATACTTAAAAAAATACATTATATAAAAAAAGTTATCTTAATAAAATCTTATCAATTTACAAAAAATATATTTTCTTAAAAATCCATTTAAGTTATAGTATTTTTCGCCGGGCGTCTTAGTCGTGTTGGAACTATTACAATATAAATAGCGAAATGGACGTCGTTCTAACCGCCTGTCCCGTGACTCATCATGTCATTTTGTGTATGTTTAACATATTTTGATGTAACATATTTTGTGTACAAACGTTTTTAGTGTGTCTCAGTAAGATTCCACTTTTTAAATTTAGTGTAATGTTTTCGTTGTATAATTGGCAACTCTGGAATTTGGTAGCTGTCACATATATTTATTCCGATTATTAAAAATGGAGCGATTTACGAAAAAACAATGCGTTATTATTGTGAAAACTTGTTTCAAAAATTTGGAAAGTTATGCTGAGACTGCTTGCCAACTTCGAAGAATTTTCGGTCGAGAAGTGCACCTAATGTGTCAACCATTCGAAAAGTGGTCAACAAATTTTAAGAAACTGGGTCGGTTATGGAGGGTAAGGATCCTGTGCGTCAATGTACCAGTCGGTCTCTTGAAAAGAGTGTCTCTTGAGAGTGTCTCCGAAAATCTGAAAACCTCAATTCGGCATCGTTCTCAAGAATTTCAAATTTCACGAAGCACTACGTAGCAATTTTTGACAAAAGACCTCCACCTTCACGCGTATAAAATTCAGCTCACTCATGAGCACGGACCTGCAGACCATTGAAAGCGGCGGCAATTCAGCTGTTTGCAGTATTTAAAAAAAAGTAATTTTCCCCGATGAAGCGCCTTTCCATCTGAATGGCTTCGTGAATACAGAAAATTGTCGACTTTAGGGCTCAGGAAATCCTCATTCAATCCATGAGAAACAAATGTACCCACAACGGGCAACTATTTGCTATGGATTTTGGTCAGGCGGCGTGACTTTTTTGAAGATGAGGCCGAAATTGCACTGACTGCGAACTGTATTTGTTACAGGAACATGATAACGGAGTTCTTGTGAGCTCAACTGGACGGCATGGATCTGGATGATAAGTATATGGTTTCAGAAAGACGGCGGCACGTGCCGACACCGCTCATGAAATATTCGATTTATTGCAGCAACGACTTCGAGAACAAATTATCTCAGAAACTCTGATGTCAGCTGACCACCAAGATTATGCGTTTTAACACCGTCCGATTTCTTTGTATGGGGTTTTGGGAAATCTCAAATTTGTGCGAATAAACCAAAAACAATTCCTGAGCTCAAATCAGAGATCCAACGCTTCATCGGTGAGATACAGCCACATACATATCTGTGAAAAAGTAATGAAAAAGAAGAATGGCCTGTCATCAGAGTCACAAGGGCCATTTGGCAGTTTTGAATATCGACAAAAATTGCTTTATTTTGTGGATTTTTTGAACTGTATTTCATACAGTTTTGGATATATTTGCACTCAATTTTCCTTTAGTAGAAAATGTGGTTACTTAGATTGAAGAAGACGCATAATATATTGATTTGTAGTCTCCAACGTGAATATTTACTTTTTTCTCAGCAACTTTAAAATATGTCTCAATTTGTCTCAATCGTATATTTTACACATAGGAGGTATCAGTCTCTAGTTGTCGTCTGTGTTGCAGTGGTTAGAGTATGCGCTCGTGTGCATAAGAACGTGGGTTCGATTCCTACTCTGACCACCTTAAATGTCTTTCAACGACGGTCACCTATCTTAGCAATGGCGATACCATCTATTACTTAGCCACGAAAAAGCTTCTCAAAATACCATTAGAAACCGGTGTAAAACCGTGGCTTTAAGTGGTAGAAAAATTCGAAGGGGCACAGTTCACTGGTTATTAGAAGCTCGCCCCAATCTCTTCATGGGATGAAATGGGAAACCGTTTTTTAAGGTTTTAAAATAAATAAATGGTTTCCCATTACATCCCATGAAGGGACAGGGGAGAACTTCTCACAATCACTGAGCTGTGAAGTTTCCAGTTTTAACTCACTGAATGGGACCTACAGTTTTACACCGATTCCGAACGGTATTTTGAGAAGCTTTTTCATGGCTATATACTCGATAGTGTCGCCGTCACTATGCGAGGTGACCGCCGCCGAAAGAAATTTTAAGGTGGTCAGAGCAGGGATCGAACCCAGGATCTCATGTATAAGAGGCGCACACACTGTCCATTGTACCACCAAGTCTTGGCACGTGTTTTATTTGAAAGACTAAATAAAGCCAGTTGTTTAACACCTCAGTGGTCGTACGTACTCATATACAAGAGCAGCGCACACACCACCGACGGTCAAAATAAATTACTTCCTTAAAATTCTACCAAATGGACAATATTAATGTTTGAGCGCGTTCATCGTACTTCCACCTGGATCTCTTTCGGTTGGCATTGGTATAAAGAATCTATTTTTCATATCCAGTGGAAATGCATTTCAAAAATGGATAATATTTGTTCTGTTTGGGCATTAAATCGCAACTGCTTATTCCCTTTGTTAAGTGGATTTCCTAAGCTCATCCGGAACCCAAATATCAAGCACTTTGACATGTCCAACCCATTTCAAAGGGTTTCAACGGTAGTGTGTGACACCTTCAGATTCTCTGCAAACGTGTTGGTCAGATTCGATCATTCGGCCAGCCGCTCCTGGGACTATTTTTGATCGTAACTTTTTTGAACCCGCTTTAGCATGTACGTTCTGTTAAACCATCCAAACCATACACGTCAAAAAATACTGGTGTTTTTCTGCGGCTGTTTTGCCTTTTCGGAAATATAAGAGCAAACTATGACGATCCATATTTATCCATATTTACAACACGATTTAAATGAAAACTTACCACTAAAAATAATGTGACATATCTCAAATTTAACCTTGCAATGTCAGCTGTGTAACTATGTAACAATGAATTGAGTCAGCTGATCAAACGCTTTTCAAAAAAAAACAAAAGCACCATCTATATGTAAAACCCGAAATTGCTTTCTTGTCACCCCAGTAATAATAAAAAAGCAAATACTGATGATCGAAATTGATTATATTGTTTGTCAGAATTGGTTTTATTGTTTCTTCGTGAAGATAAAAACAACGTTTGCATGCCTTTGAACATATGTTTGAAGCAAGTTGCCACTCCGAATGAAAAATTCGTTTCAAAAGCATCAGCCGATGCATCAGACGTAAAAAAAACGTTCAGCACGCAACTTTTGTCTTATGTGCGGGAATGCAACTAAATCATTAGGTGCCAGCTCGGGGCTCTAAAGCGCATGATCTACAAATCACCGTTTTTGTTGGTCAAATACGCGTTTGTTTGAGACCACGTGTGACAAATACCATTTTCCTGATGGAGTACGGTTCCTATTTGGGGGTTCGATTTCCTTAGTTTACCAAAAATTTGTAGCACGCAAGTGATGTATGGCCTGAAACATCCTGCATAAAATCATAGCTCAAAATGTCAGCGTGAGATTATGTCCAGGATTTTTTATACTTTGATTAAGTGGAATTTCCTTGATAACTACCCAGCAAAAATATAATGGAGTAGTTCCAGCGGCTCTACCTCTTTCAGTACTATTTGCGGATTTTCGGCATCCAGGAATCCGAAATTGCATTGCAGATATTGTGGTGTTTGTCGAATAAAAAAGATTATCTGCCACTAATGCTGTTATTGTTCGTCCAAGTTCAATGTCTTCGATAGCTCAATGGTGAGATGCGCGGCTGACAATTTAAACGCTTGAGTTCGAACCCCGGTCCCGGTCGGGGAAAATTGTTACAGAAAAATGAATAATTAATTATTTAAACCCTCGCTACACAACCCCGTAATTTGTATGGTCTACTTTCAGGCGATACAATTTGATTCCGAAAATGTTGACAACAAATGTTCGGTCGTTGTATCTTGCCACATTGGGCAATATTTTTAAAAATAACTACAAATTTAATCGACACATTGCAAATTGCTTAAAAAAATTAAAAAGTTTCATTTGGAGAGATTTGAACCCAGGACCTTCACCAGCTGCCGTTTTCTAGTCATGCTAATTTTTGAGCTGAATTGTCGCGCTAAGGAACAGCATTTATTCTACTTAAAAGTATCCAAATTGGGAGTACTACCTCCAAGGACAACAATATGTAAAAAGCGGTGGTGCAGCACCCAAATTTGCACTACCTCTTACCGAGTAGATCTGGTGGAAATTCTGGTGATTGGTATACACTTTTTTTGCTGGGTAGTATGTACCAACCTACGAAGTATATTCGGAAACCTGCTGTGTTACATAGATGTAACCTTCTTCCCGATTTTTAGCTATTTTATGTAGTTGATATTTAATTAGCCATCTTATGCCTCACCTATTTTCATTTCAAACATTATTAAACTGCTGTTCATTTGTTGTCTTTTGTAAACAGACATTCAGTCGTCGTGTGCATTTCTAGCCATGTCATGTAGGCTTGATTGTGGTTACAATGATCAACATGGCCGTTTTCAAGCCGTATAAAAGGTATCCCAGAATTCAGGCAAGATTAAATTCGAATTGTATTATTCTCGAGATGTATGTGATCCACATCCCGTCTTGTGGAAACCACATGTCGTCCATATCAAAATCATCCGATTAAGAAACAACAAAACTGGATTATAATGTATATAGGAAGCGTGTATAATAACTCGTGTATTTCATTCCATCAAGATAAAAATGAACTTAATCGCTTGCGATGATTTGTTTCGAAAACCGTTCATTATTTTTAAAATATGTTCTCATTTAGAGTTAAAATTTTTATTAACCCTGAGCTGCCAGCTGATACGCTGTCATTTCCACTTCTCTAACTACTTTTTACCTTAATCACCGATTCTAGTGGGATATTATAGGTCTTTAAATCATCCAAGATATCAATGGGATTTAGCCTGGAAAGCCCATGTAAGAAAGTAGTATACAGTATATTTTCATTAATGTTGTATTAGTAGAAATAAACATTCCCCTCTGTCAACTCCCTTATACGTAACTCTTATTTTTCCTGAGTTTACGGAAACAATTTTATGTCAGTTAATTGATGCATTTTTTAAAAAAATTTCCCTTATTGAAACACTGATCCCAGCAGCAATTGGTGGTAGCTTTAATCAGATTTAAATTTATGTTGGTTTCCGAAATGCTCACGTAGCATTAACTGTGCCGACACTGAATGATATCAACAGTGATTTTAAGCATCGAAGCACAGACTTCAAAACTCGGTGGGCCCCCCATCGAGAAACAATATGATTTCCGGTTTTTTGAATTACAAGCATTACAATTCGATTATTAGAATATAATTTATAACACAGACCATTTTGTTGATTTTCGCGTCACTGCGACCAAATCGGACGAGTTCATCAAAGGTAACAAAGTAGTTTGTTCCATCGACAGGAAACACATGGCCAAAACTAGTTCATCCTTGGTTAATAATGGCGTAGTTTTAAAACAGAGTTCTCCTCCACTTTGGCTGTGTTATCCAATAATGATACGCAGTAATGTACTAAAATTATAAAGCAACAAAAGGGCTTCCTATCATATCCCGTGAGGGCGTTGTTTTTTTACACCCACTGGTTGGGACCTACAGTTTTATATGGGCTCCGAATAGTAGTTTTGGGAAGCACTCGATGGCTCAGTACGCGATAGTGTCACCATCACTATACGGGGGGACCGTAGTCGAAAGAAATGCAAGGTGTAACTGGAAACTGACAACCCGGTCCGATCTTTTACATTTTGCCTCTACTTGATACCACAAAGTTTTCTCAAGGATGCGTTCAGTCTGGGTCGCCTCATTTTTAGGCTTCTTGCGAGAACCTTTCAAGTTGTTTCATGTAGACCCGTTCTATTGATTAGACATTGCAACCACCTTACTTTAAAATGTTCGCGTTGATCTACCCAGTATTAGTTTCTCTCTCGGAGTATTCGTCAATTCATCCCCCAAATATGGCAACTCTGTTGCTGAACTTCGACCTAGTGTCCTCTTCGGCACGTTCCGTGTCCGTATTGCTTGTCCGATGTCGCCTATAATATGTATGGGACACCAATTTTCCCCGCCAACTTGTATGGCAAACTTTACTCCCGTGAAAGTAACCATTGGCTATCCCCGGGAAATTCGATATTAATGGTATTAATAAACCAATATTCATTGAAGACCAATCCAAATTCCCGTAATTTTCGGTCCTTTCAATTTTAACGCGTGAGTTCTGTTCATTCCAAGTTTGGTGTTCTGGAAAAATTGTTGTTGACTTCCAATGAATTTATTGAATTCTTGTTCGTCAAGTGTGTTCTCGGTCGCTACATCATTGTGAAGTAGATTATCCTTTGGCCTTGTCATCTGAAGGCTGACAGTGCATATCCCAAGATTTCAAGAGTTTGTCATGGAATTTTGGAACGAAGTTCTTTATCGCACGTTGCGGGATGGGGGCGAAATGCAAAAAAAATTAACAACTTTTGTTTTAACACTATTACGTTACAACCCACTATTAGCAACTATATTGTTTACTTTTGCGTTGGTTTGTGTCTAGACTAACGGCTTGGAAAATAGAGAAAGAAATTAACTAGAAGTCTCACATATGTTGGGAAATTGCTTGTTTAGTGGGAATTTTTTAGGTGGAGCCTGAAATCTATATTTAGTATGCATTGTAGTTTTAAACCCAATAAAAGTAAATTTATGGCCTTTTCTTACAGAAAATACTTCTGAAAAATATTACCTTTTCTTAAAAAACATTGGCTTTAAATAAAAGAAGTGCCTCTCTTTAAAAACGGAAGTTTTCGGGAAAATATAATACATATTCCTACAAAAAAGAAATTACATGAGGTGCCAGGAGACACCCGGTTGGAACGAAGTTTCTTTCGCTATATAGTATGTACTAGCTAGTTCCATACAATAATACATACCATAGAAGCTTTTATTCGCTCAATAAATTAAACGTCATAGGTACGATGGAAAGTAAACACTGGATGGTGGAAAATATGGGTTCAATAATACCAGATAGTGGCAATAGTATACAGCGATCAACAAAGGAACAACAACCGAATTTCGTGTTTTTGTGGGAAACTAGTTGTGTTAAATACAATACAAATGTATACCAACGGTAAAAGTCAACAAAAAAGTGCAAAATATATTTAAATTTTTCAGTTCTACACAAAAACGACAGGAAAAAGTTAAGTGAACATATTTTGTAACTCCACCTGGTGGTAGGTAATTTTAAATTTAATTGCTCTCATTTCCACAAACCTACGATGAGAGTGTGAAATGAAACGTCAGATGAGAGAATAAGTTTATCTATGTATGTATTATTCTATGGCTAGTTCCAACACGCCTGTTGAAAAATACTGTAATTTAAATGGATCTTTAAGGAAACATACTTTTTGTAAAATGATAAACTTTTTTTAAGAAATTTTTTGTTTATTGAATGCATTTTTTTAAAAGAAGTATATTTTTAGGTCCCTTTGTAATAGTATGTATTATATTTTACCGAAAAGGTCCTTTCTTTAATGAGAGGTACATCTTTTTTAAAAGCTAATATTCTCTTAAAGAAAAGCTACCATTTTTATTAAGAAGAGCTTCTGTAAGAAAAAGCCTAAGAGTATGAATTTTTTTTACAAAGAATTACTTTTTTCAGAACAAGAGCTTTTCAAAGAAGTGGTACTCTTTTTAGGAAAAGGTTATTTTTTAACAAAATTTACTTTTTAAGAGAAGGTATATTTTTATTGAAGAAAAGTTTTTTTTACGAAAGAACATGTACAATTTTAAGAGTAGGTACTTATGTCAAGAAAAGTTATTTTTTTTTACAAGGAAAATGGTCTTTAACCTTTTCAATACTGATTTTTTTTTAAAGATAGAACCCCTTCTTTGATGCGTACTGGTTGTGTATGGCTCAAATAATATTTCATAGGGTGCGTTTAAGAAAAGGTTAACCAGGACAAGGAAAATATCCTGGGACATATATGTCCCATCAGTAACTGAGGATGGGACACATACGTCCCAATAGTACCGCAAAAAAAATCAATGTAATTTATAAGCTTCAATGCTTCTATAATTTATTGATAGAAACAAGTAGGAATTCAATACGTGTCATATACAGTAAATACAAATGTATGTTAATTCGTATGACATTTGGTGGAACATAGCTTGCACAAAGGAATATTGCAAGAAACACACATGGTTTTTGTACGTTGCTCTTTGTTATCATTCGCACAGCTTCTGCAACGGCGGCGATAGGAAGATGTTCTCCAACTCCAGAAAGTGTTTTTGATAGTTGGAACGGTCGACCGCTAGTGCAACGACGTTTGATTTTCGCTCTCTCTTTTCCATACTGAATAAGCTGCTCCGCCAACTCTACGAGAAAGCCAATTAATGGTACTTGCGCATGCTGAGTTTCTTGGAAAAGAATCCAAACATTGGATACGCAAACCATTAGTAATTTCTGAAAAACTCTCTTCCACCATTTTCCAGATTTTCTGTCAGCATCATAAAGAGATGAAAATTGATCTGAAAGATCCACACCGCCCATGTACTTATTATAGAAAGCAATGGCCTCGGGGCATGAAACTTCCATGACGTATCCTGTTTTCTTGGTCCTTTTAACATTCGTTACTATATCAGTGTGACAATTGCTGAGTAATAAAACCTCCTTTGTATCTTGCCATATGCAGAGCATAGTACCACTGTTGTTGAATTTAAAAACGTAGTCACCTCTTTGTAATTTTGAGCCATCAAGATTTGGTAAGAATTTCTTATTTTCCATAATTGTACCAACTAAACAAAAATCCAAAGTCTGCGCTAAGTTTACGGTAGTAAAAAATCGATCACAACAAATAACGGTTGAAGGATTTGAGATCGTGGAACACAGTTTTTTTACAACTCGTTCTCCAAGAGTACCTTCGCACGGAGCTGTTTCTCTTCCACAGTATACGTCCAAATCCAGTTCTGGAATCACACCGTTCCCAAATCTTAATGCCTCGTTTTATAGGTTTCTTTGGGTTGTATTGCTTCAAGGAAAAGATCTGCCTTTGAACTTTGCCATAGCTTCATCAATTGACTGGAACATGGAGTCAGTCCGACAATTTTTGAATGTGTGTTTTAGACAAGAAACCATTTCATCAACATAGTACGATTTTGTAGCATCTGAAGGATTTTCTGGGTCATTCATATATAGTTTTGACGACAGAATTAGAAACCGGTCGAGGCTTATACAGTTTTTGATGTGTTAACATCTATACGCGCGCCTCTAGGGCAGTAAACTATCAGTTTAATACATACGCAAGTGTTAGGTATGTAAGAGTAAATCATCGTTTGTTTGTTCGTTGCTTGGCAGTCGGTATTGAAAGTGATTATTGGGCGATTTTAATATAATTTTCCCACGCGATTTTCTCCGGAAATTCATAGCCGATTTTATTAATTTTTGGATTAAAAAGCTAGTGCGGGTTTCGACGAAGAGTTTAGGCCAAAAATTAAGGCGATGCGATATTGGCGAGCCGAGATTTAAGTTTTTTAATTTGGAGTATTAATTTGGAGTAATATTAAAAAAGTGTTTTATGTTGATCTTCGGTTTTGTCTTATGCATTGCAAAGAGAATAGTGACGTGGTTATACGTACATAAAATACTTTATATTAACTCTACCTCCGGGTTTGTGGGTCTCGGGATCATTGATATTGAGTGTTGAGGGTGTCTGTGTTCACATCGTGCTGAAGCGAAGCGGAAAAGTGAAAAAAGCAGGTAGCGGGAAAACCCAGAAGAGAAAAGGCAGTAGACTGCTAACGATTTCGGAGAAAACAATTAAGGACGTGAAGAAGACCGTGGTGATAGCCGACGGCGTGGGAGATTGTCATCCAGTGATGGATGAGACAATGGACGAAGTAATGAGGAAACGAAGCTGATAACTACAAGGTGCGATACGAGGCGAGTGTTGCGAAAATTGAGAAGCTGGAGGCGATGCTTGAGAAGGCATTGTGTGAAATCGCCAGACTAAGGAAGGTTAGCCGGAAAACTGAGTCCGGCACTGAAGACGAAGAAGAAGAGCAGTCCTCTGAGGACTACTCCACATCCGATGAGGGAGATGACGTCGGAGAAGAAAGCGAGATGGTATCCGTGGAGGCCATCAACAACAAGGAGGAGTTTCCATCGTTGCGCGAAACGATGTCGAGACCAGCAAAGATGGATTCGGCAGGGCAAGTCGCCACACCTGCCAGAGTAAAGGATGCAGCAGGGCAAGACGCCACACCTGCTCGGGATACGGTAGGGCAAGACGCCACACCTACCTGGACATCAGCAGCAGCCAAGAGGGTCAAGGCAGGAGATGATGATGCAGCAGGGCGAGACACCACAACTGCTTGGACAACGGTGGTGTCAACAGCAGCGGCCAAGAGGGCAAAAACTATGGCGAAGGCAGGTACGCCATGTTCAACAGCGGCAAGTACAGTTGCCGCAAAGGGTGCGGTGGCTGCTAATAAGCCATCAACATCGGCAGCTGCAAAGAGGGTGGCAACAGCGACATCAACTGCGAGAGCAGGTACTGCGGCGACATCAACTGCGAGAGCGGCAACAGCGACATCAACTGCGAGAGCAGGTACGGCAGCTAACATGAGGGCAGCTGCGGCAAAGAAGATTACAGGAAAATCGATCCCGGTCATAACGACCTTCGATATAGATGTCAAACTAATCCTGCGAAGAATCAGGAATACGCTGGGGCATGACAATTTCAGCCTCAGCATCTTGGGTAGAAAGTCTACCAACATTTCCGTGAATTCCCTTCAGGATCACGAGAAGTTAAGGGCGCTGTTAGAGGCGATTAGTGTAAAGTTTTACACCCACACTCCTCGGAGTGTGAAGCCATTCGTGGTCATCATTCGGCGGCTATCTGACACGTTTGACGTGGAAGATGTGAGGGTGTACTTAGAGGGTCTTGGGCTGAAGCTCGAGATCATGGGGCTGACAAAAATGGGTGGCGATCGTTGGCTAATAAAGCTATCGAACGAATCCGATTTGGTCAGTTTCCATGAACTGACGAGTATTTTGAATTGCCGTATCAGATTTGAGCGGTTTAGGAGAGGTAGGCCTACGCAGTGTTACAGGTGCCAGCGGTTTGGACATGTGGCCAGGAATTGCAACATGCCATCAATGTGCAGGACCGCACGAGTCGGAGGCGTGTGCTTTACCCAAGAAGGGTGAGGCCGTGAAGGAGGTACCAGTGGAGGATGAGATCACCGGGGAGGGGACGATGCAGGCCCCACGCAAGGTGAAATGCGTGAACTGCGACGCTGAGGGTCACACGGCTGGGGCAAGGGATTGCCCGAAGAAGATGGCGATTGCGGCTAAGATGCGTGCAGCGCGGAATGGACCGAGGGTTAGTGGGCCAGCGAATGCTAGGGCTGCGATGATGAGAAGGCCAGGGTTGTCATATGCGAATGTGGCAGGTGGTGCTTCCAGTGTATGGGCGAATTCGGACCGTGATGCGGCTCCTATAGCGGCTAATTTTGGAGGTCCTAGGACAGGGACTGATGCGGATGTTGGTGCGTTGAATGCAGATTGACGCAGGATGATGGGAGGCAGCATTTTCGACTGCATGATGAAGGTCCGGGAATTCGCAGGAGGCTATGCGGGAATCCGGGATGAAGCTGGAAGGATGCGGGCCATGGTGGCCTTTATGGAATCTCTGTTTCTTTCATGAACAGACGGCTGAAGTGTATATTCATCAACGTGGACTCCATCGTTTCAAGGCAGCGGAGGTACTATCTGGAGCTGTTTTTGGCGGAGCACAGACCAGACGTGCTTATGATGGCGGAACATGGACTTAGTGACCGGCATAGACTGGATGTCAGGGGTTATGTGACCCACAGATGTAGTTCGAACGGAGGTCGCGGTAAGGGGACGGCGATACTGGTTCGGGACGGGATTCATTGCATCAGGCTTGGAATGGATACCGGAATTATGCAGAACACTGCTGTCAGGATCAGCAGGCCAGGTGGCACCGCCATCTCATTAGTTTGTTTGTATTTGCGTCCTCACGCAGTACTTTCCGACTCTGACCTACTCACACTTAGTGAGCTGGTGAGAGACGGAGATGTGCTGATTGGCGGGGACTTAAATGCTAAACATCCTGACTGGGGTGGATCGGTGGTTAATGCGAATGGACGACGCTTGCGGGATTTCCTGTTGGGGTGTACGGATTTGGATGTCTTTCTGCGAGAGAGCCGACCAGGGTTTCTGGTACTGCAGCATCGTACATCGATATTTTTATGGCTTCTCCAGGCATACGTGTGTCTCAGGAGCTGAGAGTTTTGGATTATGAGTCGGATCACAGGGCTGTGGAAATTCGAGTGGACAGTGGCGAGCTGGTTCGGCGGGAGCGACCGGTAATTTACAACTTTGGGAGGATGAACGTGGATCGGTTCAACTCATTGCTACGGGGGTCTCTTCCCTCTGCTGCTCTTCCGGTGGATCGTAATGTTACCATTGGCGAAATTGATGACTGCGTGGAATCTATGACTGAGTCTTTTCGACAGGCTGTTGATGGTGCTGTGCCGAAGATGACAACTGGGAATGGTGGACTGCCTGACCTCCCTCCCAGGATAAAGGACCTGATTGGACAAAAGAAGAGGCTTCGGAGGACTCTTTGCAGGACAGGGGATTTCTCCCGCATTCCTACTCTCAGGGCTGAGATAAGGCAGCTGAGTCGGATCATCGATGGTGCGATTGCTGTATTTGAGGCTGGTTTCTGGACGGATCGGCTCAATGCTATAAGGGTGGACAGCACTACATTTGCTAAGGTGAAGGCGGCTGGCAGACTACGTCGAAGGGATCCTGTCCCGGATATGTTGGACTAGGGCAATGTGCCCATTATTGAGGAGGTGGGCAAGGCTAATCTACTTGCGGCGGGATTTTCTGCGGTGCATGGCGGGAATGGTCACTTAAGGACTGGTGACTTTGGTGAACGGATTGCTGCTGAGGCAGCTGATTTGGTGAGTCACATACCACGTGTTGCTTTTGGATCGGAGATCATGGCTGACGGCGCAGTTGGTACTGGGCGTGTGGATGACCTGATTATCAGGGCTGCGGATGTTGGTGGAGCTCTTAGAAGGCGTCCGCCTAAAAAGTCGTCTGGACTGGACGGCGTTCCTGATGTTGCTTTGAAGAGGACTGATTCCTTCGTTTGGACCTTTCTGGCGGTTCTTTTGAACCATTGCATCAACTTGGGCTACTTCCCTAGGGCCTGGAAGAGGGCGGCGGTAGTACCTATTCCCAAGCCTGGGACGGATCGGAAGAGGGTCAGTGGATATAGGCCAGTTTCACTACTTTCCCCTTTTGGAAAGCTTCTGGAGCTGTTCGTTCTGGACCATGTTCGGGATCATTTGGCTGAGCGCGGCATCTTGCTGGATAACTAGTTTGGTTTTATAGGGCGGCACTCGACATCACATGCGCTTATGGTGTTTTCTGACCACGTGACTAGGGGTCTGAACAGGAGACACGTCACAATAGCTGCTAGCCTGGATTTTGCCAAGGCCTTTGATACGGCTTGGCAAACGGCGATATTGGTGAAGATGAAGGCGGCTGGATTTGCTGCTGACATACTCAGGATGGTTGCGGGCTTTCTAGCGGACAGGACGTTCCGTGTAAGGGTTGGCGACTCGCTCTCTGAGGAGAAGATGGTGACGGCGGGTGTACCGCAGGGCTCGCTATTGGGACCTGTCTTGTACAACATCCTTCTCAGCGATATGCCCCTTCCCCCGGGGGGGATCTGTTGCTGATTTATGCGGATGACATCCTTATTGCAGCTTCTGGCCCTAGGGCCATCAACGTGAATCGGAGGCTGAACGCTTATCTTGAAACCCTGAGTGGTTTCTTCTCCAAGTGGGCAATTGGGCTTAATGTTTCCAAGTCGAGGGGGATCATTTTCAAGGGGAGGCGTGGGAACCTGTACCGGAACGCCAGGGGCTACATCCCCAGGCTCAAGGTGGGAGATGCGGATATCGGGATTTCGAGGGAAATCAAGTGCCTTGGAGTGATGTTCCATGATCGGTTCACCTTCGTGAGCCATGTGGACTACGCTTTGCGGAAGGCTAGATTTGCCTTTTCTGCATACTACAGGCTGTTGGCGAGGGCGAATGGCCTGAGTACGGAGGTGCGTCTGCTGGTGTACAGGCAGGTTATAAGACCTGTCATGGCGTATGCTTTCCCGGCCTGGTTTCCCATCTCGTCGTGTCAGATGGAGAGGCTAAGGCAATGGGAGCGGAGGATACTCAGAACCTGTCTGGGACTGAGGATGACGGTGATGGCGGATGGCTCTTTCCGCATGCCCTCCTGTAGGAGGGTATATGATGGTGCTGGTTTTGGAAGGATTGACAGGTTCATGGTGGACTCTGCTCTATCTTTCCTGGGAAAAGCGGCCGGTGTGGATAATGACCTGGTTAGGGCATGTTTCGACACAACGGATGCGGACAATCTTCTGTCACGCTGGTTCTTTAGACCAACGGACCTTCTGGCCCTCAGTAATGGGGGCTATCTAGGAGCAGACGGGGCTTTGTTGTTTTACCACAGGAGATTCGGTACATTGGGTATCGATGATCCTGTGTATAATACTACTCAGTAGTATTTCTTCGGACCAAGGTGGGGACTGGAGATTCTTCGGAATTTCTGGTCTATTGATTGATGCGATCCAGCTTGCTGGATATCTTGTTTTTATTTAGTTTTTAAGTTGTTATTTATTTTTTAAGTTTCTTTTATTTTTAGGTCAAGATGACAACCGAGGTGTTCCCGTTTTTCGTAAATTTTTCGGGAAATTATTATTTTTACAGCGTATATAATTTATTATTAAGACTCGATGTATGTATGTAATGTTTTTTATGAGGATGGAAGTTTCTGGAAGGCACCCTATGGGTGTGAGGGAAATAGTATAGGTAATATTAAGTAGTATTTATTGTGTACCAGTAGAATGTTTAGAATCTTTACAATAAAACCAGTTAAAAAAAAAAAAGGTTTGTGGGTCTGTGTTCATAGAAATCGAACAGGTACCGTGTAACAAAAAGGTGTTAACACATCGCCCGTGAGTTCGAACACTCATTGTTTTTTTATTGCAGTATTACCCAAAGATAAGTTTTGTGACCAATACATGCTCATGTGTGGTAAATGGTTATAAGACATGACCTGACATTTCATATTGATCAGTAGTCTGCACTGGGGATTTTCGTTGTTTATCGGCAAGTTTCTTGTTTTTATTTTGAACTTGTGTGTTATGTATGGAAATTCTTTTATTTATGCAATCGGCAATTTTTATAAATAAACCTCTCGGAAAAACTTTGAAGAAAACTTCAATTTCTTTTGAACCCCTATCAATGTTGGCACGAATAACTGGTTGTTCAAAATTCGGAATTGTTTTTCGAGGCAAGAAATTAAGATTGCTGTTGTTCCATACCACACCGCTGATACTTTGCGCCTCCTGTTCCTCTGGCAATGTATGTTCCCCACCAAGTTCTTCATCTTCAAAATCAGAATTCTCTTCAGATGAGCTGTCAGTTTCCTTTGAGTAAGTTGGATCAACAATGCTGTCACCATCGAAGTCACTGTTACTTTCAGAGTCGGTGGTTTCTAATAAACTTCGAATTTTTTCAACATCAGTTATTCTCTGGCGCTTCCGTTTTGAATAACATTCGCTTAATATGAGAAAATAATAAATTACTTACTATACGTTACTGTTGGGACATGTGTCCCAGTGAAAGTTACTGCTGGGACATATATAACCCTGATTCAGATTTTTGCCTAGGTCGGCATATATCTTATATATTAATTCTGATTTTTAGTCAATGACGATGTTTTATATTATTATTAACCTACCCCGCCATTTCTCACGAATAAATCGCTTGTAATTTCACTGAAACAAACAAATTTGTTACCCGTTTTTAAACCACGTGCGACAATTAATTGCAAACTAAAGTCCGTTTGTAAACAAATTCGACGAATAACGGAATAAAAGCATGCGAAAATGATCGTATTGCATGCAAAAAACTGATAGGAAAAAAATATATAGCAATATGTATATATAAGTAATTGCGTTTTAGTTATATGAGAACACTCAATGGGACACATGTGTCCCGTCAATATTGCAAGGGTTAAAGAAAATTTAGTTTTTTAAGAAACGACAATTTTATGTACGATAATATACTTTTTTAAGTAAATGTACTTATTAAACAAATAACTGTTTTTAAGAAAAGGTACTTTTTGTAAGAAAATTTAGTTTTTGAAGCAAAGGTACTTCTTTAAGCTAAGGTATTTTTTTAAGAAAAGGTAGATTGTTTAAGAATATCAATAGGTATTTTTTTTGAGAAAATTTACTTTTTTTAAGAAAAGGCACTTACTTAAGAAAATGTTATTTTTTTAAACTTCTTTCACTTTAGCTTTTCTAAGTTTACTTTTTATTCGGTTCAAAGCTACAATATGTAATAAACATGCTCCACTTAGAGAATTTCCCATTAAACAAAAAATGTCCCCCGATATGTTAGTCTAGACACAAACCAAAGCAACAGTATGAGTGTAAGAGTGTTAGAGTAAGTGTGCTGCCAAATGTAATTCAATGCTCATTTCATGGATTTGCCAGTCTTGCACTTAGGCTTTTCGAAATTTACTTTTAATTGGGTTCAAAACTACAATATACAATACATAGGCTCCACCTAGAAAACTTCCTTTTAAACCAAACCAAACCAAAAGTACGCAATATATAATTAATAATAATGGGTTCTAATAAAGTAGTTAAAAAAAGTTGTTTAACATTTTTTAATTTAGCCCCCATCCCGCAACGTGCGATAAAGAACCTCGTTCTAAAAATACATTGTATAAAAAAAAATTTTATTGAAAAAAGTTTATTATGTTACAAAAGTATCTTTTCTTAAAGATCCATTTAAATTATCGCATTATTCAACAGGCGCCGTAGGCTTGTTTGAACTAACTAGTACATAATATATAGCGAAAGGAACTTCGTTCCAACCGGGTGTCCCCTGATACATCATCTAATTCTTATTCCATTGTATTTTTTAACAAAATTTACTTTTTAAGAGAAGGTATATTTTTATTGAAGAAAAGTTTTTTTTACGAAAGAACATGTACAATTTTAAGAGTAGGTACTTATGTCAAGAAAAGTTATTTTTTTTTACAAGGAAAATGGTCTTTAACCTTTTCAATACTGATTTTTTTTAAAGATAGAACCCCTTCTTTGATGCGTACTGGTTGTGTATGGCTCAAATAATATTTCATAGGGTGCGTTTAAGAAAAGGTTAACCAGGACAAGGAAAATATCCTGGGACATATATGTCCCATCAGTAACTGAGGATGGGACACATACGTCCCAATAGTACCGCAAAAAAAATCAATGTAATTTATAAGCTTCAATGCTTCTATAATTTATTGATAGAAACAAGTAGGAATTCAATACGTGTCATATACAGTAAATACAAATGTATGTTAATTCGTATGACATTTGGTGCAACATAGCTTGCACAAAGGAATATTGCAAGAAACACACATGGTTTTTGTACGTTGCTCTTTGTTATCATTCGCACAGCTTCTGCAACGGCGGCGATAGGAAGATGTTCTCCAACTCCAGAAAGTGTTTTTGATAGTTGGAACGGTCGACCGCTAGTGCAACGACGTTTGATTTTCGCTCTCTCTTTTCCATACTGAATAAGCTGCTCCGCCAACTCTACGAGAAAGCCAATTAATGGTACTTGCGCATGCTGAGTTTCTTGGAAAAGAATCCAAACATTGGATACGCAAACCATTAGTAATTTCTGAAAAACTCTCTTCCACCATTTTCCAGATTTTCTGTCAGCATCATAAAGAGATGAAAATTGATCTGAAAGATCCACACCGCCCATGTACTTATTATAGAAAGCAATGGCCTCGGGGCATGAAACTTCCATGACGTATCCTGTTTTCTTGGTCCTTTTAACATTCGTTACTATATCAGTGTGACAATTGCTGAGTAATAAAACCTCCTTTGTATCTTGCCATATGCAGAGCATAGTACCACTGTTGTTGAATTTAAAAACGTAGTCACCTCTTTGTAATTTTGAGCCATCAAGATTTGGTAAGAATTTCTTATTTTCCATAATTGTACCAACTAAACAAAAATCCAAAGTCTGCGCTAAGTTTACGGTAGTAAAAAATCGATCACAACAAATAACGGTTGAAGGATTTGAGATCGTGGAACACAGTTTTTTTACAACTCGTTCTCCAAGAGTACCTTCGCACGGAGCTGTTTCTCTTCCACAGTATACGTCCAAATCCAGTTCTGGAATCACACCGTTCCCAAATCTTAATGCCTCGTTTTATAGGTTTCTTTGGGTTGTATTGCTTCAAGGAAAAGATCTGCCTTTGAACTTTGCCATAGCTTCATCAATTGACTGGAACATGGAGTCAGTCCGACAATTTTTGAATGTGTGTTTTAGACAAGAAACCATTTCATCAACATAGTACGATTTTGTAGCATCTGAAGGATTTTCTGGGTCATTCATATATAGTTTTGACGACAGAATTAGAAACCGGTCGAGGCTTATACAGTTTTTGATGTGTTAACATCTATACGCGCGCCTCTAGGGCAGTAAACTATCAGTTTAATACATACGCAAGTGTTAGGTATGTAAGAGTAAATCATCGTTTGTTTGTTCGTTGCTTGGCAGTCGGTATTGAAAGTGATTATTGGGCGATTTTAATATAATTTTCCCACGCGATTTTCTCCGGAAATTCATAGCCGATTTTATTAATTTTTGGATTAAAAAGCTAGTGCGGGTTTCGACGAAGAGTTTAGGCCAAAAATTAAGGCGATGCGATATTGGCGAGCCGAGATTTAAGTGTTTTAATTTGGAGTATTAATTTGGAGTAATATTAAAAAAGTGTTTTATGTTGATCTTCGGTTTTGTCTTATGCATTGCAAAGAGAATAGTGACGTGGTTATACGTACATAAAATACTTTATATTAACTCTACCTCCGGGTTTGTGGGTCTCGGGATCATTGATATTGAGTGTTGAGGGTGTCTGTGTTCACATCGTGCTGAAGCGAAGCGGAAAAGTGAAAAAAGCAGGTAGCGGGAAAACCCAGAAGAGAAAAGGCAGTAGACTGCTAACGATTTCGGAGAAAACAATTAAGGACGTGAAGAAGACCGTGGTGATAGCCGACGGCGTGGGAGATTGTCATCCAGTGATGGATGAGACAATGGACGAAGTAATGAGGAAACGAAGCTGATAACTACAAGGTGCGATACGAGGCGAGTGTTGCGAAAATTGAGAAGCTGGAGGCGATGCTTGAGAAGGCATTGTGTGAAATCGCCAGACTAAGGAAGGTTAGCCGGAAAACTGAGTCCGGCACTGAAGACGAAGAAGAAGAGCAGTCCTCTGAGGACTACTCCACATCCGATGAGGGAGATAACGTCGGAGAAGAAAGCGAGATGGTATCCGTGGAGGCCATCAACAACAAGGAGGAGTTTCCATCGTTGCGCGAAACGATGTCGAGACCAGCAAAGATGGATTCGGCAGGGCAAGTCGCCACACCTGCCAGAGTAAAGGATGCAGCAGGGCAAGACGCCACACCTGCTCGGGATACGGTAGGGCAAGACGCCACACCTACCTGGACATCAGCAGCAGCCAAGAGGGTCAAGGCAGGATATGATGATGCAGCAGGGCGAGACACCACAACTGCTTGGACAACGGTGGTGTCAACAGCAGCGGCCAAGAGGGCAAAAACTATGGCGAAGGCAGGTACGCCATGTTCAACAGCGGCAAGTACAGTTGCCGCAAAGGGTGCGGTGGCTGCTAATAAGCCATCAACATCGGCAGCTGCAAAGAGGGTGGCAACAGCGACATCAACTGCGAGAGCAGGTACTGCGGCGACATCAACTGCGAGAGCGGCAACAGCGACATCAACTGCGAGAGCAGGTACGGCAGCTAACATGAGGGCAGCTGCGGCAAAGAAGATTACAGGAAAATCGATCCCGGTCATAACGACCTTCGATATAGATGTCAAACTAATCCTGCGAAGAATCAGGAATACGCTGGGGCATGACAATTTCAGCCTCAGCATCTTGGGTAGAAAGTCTACCAACATTTCCGTGAATTCCCTTCAGGATCACGAGAAGTTAAGGGCGCTGTTAGAGGCGATTAGTGTAAAGTTTTACACCCACACTCCTCGGAGTGTGAAGCCATTCGTGGTCATCATTCGGCGGCTATCTGACACGTTTGACGTGGAAGATGTGAGGGTGTACTTAGAGGGTCTTGGGCTGAAGCTCGAGATCATGGGGCTGACAAAAATGGGTGGCGATCGTTGGCTAATAAAGCTATCGAACGAATCCGATTTGGTCAGTTTCCATGAACTGACGAGTATTTTGAATTGCCGTATCAGATTTGAGCGGTTTAGGAGAGGTAGGCCTACGCAGTGTTACAGGTGCCAGCGGTTTGGACATGTGGCCAGGAATTGCAACATGCCATCAATGTGCAGGACCGCACGAGTCGGAGGCGTGTGCTTTACCCAAGAAGGGTGAGGCCGTGAAGGAGGTACCAGTGGAGGATGAGATCACCGGGGAGGGGACGATGCAGGCCCCACGCAAGGTGAAATGCGTGAACTGCGACGCTGAGGGTCACACGGCTGGGGCAAGGGATTGCCCGAAGAAGATGGCGATTGCGGCTAAGATGCGTGCAGCGCGGAATGGACCGAGGGTTAGTGGGCCAGCGAATGCTAGGGCTGCGATGATGAGAAGGCCAGGGTTGTCATATGCGAATGTGGCAGGTGGTGCTTCCAGTGTATGGGCGAATTCGGACCGTGATGCGGCTCCTATAGCGGCTAATTTTGGAGGTCCTAGGACAGGGACTGATGCGGATGTTGGTGCGTTGAATGCAGATTGACGCAGGATGATGGGAGGCAGCATTTTCGACTGCATGATGAAGGTCCGGGAATTCGCAGGAGGCTATGCGGGAATCCGGGATGAAGCTGGAAGGATGCGGGCCATGGTGGCCTTTATGGAATCTCTGTTTCTTTCATGAACAGACGGCTGAAGTGTATATTCATCAACGTGGACTCCATCGTTTCAAGGCAGCGGAGGTACTATCTGGAGCTGTTTTTGGCGGAGCACAGACCAGACGTGCTTATGATGGCGGAACATGGACTTAGTGACCGGCATAGACTGGATGTCAGGGGTTATGTGACCCACAGATGTAGTTCGAGCGGAGGTCGCGGTAAGGGGACGGCGATACTGGTTCGGGACGGGATTCATTGCATCAGGCTTGGAATGGATACCGGAATTATGCAGAACACTGCTGTCAGGATCAGCAGGCCAGGTGGCACCGCCATCTCATTAGTTTGTTTGTATTTGCGTCCTCACGCAGTACTTTCCGACTCCGACCTACTCACACTTAGTGAGCTGGTGAGAGACGGAGATGTGCTGATTGGCGGGGACTTAAATGCTAAACATCCTGACTGGGGTGGATCGGTGGTTAATGCGAATGGACGACGCTTGCGGGATTTCCTGTTGGGGTGTACGGATTTGGATGTCTTTCTGCGAGAGAGCCGACCAGGGTTTCTGGTACTGCAGCATCGTACATCGATATTTTTATGGCTTCTCCAGGCATACGTGTGTCTCAGGAGCTGAGAGTTTTGGATTATGAGTCGGATCACAGGGCTGTGGAAATTCGAGTGGACAGTGGCGAGCTGGTTCGGCGGGAGCGACCGGTAATTTACAACTTTGGGAGGATGAACGTGGATCGGTTCAACTCATTGCTACGGGGGTCTCTTCCCTCTGCTGCTCTTCCGGTGGATCGTAATGTTACCATTGGCGAAATTGATGACTGCGTGGAATCTATGACTGAGTCTTTTCGACAGGCTGTTGATGGTGCTGTGCCGAAGATGACAACTGGGAATGGTGGACTGCCTGACCTCCCTCCCAGGATAAAGGACCTGATTGGACAAAAGAAGAGGCTTCGGAGGACTCTTTGCAGGACAGGGGATTTCTCCCGCATTCCTACTCTCAGGGCTGAGATAAGGCAGCTGAGTCGGATCATCGATGGTGCGATTGCTGTATTTGAGGCTGGTTTCTGGACGGATCGGCTCAATGCTATAAGGGTGGACAGCACTACATTTGCTAAGGTGAAGGCGGCTGGCGGACTACGTCGAAGGGATCCTGTCCCGGATATGTTGGACTAGGGCAATG
Organism: Phaonia tiefii; assembly: GCA_963931995.1. NCBI lineage: Eukaryota > Metazoa > Arthropoda > Insecta > Diptera > Muscidae > Phaonia > Phaonia tiefii. The sequence goes on along the minus strand of OZ008370.1, from coordinate 211,341,219 downwards.
TGCCCATTATTGAGGAGGTGGGCAAGGCTAATCTACTTGCGGCGGGATTTTCTGCGGTGCATGGCGGGAATGGTCACTTAAGGACTGGTGACTTTGGTGAACGGATTGCTGCTGAGGCAGCTGATTTGGTGAGTCACATACCACGTGTTGCTTTTGGATCGGAGATCATGGCTGACGGCGCAGTTGGTACTGGGCGTGTGGATGACCTGATTATCAGGGCTGCGGATGTTGGTGGAGCTCTTAGAAGGCGTCCGCCTAAAAAGTCGTCTGGACTGGACGGCGTTCCTGATGTTGCTTTGAAGAGGACTGATTCCTTCGTTTGGACCTTTCTGGCGGTTCTTTTGAACCATTGCATCAACTTGGGCTACTTCCCTAGGGCCTGGAAGAGGGCGGCGGTAGTACCTATTCCCAAGCCTGGGACGGATCGGAAGAGGGTCAGTGGATATAGGCCAGTTTCACTACTTTCCCCTTTTGGAAAGCTTCTGGAGCTGTTCGTTCTGGACCATGTTCGGGATCATTTGGCTGAGCGCGGCATCTTGCTGGATAACTAGTTTGGTTTTAGAGGGCGGCACTCGACATCACATGCGCTTATGGTGTTTTCTGACCACGTGACTAGGGGTCTGAACAGGAGACACGTCACAATAGCTGCTAGCCTGGATTTTGCCAAGGCCTTTGATACGGCTTGGCAAGCGGCGATATTGGTGAAGATGAAGGCGGCTGGATTTGCTGCTGACATACTCAGGATGGTTGCGGGCTTTCTAGCGGACAGGACGTTCCGTGTAAGGGTTGGCGACTCGCTCTCTGAGGAGAAGATGGTGACGGCCGGTGTACCGCAGGGCTCGCTATTGGGACCTGTCTTGTACAACATCCTTCTCAGCGATATGCCCCTTCCCCCGGGGGGGATCTGTTGCTGATTTATGCGGATGACATCCTTATTGCAGCTTCTGCCCCTAGGGCCATCAACGTGAATCGGAGGCTGAACGCTTATCTTGAAACCCTGAGTGGTTTCTTCTCCAAGTGGGCAATTGGGCTTAATGTTTCCAAGTCGAGGGGGATCATTTTCAAGGGGAGGCGTGGGAACCTGTACCGGAACGCCAGGGGCTACATCCCCAGGCTCAAGGTGGGAGATGCGGATATCGGGATTTCGAGGGAAATCAAGTGCCTTGGAGTGATGTTCCATGATCGGTTCACCTTCGTGAGCCATGTGGACTACGCTTTGCGGAAGGCTAGATTTGCCTTTTCTGCATACTACAGGCTGTTGGCGAGGGCGAATGGCCTGAGTACGGAGGTGCGTCTGCTGGTGTACAGGCAGGTTATAAGACCTGTCATGGCGTATGCTTTCCCGGCCTGGTTTCCCATCTCGTCGTGTCAGATGGAGAGGCTAAGGCAATGGGAGCGGAGGATACTCAGAACCTGTCTGGGACTGAGGATGACGGTGATGGCGGATGGCTCTTTCCGCATGCCCTCCTGTAGGAGGGTATATGATGGTGCTGGTTTTGGAAGGATTGACAGGTTCATGGTGGACTCTGCTCTATCTTTCCTGGGAAAAGCGGCCGGTGTGGATAATGACCTGGTTAGGGCATGTTTCGACACAACGGATGCGGACAATCTTCTGTCACGCTGGTTCTTTAGACCAACGGACCTTCTGGCCCTCAGTAATGGGGGCTATCTAGGAGCAGACGGGGCTTTGTTGTTTTACCACAGGAGATTCGGTACATTGGGTATCGATGATCCTGTGTATAATACTACTCAGTAGTATTTCTTCGGACCAAGGTGGGGACTGGAGATTCTTCGGAATTTCTGGTCTATTGATTGATGCGATCCAGCTTGCTGGATATCTTGTTTTTATTTAGTTTTTAAGTTGTTATTTATTTTTTAAGTTTCTTTTATTTTTAGGTCAAGATGACAACCGAGGTGTTCCCGTTTTTCGTAAATTTTTCGGGAAATTATTATTTTTACAGCGTATATAATTTATTATTAAGACTCGATGTATGTATGTAATGTTTTTTATGAGGATGGAAGTTTCTGGAAGGCACCCTATGGGTGTGAGGGAAATAGTATAGGTAATATTAAGTAGTATTTATTGTGTACCAGTAGAATGTTTAGAATCTTTACAATAAAACCAGTTAAAAAAAAAAAAGGTTTGTGGGTCTGTGTTCATAGAAATCGAACAGGTACCGTGTAACAAAAAGGTGTTAACACATCGCCCGTGAGTTCGAACACTCATTGTTTTTTTATTGCAGTATTACCCAAAGATAAGTTTTGTGACCAATACATGCTCATGTGTGGTAAATGGTTATAAGACATGACCTGACATTTCATATTGATCAGTAGTCTGCACTGGGGATTTTCGTTGTTTATCGGCAAGTTTCTTGTTTTTATTTTGAACTTGTGTGTTATGTATGGAAATTCTTTTATTTATGCAATCGGCAATTTTTATAAATAAACCTCTCGGAAAAACTTTGAAGAAAACTTCAATTTCTTTTGAACCCCTATCAATGTTGGCACGAATAACTGGTTGTTCAAAATTCGGAATTGTTTTTCGAGGCAAGAAATTAAGATTGCTGTTGTTCCATACCACACCGCTGATACTTTGCGCCTCCTGTTCCTCTGGCAATGTATGTTCCCCACCAAGTTCTTCATCTTCAAAATCAGAATTCTCTTCAGATGAGCTGTCAGTTTCCTTTGAGTAAGTTGGATCAACAATGCTGTCACCATCGAAGTCACTGTTACTTTCAGAGTCGGTGGTTTCTAATAAACTTCGAATTTTTTCAACATCAGTTATTCTCTGGCGCTTCCGTTTTGAATAACATTCGCTTAATATGAGAAAATAATAAATTACTTACTATACGTTACTGTTGGGACATGTGTCCCAGTGAAAGTTACTGCTGGGACATATATAACCCTGATTCAGATTTTTGCCTAGGTCGGCATATATCTTATATATTAATTCTGATTTTTAGTCAATGACGATGTTTTATATTATTATTAACCTACCCCGCCATTTCTCACGAATAAATCGCTTGTAATTTCACTGAAACAAACAAATTTGTTACCCGTTTTTAAACCACGTGCGACAATTAATTGCAAACTAAAGTCCGTTTGTAAACAAATTCGACGAATAACGGAATAAAAGCATGCGAAAATGATCGTATTGCATGCAAAAAACTGATAGGAAAAAAATATATAGCAATATGTATATATAAGTAATTGCGTTTTAGTTATATGAGAACACTCAATGGGACACATGTGTCCCGTCAATATTGCAAGGGTTAAAGAAAATTTAGTTTTTTAAGAAACGACAATTTTATGTACGATAATATACTTTTTTAAGTAAATGTACTTATTAAACAAATAACTGTTTTTAAGAAAAGGTACTTTTTGTAAGAAAATTTAGTTTTTGAAGCAAAGGTACTTCTTTAAGCTAAGGTATTTTTTTAAGAAAAGGTAGATTGTTTAAGAATATCAATAGGTATTTTTTTTGAGAAAATTTACTTTTTTTAAGAAAAGGCACTTACTTAAGAAAATGTTATTTTTTTAAACTTCTTTCACTTTAGCTTTTCTAAGTTTACTTTTTATTCGGTTCAAAGCTACAATATGTAATAAACATGCTCCACTTAGAGAATTTCCCATTAAACAAAAAATGTCCCCCGATATGTTAGTCTAGACACAAACCAAAGCAACAGTATGAGTGTAAGAGTGTTAGAGTAAGTGTGCTGCCAAATGTAATTCAATGCTCATTTCATGGATTTGCCAGTCTTGCACTTAGGCTTTTCGAAATTTACTTTTAATTGGGTTCAAAACTACAATATACAATACATAGGCTCCACCTAGAAAACTTCCTTTTAAACCAAACCAAACCAAAAGTACGCAATATATAATTAATAATAATGGGTTCTAATAAAGTAGTTAAAAAAAGTTGTTTAACATTTTTTAATTTAGCCCCCATCCCGCAACGTGCGATAAAGAACCTCGTTCTAAAAATACATTGTATAAAAAAAAATTTTATTGAAAAAAGTTTATTATGTTACAAAAGTATCTTTTCTTAAAGATCCATTTAAATTATCGCATTATTCAACAGGCGCCGTAGGCTTGTTTGAACTAACTAGTACATAATATATAGCGAAAGGAACTTCGTTCCAACCGGGTGTCCCCTGATACATCATCTAATTCTTATTCCATTGTATTTTTTAACAAAATTTACTTTTTAAGAGAAGGTATATTTTTATTGAAGAAAAGTTTTTTTTACGAAAGAACATGTACAATTTTAAGAGTAGGTACTTATGTCAAGAAAAGTTATTTTTTTTTACAAGGAAAATGGTCTTTAACCTTTTCAATACTGATTTTTTTTAAAGATAGAACCCCTTCTTTGATGCGTACTGGTTGTGTATGGCTCAAATAATATTTCATAGGGTGCGTTTAAGAAAAGGTTAACCAGGACAAGGAAAATATCCTGGGACATATATGTCCCATCAGTAACTGAGGATGGGACACATACGTCCCAATAGTACCGCAAAAAAAATCAATGTAATTTATAAGCTTCAATGCTTCTATAATTTATTGATAGAAACAAGTAGGAATTCAATACGTGTCATATACAGTAAATACAAATGTATGTTAATTCGTATGACATTTGGTGCAACATAGCTTGCACAAAGGAATATTGCAAGAAACACACATGGTTTTTGTACGTTGCTCTTTGTTATCATTCGCACAGCTTCTGCAACGGCGGCGATAGGAAGATGTTCTCCAACTCCAGAAAGTGTTTTTGATAGTTGGAACGGTCGACCGCTAGTGCAACGACGTTTGATTTTCGCTCTCTCTTTTCCATACTGAATAAGCTGCTCCGCCAACTCTACGAGAAAGCCAATTAATGGTACTTGCGCATGCTGAGTTTCTTGGAAAAGAATCCAAACATTGGATACGCAAACCATTAGTAATTTCTGAAAAACTCTCTTCCACCATTTTCCAGATTTTCTGTCAGCATCATAAAGAGATGAAAATTGATCTGAAAGATCCACACCGCCCATGTACTTATTATAGAAAGCAATGGCCTCGGGGCATGAAACTTCCATGACGTATCCTGTTTTCTTGGTCCTTTTAACATTCGTTACTATATCAGTGTGACAATTGCTGAGTAATAAAACCTCCTTTGTATCTTGCCATATGCAGAGCATAGTACCACTGTTGTTGAATTTAAAAACGTAGTCACCTCTTTGTAATTTTGAGCCATCAAGATTTGGTAAGAATTTCTTATTTTCCATAATTGTACCAACTAAACAAAAATCCAAAGTCTGCGCTAAGTTTACGGTAGTAAAAAATCGATCACAACAAATAACGGTTGAAGGATTTGAGATCGTGGAACACAGTTTTTTTACAACTCGTTCTCCAAGAGTACCTTCGCACGGAGCTGTTTCTCTTCCACAGTATACGTCCAAATCCAGTTCTGGAATCACACCGTTCCCAAATCTTAATGCCTCGTTTTATAGGTTTCTTTGGGTTGTATTGCTTCAAGGAAAAGATCTGCCTTTGAACTTTGCCATAGCTTCATCAATTGACTGGAACATGGAGTCAGTCCGACAATTTTTGAATGTGTGTTTTAGACAAGAAACCATTTCATCAACATAGTACGATTTTGTAGCATCTGAAGGATTTTCTGGGTCATTCATATATAGTTTTGACGACAGAATTAGAAACCGGTCGAGGCTTATACAGTTTTTGATGTGTTAACATCTATACGCGCGCCTCTAGGGCAGTAAACTATCAGTTTAATACATACGCAAGTGTTAGGTATGTAAGAGTAAATCATCGTTTGTTTGTTCGTTGCTTGGCAGTCGGTATTGAAAGTGATTATTGGGCGATTTTAATATAATTTTCCCACGCGATTTTCTCCGGAAATTCATAGCCGATTTTATTAATTTTTGGATTAAAAAGCTAGTGCGGGTTTCGACGAAGAGTTTAGGCCAAAAATTAAGGCGATGCGATATTGGCGAGCCGAGATTTAAGTGTTTTAATTTGGAGTATTAATTTGGAGTAATATTAAAAAAGTGTTTTATGTTGATCTTCGGTTTTGTCTTATGCATTGCAAAGAGAATAGTGACGTGGTTATACGTACATAAAATACTTTATATTAACTCTACCTCCGGGTTTGTGGGTCTCGGGATCATTGATATTGAGTGTTGAGGGTGTCTGTGTTCACATCGTGCTGAAGCGAAGCGGAAAAGTGAAAAAAGCAGGTAGCGGGAAAACCCAGAAGAGAAAAGGCAGTAGACTGCTAACGATTTCGGAGAAAACAATTAAGGACGTGAAGAAGACCGTGGTGATAGCCGACGGCGTGGGAGATTGTCATCCAGTGATGGATGAGACAATGGACGAAGTAATGAGGAAACGAAGCTGATAACTACAAGGTGCGATACGAGGCGAGTGTTGCGAAAATTGAGAAGCTGGAGGCGATGCTTGAGAAGGCATTGTGTGAAATCGCCAGACTAAGGAAGGTTAGCCGGAAAACTGAGTCCGGCACTGAAGACGAAGAAGAAGAGCAGTCCTCTGAGGACTACTCCACATCCGATGAGGGAGATAACGTCGGAGAAGAAAGCGAGATGGTATCCGTGGAGGCCATCAACAACAAGGAGGAGTTTCCATCGTTGCGCGAAACGATGTCGAGACCAGCAAAGATGGATTCGGCAGGGCAAGTCGCCACACCTGCCAGAGTAAAGGATGCAGCAGGGCAAGACGCCACACCTGCTCGGGATACGGTAGGGCAAGACGCCACACCTACCTGGACATCAGCAGCAGCCAAGAGGGTCAAGGCAGGATATGATGATGCAGCAGGGCGAGACACCACAACTGCTTGGACAACGGTGGTGTCAACAGCAGCGGCCAAGAGGGCAAAAACTATGGCGAAGGCAGGTACGCCATGTTCAACAGCGGCAAGTACAGTTGCCGCAAAGGGTGCGGTGGCTGCTAATAAGCCATCAACATCGGCAGCTGCAAAGAGGGTGGCAACAGCGACATCAACTGCGAGAGCAGGTACTGCGGCGACATCAACTGCGAGAGCGGCAACAGCGACATCAACTGCGAGAGCAGGTACGGCAGCTAACATGAGGGCAGCTGCGGCAAAGAAGATTACAGGAAAATCGATCCCGGTCATAACGACCTTCGATATAGATGTCAAACTAATCCTGCGAAGAATCAGGAATACGCTGGGGCATGACAATTTCAGCCTCAGCATCTTGGGTAGAAAGTCTACCAACATTTCCGTGAATTCCCTTCAGGATCACGAGAAGTTAAGGGCGCTGTTAGAGGCGATTAGTGTAAAGTTTTACACCCACACTCCTCGGAGTGTGAAGCCATTCGTGGTCATCATTCGGCGGCTATCTGACACGTTTGACGTGGAAGATGTGAGGGTGTACTTAGAGGGTCTTGGGCTGAAGCTCGAGATCATGGGGCTGACAAAAATGGGTGGCGATCGTTGGCTAATAAAGCTATCGAACGAATCCGATTTGGTCAGTTTCCATGAACTGACGAGTATTTTGAATTGCCGTATCAGATTTGAGCGGTTTAGGAGAGGTAGGCCTACGCAGTGTTACAGGTGCCAGCGGTTTGGACATGTGGCCAGGAATTGCAACATGCCATCAATGTGCAGGACCGCACGAGTCGGAGGCGTGTGCTTTACCCAAGAAGGGTGAGGCCGTGAAGGAGGTACCAGTGGAGGATGAGATCACCGGGGAGGGGACGATGCAGGCCCCACGCAAGGTGAAATGCGTGAACTGCGACGCTGAGGGTCACACGGCTGGGGCAAGGGATTGCCCGAAGAAGATGGCGATTGCGGCTAAGATGCGTGCAGCGCGGAATGGACCGAGGGTTAGTGGGCCAGCGAATGCTAGGGCTGCGATGATGAGAAGGCCAGGGTTGTCATATGCGAATGTGGCAGGTGGTGCTTCCAGTGTATGGGCGAATTCGGACCGTGATGCGGCTCCTATAGCGGCTAATTTTGGAGGTCCTAGGACAGGGACTGATGCGGATGTTGGTGCGTTGAATGCAGATTGACGCAGGATGATGGGAGGCAGCATTTTCGACTGCATGATGAAGGTCCGGGAATTCGCAGGAGGCTATGCGGGAATCCGGGATGAAGCTGGAAGGATGCGGGCCATGGTGGCCTTTATGGAATCTCTGTTTCTTTCATGAACAGACGGCTGAAGTGTATATTCATCAACGTGGACTCCATCGTTTCAAGGCAGCGGAGGTACTATCTGGAGCTGTTTTTGGCGGAGCACAGACCAGACGTGCTTATGATGGCGGAACATGGACTTAGTGACCGGCATAGACTGGATGTCAGGGGTTATGTGACCCACAGATGTAGTTCGAGCGGAGGTCGCGGTAAGGGGACGGCGATACTGGTTCGGGACGGGATTCATTGCATCAGGCTTGGAATGGATACCGGAATTATGCAGAACACTGCTGTCAGGATCAGCAGGCCAGGTGGCACCGCCATCTCATTAGTTTGTTTGTATTTGCGTCCTCACGCAGTACTTTCCGACTCCGACCTACTCACACTTAGTGAGCTGGTGAGAGACGGAGATGTGCTGATTGGCGGGGACTTAAATGCTAAACATCCTGACTGGGGTGGATCGGTGGTTAATGCGAATGGACGACGCTTGCGGGATTTCCTGTTGGGGTGTACGGATTTGGATGTCTTTCTGCGAGAGAGCCGACCAGGGTTTCTGGTACTGCAGCATCGTACATCGATATTTTTATGGCTTCTCCAGGCATACGTGTGTCTCAGGAGCTGAGAGTTTTGGATTATGAGTCGGATCACAGGGCTGTGGAAATTCGAGTGGACAGTGGCGAGCTGGTTCGGCGGGAGCGACCGGTAATTTACAACTTTGGGAGGATGAACGTGGATCGGTTCAACTCATTGCTACGGGGGTCTCTTCCCTCTGCTGCTCTTCCGGTGGATCGTAATGTTACCATTGGCGAAATTGATGACTGCGTGGAATCTATGACTGAGTCTTTTCGACAGGCTGTTGATGGTGCTGTGCCGAAGATGACAACTGGGAATGGTGGACTGCCTGACCTCCCTCCCAGGATAAAGGACCTGATTGGACAAAAGAAGAGGCTTCGGAGGACTCTTTGCAGGACAGGGGATTTCTCCCGCATTCCTACTCTCAGGGCTGAGATAAGGCAGCTGAGTCGGATCATCGATGGTGCGATTGCTGTATTTGAGGCTGGTTTCTGGACGGATCGGCTCAATGCTATAAGGGTGGACAGCACTACATTTGCTAAGGTGAAGGCGGCTGGCGGACTACGTCGAAGGGATCCTGTCCCGGATATGTTGGACTAGGGCAATGTGCCCATTATTGAGGAGGTGGGCAAGGCTAATCTACTTGCGGCGGGATTTTCTGCGGTGCATGGCGGGAATGGTCACTTAAGGACTGGTGACTTTGGTGAACGGATTGCTGCTGAGGCAGCTGATTTGGTGAGTCACATACCACGTGTTGCTTTTGGATCGGAGATCATGGCTGACGGCGCAGTTGGTACTGGGCGTGTGGATGACCTGATTATCAGGGCTGCGGATGTTGGTGGAGCTCTTAGAAGGCGTCCGCCTAAAAAGTCGTCTGGACTGGACGGCGTTCCTGATGTTGCTTTGAAGAGGACTGATTCCTTCGTTTGGACCTTTCTGGCGGTTCTTTTGAACCATTGCATCAACTTGGGCTACTTCCCTAGGGCCTGGAAGAGGGCGGCGGTAGTACCTATTCCCAAGCCTGGGACGGATCGGAAGAGGGTCAGTGGATATAGGCCAGTTTCACTACTTTCCCCTTTTGGAAAGCTTCTGGAGCTGTTCGTTCTGGACCATGTTCGGGATCATTTGGCTGAGCGCGGCATCTTGCTGGATAACTAGTTTGGTTTTAGAGGGCGGCACTCGACATCACATGCGCTTATGGTGTTTTCTGACCACGTGACTAGGGGTCTGAACAGGAGACACGTCACAATAGCTGCTAGCCTGGATTTTGCCAAGGCCTTTGATACGGCTTGGCAAGCGGCGATATTGGTGAAGATGAAGGCGGCTGGATTTGCTGCTGACATACTCAGGATGGTTGCGGGCTTTCTAGCGGACAGGACGTTCCGTGTAAGGGTTGGCGACTCGCTCTCTGAGGAGAAGATGGTGACGGCCGGTGTACCGCAGGGCTCGCTATTGGGACCTGTCTTGTACAACATCCTTCTCAGCGATATGCCCCTTCCCCCGGGGGGGATCTGTTGCTGATTTATGCGGATGACATCCTTATTGCAGCTTCTGCCCCTAGGGCCATCAACGTGAATCGGAGGCTGAACGCTTATCTTGAAACCCTGAGTGGTTTCTTCTCCAAGTGGGCAATTGGGCTTAATGTTTCCAAGTCGAGGGGGATCATTTTCAAGGGGAGGCGTGGGAACCTGTACCGGAACGCCAGGGGCTACATCCCCAGGCTCAAGGTGGGAGATGCGGATATCGGGATTTCGAGGGAAATCAAGTGCCTTGGAGTGATGTTCCATGATCGGTTCACCTTCGTGAGCCATGTGGACTACGCTTTGCGGAAGGCTAGATTTGCCTTTTCTGCATACTACAGGCTGTTGGCGAGGGCGAATGGCCTGAGTACGGAGGTGCGTCTGCTGGTGTACAGGCAGGTTATAAGACCTGTCATGGCGTATGCTTTCCCGGCCTGGTTTCCCATCTCGTCGTGTCAGATGGAGAGGCTAAGGCAATGGGAGCGGAGGATACTCAGAACCTGTCTGGGACTGAGGATGACGGTGATGGCGGATGGCTCTTTCCGCATGCCCTCCTGTAGGAGGGTATATGATGGTGCTGGTTTTGGAAGGATTGACAGGTTCATGGTGGACTCTGCTCTATCTTTCCTGGGAAAAGCGGCCGGTGTGGATAATGACCTGGTTAGGGCATGTTTCGACACAACGGATGCGGACAATCTTCTGTCACGCTGGTTCTTTAGACCAACGGACCTTCTGGCCCTCAGTAATGGGGGCTATCTAGGAGCAGACGGGGCTTTGTTGTTTTACCACAGGAGATTCGGTACATTGGGTATCGATGATCCTGTGTATAATACTACTCAGTAGTATTTCTTCGGACCAAGGTGGGGACTGGAAATTCTTCGGAATTTCTGGTCTATTGATTGATGCGATCCAGCTTGCTGGATATCTTGTTTTTATTTAGTTTTTAAGTTGTTATTTATTTTTTAAGTTTCTTTTATTTTTAGGTCAAGATGACAACCGAGGTGTTCCCGTTTTTCGTCAATTTTTCGGGAAATTATTATTTTTACAGCGTATATAATTTATTATTAAGACTCGATGTATGTATGTAATGTTTTTTATGAGGATGGAAGTTTCTGGAAGGCACCCTATGGGTGTGAGGGAAATAGTATAGGTAATATTAAGTAGTATTTATTGTGTACCAGTAGAATGTTTAGAATCTTTACAATAAAACCAGTTAAAAAAAAAAAAGGTTTGTGGGTCTGTGTTCATAGAAATCGAACAGGTACCGTGTAACAAAAAGGTGTTAACACATCGCCCGTGAGTTCGAACACTCATTGTTTTTTTATTGCAGTATTACCCAAAGATAAGTTTTGTGACCAATACATGCTCATGTGTGGTAAATGGTTATAAGACATGACCTGACATTTCATATTGATCAGTAGTCTGCACTGGGGATTTTCGTTGTTTATCGGCAAGTTTCTTGTTTTTATTTTGAACTTGTGTGTTATGTATGGAAATTCTTTTATTTATGCAATCGGCAATTTTTATAAATAAACCTCTCGGAAAAACTTTGAAGAAAACTTCAATTTCTTTTGAACCCCTATCAATGTTGGCACGAATAACTGGTTGTTCAAAATTCGGAATTGTTTTTCGAGGCAAGAAATTAAGATTGCTGTTGTTCCATACCACACCGCTGATACTTTGCGCCTCCTGTTCCTCTGGCAATGTATGTTCCCCACCAAGTTCTTCATCTTCAAAATCAGAATTCTCTTCAGATGAGCTGTCAGTTTCCTTTGAGTAAGTTGGATCAACAATGCTGTCACCATCGAAGTCACTGTTACTTTCAGAGTCGGTGGTTTCTAATAAACTTCGAATTTTTTCAACATCAGTTATTCTCTGGCGCTTCCGTTTTGAATAACATTCGCTTAATATGAGAAAATAATAAATTACTTACTATACGTTACTGTTGGGACATGTGTCCCAGTGAAAGTTACTGCTGGGACATATATAACCCTGATTCAGATTTTTGCCTAGGTCGGCATATATCTTATATATTAATTCTGATTTTTAGTCAATGACGATGTTTTATATTATTATTAACCTACCCCGCCATTTCTCACGAATAAATCGCTTGTAATTTCACTGAAACAAACAAATTTGTTACCCGTTTTTAAACCACGTGCGACAATTAATTGCAAACTAAAGTCCGTTTGTAAACAAATTCGACGAATAACGGAATAAAAGCATGCGAAAATGATCGTATTGCATGCAAAAAACTGATAGGAAAAAAATATATAGCAATATGTATATATAAGTAATTGCGTTTTAGTTATATGAGAACACTCAATGGGACACATGTGTCCCGTCAATATTGCAAGGGTTAAAGAAAATTTAGTTTTTTAAGAAACGACAATTTTATGTACGATAATATACTTTTTTAAGTAAATGTACTTATTAAACAAATAACTGTTTTTAAGAAAAGGTACTTTTTGTAAGAAAATTTAGTTTTTGAAGCAAAGGTACTTCTTTAAGCTAAGGTATTTTTTTAAGAAAAGGTAGATTGTTTAAGAATATCAATAGGTATTTTTTTTGAGAAAATTTACTTTTTTTAAGAAAAGGCACTTACTTAAGAAAATGTTATTTTTTTAAACTTCTTTCACTTTAGCTTTTCTAAGTTTACTTTTTATTCGGTTCAAAGCTACAATATGTAATAAACATGCTCCACTTAGAGAATTTCCCATTAAACAAAAAATGTCCCCCGATATGTTAGTCTAGACACAAACCAAAGCAACAGTATGAGTGTAAGAGTGTTAGAGTAAGTGTGCTGCCAAATGTAATTCAATGCTCATTTCATGGATTTGCCAGTCTTGCACTTAGGCTTTTCGAAATTTACTTTTAATTGGGTTCAAAACTACAATATACAATACATAGGCTCCACCTAGAAAACTTCCTTTTAAACCAAACCAAACCAAAAGTACGCAATATATAATTAATAATAATGGGTTCTAATAAAGTAGTTAAAAAAAGTTGTTTAACATTTTTTAATTTAGCCCCCATCCCGCAACGTGCGATAAAGAACCTCGTTCTAAAAATACATTGTATAAAAAAAAATTTTATTGAAAAAAGTTTATTATGTTACAAAAGTATCTTTTCTTAAAGATCCATTTAAATTATCGCATTATTCAACAGGCGCCGTAGGCTTGTTTGAACTAACTAGTACATAATATATAGCGAAAGGAACTTCGTTCCAACCGGGTGTCCCCTGATACATCATCTAATTCTTATTCCATTGTTCCAGCTTCTTTCATCGTTCCTGTGTTCGCCATCAATGTCTTGTGCGTGCTCAGGTTTCGTATGTGTGAAGCCAGAATGCCGTAGACTTCGTCTGATAACAGAAATTTAAGTTCACCCGAAAGTCCTGCAAGTTTCTTGGTGTCATTGCAATATTGTTTTGTCCGCAATTTATTTCTTTGTTTTTTTAGTTAATATGTATATTAATATTTTATTTATTTATTTTATTTTATTTATGTGTTGTAAAATAGCCAATAAAAGAAAGAAGAAAGTTGTCTTTGATCTGAGCTATTTAGAGAGTGGGAAAAAATTGTAAATGCTGTTGTTGCTTGGATGCAAATATAAAATGTGTTCGGCGCCTGTCGCAAATATATTATACTTGTGCCCAAACACATTGTGTTTGCTATTCAATATTATATGTTTGAGACACTATGCTTAATATGTTATAATATATGTGTTTGCGACCCAAATATATCTGTGTTTTGATACAAATACAACTGGGTTTGTTGCAGTTTATGCTCTATCGACATCAAGAAAATAAAAGAGGGACAACTTGTAAGTGTGTATCTGTATTTTTACATTATTCTCTCAGTCAGTAATTCATCAATATTCCGGAATGTGCGTGTAAATTGCAGACGAAGTCAATATTTCTTATATTGGCTGATGTAGTGCGTTGCTATTTCATGTATTCAGTCGTCAATGGTTCATCGGACATCGGGTGTTTCGAATATATTTATGTGTGCTACCAAAGTGAGAAACAATTTTGAGGGAAAAACTGGAAAGGGCAACAATGTGAAGCCCTTTGTCTGTCCGAGCCTTTACTGAGAAAATCGGAATGGCGGAACATTTGTGAAATATGTATAATAAAAAATCCAAGTAATTAATCCACGCTTGGCTTGCATGTACTAGATTTGTATATATATAGGTAAATATATTGTTTGTGTACCAACGCATTGTGATAACCAACGCATAGCTGAAACTTTCTGAAAAGAAAAACTTGAGAAACAACAAATAAATCAAAGAATAATTCGTTTCTAAATATAATAGTGTTTGGGGGGGAAACCGCATAAATTTCCACGTAAGTATGTGCAGGTGCGGTGGAAACACGCATATGTTTCTACGTAAAAGCATACATGCTTGCCAGTAAACATGGAACTGTTTACATGTAAATATAGGTGAGTTTGGGAGTTGCAAACATATGAATGTTTGGAGTGTGTTCCAAACATATACAGGGTTCGTGCAGAATATGTTTGGGAGAATATGTTAGAGAAGCCGATATTTTTCAACGTGTAGCGTCAAGCAGGTTGAGTAACTGCAATGTGTAGTCGCACTTATCACTAACCAACGTCGTTGATCTCCGTTTACTCTATATTATTTAATTTTAAATATTATTTAAATTATTTTTTTCTTAAGTTTAAAAATTTTATTTTAAATTTTAGCCATATTTTTTTATTTTTCAATTTAGCTTTACTGTTTTCTTATGTTATATGTATCATAGTTTTATTTGTTGTTGCATGCAATGTGTACTATTTATATAATCGATGTTTTGAAACGTGTTTGAAAATATTACCAGATGTATCCTATTTAGGATTTAGGCTGTAAAATTAATAAATGAATATTAAACAATGTTTATACTCCAAAAATGCATATGGGCATTTCCACTGAAAGATCCACATTTTGTGACATCACGTCACCCTCGTTAATTGCTTGTGTTTTAGGGCCAGTTAGTTTGATTGTTTTCTCATCTGTTATTAAATTTAGAGCTTCTTAGATTCTGTGTTTAGGAAGAGAATATAAAACAATCGAACTTCATGGAGCTAACATATAAACAATTTACGATGGTGACGTGATGTGACATAGGGTGGGACTTTCTGTGGAAATGCTCATATTATGGCAATCTGTAAAAAGTTATATTTATCGCTATATTTATTTGGAATTTTTAAGTCACCAAATCCTATTTAAGACCTTTATAAGCCTCACAATTTTATATATTCGTCAGTCCTTAAATTAAAACTCGTCCTGACAGTTATTTCCTTTTTTATTTGTGCTAAAGTTACATATTACACTTATATCTCACATCAGTGTCACCAAATACAATTCATGTTTGTTTTCAAATGATATCAACCAGAAAACAGTACGGGAGCAACTTTGATAAAATAATAGCCTATTTTCATTTTAACTGACAGCAGCATCAACTAGTTAGTTATGCATTAAAACGAGGGAGTTAAATAAATAAAATAAAAAAAGTTGTTTCAAAAAACTCTTTGCATATAAGTGTTCAGTCGATGATATGAATTATACGAGTACTCGTGTTGTTAGAGAAGTGTAGTTTTTGCAACAACTTGTGTGCTAGTAGTTTACACAGGATACGATACATCACAGAATTGTAAAATTCTTGTTCTATTTTCTGCATTTGCAACACTAACAAAGTGAATGCAAATGGTGAGTGACACTTTCATGCTCTGCATTGATAAAGCCGAACAGTGATGTGTTGTACAACTTATCCTCTTATATAAATGTATATATGTGATTGTGAGGACATTGATGAAAAGGTGTATTATTTGTTTACTTTGCAGTAAAGTAACCATATTTTGGTTTGCAATGTCGCACAGTGGTCCAAGACGCCAATCTAGCTGGAAAAAAGTAAATTTTTTTATGTTTCAAAGTTCACATAATTTGTTTGGTAAATGTTAGATATCTATCCACTGTTCATAACTGTATATCAGGTTTTTTTATTTTTTGCTTGTTTGCTTTGTTATGATGTTTTGAAAATGAACAATTGCATTATCACTGTTGTTATAGAAGCCCAGTTGATTGACAGCATCATATTTGAACTGATCGTAACATAAAACAAGAGCAAATTTTGTCTTTATTTTTTTTGCACTGCATTATGTCAGGTATGTTTAAGCTATATGATAAATAAATGTCGAATTTAAATGTTCTGTGTGCAAAATAATAGGTAAAAGGAAATATGTGTTTTGTGTAGTAAAAATTTAGCATTTTATGGTTTTTAGAGTAACTTTTAAATAGGATTCCCGTGGATTCCCGTGAAATGAATTGTGCCCTGTTGATCTGTGTAATGTCCACTTTTTATGGAAAAAAAATTAGCTGCAATTATTGACGGGAAAACTTTTTATATACATATACAGATAACATACCCATTACACGAAGAGAACTATACAATGTGTGGATTTCCGAAATGGAAGGCAAAAGGCTAGAAGCTGTCATTAGCTATTTTTTTGCTAAGAGTGGGTTACAGAAAACTAAACCAGAAGATTATTGTAATAAAGTTAAGTTGGCTGTACGGAGATTAACGTATTCAATCAATGACAGATGGATAAAAGCAAAAAGATCAAAGAAAACTTTTGAACACTCCAACAAAATTTGGTTAAATGGCGTATTTGGCCTTCCTTCTGAAAACGTGACTAAAATTCCAGAGGATTTAGGGTTTCAACCGTCAACGTCAAATTTTGGTAGACCTCGATCAGATTTTTCAGGTAAATCTGAAAGAGGAAAGCGTTTGGAAGTGTCGGCTTTAGTTAGTGGATGTTCACCTGACAAACTAGCTTTCGCTGCTGGCGTTAGCCTTTATAAATCTGGCAAGAGGAATGCTGCAGCGATTTTAAAGAACATAATTGACTCTCCAACGAGAGCAACAAAAATTAAAAAATTTGCTAATGCACAATCTAAGGAACCAGTACCATATACAGATGAAGAAGCATTACGTCTGTTTATCGATGGAAAATATACAAAAGCAAGTTATAATGCGATGCGTACTGGTGCTAAGATCCGTAACGCGGATATATACCCATCTTATCATAGAATTTTGGAAGCTAAAAAAAAGTGCTACCCAAGTAATGGAATAAAGGTATCCGATGTAATAGCAGAAGTGCCTCTGCAGGACTTAGTTGATCACACTGCATGTAGAATTGTGAAGTTACAAAAAGAGGTCATAGAGCAATTTAATTATACGGAATTGACTTTGATTTATAAATGGGGATGTGACGGTAGCAGTGGGCACTCAACCTATAAGCAAAACTTTAGTTCAAATGATTCCCGTAAAACAGATCAATATTTGTTTGCAATTTGCTTGGTACCTTTGCAGCTAAAGGACGATAACCACATCATATGGGAAAACCCACGTCCATCATCTACACGTTTTTGCAGGCCAATTAAACTGATTTTTGAAAAGGAAACAAAATCTTTGATTCAAGATGAAACTAATTTCATAAAAAATCAAATTAATGCAATAGTGTCAACAGTTTGTAACACTGAAGATAAAACAGTTACTGTTAAACATGTGTTTTATTTAACAATGATTGATGGCAAGGTTTTCTCAATTCTAAGCGATTCCTCTACTCAAACATGTGGTATTTGTGGAGCAACGCCAACTACTATGAATAAACTGCACGAAATTAAAGCCTTGAATGTAAGGGCCAATCTTTACGAATATGGTTTATCGACATTGCATGCGTGGATAAGGTGCCTGGAATGTGTATTGCATATATCTTACAAAAGTGATATTAAAAAATGGCAAGCTCGTAGTGAGTCCGATAAAGCTTCACAGAAGAAAAGAAAAGAAGAAATAATTAGCGCTCTGAAATCGGAAATGAATTTATTAATTGATATTCCTAAGCCGGGAGAAGGAAACACAAATGACGGTAATACCGCTAGAAAATTTTTTCAACAACCCTCCTTAGCTTCTCAAATAACAGGAGTAAATGAAACTTTAATAAAAAGACTAGGAATAATTTTGAGAACTATGTCATCTGGTTATGCAATTAATGTGGAAGCATTCCGTAAATATGCAATGGAAACTGCGGAACTATACGTAGAACTCTATGAATGGTACTATATGCCATCGAGTGTACACAAAATTTTGATCCACGGCGCAGACATAATTCAAAATGCGGCACTACCGATAGGAATGATGTCGGAGGAAGCACTAGAGTCTCGAAACAAAGATTTTAGATTTATTCGCGAACATCACACTAGAAAAATGTCACGAGAGAACACAATGGAAGATCTTTTCAATTATTTGCTTCTGTCATCAGATCCTTTAATTTCATCTTTCTCAACAAAGCCATTTCGTAGCTCTCGAAATGAAGACCTATTAGACGATGAAGTCATTTCGTTACTTTTAGATCCTTTCATACAAGAAGATGTAGAATAATTTAAATAAATGATTATTATTTGAAGTATATATTTATATTCTTATGTTGTTTTGTATATTAGTGCAATATATCTATTCGAATCTAGTGGGGTACCCAGGGAGCATATTGGTGGTGGGAATTTGTTACAGTCGAACTCCTCTATAACGAACTCCCTTATAGAGAAAACTCCCCTATAACGTAATTTTTTTATCTTTTATCTTAAAAAGAGATGCCCGAAACCTCCGTTCGAGTCGTCCTTGAAAATATTGCCAAAATAGGTACTCTTAAAAATGTCATAAAAATTGCCACGCCCATTTTACCTACAACGCCCATTTTTTGTACAAAGAATGCTTTCAATAAGAAATACATAATTCCAAAATTTCATACTTCTAGCTGCTTCCGAAGAGAACTTGTGACTTTTTTCCAGCTAGATTGGCGTCTTGGACCACTGTGTGTCGCTTGGAAAAACACGCATAGCGCTAGATGCATTTAATATCTAAACTAGAATTTAAGTTTTAGTTTTCGTAACGTGATTTAGGTCCACCAGATTTTTCATCGAATCGGCAAATTGCACGCAAAAAAATCTTTCTAACGAACAAAAAATCTCAGAGAAATTAACTTCGTTGGCGAATGTAACTGTGGCAAACGAACATTTCTTGAATCAAATGTATCACTTCATTTGTGATAAACAAATAAAGTCGTTGACGAGAATAAATAATCGATGACAACAAGCGATATATGGTAACTACAGGGTAGCGCAAAATAACCGAAGGGATTCATTCAACTCTTTATTTAAGACATAATTATTTTTATTTGAATTTCCATTTCAAGTAGAAAAATGTTCAAGACTTGTAATTTTATAGTATGAACTTCCCATACATTAACAAAAAACCATAATTATTTTATATATATTTTTTAAATAGAGTATTATAATGGGGAATATTTTTAATTGCATTTTCAAAAATTATACCTGGCAAGTGGCGGCCATTTCCTGCGTCGCAAATTCGAGATATTTCGCAAACATTTTCCATAACCTTTCGTAAAACTTCAGGTGTTTTGTTGTTGATTTTATCGCGTATTTTGTTTTTGGAACAAAGTTCCTTATCCTTATCGCACGTTGCGGGATGGGAGCTAAATGAAAAAAAAATTAATAACTTTTGTTTTATCACTACTACCCACTATTACAACTATATTGTTTAGTTTTGCTTTGGTTTGTGTCTAGAATAACGGCTTGGATCATAGAGAAAGAAATTAACTAGATGTCTCACATATGTTGGGAAATTTCTTGTTTTGTATATATTGAAGTTTTGAACCCAATAAAAAGAAAATTTACAAAAGACAAAGTGCAACACTGGCAAAAAAATAATGCATTTTGTTATAATTCCTTTTACGTATTATCTTTTATTTGAAAAAAATTCCTTTTCTTAAAAAACAACTTTTATTTAAAAACAGAACGTTTTCCTAAATAACTGAATTTTCTTAAAAAAAGTAATTTTTCTCAATGAAATACCTATTCATATTCTTAAACAAAGTAACTTTGCTTAAAAAAATATCTTACCTTAAAGAAGTACCTTTGCTAAAAAAAAGTAAATTTTCTTACAAAAAGTACTTTTTCATAAAAAGATAAGTTTCTTAAAATAAGTACCTTTTCTTAAAAAAGTACACTTTGTTACAACAAATTGCCTTTTCTTTAAAACCTACCTTTTCTTTAAAAAGTACCTTTTCTGTGAAACAAACAAACTTACTATAATTTAAATGGATTTTTAAGAAAAGATACTTTTTGTAAAATGATAAACTTTATTTAAGAAAATGTTTTTTTTTATAGAATGTTTCTTTTTAAAGTGTATTCTTAGGTGCTTTTAGTAAGAATATGTATTAAATTTTCCCAAAAAGATTCTTTTTTAAAGAGAAGTACTTCTTTTATTAAAAGCTAATGCTTTTTTAAGAAAAGGTACTATATTTAAGAAGTACTTTCTGTAGGAAAACGCCATAAGAGTATGCATTTTTTTTACAAAGAAGCACTTTTTTATAAACAGGTATTTTTTTAAAGAAGTGGTATTCTTTTAAGGAAAGGGCTATTTTTAAGAAAATTTATTTACTTTCAGAAAGGCTACTTATCTCAAGAAAAGAAAAGAAGAGGTATTATTTTAGTTTTAAGAAAGGTACTTTTAAGGAAAGGAAGTTTTGTAAGAAAACGTATTTTTTTAAGAGGAGGTATTTTTTTTTTGAGGAAAGGTTCTTTTAAGAACTGAGAATTTGTTTTAGAAATGGTTCTTTTATTTCAAGAATATGTAAATTTTTAAGATTAGGTACCTATCACAAAAATACTTCACAAAAAATGTACTTTGTGAAGAACATTTTGTTTTTTTAAGAAAAGCCAATTTTTACTTTTTTTAATAAGAAATTTACTTTTTTAAGAAAAGGTGCTTACTTTTAAAAAAATTATTTTTTTTTAAGAAAAGGTACTTTTTGTAAGAAAATTACTTTTTTAAGCAAAGGTACTTTTTTAAGATGGGGTATTTTTTTAAGAAAAGGTACCAAAGATATGAATTTGAATGTGTATTTTTTGTATTTTAGTTTTTTTAAGAAAAGGCACTTATTTAAGGAAATGTTATTTTTTTAAACTTCTTTCACTTTGGCTTTTCTAAATTTACTTTTTATTGGGTTCAAAACTAAAATATTTGTATACTAAATATTGGTTACAGGGTCCACCTAGAAAACTTCCCATTAAACAAGAAATTTGCCAACATATGTTAGTCTAGACACAAACCAAAGCAAAACTACTCAACATAGATGATAATACTGGGTTGTAACGTAATAGTGTTAAATTAAAGTTGTTTAATTGTTTTTCATTTGGCCCCCATCCCGCAATTCTCGTTAAATCTATAATACAGTTGTCAAATAACTCTATACGTCATATACACGTATTGCCGCTTGGAATTCTATTCTGCTTATTGTGAGTTCACCATCTTTACAAGTAATATTAGTCTCCAACATTTTAAACAACAATACTATTATTCCAATTATTCGTGGAACTCGCACAAACTCAATCGTGATTTTGCTTAAGCTCAGAGTGTAATTGGTCTTACACCAGTCATCCGCCACTCCATCTATTTCCATATAGTCACTTTGGCTCAAACTTAGTGAAGGAATTCTTAAAATCAATGCAGTATTTCCTAATATTCACAACGAATTTGTTTTCAGTGCATGAACATCATCATCATCTGAACCATTTTGAGTTGTTTGAGTATTTCTCTGATTTTGTACATCATGTGTGTTACAAGTGAAACAAACTGCCTATGGATGTTATGCAGCTGTTACTATAACAAATTTTTATAACTTTTAACTGCTGCCAGGCACTTCAACTACTGCTACCATACTATCACATTAATATATTGTTTTATTGTGTTAAAGAATTAAGTGTTTCGTGTTTCCATAGAAACACATTAAATATATCTATTAAATCTTAATTTGCCAGTGTATTGTTTTCAGCATTGTGGCAAAGATTAAGAGCTTTTGGCCATATCAAACAATGGCCTAGTGAAGATTTTACTAGGTTAGTGTATTACTATTTTCATTAAGTATACATATATGTATGTTACACAAAACAATTCCTTACATTGGATACACTAGCTTTTGTCGAATTAATAAAGTTTGAAAAGAGTAGAATAGAAAAAAACATTGTCGATTTGTCTTTATTATCGGCTTCGTATGAAATTATAATTTGACACTGTTAAAGTTCTAATATATTTTTAACAAAAACTATGAAGAGTCTCGAACTAGCTGATGTGTTTACTATGAACTCTCATAAATAACGAATACAACTGGTATCACTAAATATTTCCATTATTTCCAGAGTTGTCGCTTAAAATGCAAAATAAACCAATTTCCAAACAAAAGGGAGATATTTTGAAGATCACATCCCTACATAATGTGTTTTCCTAAAACAATATTTCAATAAGTTCGAATTATATGTGCATTCAAGTAAACTATAATTCCTAAATATATATTTAGATAATTGTGTTTTGGAAAAGAATCTTTCATTTTCTGGAGTAAAAAGTTATTTTGGTTTAATTTGACATTTCATTACATAATTTAACTACACACAGGGAAAGATTATTTGGAAATTAATTCAGGCATTGAAAATTCCATGATAAAGATTATATTTTGCTGAAAATTCATAATCGTCATACATCAGAAATATTTGGGGATGTTATTGATGAATTAAAAATATTGTCTTATGTATTGTTAATGCAGAAATTAAGTTTTATTGACCAATTTGAGTATTTTTAAAACCTCATTAATCTGTAATGGAAGATACGTCTCATAAAAAGTACAATATTAGAATTCGTGTTCAAACATTAGTCAATGTAATCATAATTCAGTTTCTGTTACAAAACACTTATTACAAAATTATGTATTTGATTTCTCAGAAGAGGCTTTGCTGTAAAAGATAATTTTTTTCAATATTGCACGGTGAAAAATAACGACTTCTCTAACATATTCTTCCAATCATATTCTGCAGGAACCATATATATGTTTGGTATACACTTCAAATATGCATATGTTTGCAAGTCCTAAACATACTTATATTTAAATGCAAACAGTATCATGTTTACTGACAAACATGTACGCATTTACGTGGGAAAATATGCGTTCTTCATCCCAAACATTCATATATTTACGAGGAAGCATTTGCGTGTTCCCCCAAACCTGCATATACTACATATAGATATGTGTATTTCCACCCAACCATAATCATATTTAGAAACGAACTATTCTTTGATTTCAATATATTATTTATATATGTATTATTTATTATAAATAATTTTATCAATGCAAATCCACACTTATAAATAATGAGTACAAAAAATTATAAGATTTAAAACGGCTCTTTTTACATTTACTTGCATTGAATGCACAAAGGAGAATCTGCTGTTCTTTTGCTTATTTTTCCATGTTGGCTCTCACGTTTTTGTTTTCGGAAGGTTTAAACTATGCGGTGATTATTTATCACTGTACGTTGGCACACAAACAATATATTTATATACAAATCTAGTTCATGCAAACCAAGCGTCGATTAATTACTTGCGTTATTTTATTATATTTATTTCACAAATCGTCCCGCCGAAAAGATTTTCCCACTAATGGTTCGAACAGACAAACGGCTTCTCGTTGTTGCCCATTCTAGTTTCTTTCCTCAAAATCTCACTGTGGTAGCACACATGCATATATACCAATCACATACACAAAAACCAAAGCAATATCATAAAGCATTTAACCGTCCGAGACTTCGTTTAAGCTTTTTTCACTGATCAAGCTCTTTTGATATCCTCTCTACGATGAACCATTGACGATAGAAAACATGAAACAAAAACGCAATTTACACGACATTCAAGAATATTTATGACTCACTGAGAGAATAATGCAAAAACACAGACACACACTTACAAGATAGAAACTCTCTATGTCCCTCTATTATTCTCTTGCTCTCGAGAGACCATAAACAGTGGAACAAACACAGCTGTATTTGTATCACAATCGCAAATATATTTGGGTTGCAAATACATATGTTATACCATATTAATCATTGTGTGTCAAACATGTAGTATTGAATATCAAACACAATGTATTATATTTGCGACAATCTCCAAACACACTTGATATATGCATCCAAACAATAACAAAAATACAGATTTTGCAGCGTGTTTACGAGGACTTTTCAGAACATCTATTATTTTAAACAGAAAGTGAGATACAAATCTGTGAAAAAAACAATAAAGTACAAGGATATCATCCGCCGAAAAAATGGAAAGTATACGTATTCACATTTTACTCCGTATATATCCATACTTTTTTATGTCTTGGACAACAACAACGGTTGACATACATTTTTCTATACGAAATCAAAAGAAGGTCATTAAAGTCCAAATACATTTTATTGTTATCGGCAAGACGAATATACCCACTTGATATACATATGTCACCACACTAGTTTCTAAATGGCATGCATTGTTTTGTTTTACTAGTGTTACCATAAATCTGATGCCACTATTGACGCCTTCAAAAACATGCAACAAAGTGTAGACATTTGACTGGATGAACTATTATTGCGGGTGATGCAAATTAACTTAAACACACATACATGTGATATCTTTAAATTATAATTGTTTGTATGTGGTTACAGAGTTCGCATTTATCCCCCATGTGTAACCCATACAAATCACCGTGGAGAATGGGAAATGAACATTTACTCAGTACCCCCAGGTTATGGGGAAAATAATGGGTAGCTACCCACGGCGATGGGAAAATACCCTGCTCGATTATCCATAAGCAGCCTTTACCCATTACCCACGGCCAATGTTTTGTAGAAAGTGTGAAAAGTTCCCATATTTCGAAAACGGAGCGTTTAATCGAAAAAGTATCTTATTTTCCGGGATTTCTAAAGGTTTTTCCTAAAGTGGAAGAATTCGAATGGAAGAATTTAAAAAAAAACGCCAAGTTAAGAATATCGGTAAAATAAAAAGTGGCTATAACTCGGAAAGGGTGCGTCCAATCGAAAAAATAATATATTTTTTGCTTCCTTAGGAGGCTTCGATCTACGGACGGCTTGAATACGGCATCACTTATTAAAAACAAATCACATGAGGTGTCAAGGGGCACCCAGATGGAACGAATTTCCTTTCGATACATAAGTATATTAGCTATGTATTAGTAAGTTGCAAAACGCGTAAGGTGCCCGTTGAAAAATACGATTATTTATACGGATATTTATGTAAGAAAAGATAATTTTTCTCAATGATAAACTTTTTTAAAGTTGTAATTTCCTTTAAGGCTATAAGAGATCAGTTTTCTCCGGTTAGTGAAAAAAATTGTAAATGTAAATTTTTTTTTAGAATTTTTTTTTATTGAATGTATTCTTAAATATAAGTACATATGTTTTCACTAATGTATCTTTGAAATTGATCAACAAAGTTGACCGAAATATTGGAACCTAAATATATTTTGCTAAAAGGAAAATTATATACCTTTTTCCGTACCTATGACGTCAAGCCGATACTAAAATTAAATAAGCATATTTTTAGGACCTTTTTTAAGACTATGTATTATATCTGATTTCAAGCTCTGAGAATATTGATTATTTATTGATAAAGAAAAGGTCGAACAACAGAATAAAAAAATGTATTTATTTTCAGAAAGGCTACTTATCTCAAGAAAAGAAAAGGTATTAGTTTATCTTTAAGAAAGGATACCTTTAAGAGAAGGCATTCTTGTAGGAAGAGGTACTTTTTTAAGAAGAAGGCATTTTTTTGGTAAAACATTTTTAAGAGTAGGTACTTATCTCAAGAGAAGTTATTTTGTTCCTCAAATAAGGTACTCTTTAAAGAAATGCAGTTGTTTAAGAAAAGGAAACTTGTTGTAAGAAAATGTAGTTTTCTAAGAAAAGCTACTTATTTAAAAATAAATTACTTTTTTAAGAAAAAGTCCTTTTTGTAAGAAAATTTATTTTTTGTAAGCAAAGGTACTTCTTTA
Organism: Phaonia tiefii; assembly: GCA_963931995.1. Taxonomy (NCBI): domain Eukaryota; kingdom Metazoa; phylum Arthropoda; class Insecta; order Diptera; family Muscidae; genus Phaonia; species Phaonia tiefii. The sequence continues at coordinate 211,315,000 of OZ008370.1, read as the reverse complement.
AGAAAAGGTATTTTTTTTAAGAAAATGTAGTTTGTTGAACCCTAGAAAGATAACCTTATTTTTATACATAAAAGAAACTATACGTCTTAAAGACGTATGCTAGTTTGAGGTCTAATTAATAAAGGTTCCAAAATGTTCTAAAATAAAATTCGTTTCAAATTAATAAGATTAAATCGTGCTCTATAAAAAAATGCTATCTAAAAAAAGCCCTCAAATTTTAAACTGCGAAACCGACGAACAGCATTCCCCTTAAAAATCAACGAAATAAATAACTGCTTATTTTTCATACGTCTCAGAGATAATAATAATAATAATAGATAATAGGGTTAAGAATATTAATAGGTATTTTTTTTTGAGGAAATTTACTTTTTTTAAGAAAATCTTTTTTTAAACTTCCTTCACTTTGGCTTTTCTAAACTTACTTTTTGTTGGGTTCAAAACTACAATTTATACTAAATATTGGTTACAGGCTCCACATAGAAAAACTTCCCATTAAACAAGAAATTTCCTAAAATATATGACACATCCAATTAATTTCTTTCTCTATGATCCAAGCCGCTAGTCTAGACATAAACCAAAGCAAAAGTACCCAATATTGTTGATAATACTGAGTTGTAGCATAATAGTGTTAAAATAAAAGTCGTTTAATTTTTTTTCATTTAGTCGCCATTCCGCAACGTGCGATAAGGAACTTCTTTCCAAAAATAGCTAAGACATAAGTGCGTTTTAGCGATTTATTGTAAGTATTTGAAAAATGTTAGCTTAAGGGATTGATGAAAGGCATGGTTAAAACCTCCTATGAAGCCAAACAATTTAAAAAATTGGTTATTTTTCGACTGAAATTTCAGAAATAGAGAAATTTGATTACAGAAGTAGAGAAATTTTTTTATAAATTTTAAAATTTTATTATAAATTTTTCTCTGCCAACTTTAGCATTAAAATCATCTAGAACAATCTTAATGTTATGGGCCAGGGCAGCGGTCGTATATTTCCTCTGGGAGTTCATAAAACATGCTCTTGGTGGCATCGTCGGGGGTTCCGTTGGGGCACGTACACAAATTAGCGATATGTTAAAGTTTTTCGCTTTAATGCGGATGTTGGCTATACTTTCACTCACGGGGTTGGGCTTTGAGACCAGATGTCGCAGTCTTTCGCCTACTACAAATCTGCAATCAAATGCATGCTTTCTCATGGCAGTGGTAGTCTTTATCACAGTACTTCTTCCTTGTGCAGCCATGACTTGTCCATCATATCTCCTTGATAGCAGTAATATCAGCTTAAAATAATTCTCGACGCCATCTGCCAGTTGGATAGCGGCACCGGATTTGTTTCGTGTTCTAGCATTCGAAGTGCATAGTCGTAAATCGTGGTCTTTATAACGTTTGTTGGATCATCAACAAAGAGAAGGTTTTATGTTTCTCATTTTCACTTTTGATTTTCATTGCCAATATAACCGTGGCGGAAGCTCACTTGAGTGCCAAAATACTCATAGGTCTTTAAGAACTCACTGACGAAATGTATTTCAGCAAACCCAAAAATGTATGCGAACTGTTAAGCTACGTGTACACGGTTGTTAGATCTAACAATATTGTAAGAACTAACAATGTGTTGACAATGAGAAATTGTCTTACAATGTAGATTGTAAGTGTAGACGGTTGTTAGAAAATTGTAAGAAAAAATGGCGATTCATTGTTAGACAACTGTCTGACAACTCATTTGTCTGACAACGTTGTAAGGCAACAAATTGTAAGTTTACACGGTTGCTAGACATTAAAATGTAGCAGAAATTGTTAGCTGGATTGTCGAATAGCTGCGAAGAAGCATCACATTGCGATGCCGCTCGTAGTTGTTTAAAGGCGTCGAACATCTGGTATTTGTTAAAAGCAAATGTTGAAACTAAATTTATCAAAAGTTTTGTGATTTTTTTTATAAATATGGATCAAACGAGGTTGAATTTAGTAACAATTCTAACGGCTTTCATATTGGAGAGCAGCGATGATGAAGAGGAACCTCCAAAGAAACGCCGAACGAAACGCAGCACATCCAATGTCCCATGAACTTCTCCGCGACTCAACCTCCTCAATAAGCTTTAGAATATTTTCATGGGACCATGACGTTTCAACCTTCTTGCGGTAGTTTTTCTTTTTTGGCTTTGCCTCAACTAATAGCCTTTCAAAACAATCGTCACTTTCTTCTCTGTCACTTAACATTTTGAAAATATGGAAAAACTTAATTCTTTATGTTGTTGAAATTATTTATATTAATAAAGAGTACCGCGAAGAAGCATCACAAAGCGACGCCGGTCGTAGATAATTTAACTGCGCCAACTATCATCATATAGTGGTTGGCGCATGACGGCGATTAAAACTTGGATGATTCAAAATTTAGGTGCAAATATTTAATTTATATTTGCTTGACAAAGACAAATTAAATTTAATTTTGCCGTGTTGCTGTTTTTGCAAAAAAAATGTACAAATGTGAAAACATCTACTTCTTCTGCGGCAGCAAGTACAGTTTACCCGAGAAAATACACTTGTGCATTATTCCAAAATTCGAGTGGTCATATCTCCGGAAATAATATTACCGCGATATCTATTTTTTATTTTTCATGGTCAAACAGTTTTTTCACTTGTCTTTGCTAATGTTTTTTATCCGACAATTTTTACATTCTAAGATGCGAAAGTTAATGCATCTTACAATAAAAAATGAGCTTACATGTCTAACAATGGTTTGACAATGAAAAAGAAGGGTGTGTAACGGTTGTTAGTTGTCTGGCAATATTGTTGCAAATGACAGTCTGGCAATGACATGACAATGCATCATCTAACAATTTTGCCACACAAAAATTGTAAGTGTACACGGTTGTTAGACATTGTCGAAAAACTTTTCTGACAATATTGTTAGATCTTACAACCGTGTACACGTAGCTTTAGGCATTTGATTCCGATTATTAAAGCCAACTTCTAATTCATCCCATCATATGATTGTGTGAAATCACATAATGTTTGGAAACAAATTTGTTGTGTAGACATTTAGGTTTCATTTCTGGCACATAACCATTAGCATATCCTTTATACACAATTGTATAACGTTTACTGTATCTGTTGTGTACTTAAGCCAATAGTCTCTGCAAAATGCCCCTATGTCGACACAATTTTTTTTGGCAATTAGTTTCCATCATAACAATAAATTTAATGAGTGAGTCAAGGAAAATGACGGTCCGAAAGAAAGGGAATGATAAAATTAGGTCAATGACTTGATGACATGTGTTTTCAACATTTCGAATGTTATTTCCCTTTAAGAGGTAAGAAAATATGCTTTAAGAGTTTTCCAATGAAAAAAAGGTCAGCTTCTTTTTTAATTTAAAATCTCAACGAGTTTATTTACTTATACCCACAAGGGAAACCATAAGTTATTCTCCCATGTTGCTAATGCATTTCAAAGAGGAAATGAAAAAGAAATTGGTTGTGCCAATAAATGGGGGGAAACAACTATGCGGATATTGCATAATAACTATTTGTTGACAATATGTTGTGCTGGAGGGGAAGACAACAGACAAGGGAAAGAGGGTGCAATTCAATAGCCCCCAATCGAATTTAACACAATTTGCTTTATTGCTTAGGCTAGAGTAGACGATAATGATGAAAGACTAACAATACATGAGACGTTTAGGCAATGGATATATATTGTTATGATTTGTTAGTCCATTACTGTTACATATAAATGTATAAACCATTGTGTGCGAAAATGGGTGTAATGTGCTGATTTGAGTTACAGTTATTTTTACACATAATCTTAACGCCTATGTGATAATTTATGTGATAGGATACAAATAAAATTAAAAATATTAACTTTGTTTTATACACTTACGTTGAGGATGTGTCTTAAGATCAATATGTCATAAGCAAATGGTTTGGTTATACAAATAAACTTGAAATGAGACAAAATAAAGTCATCAAAAAAGGAGATACAAATTTACAACGTTTTCTGCATTCACCAGGGCTGTGGTGTCGGACCAAAATTGTTTTGTGTTTGAAGAAATATTTTTGATGTGTTAACATCTATTGGCGCGGGTATTGTAATCTATCAAACTGACCACATGCAAACAACACTCAGCATTAGCATCACATACGTGGTTGTTGTAAAACAATAGCCTCTGCCTGCACATAAGTATGATGGTATTGATGTAGCGGCAGCGAACAAACAAACAGGTCGTCGTCGCCAAAGAGTATTGAATAGTATAGAGAAATCATGGACCGAATTATATGACTCAAAAGCACTGGCGACATCTGGCGAATGATTCAACATGTATTACTCACTTTGTGTCATAACTTGCTCCACTCATAATTTTTTTATAAAACATTGATGCCTTTTGAAACATTAATGCGTTTTGTATTGTTTTCTGTAATAAAATTGTCGAAGTAGTGCATTTATATTGAAATATTATATAAAAAGAATACGACTCGTTTATGCTCTTTTACTCAGACGCTCGACGTGAGAGCGGAAGAAGAGTGAAATAAGTTCTCAATATTATTTAATACTTTTTGTTGTCGCTCTTTTTATGACATAAACAATTATTTCAGTGAGCTAAATATTGCTATATTTATTTTAACAATATGACATTTAAGGTTAAGGCAGATGTATAAAAAAGAAAGTGCAATAGCAAAAGAGCCTTCAGCACCAATAATAGAAAGCACAAATTTTGTCTTGTCCCCATTTAGTGGCAGACCCACTCTTGCTGACTCCTCCTTCTTAATTCTCGGAAACACTGCGACAGGGATCAATATAAAGATTTAAAAAAAAACAAAACATAAAATATGGTATAACAAAACATAATCTTATTTTTTTTTGAATTTTATTGCCTTTCAACTGCAATGCAAAATTATTTAGTGCACAAGATCCTAACACTTTTATAATTAGACCAATCAAAGCACAAAGACTTCGTTAGTGCGAAAGAGACGAATATATTTGTTTATTTAGTGCGAACGACGACAAGCGCGTATTTTGGTTAGGCCCACAACCATTCAATTCTTGCAAATAGTGTTGCCACTGCTTCATGTTTTCTTCTGTTTGTAAGTAACATTTTAGATTACATTTCGTCGATTTTCTAATAGAAGTAAGAAATCAAATGTTTTTTCTTATACTAATTATTTTATTTCAAAAGGTTACCAAAATGAATCAAATTTTACCATATTACCAACACGTTTAAGTGTTACCAAATTTGGTTGGATATTACCAGCCGTGGCAACCGTGGATACATTTAGTTGCAAGTAAACATTGGATGGTGGAAAACGTGGGTTCAATAAAACCAGATAGAGGCAATAGTAAACAACGTCCAACAAAGGAACAACAACCACATTTCGTGTTTTTGTGGCAAACTAGTTGTGTTAAATACAAAACACATGTATACCAACGATATACATCAATAAAAAAGTGCAAAATACATTTACACCAAAACGACATGAAAAAGTTAAGTGAACATATTTTGTAACTCCACCTGGTGTAAGTTAATTTTAAATTTAATTTCTTTCATTTCCACAAACCTATGACGAAGAGTGTGAAATGAAACGTTAAATGAGAGTATAAATGTGTTTATACTATATTCGTCTATGGGTGTAAGCCAATTTACGTTAAATAATTCTTTATCGCATCGGCCGCACCACGAATGGTCTGAAAGAAAATGTCAGATGAGAACAATGGCTGCCCCATACGTCATTACTCTATGGTTGTGATTTGAAGAACATAAAAATGTTCTTTAATTTTTTTGTGTACTACATTATTACAAAGTCTGGCAGAAAAAAAAACGCAAACGGGAATTTCGTGGGACTGAAACACTCATGGCTTCTCTTTAAAATTTCTCTATAGCGACAAGATTCCCGTCCTTATTTCTACAATAAGGGGCCCTAACTCATCGCCGTTGGTTTAACTTCCTTCTGTAAAATTCAATTTGGAATGTCTCACGCTTGCTCCAAACCCGATTTTTCTTCTTAAATAATCTTCTCCTTATACCGCTCCCTTGCGACTCGCAACTGACTGAATAATTGCCATACGAGTAGCGTTCTTTTCATCACTTGCTTTGCGACAATCGTAATCATACCATGGTTTGTCTTTAAGCGCGTTTTCATAACCAAGTACGTTGTCTGCAGCAGATCTAATGGAGTGTGAAATGAGCTTTCCCTGCGCTTAACCCTACAAAGCATAAGTGAGCCTGCCAGTCTCTATTTGAAATTAAATTACTTATAGCTTTATTAATATTTATTAAATTTTTCTAAAACTGTTTGTATTCGTCTAATTTCAATACTAAAGTATAATGTTGAAAGAGTGCGCTAAAATTTAAATCGGTAATTTTAATATAATTAAATTTATCAAAACGTCGCACAAACGTACAACAGTGCTTATTCCGCGAGCAATTACGAAGAAGAACTGAAAAACACCCCCGCGAGAAATGCCATCGTGTAACAGAACTTTCAGTTGGTAAAATAAGTTCGTGTTCGTGGATAGCCGCTTGAAATAATTTGTAGTAAGCATAAGTTTCGTAGAACGGTTTATTGATAAAATTGGTAAGTTGGATTTTATTTTTCAAAGTTTACAGTTTTATATACAATTAGAAAACTTTTAGAAAAGCAATAATATATCAATGGACCCACTGAGTAAAAATAAGGTTCCTGGAACATATTTTAGGGGAGTGGACAGACGATGAAATTGATTTACTCGAAAATGAAGCTTATGACTTATCAGACTCTGATCTTGAGTTTGTGATGAAGGCGTCAGATGAAGAAGATGAAATATCAGAAGACGAAAACGAACAGTGTGTAAACGTAGTAAATAACCAAAAATATAATGGTAAAGTTGGAACTGAGTGGATGGCGAAACCATATGCAATATCTCGCGCGAAGTCATGCAATATCATAAAGGGGAAATTTGCTACAGTTGTACTCCCGCCAGGAAAATCAATGGCCAGCATCTGGAGTAGCTTCAAAATGTTTATTGATAACACAGTATGTGAAGAGATTTTAAAATATATCAACAAAGAAGCAGTAACTACATATGGTCAATCACGAAAGTGGAACCCAATAGATATGGATGAGCTACATGCATTTTTTAGATTACCTATTACAGCTGGAAATCAAACGCTCAAAACCATCGAATATGTTGGGATAAATTTTACGGCATTACAATTTTCAAAGCTACAATGGGTGTTAAAAGATTTATGGAAATACTAAGGTTAATTCGTTTTAAACCATAATTTTGGAAAAATGCCGGGCGAAAATATTGTTGTAGAGGAACAGCTTATGCCCTGTCGCAGTCGGTATTCATGTGTTCAAAACACGCCATCGAAACCGGGCAAATATGGAATAAAATTTGGTGTTTGTGTGATCCAAAACATCCTACCCACTCGGCGGAATTCCTTATGCAGGTAAAGTAGGCAACACCAGAGCGGTTGGCTTTGGAAGAGAGGTCGTTGAAAATCTGTGTGCGCCATATTTTGGGACTAATCGCAATGCAATTATGGACAATTGCTTTACAAGTAACGAATTAGCCGAAAGTCTTTTGACTAATGGTCTAACGTTAGTAGGTAGTCTGCATAAAAATAAGGGATGTATTCCACCCGAATTTCAGCCAAACAAAAACCGGGAAACATTTACAACTTTATTTGGCTTTCTAAAAAATATTACTATTGCATCACATCTACCCAAACCAGGTAAATTCGTAATTTTTTTGTCAACAATGCACCACGACGACAAGATGACCGAAGAAAAGCGGCATATATGCTATGGAATAACAAATTTGCGTCTTCAAACCTAACAGACGAAATTTATTCCTGCGAAAATTGGGAGAATCTCTAGTTGAACCTTACATAAAAAGAGGCAAAACAACAAACACTTACACCAATCGTCCTTTGAGCTTTGGCCACTGAAGTTCTGCTACACGTCCTTCAACTTCCACTTCAAATGAAAACGTCCGAAAAAGGAAACGGTGTCACTTGTGCGGATACACAAAATCTAAAATGCAAAAGCAATGCTGCAATAATTGCTTTTGTTAAATTATATTATTAATGAATTTTTTATGTCTTTGAATTATGTTTTTTATGTAAATAAATTAATTTTTGTTTTTATAAAAAATTAGTTGAGTCTAATTATTATCAAAATGTGGTTTTTTACATAGCAATATTTCATAGAGACTCAGAGGCACTGTTGTTCGCTAACGCTTGGAAAATAGTTGTGCTTTTTGGGGTTAAGGATGATAAGACGGGGGCGTGTTCTGCACCATTATCTGAGTGAGATTCTCTTTATACGCCATGGCTATCTCTGGTAAGTGCAGTTTTCCGATGTCCAGCTTTCTATATGTCTGGTTTCGTACGACTTTCGCCTAATGTTATGCAAACCGACGATGCAAACAGGTAGTGAGCCGAATTGCTATTAGTTGTTCGAGTCGTTCATTACAATATAAGAATTGGAGTGCCATCCATCAATTACCAGGTAATCAATCTAGTTTTTCTTCTGTTGATGAGGGGATATCCAAGTAGCCTATGTTGGAATCCCATACGACTGACGACCATGTTTTTCGCCACGGAAAATCTAACAATCTCATTACATTATCGGAACTGATGGCGCCTATATTAAACTTAATGATGGTTGGTTCAAAGAAAGTTTCCATGCCGATTTTAGCATTAAATTCACTTAGAACAATCTTACTGTCATAGCCAGGGCAGAAGTCGTATTTGTCATCTAGGCGGGGCATATACGTTAACGTATTTCGCTTTTATGCGGATGGTGCACGCTGAATAATTTATCTTTTGATGTTGTTTGGATGCAAATATAACGTGTTTGTTGCTTGTCGTAAATATACTGTACTGTTATCGAAACACATTATGTTTGCTATTCAATATATGTTTGGAGACAATGATTAATAGGTTATAATATTTGGATTCCTTACGCAAATGAGGCTTTGTTCGTTGAAAATTGACGAAAACAAAAACGTGACTAACAATGCCATAAACAATGCTTTCAAACATGTACATGGTTCCTGCAATATGTTGCTGGGGCCAAAATTTTCCAGCGTGTGGCTATACGTTCACACAATAGGTTGAACCTAGAGACCATGACAGTTTTTCTCATGGCAGCTGTAGCATAACCCTTAGTTCTTCTTCCTTATGCAGCTATGACTTGTCCTTCGGATCTGGATTGCAGTACTGTCAGCTTTATAATTCTCTGGGACATCTGCCAGTTGAATAGCGGTACCGGCTCTGTATAGTTTTTTAATATTCCAAGTGCTTAGCTGTTCATCGTGGTCCTTACAACTTTTCCTATTTTGTATTTTAATTTCCGATGTAATGGTGTCGGAAGGCAAGCCCAGCCAATCCTAGTTTTGCAATCTACCTACTGGCAGGATAATTATGTTTCAGCCGCCCATTATGGATCACATGCTGGCCAGAATGCAGCGTGTCGAAACTGGATTTTTGTTTCTTTTTTTTTTGTTCTGCCGTTAGCCAGTAGTGTTGGCTTTTACGCCTGCAAAATACAAAAGGGTATGTCCGCTAGTTTGAAAAGCTTCAGTGACAGGGTCACCTATTTAGCCTGAAATACATCAGAGACCGCACAACCAATCACGCTGCTCATTCGTTTCGCCCTATCACTCTAGTTGGACGTACTTAATCTAAGACCGGATGTAGTGAGCTGCTTGGACTGTCCTATGAAGGAATCATTGGGGACACTCCCAAGGTATCACAAATATTATTCCACCACCAAATCCAGTGACTTGTGAATAAATAAAGGGTGCCCCAATAAAAGGGGACGATTTAAATTTTGTTGCAGTTTTTTCTGTGCAAGTGCAAGCCCTAAATTGTTGCAAGCCGCTGTCTACGATTGTCCCAATAATTAAAAATGAGGCCAATAATAAAAAAATAGGAGGAATGCGCTATCATTGTTAAAACCCATTTCAAAATATGGGCAAAGTTACGCTGAGACCTCTCAGAAATTTGGCGGATTTTTTTGTTGCGAAATGGGTTCGTGGATAAACAAAATTGTAGAATTTGGGGCCCAGAAAATCCAGATGTATGAGAAGCAAATTCATCCAAAACGAGTTACTGGTTGGTGCGGATTGTGGTCCAGGCGAGTGCTTGGGAAAATGAGGCCGGAAATGCGGTGACTGTGACTAGAGTTCGTCGGAGGAACATTATAACCTAGTTCTTGTGATATCAACTAGACGGTACGGTTCTGGGCGACATGTGGTTTCATCCGGTCGATTTCACCTTCTACTGCTCGTATGAAACACCCGATTTATTGGATCAACGATTTCTGGACCGTAACATCTCCTGAAATTCTGATATCCATCATCGTATAATCAAGATCATATAATTTATGCTATGCGATATCTCCTTCTCGATTTTGTGAAATCTCTGGTATATGCGAATATACCACAATCTAGTGCAAAGCTCAAGGCCGAGATCCGACGCATTATTGGTCAGATAGAGACACATATTTGTTCCAAAGTCATAGAAATTTCCACGAAAATAGCAAGGGGATATTTTCCGGATATTTTCGGGAAAATTTAATATTTTTTATTTCACTCGGACAAAAGAGATGTGTTTTATCTTTACAATAAATTGTGCACTTCTATTAGGATACCCTTTATATCACTCATTGGTATATTTGGGTTTGGCCAATGACCGGATCAGTAGCCAATCCGTGTAACTCCACATGATTGTAAATATCTGCCCAAATTACGTTGAAATAATGAACGTAACAAATGTTATCCCTATTTTGAACTTATTTAAATGGAAGAATTGAATAAAGATCAAAATAAACTATGTTGTTTTTGTATTATAAAATGTGTAATTAGTTAGTTCTTTAGTTCTTCAGTTTCCAAACCATCAACTCCCACTACAATGCCAAAAATGGTGTTATACATAACAATTACGTCAATTATGCTGCATCCTGTACATTATGGATTTATCCAAAAAAAAAAAAACGTTATAAATATTTCTTAAAAACTACTTTTTTCTTCATTAATTTGAAACAATCTAAATCTAATCTGAAAGCTGATCCTAAAAGTTGGATATTAAGCTTTAAGTAGTCTTTAATTTATAGCGTTAATCTTTCTCCTGTAAGAAACTAAAAAGTGTAGTTACGACCTTTTGCATTTAAGGTGATTATATACAGGTTGAATCTATATTTAATCTATTGAATCTTACCAATTAGAAATATGTAAAATACTTGCTTACTTTCGCCTGTAAAATTACTTGATATACAGTCATTGAATAACATGATTTTCCTGTGAATTGGAAATGTTTTTAAACTGCACTCTTATTTTCGTAAATTATTCAATAGCTGCTGGCATGTGTGCAGCTGTAGCATGATGGCAACCGAACTATAGACAAAACAAAAATAGGAATAAACCTATTGACCCAATTCCAAGTAAATTGACACCGAAAACAGTGAACACAGATAACACCCTCATACAGTCACAAAAATTCACACCCGCGCGCACATAAAAATACGATTCGCATTTACAGTCACTTACATCTACATAATTTGAGTTGCAGACACAGCTATTTTGGTCCCCCCAAAACTGAAGTTGTTGTAAACTAAAGGCCAACTATAGCGGTAGTTTCCCTATCCCACAGCCAAATGTTGGTGTAACCCTTATTTTCCTTCTATCTGGAAGCAGTATCCGTGATCTCTATCATAACAGTCAAAACAATTTATTTGACACTCGGTATTTTTTTTTTGTTGTTGTTCCTATTTACATTGTGAGCCTGGCCAAGTAAAACAAATTATACATAAATGAAAGTAAGAAAGCAACACTAAAGCTGTTGGCGAGACGCAGTGGCCCATTCTACTTAAAATGATGTAAATGGGGGTTGATTTTTAGTCGTATTTTTATTTTCGAGTTTTGACGGAAAAAATCTGTATTATACGAGTATACAGAATATAAACTTCATAGGAATACATACACTGCGCTGTAATTGAATGTGTCACAGAAGAATCCCTTGAACTACGAGTGCACGCGATGTTCAGTTTTGTATTATTTGCACCAATTTACTTTTCACTTTGCTTAAGTATTAAGTGAATACAGGAAAGGGGACTAAGAAACGGCATCAGGATATGGGAGTTAATTTCAGCAGATACCGCATCAGGCCTGCAGAAAAACCGGGCATTAGTCATGTGGCCTATTGTATCACGATATTTTAAACATGATAAACATTATTTAATGTCTTCAAAACAGAAAAGCGAAAAACAATGACAGAAAAACTGAGTATGTAGTTCTTAAACAAATACGGGATATTTGTACATTAATATAAAAATAATTGTTTCGCAAAATGATTCAGATTCGGATAAAGAGCTGATGGGTATTTAGAGTCTATAACTAGGGAGTGCAATTTCAGCGACTTTTTATTTTCCCGGGAATGCGGGGAATAACTGTAAAATTCTAGGGAATTCCCGTTCAACTTCGTTACTTATTTTTTATCGTACAAAATAAAAAGATATAAAGAGTACAACCATTTAAAATTTTGATATTGTAACGTATTAAGAAACATAATATTTGACGCATCTAATACTAACGAGGACAATCATAAATTTTAATTTTAGTCGCCATATTTTTGTGAAACCTACACCCACACCTACCGTTTTAAAATGTAAACGCAATGTGGGTAATATTAGCAGAATTTTTCTCTCTATCCATTAAATATTAAAATAATAAATATTTGGAGGAAAAAAACTCACTTCAAACCAGAATAAATAAAAATTCTGCACTGGAACCGAAAAATTCAGCTCCTCCTCACTATAAAACTCGCACTCCGAGTTTAAAAATCTTGAAATCTCGCGCGAATTTAATTTTTACAATTTTTGTTTATTTGAATCACTCCCAAGCGAGTCAAATATAAAAAAAAAATATTTAAAAACAATTAAGTTACAGTGTTTTATTTATAAATGCACTAAAAACTAGAAAATAATTATTCTCTTAGCCTCAATAAGTATATTCTTCTTCATGATGGGGTTGTACAATGGTCTACTTAGCCTACTTAGCACTTCAACAATAATGGTCCAGATACTTTCAATAAAGAGCGTAATTAAAATGAATTAGTTAATTAATTTTCTAGGGATCTCTCAAATAAAACGCTTGCATTTCAATTAAAAATGGTGACATTTAATTTTGACACTTAATTTGACATTTAATGTTGACATTTAACTTTGACATTTAGTATTGACATTTAACTATGACATTTAATTTTGACACTTAATTAATCATTTAATTTTGACATTTAACTTTGACATTTAATTTTGACACTTTATGTGACATTTAATTTTGACACTTAATTTGACACTTAATTTGACATTTAATTTTGACATTTAACTTTGACATTTATTTTTGACACTTTGTTTGACACTTTATTGGACATTTAATTTTGACATTTAATTTTGACATTTAACTTTGACATTTAACTTTGACACTTAATTTGACACTTAATTTGACATTTAATTTTGACTTTTAATTTTGACATTTAACTTTGACATTTATTTTTGACACTTTATTTGACCCTTTATTTGACATTTAATTTTGACACTTAATTTGACATTTAATTTTGACATTTAATTTTGACATTTAACTTTGACATTTATTTTTGATACTTTATTTGACACTTTCTTTGACATATAATTTTGACATTTAATTTTGACATTTAACTTTGACATTTAACTTTGACACTTAATTTGACAATTAATTTGACATTTAATTTTGACATTTAACTTTGACATTTATTTGACACTTTATTTGACATTTAACTTTGACATCTAATTTTGACAGTTTATTTGACATTTAAATTTGGCACTTAATTTTGACACTTAATTTGAAATTTAATTTTGACAGTTAATTTGACATTTAATTTTGACATTTAATTTGACATTTAATTTTATCACCATTTTTAATTTAAATGCAAACGTTTTATTTGAGAGATCCCTAGAAAATTAATTAACTAATTCATTTTAATTACGCTCTTTATTGAAAGTATCTGGACCATTGTTGTTGAAGCGCTAAGCAGGCGGACCATTTTACAACCCCATCATGAAGAAGAATATACTTATTCATGTAGTTTCATCCAAATCTAACAAGTGTGCCAAATTTTAGTTCGATTGGTCAACTGCAACTGTGTTAAAAATGAGTTACTAGATTTGAACAATACTGACTGATTTGAACAATACAGACTGACAGACAACAAAGCAAGTTAAATAAAACACTGTAAAAATAAAAATTCGCTTCGGAGTTACATTTTTATTTTACTGTAAGTGAGAGCTTTATACACCCCGCGAAATAAATATAAAGGCAACAGCATTTTTTGTTTTTTCCAACTGTTGAAAGTAATTTTCAACAAAAATAAACTAATTACTAGTGCGAAATATATATAAAGGCAAACGTTTTTTTTTAACATTTTAACAATTTTAGTAAGCCTTAAGATCTCCATTATCGCTAATAACTTCTTCTGAGCATTTTGGGATTGAGTTTATTAGCGAATGACTACGCGCTGGATTAGTTATCGTCCCCTTTTCTTGAATTGAAACTTTTTATCCTTGACATTCATAAACTGGTGCCCATGTTGGTAAACTTGAACGGGTAAAATATACCAGAGGATCTCGATTCGATAAAGATCAGGATTAAGTGCAGGCCAGTCGGGGGGGTTGGTAGTATTTCTGGACTTGAGAGACTTGGGAGTTTTCTTACACCGTTGTATTGTTCCGTTGTCCTGCTGTAAGATGAATTCTGGGACACAAATTTCCTTAAAAGAATTAACTAAGACTACATCCAACAGTCGAATATACTACTCGGTGTCCATTTTTTTTGGAAACGAAACATTTATGAATTCTAGAATCTCTCTAGAATTCATACCTGCCCAAACCATAAGTGAGCCACCGCCAAAATTTCGCCACTGACACATTACGTTGGAAAAATCTTTGGAACATAAATGTTTGTCCGAGCCATCAGGTCCAATTAATTGATTATATTTTAATCGGAAAATATCAGTTCTCATTCAAAAATATGTTTTTTCATCGAATTTAAATCTGGCTAATTCGTGTCTTAGCAAGAGACCAAGTTTTGCATACTTTTTTCAATATGACAGTATCAAGTCGCGTTACATTGTTTGTTGAACACGACGCAACCCTACTCCCGAACTCAATTCTGCAATAATTTCCTAATCGCTGAATATTTCTTTAACAGCAACCCTTTAGATCTCTCTTTTGGAACGATCACCGCTCAGCATTGTCCTTCCTGGTCGTTTTGTATTTCCATATGGACCATCCTATTTTATAAAATTGTCAATGACACAGCTAGATCTTTTCAATAGCCTCGATATTTCCCGCTCCTAAAGCTCTTCATCATGAAAATCTTAAATTTTTCCCTTTTCTTCTTTACTTAGCTACTTTCCAGCAGTCATTCTATATAAATCAATTTTGTTTGAATTTGACCTACGTTAATTATTAAATCAATAAAATAACAAACAAAGAAAGCCCGCTTCTGTTTGAATTCCTATTTACTACTGTTCGAATAAGGTTTATATTCCATGCTGCCGTTATATATATTTCGCACCCGAAATAGAAAAATTAGCGTCACTTTTCATTTAACTTGTGAAAGAGATCGAATGATTACATTCTCTGACATAAAATAACGGGTTTTTCAATAAGAGCGCTACAAAAGTTTTTTAAATAAAACAAAACCGGTTTTAGATACCAATGAAATTCTTTATTGCTGTGAAAGTACGTTCGATGCCATTATGTACGGAACTCGATTTCTTTTGCATGGCCACCACGGGCACGCTTGCAGAAGTCCAGACGCATAAATCGGCCGATACTGCTGCAGTTTCACGTTCGATATTCGTACGAAGTTCATCAATCGTTGCTGGCTTGTTTGCATAGACCATAGACTTGACGCAGCCCAACAGGAAATAATCTAACGACGTCAAATCGCACGGCCGAGGCGGCCAATCGAATGGGCCATTTCGTGAGATAACACGTTCACCAAACTTGGTTTCCAAGAAATTGATTGTGGCATTCGCTGTGTGTCTCATGTCCTCCAAGTCCATATTATCCAATTGGGGCCAAAAATATTCGGTTATCATTGAACGGTAGCGATTCGCATTCACAGTAATGTGCCGGTCTTGATCATCACGGAAGAAGTACGGCCCAATGACGCCGCCGGCCCAAAACCGCATCAAACCGTAATTTTTTCGGGATGCAATGATGACTCATGGATTACGTGTGGATTGCTGTCTGACCAATAACGCATATTTTGCTTATTGCCGAAGCCATTCAGCCCGAAATGACGCTGAAGATGATTTTCCGATGAAAAGCCGAATCATTTTCAAGTTGTTGCTCAGCCCAATTCACGAACATACGACACTTATAGTGGTCAAGCGACTTCAGTTCTTGCGTCAATTTGGTCTTGTAAGGGTGTAGGCCAAGATCTTTTCGCAAAATTCGCCACAACGACGTCACAGAGATGCCCAACGCTTGAGAACGACGTGTGAGAGACATATTTGGGCTTTCTTGAACTGAAGCCTCAGCGGCAGCATATATTCTCGACACTACGGGCACTTCTTTGTCTCACTGGCACGGGAACATTTTGCACTGTGCCTGTGGATTCAAACTTTTCCACTAGACGCTCAATTGTTGATATGGTAGGACGATTATGACGACCATAAATTGGAAGTAGCGCTCTTAAAGTTGAGGCCACTGACTCCAAATTTCGGTAGTAAATTTTAATAATTTCGACTTGTTGTCTCTGTAAGGCTAAAGGTCTTATATAAGAAGAAAATTAGTTTGTAATGATTACGACTATATTAAAAATAATATAGTGGCTAAAAAATGGTTGAACTTCAAAGATTCAAATGGAGGTAAAATTAGAAAAATCAAAAAAAAAATACATGAAATGGTCTAAGTTTGTTAAATATTGTTTTTGTCCGTAAAAGGATGAGAAAATCGTTTGGAACGTGTTAAATATATAATGTGTGAATAAAAATATCAAAGAGGTGTAAGATTTCAAAATGTGGAGAAAACACGTTTGGAAATATTCGGAATGTGTTAATAATCGTATATGTGGATAAATGACGCAAAAAATGCAAACGTTCAACAAACATTAGGTTTTTGAAAAGCGGGCAAAAAGGATTTCTTTAAAAAGATAAAAAAATCGGATTGGAATGGTTAACAACTTGTTAAAAATAGTGCCTGTGGGTAAGAAGGGGTAAAATCTCAAAATGCGAGAAAAATAGGTCTTGATTGCACTGATGTTGGATCTAATACTGAGCATTTTGTGCATAATTTTTAAAATTTTTTAGAAAATGTGTGTTTTTGTGTTTGCTTGTAATGTTAATATTTTTAATATACAATTTTGAGTTTTGTATTGAAAATTTCAATACAAATTATTATTTATTATTTCAAATTTTAACAATTTCCCTTTTTGTCATTTACACATTAATTGCTTTGTATATTTATTTGTGAAACATTCTCAATCCTATGTTTTACTGATTCCATATAGATTTTTCTCAATTTTTTATAACTTTGTCCCACATACTATTTTGTTTAACACACTCCCAGCGTTGTAACCCTATTTTCAGGCATTTTGTAATTTTACCCCATCATACACTTTTTTAACACGTTCCCAATCATTTCAACGATTTTTCCCACATTTTGCCCTTTCCAATCCTTTTTTTTATCCACATTCACAACTTTTGCCACACGCTTTAACTATTCAAACGATTTTGCTCCCATTTTAAAGTTTTACCCTTTCGCCCTCTTTTTACCCCATTTGTCCAAATGCATAGTTTTTGCACATTTCTAGAATTTTCAATAGATTTTTCTTGCATTTTTCCACATAAATTTTTTTTGTCACATTTCTAACCTTTTTAAACGATTTTTCTCGTATTTTGAACATCTACACTTGCCCCCCCCCCCCCCCCCCCCCAATTTTGAAGATTTGGGTTCATAATCATTCGATACTACATTTCGTGCATTTAAGAGTCATGCACTACTTTTCCCTTTTTAAAACCTTCCCATCCTTGAAAAGATATAAATCTTCACAGAATTAAAAATTAAACTCCATTACCGATTTACGTTTTAGGACCGAATCGAATATGAATGGTTCTCCATGCTCTGCTTTAAGCACAACTGTGTACCTTAACCATTTTGTAGCACAACAAAAACTACTTTATATCAATCCATTGTAGACTAATTGAAAATTTTGGAATTTGAATCTTCCTTTTTTTGTTAAACATGAACTTAGTAAAGATAAATCATTATTCTTCCTTCAATTACGAACATTCGCATGAGCTCATGGGCATTTTATGGGACATTTGCAATAATAGAATCACAAAAAAAAATTAATTTCAAATCAAAAATTTTCAAATAAAAAATTTCATGTGTCGACTATTATGCGGAAAATGGGCCGAAAAAACTTCTAATGTTCCCCGTGTTGGATTTATTGGCAAAAGTGCACTATAGATTTATGCCAAAATACATAAAATAAATAAATGGTTTCCCGTTACATCCCATGTAGTGATTAGGGAGAGCTGCTCACAACCAGTGAGCTATGCGCGTTCTAGTTTTACACTCACTGACAGGGACCTACACTTTTACTCCGGTTCCGAACGGAATTTTGGGAAGCTTTTTCATGGCTAAGTACTTGAGAGTGTCGCCTTCACTAACCGAGGTGACCGCCGTCGAAAGAAACTATAGGTGGTCAGAGCAGGGATCGAACCCACGTTCTCATGCACAAGAGCCGCGCACACTATCATTGCACCACCGACGGCCAAACCAAAATATATCGCCGTATCGAAAACTATACTAAACTTTTATACTACAGTTTCTCACATAAAAGTTTTTACGTTTATATGTTTGTGAATGGTTGTTAAAAATGTATTAAAGACCTTGCCACCATATTATAGAATTCGGTTTAATAGGTCAAAATTGACAATGTCAGATGCTTATTTATTTATCGAGTGTAGGGTGCAATCAGGTCAGTGATAATTGGTTTTAGTCCTTCGCACATTATATGCTACGGATAAAAGGCTTATTCCAAATAGTTGGCCCAGGGAATCGGGACACATTTTCCAAATAGGTGGCATAGTACACTGAGACCCCAATCGCCGGGCATGCATTCATCTAGCAACATTTTGTTAGTAAGCTGATGCATGCATCTTATCAGCTCATCGTCGACAGCATTAAGCCGGGCAATACCTGTTCTAATCTCGTCTTGGCAATCGACGTCATAGTCCAATTTCTGATCGATTGTCTCATCTTCATTGGACATCTGGACGCAAAGAAATGATCTCTCCATATTCCCAACATGATCTCCACATCAGCGATGAGATTTCCGTTCTTGTGTTTACAGAAGGGGGGACCTGAACCATGTCCATTACTTCCGTTTTTGACTTTTTGGTAGAATTTTGCTTTTATGCTGGAATCTTGTACCACCAATGATGATGTTTTTGCCGCGGCAATATCAAGCAGTCTCATACTAGTACAATCTTAATGTCATGGCCAGGGCAGCGGTCATACGTTTCCTCTAGGCCCTCATGGAATATGTCTTTGACATCATAATCTATCTCTTCTGTCGGGGCATGCACACGAATTAGGGGAATATAAAAATATTATGCATGGCTATACGTTCACTCATAGGATTGAAGCTCGAGACTATAAGTAGATGTCGTAATCTTTTGCCAACTACAAATCCGCAACCAAATTAACATTTTTCTCATTGCATCTGTAGTATATGTCGCCATTTTTTTACTTGTGCAACCATGTCCTGTCCATCGCATTTCCTGGGTAGCGGTAATATCAGCCTTACAAATTTCGTGGACATTTGCCAAATGGATATTTGCACCGGATCTATATGGAGTTCTTACTTTCCAAGTGCATATCCATAAATCGTGGTTTCTTACAACGCTTGCGGGGGTCGTCAACACATAGGGGATGTTTATGTTTTCTTTTTCGTTTTTGTATTTTCACTGCCATTATGAACGGTGGCTGGAGACAAACCCAGTCCACCGGGTTTTTGAATTTTACCAACTGCCAGGATAGTTGGTAGCAGCAGGCGGGATGGGGGCTAAATGAAAAAATTTTAAAAAAACTTTTCTTTAACTACTTTATTACAACCCATTATTATCGACTCTGTTGGGTACTTTTGGTTTGGTTTGAAGGGAATTTTCTAGGTGGAGCCTGTTTATTACAGTAGTTTTGAACCCAATAAAAAGTAAATTTATAAAAGCCAAAGTGCAAGACTAGAAAATCCATGTAGTACAAGCCTGAGCATGGAATTACACTTGGTAGCACACTTACTCTTACACGTGTACTTTTGGTTTGGTTTGTGTCTAGACTAACATACGTGGTGATATTTCTTGTTTAATGGGAAATTTTCTAGGTGGAGCCTGTTTATTACATATTGTAGTTTTGAACCGAATAAAAAGTAAATTTAGAAAAGCCAAAGTGAAAGAAGTTTAAAAAAATAAAATTTTCCTAAATAAGTGCGGTTTCTTAAAAAAAAAGAAAATTTTTTTCCTTTACTTAACAAAATACCTCATCATAAAGAAATTCCTTTGCTTAAAAAATAAATTTTCTAACAAAAAGTACCTTTTCTTAAAAATAGAAATTTTTTAAATAAGTGCCTTTTCTTAAGAAAGTACATTATCTTACAACTAATTACCTTTTCTTAAAAAACTACGTTTTCTTTGAAGAGTTCCCTTTTTGTAAAAAAAATAACTTTTCTTGAGATAAGTACCTACTTTTATAATGTACTTGTTCTTTCGTAAAATAAAGATATTCTTCAAAAAAAAAATACCTTCCCTTAAAAAAATTAAATTTTCTTACAAAATGCCCTTTTGTTAAATGTACCCTTTCTTAAAAATAAAATAATACCTTTTCTTTTCTTTTCTTTTCTGTTCTTGAGATAAGTAGCCTTCCTGAAAATAAGTAAATTTTCTTAAAAAAATAACCTTTTCATAAAAAGAGTACCACTTTATTAAAAAGTGTATGTTCTTAAAAAAAGTACTTCTTTGTAAAAAATATGCATACTCTTAGGTTTTTCTTACAAAAAATCATTAGGGTTTAATAAAAGAAGTACCTCTTGTCAAAGAAAGGACCTTTTCGGGAAAATATAATACCTAAAAAAAATATAAACCTAAAAATATTCTTTTTTTAAAAAAATACATTCAATAAATAAAAAATTTCTTAAAAAAAGTTTATCATTTTGCAAAAAGTATCTTTTCTTAAAGATCCATTCAAATTACAAATCCAACCGGGTGTCCCCTGGCACCTCATGTAATTTCTTTTTGTTTTTTTGATGGGAATGGGAATGATGGTCATGGTGGTCACCGATGGTTGTCTGGTGATGGAGAGACGTTTTCGCAATTGTTATGTTGTGTATATGTAGTTGGGAATTTTCAATGCAAATGAGTTTTCGTTGTATTAAGATTGATGAACTTTTCAATAGCATCAATCCAGAACAACCCTGATGCAGATCTGTGGCTAGATCTAAAATAGTTATACTGTTTGCCAGGAATTATGCCATTCTTATTTATTCGTGTAATCTTTTGCTTTTATTGACTATTATAAAACATCATGAGGTCAGGTGTCTTACGCATACTAATTAAACAAACAAATAAACAAATTTCAACATATTTCGCCATCTGGTTTCATCCTTCACCTTTTCACGCCAGTTGGAAATACCAAGGATAAAGAGGGATTCTTCGGCCTGGTCTTTCCATCGCAGTCTTGGTCGTCCTCTCTTCCTGCTTCCATCGGGTACGTTATCGAAAACCTTTCGCGCTGGCTCATCTCCATCCATTCTGATAACATGGCCTAGCCACCGCAACTGGCCTAATTCGAGTCGCCTAGAGATGTCCACGTCAGAATATAAATCATATAGCTCTTGGTTCCAGTGATATCGGTACTGGCTGTTTTCTCTAACAGGACCAAATATTTTATGGAAAATTTTCCTCCCCTTGCGATATGACCCAAGTTTCGGAGCCACATGCCAAGACTGGTAAAATGAGAGTCTGTTATAGCTCGACCTTTGTTAGTCGAGAGAGGGCTTTGTTTTTAAACTGCAATTCTAGTACTTATCTCCAGGCTGATGTTATTATCATTGTCAATGGCGAATCCATTTTTAATAATCGGAATAAACATATGTAACAGCTGCCAAAATTCAGAGTTGCCACCTGTGCAAAAAATACTACACCAAATTTATTTATTTATTTGTTTTAATCTTACGAAAACTATTTCTAAGATTAAAAATATTATAGAGCACTAGCATCTGAGGCTATCGGCTCTACACTAAGTTTAAAAAGTGCAATCGTACTGAGACAATCTTCAATTTATCCAACCATTCAGAAATAATATTATGAATATTTATCATACTCCTACATATATATAGTTGTCGTTGGGATTTTCCATAAATCACTCGTGAAGAAGTTGAAACCAAGTTAACGATGTTGAGTAGAATAATTAATTTATTTTTTGTTTTATATTTTGTTTTTTTTTTTTATTTATATGTCGTAACTACACAATGTTTACACGCTGTATTCTTTCGTTGTTTGGGTGCAAATATAACGTGTTTGTAGCTTGTCGCAAATATATAATACTTGTGCCCAAACACATTGTGGTTGCTACTCAATATAACATGTTTGGGACACAATGATTAATAGGTTATAATATTTGTAAAAAGCTTCTCAAATTACCGTTCGGAATCGGTGTAAAACTGTAGGTCCCAATCAGTGAGTGAAAACTGGAAAGCGCACAGCTCAGTGATTGTGAGAAGTTCTCCCCAGTCCCTTCATGGGATGTAATGGGAAACCATTTATTTATTTATTTAATATTTGTATTTGTGACCCAAATATGGTTTTGTTTGTTGAAAACGGTTGAAAACAAAAACGTGACAGACACTAGAGGAAAAAAGTGCAGCATGTCCTCAATTCACGAAAACAATGCTTGCAAACATGTACATGGTCCTGCAATTTGTTTCGGGGGCCGTTATTTTTCAGCGTGAAGAGCATATTTGTTGTTGAACTTTAATTTCTACCGAGTAGATGAAGGATTATTAATAATCTCAAAATATTGTTCGGTTTGAGATTTATGGGCATGGTTCCGTCATGTGGACACATTTGTGGTTTAACGAAATTTAGTTTTTTTTTGTAGCTAAATCCCAGTTCCAGACAATACTTGAATTTTAGCGATTTTTGATGTTTTTAATAATCACAAAATGTTCGAATTTTTTTTCGATTATATATCGATTAAATATATATATTTTGTCGATTTATTCCGAAATGTAGAGCTGTTTGTATTATTCTACAAAAGCTGATACCTGCTCATTTGAATACTAAAAGCCATCATATATAATTGCAAAATGTACTGTGGTGTTTGCTAAACCAGCACTAATACAGATACATTTCCATCGCAAAAGTTTTTAGTTGCCCTGTAGTAACACTGTCGAACAAACTATTATAACTACTCCTTAAATTAGCGAAATAAACAGTTTTATTCAAATTTCTGAAAATCCTGGATTTGTAGATAATATCTTTTGAATATAATACTTCGACGTGTAATCCTCTCCAGGGCTCATCGGGTGATTAAATGACAATATTCTATCCAATAACTAAATACTTATATAAAGGGTTTTTCAACAGAGACGCTACAAAAGTAAATCGATAGGGACCGCAACCGACGCCATATTTTTTCCTGCTCTTTTGACATTTCTCTTCAGTAAGGTTTGCCATTTCATCATGGAAAGATATACGAGGCAACAACGAGTCGAAATTATTAAAATTTACTACTGAAATTTGGAGTCAGTGGCCTCAACTTTAAGAGCGGTACGTCCAATTTATGGCCGTCATAATCGCCCTACGAGATCAACAATTGGGCGTCTAGTGGAAATATTTGAATCCACAGGCACAGTACAAAATGATCCCGTGCCAGTGAGACAAAGAAGTACCCCTAGTGTCGAGAATATTGCTGCCGCTGAGGCTTCAGTTCCAGAAAGCCCAAATGTGTCTCTCACACGTCGCTCTCATGCGTTGGGCATCTATGTGACGTCGTTGTGGCGAATTTTTCGAAAAGATTTTGGCCTACATCCTTACAAGATCAAATTGACGCAAGAACTGGAGCCGCTTGACCACCATAAGCGTCGTATGTTCGTGAATTGGGCTGAGCAACAACTTGAAAATGATTCGGATTTTCATCGGAAAATCATCTTCAGCGATGAGGCTCATTTCTGGCTGAATAGCAATCCACAAGTAATCCATGTGTCATCATTGCATCCCGAAAAAATTACGGTTTGGTGCGGTTTATGGGCCGGCAGCGTCATTGGGCCGTACTTCTTCCGTGCTGATCAAGACCGTGATGATCAAGACCAATGATCAATGATAACCGAATATTTTTGGCTCCAATTGGATAATATGGACTTGAAGGGCATGTGGTTCCAACAGGACGGCGCCACAAGCCACTCAGCGTATGCCACAATCAATTTATTGGAAACCAAGTTTGGTGAACGTGTTATCTCACGAAACGGCCCAGTCGATTGGCCACCTCGGTCGTGCGATTTGACGCCGTTAGATTATTTTCTGTGGGGCTACGTCAAGTCTATGGTCTATGCCAACAAGCCAGCGACGATTGATGAACTTCGTACTATTATCGAACGGGAAATTGCAGCAGTATCGGCCGATTTATGCTTGAAAACCGTCGAAACTTCTGCAAGCGTGTCCGTGGTGGCCATGCAAAATAAATCGAGTTCAATACATAATGGCACCAAACGTACTTTCAGAGGAATATCGAATTTCATTGGTACCTAAAACCCGTTTTGTTTTATTTAAAAAAACTTTTGTAGCGATCTTATTGAAAAACCCGTTATGTGTTTTAAAGGTAACAACTCACAGATAAAGCCACATATAAATAAAATATCAAAATTAATATAAAGCACTTTCCGTCCAGTATTCATCTGTTTAGCAAATCAAATTTAAATGGAACAAAGCAACTACTTTGCCACCTGGGGGCTGTGTGAGTTTTTTTTTTGTGAAATTTTGACACAAGAAAGGAAATGAAAATCTGTTAGTCGCACCACTTTGTGGTACAAAGGGAATAAAACACACATTAAATAAGTGTATGATGTAGAAACAAGAGAAAAACAAATGAAGAATAAACTCAGAGGGAACAAAAAAGTTCACTAAACTTTTAGACAAAAGAAACCACACGCACAATTGTAAAATCCCTTTCAAATTGCACGTACATGTATGTGTAAATACTTATGTAGGTTGTAAAGGATGTACAATATTCTTTCGAGGTTTAAGTTTACGGTGCAAAAGTGAAACTGTACGTCACCTCAACGATTATTTTCATCGAGAGTGTGATAACTTACAGATTAATGCATACCACGAATATGGGTTCACTGCTGTCATGAACATGATTTATTATTGATATAAAAAGTCATCATTGCTGCAACGAATATGTTTAATTGTTGCACCGAAAATTTTTGTTGGTTATATTAACTAGTGTGCAATTTTCACGTAATCGAGGCGTAGCTCAAAATTCCATATAAATGTTGTCGCGGTAAGAATGCACTTTTATATTTTGAAATATAGACACGTATTTTTTGAGATAGGTATCTATATGATAGTCAGACTGGAACAGCTGGTTTAGTCTTTCCTAAATTCTTAGAAATTTGGTGGCTGTCATCTTCAAATGAATTTTGGTTTTGTATTTTTACATTTTGTTTTCATTGTTGGTAGTCTTTTGATTTGCATTTGACAGTGAAGAAATGCCAGACAAATACAAAACGTCTGTTGCTGTAGGCTTATTGGGTTTGATTTTATAGTAACAGCATCAATTCTATATGCCTTGAGAGTTAATCAAACCCAGAAAAAGCCATTGTGAATACGTGAGAGTTTGTTGGGTTTTTTTTTGGTATGAAATTATGCTAATTTATTCCAATGCAAATGAGATACCACTATTGATATACACAAGAATCAAATCTACCTCAATCATTCGTTAATGTAGCAGTTAGTGGAGCACGGTATCATATGGAATTTTAAAATTGGGATAATATAAATTTATATAGAGATATTTTATTACGAATGAAATATTGAATTTTCACTTTATTGTATTTTAAATTGAGAAAATTCTAAAAAAAATCACTTGGAATTATTTAGAAATATAATGGGAAAATCTAATTTCATATTGAGACAATTCAAAGGGAAGGTGTATAATTTCAGTTGTCACTGGCAAAATTCCAATAAACATAATTATTAAAAGAGGAATTTTTGCATTCCCATTCGCACTATAAACAATTATTACACGCTGAAAAATTTGTCGTTGTTTGTTATCTGGATACAAATATAACATGTGTTTGGAGCTTGTCGCAAATATAATATACTTGTGCCCAAACGCATTGTGGTTGCTATTCAATATTATACGGTTGAGACACAATGATTAATATGTTATATCATATGTGTTTGCGACCCACATTTATTTATGTTTATGATACAAATACAGCTGTGTTTGTTGCACTATTTATGCTCTCTCTGTTGCAAGAGAATAAAAGAGGGACAGTGAGAAAGTCTATCTTGTAATTGTGTATCTGTATTTTTGCAATATTCTCTCAATCAGTGAGTCATAAATATTCCTGAATGAACGTGTAAATTGCAGATGAAGTTAGTGTTTGTTATTTTGGCTGATGTACTTCGTTTCAGTTTCATGTATTCAGTCGTCAATTGTTCAGCGGACAGACGATATCAAAAGCGTTTGATCTGTGATAAAAGAATATACGAAGGCTCGGACGGTAAAATGCTTTCTGATACCGACTTTGACGAAAGAAACTGGAAAGGGCAACAACGTGAAGCCCTGTCCGTGCCTTTACTGAAAAAATCGGAACGGCGGACCGTTCCTCAATTCAAAATTCTCAATTCATGAAAAAAAAAAACAAATAATACATTCAATGTAAATAAATGTGAAAAAGGACCGTTTTAAATCTATTAATTTTTTGTATTAGTTATTTATAAATGTGAATTTATATTATTAAACATGATACTGTTTGCATTTAAATACAAGTATGTTTGCGACATGCAAACATATGAATGTTTGAAGTGTGTTTTGGGAAAATATGTTAGAGTGGACGTTATTTTTCAGAGTGTATGTACGAGTATAAATTGATTAATCAGGCACCCAGACTAAGCCTCACTTTGATTAATCGAATAACTGATTAATCATACACTTTGGTTAATTATATTTAGGACTAATCGGTTAATCTGTATTTTCATTAATCAATATTCTTGACTGATGGACTAATCTAAAAATTATTTAATTACAAATTTTAATAATTGAGCAATTCTGCTTTTTAGGTTTTCTCAGTTGTTTTTTTTCAGTAATTTTTATCATCCTAATTGGGAGCATTGCACGGTTATGAAGCTCACTTTTGATCTTGGCGGGTATGTAAACAAGCAAAATTGTCGCATTTGGGGCACAGAAAACCCGTGCGCATACATTGAAAAGCTGATGCACCCTAAACTAGTCACTGTTTGGTGCGGATTTTAGTCCAGAGGCATAATTGGGCCATTTTTATTCGAAAATGTGCAAGGAGTGGCCGTTACAGTCAATGACGATCGTTATCGGGCCATGTTGAACGAATTTTTGTTCACCAAAATTTAAGAGGAGCATATTGGCAACATTTGGTTTCAGCAGGACGGCGCTACGTGCCACCCAGCCGAATCTACACTCGATGTTTTGCGCCCTGTTTTTGGAGATCGCATTATCAGCCGCAGAGCTGATGTCGTTTGGCCACCTCGGAGCTGCGATTTGACACCGTTGGACTTTTATTTGTGGGGTGCCCTCAAAGATAAATGTTACGCCGACAAGCCAGGGACAATTGACGCTTTAAACGACAATATTCGTGAAGCCATTGGTGAAATACAGCTACACACAATCGATAATGTGCTTAAAAATTGGACCGGTCGTGTAGGCTACTACATGGCCAGCCGAGGCTGCATTTGAATGAAATTATTTTCATTTGAGAAAATATTCAGTAGTTTTTTTTTATATTATTTTCAAAAAAAAAAGTTATTTGGCGATCCCTTTATATAACAGATACTGTTTTGTTTCTAAATTATTCGCAAATTTGTGAACAATTTAGTACAATGTATATGTGACTTGGTCCACGAAAAGGGACCTCTGCGCCGAAAAGAAGTTATTGAGAAGTTATTAAAAAAAGCGCTTCGTTAATTTTTTCATATATTTCATTAATTATGTTCATCTTTACAGGTGATTTGTAAAAAAACTAAAAGACATAGAAACTTGTGGTTTGCGGCATTTGAAAGAGCGTAAGAATCACTCAAAAAGTAAAAAAAAAAATATTTCGGCGCAGAGGTCCCTTTTCGTGGAGTAGGGCACATATGTATATGCCATTATACTACGATTCGTAGATACTTGATACAACGTACAATTTTAGCGAAATTAATAACAATTGCGAAATCAATAGATGTATTTAGTTTTGTTGTCATAGAATTAAGGTAACAAAAAAAAAATAAAAGTATAAGAAACGATAAAAGTATGTCGAACGAAGTTCCTTTCGTTATATATTATGTACTAGTTAGTTCCAAAACGCCTAATGTATTTTTTTTAAACTAGATCCGTTTTGTACGAATATGTATTATATTTTCCCGAAAAGGTCCCTTTTTAAAGAGAGGTACTTCTTTTATTAAAATGTATTGTTTTTTTTTAAGAAAAGTCACTATGTTTAAGAAGAGGTACTTTCTGTAAGAAAAGCCATAAGAGTATGAATATATTTACAAAACGTACTTTTTTTTAGAACAGGTACTTTGTAAAGAAGTGGTACTCTTTTTAGGAAAGGATTATTTTTTAAGAAATTCTACTTATTTTCAGGAAGGCTACTTATCTCAAGAAAAGAAAAGAAAAGGTATTATTTTATTTTTAAAAAATGGTACTTTTAGGAAAAGGAGTTTTTATGAGAATAGGTGTTTTTTTTTTTAAGAAGGGCGTGGTACATCTCGCTTCCACCCTGGACCATACCATACCAACAACATACACAGTCGTTTATGGATATAGTGAGCTAATTTGTGCAAGTCGGTTCACAGTATCCAGGTTGTTCTCTATATCAAGGTTGATATTTTTTGTTCAAAAACTGTTTTTGTTTGCTTAAAATACGTTTTTGTACATGTAAATGAAAGAGTTCATTAGAATAAATTTGTAGGAAAAAAGAAATACATGCATATTGAAAGAATTCGTGAATAGATGTTTGCTTCTTGCGTTCAGAAACTGAGAAACCATTGAACCACCGCAGTTTCGCGTAGACTTCGCAATGCTGGTATGCCAGCATAATCAGAAGTGTTAAACTCCAAGCGATAGCCCTGTTGAAACTTTCAATAGCTTCAGTAGCTTTGACAGGATTTGACGTCGGTATTTCGGCTTGATCGTGAACAGCAGATTTTACAATATTCTCGGCACTTTTCTCAAAATTAATCGGTTCGTTGCCTTCGATTTCATTCCATTTATCAACATCGATAACAGTATAGGTTTCCTAAAACAAATTAAGTAATAAAGTTGTTAAAAAAGATTTTTAATTTTTTTTTTCATTTCGCCCCCATCCCACAACGTGCGATAAGGAACTTCGTTCCAAAAGAAAGAAAAAAACGGCCTCTTATTAGCACATGTCCTAAATCTAACCAGACCTAACCGAGCACATAGGAATGAATAGGTTTCCTCTGCTAGTGAAAATATAATGCACCCTAATGGACACTAAATTCGAGTATCTAAACCCCAAATATAACTACAAATAAATCAAATTTTTGTTATGGTAAAAAGGACAGCAACAGCGTAATAATTAGGAGGAGGATAGCAAAAAATTTATTTGAATGATGTGGCTTTATATCTCATTTAAGACGGATATATACCTTCATATATGATTCTACCATGTGAACATTCACATTGCTTAAATTTCAAATTATTTTTGCTTACATCGCATTTTTAGTCGACGAATGTATTTAGTTGCAATTGTAGGATACTATAAATACAGTAGTAATGGACACTGGGACTGTCGACACAGGGATATGCCGGAAATCTTGTTAGTTTAATTCTTAGCCAAAGAAGCTACTTAATGAGACATCCAATCCCTAACGTTTCTGCCGCTTGCAATTTATTTTCATAATGCTATTACGATTACAATTATAATGTATGAAGCAATGGGAGAGAATCTTTAGTGCTCCATCTGTTTCTGCAGTTTATTTTCTAGCAATCTATTAGTTTTAGTCTGGTTTGTTGGGAAATGGGATAGCGATGTAGGGAATACGTTAACTTAACTGCAATGAAATTAAAGCATTATTGTCTATAATTTATCATGACCGCTACTGGTTGTCTTAGTTAAGCCCTGCCTTGTTACGAAGATGAATTTTGTAAAGGGAAGGATACAGTGATTTGCAAATGAAAAGTTAAGGTTACCGAAAATGTATGTAAAATATAAAGTGTTGTCCAATTGCATAGTAGAAACTGCGGAGACCAGATTGATCCAAATGTTCCTGTCCCTCAAAATCCTGGTTGTAGATTTGTTGGAGCAACAGAGATATCCAGAGATTATTTTAGTTATTTATTGCATCAGTTTGGCAAAACCTAATCATGTACTTTATGACCTTAGTGTCAAGAGGCAACACATTACACATTACACACTTAACAGCTTTTACTGCCAAACATTAAAAAAAAACTAATTAATTCCGCCAGCACAAACGGAATTCAGTACGAAAACTTTGTGTATATTTGTTTAGGCGGCAGAATGCATGAGCTGTAGGGCCTAAGTGTACTATTTATTGCCTATACACGCTGTAACATCTGAATTTTTTTTCTTGTTTGGATACAAATAAAACGCGTGTTTGGAGCTTGTCGCAAAAATACTATACTTGTTTCCAAACACATTTTGTTTGCTATTCAATAATACATGTTTGAGACACAGTGATTAATATATTGTAATATATGTGTTTGTGATCTAAATACAGTTTTGTTTGTGATACAAATACAGCTGTGTTTCGTGCACTATTTACATATTTTTTCTCGTCGGCACCAAACTAACAAAAGAGGGACAAAGACAGATTATACCTAGCCTACCCTAAGCATATCCTGTTATTACACGCTTAACAATCGGATGTTTTTTGTTGTTTGGCTGCAAACGTAACATGTGTTTAGAGCTTGTATAATAACGCATTGTGTTTGCTATTCAATGTTACATGTTTGGGACACAATGATTAATATGTTATAACATATGCATTTGCGGCCCAAATATATCTGTGTTTGTGATAGAAGTACAGCCGGGTTTGTTGCTCTCTTTATGTTCGCTCGAACGCAAGATAATAAAAGAGAGTCAACGAGTGTGTATATCTGTATTTTTGCTTTATTCTCTCAGTGAGTTTTTCATAAATATTCTTGTACATTACAAATGAAGTCAGTGTTTCTTATTTTGGCTGATGTATTGCATTTTAATTTCATGTCTTCAGTCGGTAATTGTTCATCAGACAAAGGATATAAAAAGCGCTTGATCAGTGGAAAAAGAATAAACAAACGCTCGGACGAGTAAATGGTTTGTGATGTTGCTTTGGTTTTTGTGTATGTGTTGCGCATATATGTATGTGTGGTACCAAAGTGAGAAACGATTTTGTGGAAAGAAACTGGAGAGGGTAACAACGGGAATCGTTTTTTCTGCCCGAGCCTCTACTGAAGATATCTGAATGACGGATCGGTTGTGAAATAGAATAAAAAAAAAACACAAGTAATTAAAACACGCTTGTGTTGCATGAACTAGATTTGTACATATGTATATTGCTTTTGTACCAAAGCATAGTGATTACCTAGGCATAGCTGAAACCTTCT
This sequence comes from Phaonia tiefii, assembly GCA_963931995.1. Lineage (NCBI taxonomy): Eukaryota > Metazoa > Arthropoda > Insecta > Diptera > Muscidae > Phaonia > Phaonia tiefii. The sequence continues at coordinate 211,283,105 of OZ008370.1, read as the reverse complement.
GAAAAGGAAACGTGAGAGACAACAAAGAAAGGAGAAGCCAAAGAGCAGCAGGTTCTCATTTAATAAAAAGTAGTGTATTCAATGAAGGTGAATATAAAATGTAAATATTTAAATTTTTTGTATTAATTATTTATAAATGTATATATTGATATATATAGATATATATTGACAAAATTAATTATACATCATAAATAAAGAAACATAGAATAATTCGTTTCTAAATATTATTATGTTTGGGAGAAAATACCCATATGTTTCCACGTAAGTATATGGAGGTTTGTGGGAAACACGCGAATGATTCCACGTAAGTATATGGATGTTTGGGATGAAGCGCGCATATGTGTCCACGTAAAATTATACATATTTGTCAGTAAACATGCTAATGTTTCCATTTAAATACAACTGAGTTTGGGACTTCCAAACATATAAATGTTTGAAGTGTGTTTCAAACATATACGTGATGCCTGCAGAATATATTTGGGAGCATATGTTACAGATACCGTTTTTTTTTCAGCGTGTAGAGGTGCCTATCTGTATTTTTGCATTATCTTTTTGCATTCAGTCACTGATTCAATATTCACGAATACGTGTGGCAATTAATTACTGACTGATCTGTTGTGTTTTTGTTTCATGTATTCAGTCGGCAATCGTTCGTTTGGGAGTAAACACACGAATGCTGTGATGTAAGTGTATGCAGATTTGGGATGAAACACGAATATGTTTACACGTAAAAGTATGCATCTTTGCAAGTACACGTACTAATGTTTGCATTTAAATATTACTGAGCTTAGGACTTGTAAATATATGAATATTTGGGATGTATTCCAAACGTATACATTGTTCCTGAAGAATGTGTTTGAGAGAATATTTTACAGCGGTGAATTTTTTTCAGCGTGTAAGAACATCTATCGCAGAATCCTGCTAGTGCCGAAGCATTCAGAAACGCCTGCATTGCCAAACGATACAAGCGTGTTTATCTCGACCTCTTCGGTCCATGTGCAACCATGAACGATGAAAAATAATCGTCCCCGCAACATATTGCAGGAAAAATGTACTTGGTTGAATGCATTGTTTTTGTGAATTCAAGATTTGCTGCCTTGTTGTCTCTTTGTTATCTGCCTCGTTTTTGTTTTTAGCGGTTTTCAACGAAACATCCACATTTGGGTCTAAAATATATAAAGTATTTTCTATAAATCATTGTATCTCAAACATCTTATATTGAATAGCAAACACAATGTGTTTGAGCACAAGTCTAGTATATTTGCGACAAGCTACAAAAACGATATATTTGCATCCAAACAACAAAAGAAGACAGATTTTTAGCGTGTTTATATTGAAACTGCTCACAAAAAATATCCTTCTTTAACCACTGTCTAGTTCTAAGTTACCAACATGCTATATGCAATATAATCACAGCGTGTAGGGCTTAACGCGGCATTCGTATAAAAGTGTTGCAACACGATATTGTAGTACAGCCATGGCTGACGTTGGCCATAATCTTGTTTAACGAAGTGTTAGTAGTGGCTAAAGTGGGCGCTGTGGTTTACAACATTATTATGTTAAAGAAACCCGAACAGAAATAAAGAGAAATAATGACTGTAAGGAAGGATGATTTGTCCTTTCTTATCATAGCATAGAAAATTTGTATAGATTAAAAAATTAAGAAATGAATATGAATTAGTTGTTTTCAAACTAAACATTTGGCGGTTGCAAGTTTTGCTATAGTTGATAACGACGACGACATTGATAGTCCGGAATATGGTGGATAAATTATCACATCTTCCTTACTAAATAAACTCGAAAAGTTATACTGACAACGTGTTCTGCTGTTGTATCCTCTCTGCGAAAATCACATGATCTGTGTTTATAAACTACTGGCATTTATATGGTTGCAAGTTTCCTTATATTTTACAACATTTGTACAAACTACACAGTTGATGTCAAGTGGTTTTGGTAGAAGGGGCAAAATATTGGGGGGGATAGCAGAACTGTCTCTCTAATGGTGGTAAATTTTAGAAAACATTAGTTTGCAACCACGATGTAATCGTTCATCTGCCGCAGCATAATGCAACCAACGCCGCATTTGACAAACAACAATAAAAGTTTGAGAAACGACAATGACATTAGTGACAAACTGCAATGGCTTGTATTGTTGCAACGACCATATTTCGCAAACTGAATGAATATTTCCGGCATATAATGACAACAAATGGCCTTCGGAACATTTGCAGTTCTGCTTGTATTTCCGCTTTTATAATCATTGTCTCAAATGATCACAACATGAAAGCTAAGCACTTGTTAATGAAGAAGGGAAATTATGAACAAGATTTGTCGCAAGTTTTCGTATTTAGTTGTTGGCCACATGATTTTGGGGTAAATATTTCATGGCATTCACCTTGGTCTGTTTTGTTAAATTAGCTCCTGGGAAGAGCCTGTAAATAATTTAACAATTAAATTTAAAAAAAATATTTATTCCACTGGAGTAACTAATTTGACCACCGCATTATGAAAACACACTGCACAGTGGGGGAATTCTTAAAAATAAAATTTTAAATAATTCAGTCGTTTTTAAATGGCTTGGCCGATTAAGATGAAACTTAACACACACAGCTGAGGTGCTATGCTACACTAAGACTACACAGACCCCACTGAGGTCATCAGAACTATTTGAACCACCCATTGTGCACAAAAACGAATGTGGATTCGTTTCGAATCCGCTACGTGTCCATAAAATCATTACAGTTGGGTAGTTCGTGAACTATATATGTGACTTGCTCCACGAAAAGGGACCTCTGCGCCGTAAAGGAGTTATTGAGAAAAACGCGTTTAAAAAAAGTGTTTCGTTTTTCCGCTACAGAAGAACTACCAAAAAAGCGTGTTAGGAGTAAAAAAGAGTCAAATTTTGATATTTTGTAGTTTTGTACCTTTGATATTGAACTTTTTTTAAATTTCAAATATTATAATATATTTATATTTATATTTATTTATATCACATTTTCAATTTTTTCATTAATTATGTTCATCCTTACAGGTGATTTGTAAAAAAACTAAAATGCATAGAAACTTGCTGTTTGCGGCATTTTTCTATGAGAATCACTCAAAAAGTAAAAAAAAAATTTCGGCGCAGAGGTCCCTTTTCGTGAGGCAGGTCACATATATAGTTCAGTTGGGTGACCAGTAGAGTTTGGAAAAAACCGAAATTTATGGAAACTGGTTTACGGTTTGTTCGGAAAATAAAGTTTTCAAGCTACCGGTTTTCGGTTGGTTCGAAGAATCACCTTTCCAACAAACCGGTTTTCGGTTTTTTATTTTGGCAAAAACCGGTTGAACTGACTTGTTTTTAAATTACTCGTGCAGCACTTACAATACATTTGTTTACCGATTATTTCATATATATATTAGTATTTAAAACTCAAAATTTTACAACCACTGATTAAATATGACAACTATGTTTTAATTTTAAATAAAACAGTTATGTCATATTCCAATTTGGAAATCGTGTTTAATATAACATTTTAAAGTTTTGTTAAAATTTACATTAAAATTTACATTACAAAAATTACATTCACGTATGAAAATCGTATTAAGTATAAAACGATTACATATTTTTAAAATAATTTTAATTTTTAAATTTGAAAAAAAATGTTTGGAAAGTTCAATTAGTTGTTAAATAATTTGTAGTATACAGCGTGATTCTGCAAGTTCCGGACAAATTTCTGCAGCGTATTCCTTGGCTCATTTCATGAAGAAAAGTCCACTAGGACCATGTCCGAAAATGCAAGGGTGCGAAATGGCAGCGGGTTCAAAATTTTCGGATTGGTGGTCGGAGTGTAGTAGGGTAAAGTTGCTAACATCTGAGCCAGTGGTCGGATTTTTGGGCTTTTTTGGAAAGGTCTTTATGAGGCCTTTCGGAATCAATACAAAAAAGGAAAAAAAGTCAAATCGCCGACAGCTCTGTGTCGGAAAAAATGGAAAAAAAATTCACATAACCTCAATCTGCTCCGCCAGATGGCAGGTAACTTATGTTGAAAGATAGCCATACATCTTACCTTTCCAAAATGACCTAAACGGAGCCCAGAGGTCTTACCGTTCCAAAGTTATGACTGATTGACAAAGTTATACTGAAATACAATCCGACCACTGGCTCAGAAGTTGGCAACTTTACCCTACAACCCTCCGACCACCATTCCGAAAATTTTGAACCCGCTGCCATTTCGCACCCTTGCATTTTCGAACATGGTCCAAGTGGACTTTTCTTCATGAAATGAGCCAAAGAATACGCTGAAGAAATTTGACCGGAACTTCCTGAATCAACCTGTATAATATATTTCTTAATATTTCTTATTCAAATCATAAAATCATTTTCAAATTTGATTAGAAAAATGTTTGGAAATATAATTTAGAACTTTTTGGAACATAAAATCATATTTGAGAAGAAAAATCATGTTCTTTTTCCCAAAAATTGTATAATTTATTATTAATTTGTTTAAGGATGTGAACACACATTAAGTTAAAGTCGGTAACCGACGTTTTTTATAAAACCGGCACACGGTTAAGATAAAAAAATCCGATTAAGCCGTTTCATTGGTTTTACGGTTTCGGTTTTGGATACTCTAGTGACCGGACATCACCCTGACGAACATAATACACATGCTTTGTGTGGCGTGTATGGTCGTGATTGTTACGTCCGTCCGGGAACCATACATGAACGAGTCCGAGAACTAGTGAACGAGTTATACACAAGTCTAAAAATCATAACCAAGCTAAATGTGAGTTCTCGAATCAGTTTGGAGCTAGCTACGAGTCCGTAAAAACATAGAAAAGTGGATCAGTGAAATTGCGATTTAGTGGATATATAATTATAGTGTAAGTGAAAATTTTCAGTGGCTTAGAGGTAGAAAAAATAGTCCATTAACTTTTTTAATTTTAAATTTCAGAACCAACCCGTTTCGAATGCACTTTATTAACAAAAAACGAACCCGAAAGGAATTGGAATATGAAGTCCATTGCGAGACATATCCGAAAAAGTGGAAAAAACAAGTCACACTAGTCACACTTTCCTAACATTCATAACTTTCTATAGTTTTTGTTTTAGGGAAATCTTGAAATATATTATGAGGGTAATCTCACGTAGGCGTAACCATACGGCGCCATATGTATAGGACATTAGTGTTACATCATGTTGTGAAAGATCCACCACTTTCAAAGTGTATTTGTCGCTTTTGGTTTAGGAATATAAGAACAAATTGATTGTACTGCATTGTGTACCTACATACTAGGGTTGTCATTTCCATTTTGAGAAAAATAGGACGTCCACCTCAAAAAAGAGGGACATTTTCTCTCAATAAGAGGACAATTTTTTTTCAAATAAATAAATTTTTTAATTTGAATTTAATTTCATGATAATATGATAATGATAATAAATATTTTTATTGAACCTCAAGTTGCATTCAAATTGAATTCCAGCCATAGTTTCCAATTTCAAAATTTGAATTACACAGTGCAACACGAAAAAAAATAACCATATACGGCCACCACTACGTGATAAAAGACTAAAAAAAAAGACCCGTGCCTCCCAATTTTTCCCAAAGTCATGCACTTTTTTTTTTATGGGCCGCCAAAATTTGGGGCCTCGGTATCATTTTCGTAAAAATGTGATCATATTCTCAGGCTCATATCTTACAAACCGTTCAGAATTTCTGAATCTGAATTTACTGAATCTCTGAAGCAAAGTTGTAGCTCTTGTCATAAAGAACAAAAATTGCGAAAATATAAAATCAAAAAAACTTCACCTTCCAGATCAAAATCGCAAAAAACTTAAAAAAATTCGATTTTTTTACCTTTTTTCCCGTGTTCAGGTCCATAGGTAGCAAACAGTTCAAAATTCAATGAAACAATCAACCACAAAAATTTACCTAAGATCTCAATAAACAAATTTCTAGAACATATAAACTTCCTAGAGATGATTCTTAACACTGTTTAGGTAGCACGCAAAAGTGAAAAATTTGCCGAAAATTTTTTAATTTAATTTTTTTTACCTTTTTCTCCTGTTCAGGTCCATAGGTAGCAAAAAATTAAATATGCCTGGCCAGAACCATGTGTTTGTCCAAGGGTTAACACCGTTTAGGTAGCGCTTAGGTATCACGCGATCATGCACCGACAGCAGCAGCACAGGCAATGCAGTAAGCTCAGCAAACGCAACGCATGTGTGAGTTTTCTTTGCTTTAAAAAAGCTGTCAAAAATATTGCAAGTCGCTGCGATAATCCCAATATGGCCACAATGAAATCCATTTCCATTTGTGTTATTAGTTGTGGTCCATCTCTTCCCTGTTGGGGCTCATAATCGGTATCAAATGGATCTTCATAAGTAACACCACTTGCTGTACTCATTGCTGTAAATTCTGTAGTACGATCTGGAGTTGGCGGCCTTGGTGATACAAAATTTTCAGGTGCAAGCACTGGTAGTGTGGCTGTTGCAGTTGCTTTATAAATTTTGTTCTTCTCAGAATGTCGATTTAGACGACATGTGAAATTTACGCATGCATAGCAACTGGTTGCATCATGATCACCTGGGCGATTAATCCAGTTTACCGGCTTACAATACTTCATAGTACCTCTGCCTCCACTCAACCATGCCATGAGATTGTTATAACATTGGCGACACACTGTATTAGGTGTGTAATTTTCACCGGTCAAGTCCACTTCGTCGAAAAACAATGTATATGCTGTTTTGAATTCACTAGTTAAATGATTCTTTTCCTTCTGAAATCTTGTAGATGTTTTTTTTCTGGTTTGATGACCGCAAACGTAGCAAAATAAATCAATATTTTCACACTGCATATTGAAATTGTCAGTTGCCAATGTTGTGTGCGAATTATACTGTAGCACTTTCACTTTTTTTACTTTCACTTTCACTTTGTAACTTTCACCGCTGAGCTCTCGTTGACGTCGCGCTGTGTAATGCCTCGATGTGAGCGTAGTGTCGCTTTTATATTGTGTGCTGCGTCCCTTGTTGCGTGTGCTGAGCTTACTGCATTGCGTGTGCTGCTGCTGTCGGTGCATGATCGCGTGATACCTAAGCGCTACCTTAACGGTGTTAACCCTTGGACAAACACATGGTTCTGGCCAGGCATATTTAATTTTTTGCTACCTATGGACCTGAACAGGAGAAAAAGGTAAAAAAAACGAAATTAAAAAATTTTCGGCAAATTTTTCACTTTTGCGTGCTACCTAAACAGTGTTAAGAATCATCTCTAGGAAGTTTATATGTTCTAGAAATTTGTTTATTGAGGTCTTAGGTAAGTTTTTGTAGTTGATTGTTTCCTTGAATTTTGAACGGTTTGCTACCTATGGACCTGAACACGGGAAAAAAGGTAAAAAAAATCGAATTTTTTTAAGTTTTTTGCGATTTTGATCTGGAAGGTGAAGGTTTTTTGATTTTATATGTTCGCAATTTTTGTTCTTTATGACAAGAGCTTTGCCTCAGAGAGTAAATCGAAATTCTGAACGGTTTGCAAGATATGAGCCTGAGAAAATGATCACATTTTTACGAAAATGATACCGAGGCCCCAAATCTTTGGCGGCCCATAAAAAAAAAAGTGCATGACTTTGGGAAAAATTGGGAAACACGGGTCTTTTTTTTTAGTCTTTTATCACGTAGTGGTGTCCGTATATGGTTATTTTGCCATGACTTAAAAAATTACACACAGTGTAATTATAAATGAATAACACTAGAATATAGTAGCAATATCCAATGATATTAACCATTGACTTCAATTCGAATATTCAAGTGTAATTATAGCTGAATTCAAGGCTGGAATTACAGTTTCATTCTAGTTGAAATAATTAAGTCAATCCACATATCTACTAACCCATTTTATGGCTGATTCGCCGTCTAGATTGGATTCTGGGCTGCTAAATTGGTAAATGATGTCCATGTGTAAGTGGTCTATAAAGACGGGGTTTGTTTGTAGCTCTTCCAGTTATGCAAAATTTTGCTGCGTCCTATAAATAAGCGCTGCAAAATGGTTGTTTTTTAATTGTACCCGTAGTCACAAATACTTACCATATTCCTTGATTTAACCTTAGTTAGATTCACGGTTTTTTGATTTTGTAAACTTTCCGAAAAACAGGCATGTCACAGGTTTTGTACGAAATTAATTTGATTTTGTATTTCCAAATCGTAACGTTTTACTTTTGCTTCTTCAGCTCTCGTACGTTTTTATGAAAACGAAAATAAAATGCAAATCGTATTATTTATGTTAATAATATGGTCACATTGAAATCAAAACAGCTGGTTCAGCAACCGGCGCCGAAAATATCGGTGCGGCTCCATACTCTGATTGGCTGTAGTGAGTAAACAAATTAAAAGAAAGTAAACAAATAAACTAAAACCAAAAAAACAAAAGAAAAGTATGCCAGGTCTTTCAATTGTTGCTGTGATGGAAGAAGAGAGAAAGATGCATTCTGTAATCAAATTAAATGGCAGAAGTTTGAGGGATGCGTCAGATCCTTTGTCTTCTCCAAGTGAAGTGTAAGTAAATGTATCCATTTCGTGTTTGCTTAATAATCTTTTTTTTAGTTTTATAAGCTTTTATCATCTGAATAAAGAAGCATTTGTAATGGTGCAGGAAGACATTCAGCCTTTCTTGAAATGCTCTAGTATACCACCAATTATTCAATTGGCAGCAACTATTCGTTTTCTTGCTACAGGAGCGTACCAAGCTGTCATAGGCAAGGACGTAGACTTGAGTATGGGAAGACTCACCGTTTCACCTATTTTATGGAGCGTTATGAATGCTCTCGGGAGCAAAATATGTCCACATTGAATAAAATTTAAAATGACTCCTGAAGAGAAGATTAAATCAAAATTGCACTTCTTTAACCGGTATAATTGGATGCATAGACGGTACTCATATTAAACTGTCCAAGCCTACTGAAGATGAGTCTCTTTATTACAATAGGAAAGGAACATTTAGCGTAAACGCAATGATCGTAAGTTGTTACTGGTATTTTGAAGTCAATTTTTGGATACCATTTTGTTTTGTTTTTAGATATGTGATTACAACATGAAAGTGCGAGCTGTGGATGCTTGCAGGCCTGGACCTTGCCATGACGCATTTATTTGGGTCTTAAGTGGAGCAATAAGTTTTTTCTTAAATGAATTCAACAATGGTGACACGAGTTCTCGTTTATTGGGCGACTCTGGCTATGGATTAGAACAGTTTTTAATTACACCATACAAAGATGTAACCGTCGGAACTATGGAACACAAAAACAACAAAAAACATACATCAGCTGGTAACATTGTAGAGCGTGTAATTAGCTTATTAAAAAGCCGGTTCAGATGTTTACTGGGAATCTTGGTCTATAGCCCGGAAAAAATCGTGCAAATAATAAGCGTGTGCTCTGCTTTGCATTACATATGCAGAGAATATAACATAAATATCAATGAAGAGCCTATTTTGAATATCAATGAAGAAATTGATGAAATTTATAACCATGACATAGACCATATTTCTCAAAGTTTGTTCAACACAGCGACTATCATTAGCAACAGAATAGCCAGCTAAATTACTTAAATATTCTTTTAAATGTTAAACACAAATTGTTTATGATTTCAAGTACAATTCATATTGTATTAAATACAAATAAGGTACAATTAAAAACACATGAGATCAGTTTCAAAATCCACTTTTAAAATGTTTTTTTTTTCGGTTTTATCAACATTTTTGTAGCTAAGTATAAAAAAAATATTACTTCAAATTGTATGCAATAAAAATAAGGCACAATAAAAAAAACATAGGAGATCTAAGTTGCAGGAGATCTAGGGGTGTTGATCTGGAGCACAAAATTTTGAGAAAATGTTTGTCACTTTCATTATAAGTTTTTAATACTTTATGCATGCATTGAAGAAAATTCAAGTATGGTCGTAACATATTTAATATGTCTTCTTTTGATTTGTATTTAAATAATCATATTGCTACATATAATTTTTTTGATTCTATAAGTAAATCAAAATTTAACTCCTTCAAATTTTGTATTAATTTTCATATGCTTTGTATTTTATGTATTATAACATCATGTGTAAGAGCAGTACGATTATCTGTGTGTTCATCACAGAACCAGTGTGAGAAAGAGAAGAAGTATAATGACAATGCATGTTTTATGTGAACATTACAGAACCAGTGTTGCCACATGCAGTATTTACACTTGTTTTCAAAAGTGCATCGAATTGATATAAAGTGTACCCAAATTTTGTTAAAAACTATCCTAAATTTTTAACATAAAAATTAAAGATAAATTTGATAGATTTAAATCATTTATCAAAAATTATATTTAATTCATATATTTTAATTGCAAAATGACTAAGGTATTCTACGTCTGACCTATGCGCCCGTGTTATCTAACAAAGGCTTCATATTTTGTTTTTTGGTTTTATCAATTTTTCCTATTCCCTTTATCTATATTAAGTCTTAGTACCTCGATATCAATCAATTTAAGTTTCATTTCATTTTTCTCGCACAATCTCTTTTGTATTTCTAGGTTGTGTAGCTGATCGTCTTTACATTTTTTTTCGAAAATATTACAAAGCCTTTATAATTTTTCATTCAAAATTTTAGTTTCGTTTCGTTGGTCTTCCAAAAGTTTACAAATAGTTTTCAAATTTACTAAATTTTCTAAACATTTATTTTCTTCAGACAAAACCCTTTTGAGGTCTGGGTTTAATGGAGTGGAAAGTGTGTGTCTGTTTGGAGTGGCTGTAGTAGTTGGAGCAACATTTGAAGGAGTACAAGGTCAGGTTGTTGTTGGTCTTAACTGACGAGAAGTGACAGATGTTGCTGTACTTTGGTGAGGTGTATATGAAGCAGAACTTTTGTTACCATTTCTTTCTCTATCTGGATCTGTGAGACGTGCAGTTTTACTTCTGGCTCTTTTAGGATCAGGAAAATGTGGGGAAGTTGGTCTGGATATTTTTGAATGAGCTGAGGTGCCAGAGCTTGCTTTTTGCTTTGTTGGCGCCAGATGGTTGTGCGTAGATTCTGTTCGATGTTGATGGAGAAAAATCGATCTCTTCATTCTCTTTATCAGGCTCTGATTCTCCACTTGAGTTTTCACGAATAGTTTCTCCATTATTAGAATCGCAAAGCATATTTTTACATTCCTCAAGATCCGATTCACAAAAGGTTTTTACACCAGTGATCCCGTCTACACTCTTATAAAAGCCACAAATTCCGCCCATACTCTCTTCAAGATCAGTTAGAACGTACTGATTATATTCGCCACCACCAGTTTTTTTATTTTCTCTTTTAGTATGGTACATCTTTTTCTTCACATTTGCCTTCCAATCTGCCCAGTTTTTTTTCCATTCTGAAAGATTTGTATAAGGTGGTCCAGCACTATTTAATTGTTCCACCAATTCTCGCCACAAAGACTTTACAACCACCTTGTCTCCTTTTACATACCCTGTCGCAATTTCTTGGTGGCGGCATTCCATAAAATTCACCAGAAATTTAGTTTGGTCGATATTTTGTGTTTACCCCTTTAAATATATAAAAATTAGTTATTAACTTTAATATTACATGAAAAACTTACATTTCTTTGGTTGACCCTTTTCCTTCAGGCTTTTCTATTTTTGTGTTTGTTTTGATTGTTTTGATAAATGCTGCCACTTCTCACTTTTTTCTTTAGAACATATGGCAGGAAGTCATCATAAACCCGAGTGGCACCGCAACATCAATTACGTTTTCAGTTTTTGACCAATGTTTTATACGATTTACGAAAATATTAAAATTTTCATAATAGAAGTATTTAAATACATTTTTTTAAGTGAAATTAATATAGACAATTTTCATAATTAATTTTGAGTACAGTTTTTCACATTTTTGGAGTTTAACTTATTAAAAATATCAATTTCACTTTAGATTTTGAGACATTTTTACATTTTCTAGAGAAGCTAAATACGTTTTCGTTTTCAACATCGTACAAAATTTCACTCTGTGACATGGCTGATATTCCTATATTACTTATAAATTACTATTAAATACCCATGTAGCTAACAAATATTTTTGATGGTAATCTCTAGTCAAAGGTTTTCAAAAAATTTTAAATTGCTTTGAAAACGAAGACTGAAATTTAGTTTGAATTCCAGCAATACTCAAACACTTGCATTTTGATGTTTGTTGGGCAGCTCAAGCTTTATTTCAAGTCTTAAAGTAATTTTGAGATTTTTTTCAGATTTTTCGGACCTCTAAGCACAAGGCGAATTTACCCCAAAAATCGGGTCTTCCGGGCGTTTTTTGAATATTACCTAAAACTCGGTCAATAACCACGATCTTCTTAGTTTATAATTCAACATTTTTGAAGCTAAACGTCGAACTTTTTTTTTTGCTGCTGAAAATGCCCCTGACCGACAACAAACGAACAAAAACGCATCAGATTTTCAATTCATGAAAAGAATGCCTGGATACATATATATGGTTCCTGCAATATATAGTTGTGGCCGTTTTTTCTGTGTGTATTTCGTTGTTGTTACTCCGCGCATGTCGATTTTTTCAACATCAACAACGATTCAAACGTCACCAACAGTTTATAATATTATTATTTTCATACAATAGGTTAGAAATTTAAAACGGCATAACTCTGGAACATTTTCTCTGGAATTTTTTTTACAAACTTGCTTGGAATTTGTTCGTCTGGTAAAGTGCATCATTAGTATTTTAAATTTTCATAGAAATTTAAAGCAAATCCGATACAAAAATGGTAAAGAGTTAATAATATTTGTAGTTTCATACAATGGCTAAAAGGTTTTAAAATGGTCTAACTCTGGAACAGTAACTGTAAATTCAAATCTTTTTTTAAAAAAATTGCTTGGAATTTATCCCTCTTTTAAAGGGCATCATTAGTTTTTTACAAAAATTTCAAAATTTACAAAAAATTATTTACAAAATTTCTCCAAAATTTACGAAAAAAATTGATACACGGTACTGTATTGAGCAAAGTCATTGCCAAAACTGGCTGTTTATGTATATACAATAAAGGAACGGACGTTTTGCTTTACAAATGTTGACTTGTAAACTACGAGAATCGTGTTTATTAACCGAGTTTTAAGTAAAATTCATGAAACATTCGGAATACAAGATTTTTGGGGAAAATTCGACTTGTGCGACCTCTAAACCTCTTGCGAAAAATTTGGAAAAAATCTCAAAAATACTTTACTTTATAAGCTTTTCAATTAAGCTTGAGCAACCATGAAAATCGAAAAAGAAAATTTTTTTGGGACACGCTAATGTACAAGCGTATAGCGTACAAGTCAGGTTGGTTTTTGTTAAAGTAATAGACAATTCCGTTAAGCACACTCACTAGCATGACTAGTTTCGAACTCCGTGACAAGATCATCATCAGATGCCTAACTGCTGTGCCTGAATGATACCATCGGGAGATCATCAATCGATATATAAAACCTGTAATGTGTAATTTACATACGCGAATTAGTATCGATCGAAGATCCCTAAGTACCAACACACACTGAAATTTTGACCTTATCATGTAAGTCATTTTCATATTCACTGTATTTTTCAACATCATTTCTTGACCAAATTAAGAACCTGAGGAATGATTTGTGTAAGACAGAAGTGCAAATACCACCTGTTTGGTCCTCTTTTACTACTGTTGCCAAATTGGACACTAATATTTGTCGTCTATAATTTTGATAACAATGACAATACACTTGGGCCATAAATTTAAAAGTGTCGATGCAATAAAAGGAAATTGTGAAGATAAGTGCAAAAATAGCAAAACACCTGACACTTGCTCAAAAAGAAGTAGGGCTACTCCGAAAGCCTTAAAAAGAGGATGGTGTCCGGGAAAAAGAAGACGGATGGCAACCCTACTACATACATACAGACATGATAGATGAAGTAGATTCAAGATGACAACGTAGTGCGGTCTGTCCATTACAACTTTTTAAAATATTTATTTAGCTAAAAAAAACAATTACATCATTGGGGAACTTTATTTTATAAGATTTTGCAATTCTAATGAACATTCGGTTAATTTTGTTTATTTAGATTTTCCGAATTTAAAAATTGACAGACGTAAATCGATTTACATCACAAAATATTGCCTTAAAATGAGTAAACAATTTTGCATAAAAATGTACTTATTGCAAAATACGGGTGCGTACATGATACAAAATAATGGTAGAAGCACTAGTCCAGCTGATTTGAACTTTTTTCTGGAGTGAGTGTGAGCAAGTTTTTCTCTTATGTCACAGTTTGATTGCATTTGTTTGTCTCCAATCGCGTTGGCTTACAGCTGCTAATTTTTGGAATGTTTTCGCTGTACAAATCACATAGAACCGTTTTAATTTTCACACCTCAACACTTTCAAAATATCTCAGAAAACACTATTATTTTCCAAATGGCACTTTTTCCAATTTTAATTTACGTTTTCATTATTTTGTAATCAGCTGACTTGACGCAATACAGACACTGAGCAAAAAAGAAATGCCTGTTGGTTTTGCATTGTTGTATTTGTTGTAGCGTATATACACGGTGTTTACGGCAACTGTTGATTACCCTTTGTATCTAAAAATATAATTTTTTTGTTCCTAAAAGGTGTAAAATATGACAATTAATAGTTTTCATAGAATTATTATGATTTTTCTGTGAAATCGTAATAATATCACTTACACGCCTAGTTAGCCAAATTGTTAACTGCATAATCTATAATCATCATACGCTACCGTGCCACCAAAATGTTAAATCACTGTAATTTCTGCTGTAATTTGCATAGTTTCGAAACAGTATCTGATATCTAGATTTTGAAGTAAAATTCCAAGAATTTTTCAAATTTCATTTTGATTTATTTTTGTTTTCTTATCACCGCACATTTAATTTTACGCATCTTAATGAAGAACTCATTCAATTAAAAGTTTGTTAAAAAACATTCATGTTTTCTATCTAATTTCAGGAACTTTTTTTGTGCGCTGTTGTGTCAGGCATTAAACTCTTGGAAAGTTAAGCATACATCAAGTCATATTTGCCTCTCACATCCTTCAGCTAATGTTCATTAGATAATCCAATAAATTGAAGAAACAAGTTCAGAAAACAATGGAAGCATAAAAGTGTCATGATTTGATCTGTAGCATACATTTTTAATTTTGTTTTTTTTTTCTACATTCTACTTTGTCGTGTTGAAGTTGTAAAAGAAATTAACTATTCATTTGAATTCAAATGATTGCAGGATGTTAGCACAATGCTGAATCCTTCTTCGGTAGGAAATGCAGGCAAAGTATGTAAATTCTGTAAGATAAATATCACATGTACAGAGCATCAAATCACTCCAAAGTTCTTGTATCGTATTTCATTTAAGGAAATTTGTTAATTTTGATGTACAAAAACGGGTTGAGGATTGTTGTAGATTGCCTTGTGGCACAATATTTGGTTGGTACAGCAATGTATCCTTAATGCAAGAGAAATGAAATGAAATGAAATGAATATGCTGCAGCATTCTTAAATCATGTCTCAAATTGTATGAGTTGCTTACCATTGAGACCACCATCTATTTGAGGATAAACACGCACAACATAAGGCTGCTGTATCACATCATGTTACTAGCAAGGGACCACAAACAGTGGGTGACATTTGTAAGTGGTTAAATATTGAAGGTAGGGGGCACATTTTGAAAACTAATATCAAGTTAAGATTCAGGGGTGTCTTTACTCTAAGATGAGTATCGTCAAAACTATGGTCTGCAAGGAAAGATGTAACTAATTTAAATGACAGCTTTGTGAACAAAATTTTTTAACTGTAGCGAAATCCAAATTTGATAATAAATAAAAACGCTTGAAGCTGTAGCCAGCTGCAACAGGAAAACTGAAGTGATTTTTTTCTGTGCAAGTGACAGGTGTCATCTACGATTATTCCTATTAAAAGAACGGGAGTGTGAAACAAATGAAGAACGCGTTATCGTTGCGAAAGCCCACAAAAAAAGTGAGAAAGTTGCGTTGAGACCGCTTCAAAACTTCGCGGCATTTTCGGTGGAGGATGTTCACCAAATGTGTCAAAAATTCGAATATTGATAAAAAACTGTAAATAATCTAGATCAGTTAAGGAGAGTAAAGCCGCCTCTAGGTCGACGTATAATTCAGTTTCCCGAAAACATTACCTCTGTAAACGAGAGTGGGGCCGAATTTCCGGGTAAGTTAGTTCGGCATCTTCCACAACAACTTTAAATTTCGCGGAGTAATGAAAGACATATCCATCCACCTTCATCCGTCCAAGATTTTGTTCACCCAGGAGGTGCAATCAGAAGACTGTGCATATAGCCGGCAATTTGTGCATTGGGGTAATCGATCGAATCATCTTCGCCTTATAGAAGCATCTTCATCTTATAGAGGCAGTCGGTCACCAGCTTCTGACCAAACTATGGAGAATAATTCGAATAACAACTGTTCACTTTTCCCAAAATATATACAACATTATTTCAGGCATACTTGATTGTCTTGCTGCATTATTTGTAACACATTCACATTGTTTGCACAATTTTCACCGTCAGCAAATTGTACGCACTTCCTCCAATTAAAAACTTTTATGATTCAAGGATTCCAATCACCGTATTTGAGAACAGATTCTCATACTTTTTTTTGGATAAGTGGTGGCGGTGGTGTGTGTGTGTCTGTACAATGTGCTCGTATCTCAACATTCGCACGAAGAGCCTTTTTACAAGTATATGAATATTTTTTCGGGGTTTTAATTAAAAAAGTTTCGGTAAAAGCTTTTATTTACCCAAAAAAACGTCGATTGCTCTGTAAAAACTACAACATTTCACATACTATAAAACGTGTAGAAGAAGCACACTAATATTGTCTTGCCTCTGTTGATCATTATGGTAGTTTTCTCCGTCATTATTTAGTCAATGGAAAAATACTATTTTTTCTAACACTTTGGAGCAGTGAATTGCATTTTATTATTGGTTGGGCAAATTGAATAACGAAAAATATTGCATTAGGTGTAGGGTAGTGTTGTTTTAGGGAATAATTTTAAGAGCAATACATTCGCTGGAGCCATGAAACATTTGGAATTTAATTTCGCTTTAAAAAATGCTGATAGAAATTTTTAGAATATTATGATTTTATCGGTAAAGCAGGGGCGTAGCGAGGAGGTCAGCCGCCAGGGGTGGAAGAAAATTGCGCCGCCCTCTTACTTAGGTATTTTAATTTAAAATATAATAATGTACAGTAATTCACAATACCTTTTCGGCAAGAACAGTCATCATTATTGTAAAGGTTACAAGTAACAAATCGTATACAAACGTTAATATAATAATCAAATTTTTTAGGAAAATTCTTACACGTATGACACTTACTGTGACATAACAGGTATATAACACTTATGATTATACTCTGACGATCAACAGAATTAATTCGTTACAGAATATCGCAATATCGACCTCCAATTCGAATTAGAACGATACGCTAATATTTATATTTTCATTAAACAATATATACTTGTTGGAATAAAAGATAAAACTTCTTCTCTAATTAAAACTTTATTCGTCTACATTTTTTAGGAGCAAAGTTCTGTATTGCTCTATCAATGTCTATAGCATCACAGTCCTCTTGATCAATAGACAATATTGCCTAATTGGTTAGCCTAAAAATACTCGTTACTGATCTACAATAATTTTTGATCAATTTCAATTTTGAAAAAATTCTCTCACAGCCTGGCATTGCTTATAATATTGGGCCGAGTATGTTCCAGCTTGAATTTCACAATACATTTATGCATAACTTACAGCGCCATCTGTCCATTTCACTCGTATCCCTATAAGTATCGTCTGAAAATCATTTACTTTATAAGCGCACAGATTGGTGAACAAGTGAACTCATTCCACATGAAATTTATTCACGAAAACATTAGTTGGAAAACAATTCAGGCATTCGAAATTCAATGATAAAATCTATATTTGGATTACAATTCGTAATTTTCAACATCAGAATTATTTGTCGATGTTATTGATAGATTAAAAATCGGCCTTACTAAATACAAGTTGCTACTACCGAATTTAAATTGTATTAAACAGTTTGAGTATTTCAAAAACCTCATTCATCTGAAACGGAAGATATTAGTTATTAAATACAATATTAGAATTCGTGTTCAAATATTAGCTACTGTAACCATAATGTAGTTTCTGTTACAAAAACACTTGTTAGAAAGTTATGTATTCTATGTTTCACAACAGGCTTTGTTGTTAAAGATAAACTACGTATAATGGAATGTTGCACGAGGACTTCACAGAAAAACTAATATTTTAAACAGAAAGTGATAAATAAAGTTGTGAACAAACAATAAAGTGTATAGATATCAGCCAGCGAAGAATACATGTTATCATAAATTGAGGTGAAGTGAGGTTTTTAAACATAATCGCTGAATATGACGCCACTATTGACGCCTTCAACTTAAACATTCATATGATACCCAGGATAAAACATCCCCATGTTTGGTGGAAAATATGAAAAATTTAGAAAAAGTGTCTGTATCCGGAAAACGGCGCGTCCAATCGAAAAAATAACAATTTTGTACGGGTTCCTAAGGGTTTCTCACAAAGTATTCGAATTCGCATGAAATAATTTTTTTTTCAAAAAATCGCCAAAACAAGAAAATCGCTAAAATAAAAAAATGGCTATATTGCGGAAACGGTGCGTCCAATCGCAAAAATAATAAATTTTTACCTCATCAGGAGGCTTTCACCTATGGATGTCTTCAATACCGCATCACTTTTCTTTAAAAAAAAAATCGCTAAAACTAAAGTTGCTGGTATCAAATATCGCTAAAACGCCCCTATGCCAATATCTCGGAAACGTAGTGTCCAATCGAAAGCAAAACTATTTTTGACGAATTTGTATGGATTTTTCATAAAGTGGTCCATCGTATGGAAGAGATTATGTTCAAAAATCATCAAGATAAGAAAAACGCTGAAATAAAAAATGCCTATAACTCGGACATACATAATAAATATGTGAGTTTTAGCGATTTTATATTTGAAAAATGTTAGTTTAACGGACTTTAAGTGATGCCGTATGAGAGGCATCCATAGCTTAAAGCCTCCTATGGAGGTAAAAAATTTATCCCTTTTGCGATTGGACGCACCGTTTCCGAGTTATAGCTATTTTGTATTATAGCGATTTATTAATTTTTTCGATTTTTAGAAAAAAAAAGTCCACACTTTATGATAAACCCTGAGAAAGCCGAAAAAAAGAGTTATATTTCGATTGAATGCTCCGTTTGCGAAATATATACATAATGGCGGTTTAGAAATTTTTTATTCGAAAATATTTAGTTTGAGATTTCTTAAAAAAAAAAAATTAATGCCGTGGTATAGACATCCATTGGTTACAGCCTCCTCTGGAGGTAAACAATTTATTATTTTTGCGATTGGACGCACCGTTTCCGAGTTATAGCCATTTTGTTATTTCTTATTTTGGAGATTTTTTGAATAAAAAATTATTTTATGCGAATGGGAACACTTTGTGAGAAACCCTTAGAAACTCGTAAAAATTTGTTATTTTTTGCGATTTTGAGATATACATATTTTTTCATATTTTCGATCAAAAATGGGCCCGAAATGCGAACCCTGGTTATAAATAATAACAAGTTTGTTTTTGTTTAAATATAAAATACACAATTTTAATAAAAAATATTTTTTTTAAACTTTTTTCTATAAAATTGATAATGGGGTAAAGCATCACCAAATGGTTTTCTCAGCCAATAAATTCAAGTACATAATTATTTGAGCATAAAAATTATACATATTATTTGGTACAACAGAACTAATTTTTACATTTTTCGTTCATCCAACTGATAGAATACACAGTGCAATACGAAAAAAAATAACCATATACGGACACCACTACGTGATAAAAGACTAAAAAAAAAGACCCGTGTCTCCCAATTTTTGCCAAAGTCATGCACTTTTTTTTTTATGGGCCGCCAAAGATTTGGGGCCTCGGTATCATTTTCGTAAAATGTGATCATTTTCTCAGGCTCATATCTTGCAAACCGTTCAGAATTTCTGAATTTACTCTCTGAGGCTACTTGTAGCTCTTGTCATAAAGAACAAAAATTGCGAACATATAAAATCAAAAAAACTTCACCTTCCAGATCAAAATCGCAAAAAACTTAAAAAAATTCGATTTTTTTTACCTTTTTTCCCGTGTTTAGGTCCATAGGTAGCAAACCGTTCAAAATTCAAGGAAACAATCAACTACAAAAATTTACCTAAGATATCAATAAACATATTTCTAGAACATATAAATTTCCTACAGATGATTCTTAATACTGTGTAGGTAGCACGCAAAAGTGAAAAATTTGCCGAAAATTTTTTAATTTCATATTTTTTACCTTTTTCTCCCGTTCAGGTCCATAGGTAGCAAAAAATGAAATATGCCTGGCCAGAACCATGTGTTTGTCCAAGGGTTAACACCGTTTAGGTAGCCTTTAGGTATCACGCGATCATGCACCGACAGCAGCAGCACAGGCAATGCAGTAAGCTCAGCACACGCAACAAGGGACGCAGCACACAATATAAAAGCGACACGACGCTCACATCGAGGCATTACAAAGCGCGACGTCAACGAGAGCACAGCGGTGAAAGTTATAAAGTGAAAGTGAAAGTAAAAAAAGTGAAAGTGCTACAGTATAATTCGCACACAACATTGGCAACTGACAATTTCAATATGCAGTGTGAAAATATTGATTTATTTTGCTGTGATCATTTTCTCAGGCTCATATCTTGCAAACCGTTCAGAATTTCGATTTACTCTCTGAGGCTACTTGTAGCTATTGTCATAAAGAACAAAAATTGCGAACATATAAAATCAAAACAACTTCACCTTCCACATCAAAATCGCAAAAAACTTAAAAAAATTCGATTTTTTTTTACCTTTTTTCCCGTGTTCAGGTCCATAGGTAGCAAACCGTTCAAAATTCAAGGAAACAATCAACTACAAAAATTTACCAAAGATATCAATAAACATATTTCTAGAACATATAAACTTCCTACAGATGATTCTTAACCCTGCTGTTAGATTAGAAAAAACTTACGAATCTTAGATTGAGGGACCATTTGGTCCATACTGCAATTTTCATCCAAAATAATAATTTTATCTTATTCTTTGTAACTATTTTGGTTCAAAAATTTCTAAAGCAAGTATTTGACATATCAAAAACATCCGCTAACATATCAAAAACATCTTATAAATATTTGACATGAATTTACATTCGCTTGGTAATGAAAAAACTTACGAATCTTAGATTGAGGGACCATTTGGTCCATACTGGAATTTTCATCCAAAATAATAATTTTATCTTATCCTTTGTAACTATTTTGGTTCAATAATTTCTAAAGCAAGTATTTGACATATCAAAAACATCTTCTAAATATTTGACATGAATTTACATTCGCTTGGTAATGAAAAAATGTACTATTGACCAAATGGTCCTCTAACCTAAGATTCGTCATTTTGTATTTTTCTCAGTCCTGAATAAAGTTAGAAAATTTAATTTTCGCACATAACATTGTTTTATTAAAAGACCCCATTAGCAGAAAAATTTAGTCAGTATATATCACCGTTCCAAAGTTACAAGGGAAAACAGAAAAAATTTGGACCAAATGGTCCTAATCTAACAGCAGGGTTAACACTGTGTAGGTAGCACGCAAAAGTGAAAAATTTGCCGAAAACCTTTTGATGTGTTAACATCTATACGCGCGCCTCTAGGGCAGTAAACTATAAATTTAATACATACGCAAGTGTTAGGTTTGTAAGAGTAAATCATCGTTTGTTTGTTCGTTGCTTGGCAGTCGGTATTGAAAGTGATTATTGGGCGATTTTCATATAATTTTCCCACGCGATTTTCTCCGGAAATTCATAGCCGATTTTATTAATTTTTGGATTAAAAAGCTAGTGCGGGTTTCGACGAAGAGTTTATTCCAAAAATTAAGGCGATCCGATATCGGCGAGCCGAGATTGAAGTGTTTTAATTTGGAGTAATATTAAAAAAGTATTTTATGTTGATCTTCGGTTATATCGTACGAATATAACAATGTATGTATGTATGTACAAGTGTCTGTTGCTTTGCATCATAGACTAATACATACCTAGATAAACTTATTCTCTCATCTGACGTTTCATTTCACACTCTTCGTGATGCGGTCGGTGTGATAGAGAGATGTTTGACGAAAAGTGATATACACCAGGTGGAATTACAATAACTTCTTGCTTTAATTTTTCATGCCATTTTGTTGAAAAACTGTGAAATTTAAATGTGCTTTAAACTCTTTTATTGACTGTTATTGTTAGCATACATTTGTGTTGTATTTAACACATTAATTTTAACACACAAAACGAAATGCCGTTGTTGTTATTTTGTTCGTTGTTTTGAACCATTGCCTCTATCTGGTATTAGTAAAGCAATTCTTTTCAACATCAAACGTATACATCACACGAGGACAAATGTCAGAAATTTGGTGAGTGAAAGATTTTCTCTACCCATATTTACTCTATGCTTTGCATTCTTTGACTTTTGTGGGAATAAAACAAAAAGTATTGAGCAAGAAAATAATGACACATGTGCTTGCACTGGGTCTTTAAATAATTTTAAGTATTAATATTATTTAACTGTAACGTCATCATATGATTAAACGCTGTTTTTTATTTTCCAATGTAACATTTACGAATGTGTTCATAGAAATCGAACTGGTACCGTGTAGCAAAATGGTGTTAACACATCGCCCGTGAGTTCGAACACTCATTGGATTTTTTTTAATTTCATATTTTTTACCTTTTTCTCCCGTTCAGGTCCATAGGTAGCAAAAAATGAAATATGCCTGGCCAGAACCATGTGTTTGTCCAAGGGTTACCACCGTTTAGGTAGCCTTTAGGTATCACGCGATCATGCACCGACAGCAGCAGCACAGGCAATGCAGTAAGCTCAGCACACGCAACAAGGACGCAGCACACAATATAAAAGCGACACGACGCTCACATCGAGGCATTACACAGCGCGACGTCAACGAGAGCTCAGCGGTGAAAGTGAAAGTAAAAAAAGTGAAAGTGCTACAGTGTAATTCGCACACAACATTGGCAACTGACAATTTCAATATGCAGTGTGAAAATATTGATTTATTTTGCTACGTTTGCGGTCATCAAACCAGAAAAAAACATCTACAAGATTTCAGAAGGAAAATAATCTTTTAACTAGTGAATTCAAAAGAGCATATACATTGTTTTTCGACGAAGTGGACTTGACCGGTGAAAATTACACACCTAATACAGTGTGTCGCCAATGTTATAACAATCTCATGGCATGGTTGAGTGGAGGCAGAGGTACTATGAAATATTGTAAGCCGGTAAACTGGATTAATCGCCCAGGTGATCATGATGCAACCAGTTGCTATGCATGCGTAAATTACACATGTCGTCTAAATCGACATTCTGAGAAGAACAAAATTTATAAAGCAACTGCAACAGCCACACTACCAGTGCTTGCACCTGAAAATTTTGTATCACCAAGGCCGCCAACTCCAGATCGTACTACAGAATTTACAGCAATGAGTACAGCAAGTGGTGTTACTTATGAAGATCCATTTGATACCGATTATGAGCCCCAACAGGGAAGAGATGGACCACAACTAATAACACAAATGGAAATGGATTTCATTGTGGCCATATTGGGATTATCGCAGCGACTTGCAATATTTTTGACAGCTTTTTTAAAGCAAAGAAAACTCACACATGCTAATGTTAACTCTAGGGCGTACCGCAAACGACAAGCTGAATTTCAGATGCTCTACACTCTAAATGATGACAATTCGTTCGCTTACTGCAACGATATAAAAGCTTTGGTGGTAAAAATGGGAATGAACTACATCGCTAGTGAGTGGAGATTATTTATTGATGGTTCTGTTTCAAGCTTGAAAGCAGTGTTGTTGCATGTGTCGAACCGAAAACCTTCCATTCCGCTAGCAATGGGTATCAACATGAAAGAAAGCTATGAAACATTGAAAGATATAATGGAAAAAATCAAATATTACGAAAATAAATGGAAGATTTGCTGTGATTTAAAGGTCATCAACATTTTGCAAGGGATCATCGATAAGGGCGGCTTCCCAAAATTCTTTTGTTTTCTTTGTAATTGGGATTCACGCTCACCTCTGAATCAATTCCAATGTAACTCGTGGAGGCCAAGAGGAAGTGTGGATGAACAAATACAACAACATAGACTGAAGAATGCACATGGTTCTGGCCAGGCATATTTCATTTTTTGCTACCTATGGACGTGAACAGGAGAAAAAGGTAAAAAAAATTAAATTAAAAAATTTTCGGCAAATTTTTCACTTTTGCGTGCTACCTAAACAGTGTTAAGAATCATCTCCAGGAAGTTTATATGTTCTAGAAATTTGTTTACTGAGATCTTAGGTAAATTTTTGTAGTTGATTGTTTCCTTGAATTTTGAACGGTTTGCTACCTATGGACCTGAACACGGGAAAAAAGGTAAAAAAATATTGAATTTTTTTAAGTTTTTTGCGATTTTGATCTGGAAGGTGAAGTTTTTTTGATTTTATATGTTCGCAGAGTATAAATGCCTCGGAGAGTAAATCGAAATTCTGAACGGTTTGCAAGATATGAGCCTGAGAAAATGATCACATTTTACGAAAATGATACCGAGGCCCCAAATCTTTGGCGGCCCATAAAAAAAAAAGTGCATGACTTTGGGAAAAATTGGGAGACACGGGTCTTTTTTTTTTAGTCTTTTATCACGTAGTGGTGTCCGTATATGGTTATTTTGCCATGACTTAAAAAATTACACACAGTGATATTCACCACTACTGGATAATTTGATTGCTACAACTGAAACTCGATTGACAGATCACATTTGTTTCAGTTCTTGCAACCAAAACTGAATTACAAATCAATTGATATGCACAGCATTTGGTGATAAAGAACACAATTGTTGGTTGTCACAACTGAATAATGTGATAGTCCAAGGAACCGCCAAATTTTAGTTGGCTGTAAATATGGTTGTGACGACGAATCTCTTCTCTGTGTGTATGTCAAGTCCCTTTGTTAGTAACTAATTTTGTGCTCCATTCACTTTATGTGGCACCGGTTGCCAGAGGCTCAAGAAGGAAAGAAATGAAAATGGCTGTATCGTAAGTGACGAGAATTTCTTTGTAATGATATCGTGCCAGTTTTACGGCACCGCCTCTTGAACTCCACCGCGTGTCTTGAACCCTTTTTTAAAGTTTTGCCTGTAGCTGCTATCAGAACTTTTTAACGATGTGTGGATATAGTGTGCCGAAAAAAGTAACTGAACTCGCCTCAATTGCGGCATCGAACCAGGTTTAACGAATGATTGAATCAAGGTACGAGTTCAACTATGTGATTTCTTTCGCTAATTCTTTGCTGAACTCCTGAATGCATAACAGCAGCATTATCATACGCTTGACCCCCACAGTTGCTTATATCGATGTCACCAGCTTCAACTTGCTCAAAATTACCTTTGAAGTTCCTTCAAAAGTTTTGTCATTTGTTTTAATTAAATCTATAAAAAATTCCAGTACTTGCACTTGCTGATTTTCAATCACTGCATATCTTAACGGCCGTCGGTGGTGCAATAGTTAGTGTGCACGGCTTTTGTACATGAGAGCATGGGTTCCATCTCTGCTCTGACAACTTACATTTCTTTGAACGACGATCATTTCGCTGAGTGATAGCGATAGTATTGAGAACTTACCAACGTTAGTATTGATATGCTCACCAACTTCCTGGTCTTGTTGAATGAGATGCAATCAGGCCATTTTCCAAAATCGTCCAAGTTTTGGTATTGGATAAAAGACAATATCGATGCTGTATCAATCTGTTTGTTAGCTATCGAAATCCATGTCTAGATATAAAGATGCAGACTCTAATAGAGTATATGTTGCTAGAATTTGATTTTCAGCAACAGTGTCAAGTTTTTGTATTTTTCTTGATGTGTTAACATCTATAGGCACGGGTAAGGCAATCTATCAAAGTGAACACATGCAAACAGCACACAGTGTTAGCATCAAGTACGTGGTTGTTATATAACAATAGTCTCTGCCAGATAAGAAGTATGATTATATTGTTGTGGCGGCAGGGAACAAATAAGCAGGTCGTCGTCGCCAAAAAGTATTGCTAACTAAAGTATAGATAACTCATGGAACGAATTGTATGACTCAGAAGCACTGGTGACTTCTGGCGAGTGATTCAAAACGTATTACTCTCTTTTCATCATTACTTGGTCTATTCATAATTTTGATGTGAAATATTGATGCCTTTTGAAACATTAATGCCTTTTGTATTGTTTGATGTAATAACAATGTCGAAATGGTGAATTTATATTGAAATATTCGACAAAGAGAATAAGACCCCTTATGTTCTTTTACTCAGACTCTTTACATGAGAGCGGAAAAGAGTGCAATAAGTTCGCTATACTATTCTATAAACTATGACAAAAAAGCAATTATTTGAGTGAGCTAAATATTACATTTTTGTACAGGAGATATCAATGTCCTATCAACACAAGCTCTCTCTCTGCTGCTAGAGCAGAATACCCCCCCCCCCCGCCTCCTGAGGAGCCTGATGCGCAGTGGAAGCACATCTCCCATTCTTTGGGAACCGCTGCAAGGACTGAAGTTGGCTATCAAAAGCCGCAAAAGGATAAGCCATGGTACGACGAAGTCAGATACAACGCGTGCTGCGAGTGAGCGGTACAAGAGGCTGCGAAGGGAGGAAAACCAAATATTTAGGCGGAAAAAATGGCAGTGGGAGTAGAGGGAGAGTGGCAAAACCGATTTATGCAGGATGAATGCTGAATTCCGAATTTTTTTTCCAGAGGATAAGAAGATCGAATAAAGAGCGTGATAATGGACTGCCCTCCTACAAGAAGGAGAATGGGAATCTGGTGACTGATAAGCTGTTTGTGCTCAAAATGTGGAGAGACCACTTTTCAGCACTACTCCACTCAGATTCTTCCACGGAAGATAATGATACTGGAATATAGTGTATATTGTATCCCCCCCAACCAAAGTGAGATTAGAACGGCGATCTCTCGGCTTCAGAATAATAAAGCCGCTGGGGCGGATGGGCTACCCGCTGAACTTTTAAAGGCAGGTGGCGAAGGACTGCTAACCCATATGCATCGACTTATATGCGGTATATGGTTGGGGGAATCTATGGCAGACGATTGGAGTCTCAGTGTATTATGTCCTGTATTCACAAAGGGTGATCCATGTATCGTTCCAACTACCGCAGTATCAGTCTTTTATCTATCGCGTATAAGGTTTTGTCGAGCGTATTATGTGAAAGACTAAAGCCGATTATTGAAAACCTCACTAGATGTTGTCAGTGTGGTTTTAGACCAGGCAAGTCTACGACTGACCAAATACTCACGCTACGCCAAATCCTGGAAAAGACCCACGAAAAGGAAATCGATACATACCACCTTTTTGTCGATTACAAAGCTACTTTCGTATAGCCCCATACGTGGAAAACAATTTTTCATATTTTCGATTGGTTGGGCCTCAATTTTGTAAACGACAGCGTCAATTTCGTGTTTCAGTGCCTCAATGGGCTCGGGGCTGTTTGCGTAACCCTCGTCTTTCACGGCGATTCAGAGATATTAGTCTAAAGGGGTCAAATCGCAGCTGTGAGGCGGACAGACGACTTCAGGGTTTCGGCTGTTTATACGGTATTCGAACACTGAGCTCAAATGATCGATATGACGTTGGCTGTGTCAACATGTGTCGTCCTTGTCATCCGATTCAACTTTTGGGAACAAAAAAATCGTTGAGCTTGGCCCGGTAATGCTCGACATTGACGGTAACGGTTGCTTCTTGCTTACTTGCGCAGGAAACTAGCCCCATATATGATTCCACCATGCCAAAATCTGCACTAAACAGTCACTCGTTGTGGCTTCACATCCACGACGTTTAGATTTTTCGAGCTCTAAACCCGACAATGTTGTTTGTTAAAGCAGCCCCTGTGGTGAAAATGAGCTTCAACGCAAAGACGTGTTTTCGGTAAAAATGCTCATCTTCAACCAAGCGATCGTCTGTCTGCCCATTCAGTGAAGTGAAACCGAAAGTATAGTCACGAGCCTTCAGTTCTTGGACTAGTTGGACTTTATAAGCCTTTATACTGGGGTCTTTATGCAAAATTCTGCGCAAAGAAGTGCGAGCAATTTTCAGTGGCCGCGAATGGCTTTTCGAGGACACTCTCAGCTGCATCGGTAATATTTTCCAATGAACGCATTGAATTCTCTCGTCAAATAATAACGTGGATTGATGAAATCTGTTCACAAATTGATCCATACACTGTTTTTATGGCACTATATTTCCTTCGAATTTATTTCGTAGATTTCTTACAGTTTGAATTGAAGGCTCAGAGCTTTGGAAGAAATTCCCTAATATTGCCCAGTTTTCTTCAAGCTTTAGCGACACATTTCATAAATTTCTAACCTCACAGCCTCGCATTTAGTTCTGCCGAAATTGTCGTTGCCATAAGAAAGAAGTACGTGTATAAAAATAACGAACATTTCTTGAACCATTTTCTTCATGGTACTCAGCTCTTTGCGAAAATTTCGTGAGTAAAATCAATAACAGGGTTGAATCTCCAAAATTACTTCGTACGAAAACTATTGTTTGGGACCGGAATATTGGTATTTCGATAATTTTAATAAACCAAATTAATACCACATGAGTTAAAAATTAAATGCAATGCGAAGATATATTATTCATGAAATATTTGTAATATAGATCAACGACAGGTGGTAACTCTCCGCAAAATAAATTTCCGTTGACATATAAGTACTTCAATAAATTTCACACCAGAAGTAGGTTGCATTTTATGGGTTGCACTGTGTTATAAATTATTCCAACGAAACCCAACCAATTTTCACTTTGAAAAATTTATCGCTACTTATAAATAACTTAAACTTCCCGTCGCAGAATCATGCAGAGTTCTGCAGGATGCCGGTATGAATTTTCTAAAGAGTTCAGGCAATGTGCAGACGTGACGAATAACTGTCAATGTCGGAACATTTGGTAAGCTGGGTTGATTCAGCATCAGTTGTTTTATATTGGAACTATCACTTTTTTGTAGCAAATATTATTTTGGACGCAAATATTCAATGAACTCAAGATCTGAATATAACGAATGAGGGAATATGTAGTTTCAAATGAGTTTAAACAGAACAAAGGCAAACTGATAAATTGCTTCTATTAGTTACAGGGTAACATAAGAGGCTTATAAGATAGCGCTCTGAAATCACAGTTTTCTGAATTCAAATTTTGCCTGCAAATCCCCACACACCGTTTTAAAATCCACTCCTGTAGCATGCCACCAGTCAGCTTCCCGTTCACTCGTACTACTGAACTGCAGCCTCAGTGTTCTCAAGTATTTTAAAGAACCCAAGTATTTCAACATTCATTAATTCGAGTTGTTGACATTTGTCTACGAACTGATTCACACTGCACCATGTGAAAAAATGGAAATTAAAAAAATTCTAGTTAATACTCAGCATGTGCTGCATCAGTAGCTTTTTTAAGTGCACCAATCATTTGTGTGGAACAAGTAACTAAAGTTGCATAAACGAATATTGCACAAACGAAATTTGCTTCAGTGGAAGCCAGTGAGTAGAGTGTCCAAAACCGAAACCTAAGCACCGGTTAACCGGTTTCTTTGTTATTAGCCGTATGCCGGTTTGTTAAAAAAACGTAATTTTCGAGCAAACCGAAAACCGGTTATTTGACGTCGGTTAACCCGGTTTTACTCAATTTGAGTTAAATATCCATAAAAAAATTAAATATGAATGACATGATTTCCGAAATTTAATTAAATTTTGGAATTAAGAAACATAATTTTCATACTCAAATATGAGTTTATGCTTCAAGTACTAGTTCTGAATGACATTGGCAAACAATTTTTTACTGAAATTTTAAAATGATTTTATGACTTGAACAAGAATTAATTAAGCTTTTCAATTTTTGGAACGAAGTTACTTATCGCACGTTGCGGGATGGTGGATAAATGAAAAAAAAAACAACCCATAAAAAAACTTAGTTTTTGACTATAAATCCTTTATATAAGACCAGCCCCGTTGTCCAATCCCGCCAATATTTGCAGCAGATCTTAGAATATGTACACCTAACCAACATACCCAATTTTGTTCAAATACTGCATTTTGTTCAAATAACAGGAACAGAAATAATGTATTTTTAATTTGTAATTTGTATGGCAGGTACCACGCCCCTTTGCCCAATCCCGCCCATAGTTTTGATAGTTTGCCTGCGGAGTTTCAGCTCGATTGGATCACGGGAAAAGAGTTCAAAATCAATCCAAAGTTTTTCGGCAAGCATGAAGTTAGTACGAGTATAAAGAATTTAAAAATTAAACAACATTTGGTTTAACACTATTATGCAACAACCCAGTATTATAAACTATATTGTTTACTTTTGCTTTGGTTTGCGTCTAGACTAACTAGATGTCTCATATATATTGGCAAATTTCTTGTTTAATGGGAAGTTTTCTAAGTGGAGCCTGTAACCAATATTTAGTATATATTGTAGTTTTGAACCCAATAAAAAGTACATTTATGAAAGCTTACAAAAATAACATTTTCTTAAATAAGTACCTTTTCTTAAAAAAAGTAAATTTTCTCAAAAAAATACCTATTCATATTCTTAAACAAAATACGGTTTCTTAACAAAAATACCTTATCTTAAAGAAGTACATTTGCTTAAAAAAAGTAAATTTTCATACAAAAATGCAAAAATTACCTTTTCTTAAAAAAAGTATTTTTTTTTTAAATAAGTACCTTTTCTTAAAAAAGTACATTCTCTCACAACAAATTGCCGTTTCTTACAAAACTGTCTTTTCTGTAAAGAGTACCTTATTGTGAAACAAAATTACTTTTCCTGAGATAAGGACCTACTCTTAAAAAGGTACCTATTCTTAAAAATGACCAATTCTACAAAAAATTACCATTTCTTAAAAAAACCTTTTCTTGAAAAAATACGTTCTCTTAAAAAAAAAAATAACTTTTCTTACTAAAATTCCTTTTCTTAAAAGTACCTTTTCTTAAAAATAAAATAATACATTTTCTTTTCTTTTCTTGAGATAAATAGTTTTTCTGAAATTAAGTAAATGTTCTTAAAAAAAATAATCTTTTCCTAAAAAGAGTACCACTTATTTAAAAAGTACTTCTTTGTGAAAAACTCATACTCTTATTGCTTTTTTTAACAGAAAGTACTTCTTCTTAAAAATAGTACCTTGTCTTAAAAAAATGTTAGCTTTTAATAAAAGAAGGACATTTCTTCTTTAAAAAAGGACCTTTTCGGGAAAATATAATACATATTCTTACAAAAAGGACGTAAAATGTACTTAAAAAGAGTGAATTTTTCAAAAATTAAATTGTTCGAGCGTTTGGTCGTGTTTGTAATTAATTATATTCTTCGATATTTCGCTACCCTTTGTATAGCATCCAGGAAGATATACACAACGTGCGATAAGTAAGTTATAAATGAAAACAATTGATAAACAAATTTTTTTCATGTCATTTGAAAAAGTAACAATAACAAAACAATAAAAAATTAAACAATTGAAGAAATTTTCTTGTTTAAATTATAGCTAGAAAAATTTTTTTGTGTAGAAACAGTTTCTCTAATTTACAGCCAAACAAATAATTTGGTTGATAAAAATATGTACAGAATGGTAAATTCAACAAGTTACATACGGATATATTAAAAATGTTACCTAGTGACAAATTAAATGATACATCAAACAATTTTCGGTGAAATATTCAACATTTTACTAACTAAATGTCTATAATTCTGTGCTACATAATCCGTCTCCGCTTTAAAGTTTATTCTCTTCGCTATTGGAGTCCTTCCTATCTGTAACATTTCCAACATAAAATGACGTTTATAATTATTTCCCTATTCAAAACTGAAGTACATATCTTGAAAGTTTGGGAAATGACCTAAGTTAGCACAGTGTGATGATAATGCAGTTTTTTGTGCTGAGATGTGTCTATATTTTTGATCTGATTTGTGTCCTGCAATTCTAGTCTTAAGTTTATTTTGACGTAGAATACGTCTTACCTTACGGTATAGGGAGTCATGTCAGATTGTTATTGTTGTAATCTTTATTTCATTGAATTTGAGGAAACGGCGAGATAACTTTTTTTAAAAATTTTTTTGTAGGTAAATGAAGATGTTATCCTTCGTTTGATATACATTTCATATTGGTTGATATCTTCCTAATATTTAAATTTCTCAAATGAAAATTGTTTAAACACATACACTCAAACATATGTGTGTTGTTTGGTTGAGTGTTTGAGTAGCGTGAACACAAACTATGCTGCTGTTTCAGTGTGGAGACAAACCTTCGGCTGTTGTTTTGATTGATGAAATATTGAAATTTCGTATATTTACTTATGTATTTAACCTGGCGTTTACACGGGCCAGTTTTGCTCCGACAGTAGAAATACATTCACACATTTTTACTACCACACTTACACTTCTCTCACTTGCCTCGCCACTGTCTCTGATTTTTCAATGACAGTAACTTCGGCAAGAGATTTGACATAAGCGGCCAGATCATGGCTGAACTAGTAAAGGTTGGCTCAATAGAACAACTGATTTTGGTATCTTATGACTCCATCTGTTAAATTCAGTGTATTTTGTTGTTGTTCTTTTTTGTTTACTGTGTTTGTTCATATGGATCTGTGTTCAATTTGACGGTTACAGTCATGAAACAAAAACTAAATGCCTGTTGTAGGTTCACACAATTACAACAAATCCTACTGCGTCAATCTCTACTAGTTCAGCCATCGGCCCTATCGGTGACGTTTCGTAGTAATTTGAGAAAAAGCAAAACATCGCAACGACTTTACAAATTGGGAAATATATTTGTATTTCAAAATTTTGCTAATTTTTATTGATATATTGTTTGACAATACAAACATATTAACATGAATACATGTCTAATTTTGCAGAGTACATCAGTTCCACTGTAAAAACAAAAAATACGAAATTTAACGAATCGACACTGTCGGCGGTTGCTTAAAACTGTACTGTCTTTATAACTGGCTGGACGCGTACGTCGCACAAACAATTTTTCTGTTTTTGACAGTTAATACATATTCTCAATTGTCTTGTCGCACACTGTCACGTGTAAACGCACCGTAAGTGAAACAAAATGTTAAATGTGAATTTGAATTTAACATGGATATATAATTATAAAAAAGATATGAAAATATACATTTTTATGTTAAACGAAAGTGCTGCCAAGTAAGCAAAATAACAATGCTGCGTGATGCTGTTTGACAGCAGCTGACAGTTGACGTTTAGTAAATTAAAATAAAAACTATTCTATTGGACTATTGGATTTCGAATATAATCCAGTATATTTAATTTGGATTATATTCGAAACGATGCTCCCACAACTATTGATAACACAACCATTGCTGCGTGATGCTGTTTGACAGCAGCTGACAGTTGACGTTTAGTAAATTAAAATAAAAACTATTCTATTGGACTATTGGATTTCGAATATAATCCAGTATATTTAATTTGGATTATATTCGAAACGATGCTCCCACAACTATTGATAACACAACCATTGACTTAGTTTTTGCGAGAAATTTGAATGTTGATTTAAAAACATATTTATCCTATTTTTCCTATCATATTATCAAAAGTAACTTTCAAATAATCAAATTGATTTGCGTCTGTTATTTATCATTTATCCTTACTCTTTTAATTTATAAACATATTTATCCTATTTTTCCTACCATAAACTTATGTATATTATCAAGAGTAACTATCAAATAAATAAATTCATTTGCTTATGTTATTTATCCTTTATTGTTATATATGTTTTCTGTCTTATCGGATGGCGTATTCTACGTTAAACTTAATGGCCGTGTCTCTAACACAGCCTGCAGGGACAGTCCGTGGCCGAAGGCCTCGGACAACTGTCTGCTGTTTTTTTTTTGTTGTACCTACATATACCATATTGCAACTTTCACTATTATTTCCTCCACAAGGTATTTTGTATACTATATTAGACCTAGCAAATTTATCTATTCTATCTTTGGTTTTACTAAACAATCTACCTAGTGTGTGTGTTGTGTTATGGGCCATTTTGTAATTATTAGTATCAAATATTTTTGATTTTTCTAATCTCTCAGAAAATCCTAGCACATAAGATAATGGTTGGAACTTTTTCGGTTCCACCGTTGGGTTTTGGTTATCTTGCCCCTTATTTTCATATTGCCTTATCAATCTATTGATGAACGCTATTGGGAAATTGTTGTCCATTAATATCACTGCAGTTCTGGAGGTGTCGATTAGCCATGCTTGAACTACATACCTAACTACTCCGTACATGGCTCCGTACATGGCTGACCCTATAGTAAGCGAACGCCGAACCACCGAGTAAAAAAATGTGTTCGCTCATGCTCTCACCGACCCCATGGTAAGCGAACGCCGAACCACCGAGTAAAACAAATGTATGCGCACATGCTCTCATTTTGTGATGCTCTCAGCTATATTACGCTCTATTATTCTGTTGTTGCTTGTTCGCTCTGCCAGTGCTCTAACAGAAGACTTTTGTGTCTAGTGTGCTTTATGCGATGCGATTAATTACGGTTGCGGGGGGTACCCCTGCTGTTGGCGGAAATGTTTTCATTGCATATGGATGTGTGTGTCCACATGCATTTTTGTTGTTGTTTATTTTCGCCTATGAATTTTTTCATTTTCAGGCTGTGTATAAGTGTTTGAAAGAGTATTTGTGTGCTAGTAGCGTTTGTTTTCGTTTTGCTTGCTGCTCTTTCGCAATGATCGAAAACAAATTTGCCATTTGAGCTAATTTGTTTAATCAGTACAGTTTAGAGGAGTCAAGTGCAAATTTAAAGTGGATTATTTCTTGGTAGGTATTATTAAAGTCATTGTAATGGGAGTTAGGCATCAATTAATTAATTACTTTTGTTTTTTCAGATGCAATCAATTTGGTCGATGGGACTGGGTCAGCTAAGGAACAACTCCGAAAGGCTTTGCAACTTCAGAAGAAGCCATACTTTTAAAAACTCCAGCTGCAACAAAACGAAAAATGAAAATGAAGACAGCAACAACATCAATTGTGAATTATTAAAAATTAATAAATAAATGAAAACTAACTAATAATAACTAATATAATATACAAATTGAACTTCAAATTATATTTTAAAGCTATTACCTGTGTACCCGCCTTTTCATGTGGACCCATATTTACTAGTTCTTCTGGGTACTCATATCACCAGCCCTAGTATGGATACCTGTGTACCCCCTTTTTCATGGGGCCCCATATTCACTAGTTCGCGGTAAACGATGTAGTGGCGATTGACCCTTTTTGCGGACATTTCATACAACAAACGAAATAATGAAATGTATTGCTTAGGGTTGGCAAAGTAAGTAGAGGTGGTTCCCTAGTAAGTACTTATTTCACTCCTTATTCTTTTTCCTTACTCCTTATTCTTTTTCCTTACTCCTTATTCTTTTTGTGTAAATTTCCGTCGCTTATATTTAAAACTCTCTCTATTGGGTTTCTTGCCGTATTGACAAACATTAATTTCGGGTGTTTGGAGCAGCAGTTGGTTTTTGGTACCAATCCACTAATAAATGGTCCCAATTTTCTTGATCCACACTCTTCTTCAATTGTAAACCTAATATTAAGATGAAAATTATTAAATGTTGTCAAAATATTATCTATAGCACTATTTGTAACGATACAGAATAAATCGTCTACATATTTAGTAATGATTTTCGGTTTTATGACCATCTCTTCTATGCAGGAATCAAGTAGATTCTCCATAACAATATCAGCCACAATCGGGGAAGCTGGAGATCCCATTGGAAGTCCTTCTTGTGGAAAATATACCTTGTCATCATATGGGAAATACCTGTTGTCTTCTATACAAAACTTTAAAATATAGAGAAATAATGATTTATTATTAGTATTTGTGTGCTGTTCTATTCTATCCCATTTTTCCTCGATAATACGAAGTGCTAAGTCTACTGGTATACTCGGACATAAAGAAAGTACATCAAATGAAACTAATTGTTCACAATTTTGTATTCTTAGTTTCTTTATTTTATCCTTAAACTGCAATGAGTCTTTTATATTGTATCAGGAATCTTCTGTAATCCTTTTCAGTATATTCGTAATGTACCTACATAACTCATAAGAAGGTGAATTAACAAAATATCATATCGGTCTCAACGGAAAATCTTCTTTATATATTTTTGGGAATCCATACAACCTAGGTGCTGTGGACACATTTGTCTTAAGTTTGTTCTTCTCAATTTGATATATGTTTCCTGCTTTATAAAGTTTTTCTACAATTCAAGAAAATTTCCTCAATTGTGTAATTTTTTAATTTTTTGTTATTGTTGTTTTTTCAAATGACATGAAAAAAATTTGTTTATCAATTGTTTGCATTTCTAATTAATAATTGTGTATATCTTCCTGACGATGCTATCCAAAGGGTAGCGAAATATCGAAGAATATAATTAATTAAAATTTAATTTTTGAATACAATACGAAAGGTCGGATAAATCATCACTTATTCAAAATACATTTTTAATAAAAAAAAAATCTTAAAAAAAGTTTATCACTATAGCTAAAGTATATATTCTTAAAGTTCCATTTAAATCATCGCAATCCAAGGGGCACGTTAGGCGTGTTGGAGCTAACTAGTACATAATATATAGCGAAAGGAACTTCGTTCCAACCAGGTGTCCCCTGCCACCTCATGTAATTTTTTTATTTTCAAATATGATTTTCTGCTTCAATTACTAGTTCTAAATGTCATGTGCAAACAATTTTTTTACTCAAATTTAAAAATAATTTTATGACTTGAACAGGAAATAATTAAGCTTTCAATTTTTTTTTTAAATTTCAAATACATGAAATACATTTAAACATGAAATACGTTTTAAATTTGAATATGACTTTCGAATTAAAATAGGGTTAATGCGAATTTGACTAAAACTTTGAAATTTTAAGCGCTATATTAAACGAAATTGGAATATGATTTAAATTTTAATTTAAAATCTAAACGTGTTTATCTAATTGAATAGAGTTGTAAAATTTTGAGATTTAAAAATGAATAGGGGTATTAAATAGCCTAAAATTTCTTTATTTTAAAGTCAATTTAATTTTTTTTGCTTTTTATTACACGTCATTAATGTGGAATATTGCTAATTTAAACGTAGCAAATAACAGCGCATAAGAGGTGCTCGTTCTCAATTTTGCATAGTTGCGCTTTTTTTTAAGACATTTTTCATGTGTCCATAACTTTTTTCAAGAATATTCTCGAATATTATTTTTGTGTTGCCGTTAACTCTGTGGCATATTCCTGAACACAGCTTCTTCCCAATACCCGAACGTAAAATATAGGAACCTGTTAAATCCAGTGAACGCCGCGAGCAATTAAAATTGCTGCCTCTTGAAATAATGCGATCACCAAAAATGCCCCTTAGTAGTACCATTCTTTCTCCGGCTGTGGCTCCATCTTGTTCAGAAGTGCACTTTTCCATTTTCAATTTCCCAAGTCTTCTCTATAACAATGTGAAAAATATGTGTTGAGATTTGTTTCGGCTTGAGGTCATATGTGAAAAGGAATATAACGTATAGGATTGTCTTTTCGTCACGATTTTATTAATTAATTCCAATATTTCGACCAACTTCGTTGGTCATTTTCAAGGATCTAATACAAGGAAACAATGCAAGATATTTTATACATTAGTAAATCAATATAAACAATATAAATAAAAACCACAATAAATATATATTTTCTATTTTCAAGGGAATAAAAAGTTGTGATTACATTGCGAGAAAACACAAAATTTTCGAAACTTTTTCGCACACTGTTATCAACTGATTTTGATTCTCCTCTTAAATTTTTGAATAGTGGGCCTGTATACTTGCGCACATCGCTCTATATCACGCTTATAGTTAAGCCATTTCTCCATTGGAACGTTAATTATATGTAACATTTCTTGAAAGAAACGTCGAGAATAAGAAGAAGTATTTCCACTTCGTCAAAGTTAGGTTTATGTCCAGATAAAGTACTGTGAGCAGATATTCATGTCTTCGGTTTATTCATAGTTGTGCCAACACATACCCTCTGGCATACGTTGGACTTGGTCTTGTTCAGTATTTTATACACTACACTGGGCTTGTCCTTTTTTTCAATTTTCGATTTGGTCCGGCTGAATAGATTGTTTAGCGTACAATGAGACTTAAGTGTCAATTCACATTTCCCCTTATCGTAGATGTCCGAGTTTGTTATCCTTTCAGATAGTCCAAGAATATATGTTGTCGATTTGTATATTTTCGCCTCAGATGTGTTAATATTTGTCGGTCGTCCAATCTCAGCTCGAGAAATCAAATCTTCAATCGTCCTTCTCGGCAAATTGTTCAATTGGAGTATTTTTAGTACTTTGTCCTTATTCGTGCCATGAAACTGTATATCACTTATCTGTAATACTCTCCTAATAAAGTTGCTGGCTGTGTTCATAATAGTCCTTCTGAGGTGTTTTGACTCAAAATTTAATAGCCCTCCCGATGCTGTCGGTTTTAGATACCAGTCTATTTTGAGAGCGTTACCTTGTCTTATGACTTAACTATCCAGGTAAGGAAGCTTGTGGTCCTGTTCCCTTTCCACAGTGAATTGTAACTGTTTGTTGAATGAATTTAGTGCCGCAGTTGTGTTTTCCACCTCAGTTTCCTTAATGGTCGCGAATATAACATCCATCTATTTCGTCAAGATTTGCGGTCTTTCCGTCAGGGTGTTAAGTGTCGTATCTAATAATATCTCCATTAAAATTTTTCTAATTGAAAAATGATTAGTTTTTGTTGGAAATAATAGACAGTTCAGTTCAACACACACTCACTGGCATTACCAGTTTCGAACTCGGTGACAAGTTCAACATCAGATGCCTAACTACTGTGCCTGAATTGATACCATTGGTGGATCATCAATCGTATAAATACAAACTCAATTCTGCAATTCATAAGTGCGAATTAGCATCGATCGAAGATCCCTAAGTATCTACATATACTGAAAGGTTATGTTCATATGAGCTCCAAATTTGACCCAATTGCCCGCTACAGTCTTAAGAGCCAAACTAATGGGTACACTGGGGAAGAGATTAACTACGCCAAATGACACTAGTATTTCATTATCGTCTGTTCTCAAATTCTCCAGTCGTGACCTGAAACCTATTGCGTCCTGTATATTATATTTTGAATATTGAATATTTTGATACTTAAAATCTCGACCACAAATTTACAGTGCATTAACTGATGCACAAATTGGCCTTAAAGTATTTCCCTCTTTATGGATTTTCGGCAATCCGTATATTCTAGGAGCTGTAAAATTTTTCGTCGATAATTTACCCTTCGTAAAGATGTCTACGGATTAGACATTAAGTAATTTTTCCACTAGATTATTAGCCTTCTCCTGTAATGCCGTATTTGGATTCTCTTTGAGACGTCTATAGGTGCATATTTCGGCCAATAAGTTACCCATCTTTATCTTGTAGTCTTCAACGTCCCGTGCAACTGTTTTGCCTCTTTATGGATTTTCGGCGAACCGTAAATTCTAGGAGCTGTGAAATTTTTCGCCGATAATTTAAACTTCGTAAAGACGTCAATGGATTTGTAATTAAGTAATTTTTCAACTAGATTCTTAGTCGTCACCTGCAATCACGTAGTGGAATCCTTTCTGAGGCGTCTATATGTGCATAAGTCGCCCAATATGTTTCCCATCTTTATCTTGTAGTCTTCAACATCCATTGCAACTGTTTTGCCCCCATTGTCAGCAGTCATAATAAGTAAATCGTTGTTCTCGGTCAAATATGCTTTAGTGCGGTCCACTGTACCCAAGATATCTTTATCTCTCTTGTCCAGTCTTGATTTACCCTGTGTTTAATTTTTTAAGTCATGGAAATATAACCATATACGGACACCACTACGTGATAAAAGACCAAACAAAGACCCCTGTCTCCCAGTTTTGCCCAAAGTCATGCACTTTTTATGGACCCCCAAAGATTTGGGGCCTCCGTGTCATATTGACATAAATATGAGCCTGACATATCTTGCAAACCTTTCGGAGTTTTGATTTACTCTCTGAGAGAAAGTTGTAGCTCTTGTCATCAAATCAAGCAGAAAACTTTATCTTCAAGGTCAAAATCGCAAAAAACTTTATAAAATTCAATTTTTTCCTTTTTTCAAACAATCAACTAGAAAACTGTAGCTAAGATCTTAGTAAATAACTTCTTAGCACCGTTTAGGTAGCGCTTAGGTAGCGTTTAGGTACCCGCAAAAGTGAAAAATTTCCCGAAAATTTTTAAATTTCATTTGTGTTTCTTTACTTCAACAATGAGTTACTATGTATGCTATCTATTACAAAAATAATAAAAAAGTATTTGTATTATGTTTATAAGGTCGATGGTTCTTTCTGACAAGAGCTACAACTTACCCTCAGTGAGTAAATCAACATTCCAAACGGTTGGCAAGATATGAACGTGACAAGATGGTCACTTTTTTTTGCAAAAATTATGCCGAAGCCCCAAATCTTTGGGGCCCATAAAAAAAGTGCATGACTTTAGGCAAAACTGGGAGACACAGGTTTTTTTTGGACTTTCATCACTGTGTTATACAAGTGGTCATCAATCAATTGCAATAATTTTGCACTAGCAATTTCGTGTTGCTCTGTATCATCAATTGTCTGCACACACTCTTCCCCTTCCGCCATACATTTGAATATGGGAAATGCAGTTGTTATACAAGGCAATGCAAATTTCGGTCCGAGAGACAACAACCATTCTGACTCAGTTGGTATAGCTTCGTTTGTGGTGTTAACAAACCATTGTGTGTTGTGGTCAACGGACATGGATCTCCCTTGTTACTCTCTTAATTTCCGAAGCTTCTTAATATGTCTCTTTTTGTAGCGTTCCATCTTTTTCACATATGACTTCAAGCCGAAATAAATCGGAACACATATAATTTGAAAGGTCAACTATACATAGAACTAACAATCTGAAAAGCAAAGGAACAATATATGAAAAACTGCAGTTATAGACTATTCAGGCCCCTTGGTTTCTTTTGCTTCACCTAGTATTTATATTAAATCATCGCTTAATCTAAGTGTATTGTAAGTGCTGCATGTTTAATTTAATTTAAACAAATATCGAAAAATCCGGTTCCACCTGTGTTTTCCTGAATTCAAAACCGAAAACTAGTTTCTTAAAAAACTGATATTTCGAACAAACCGAAAACCGGTTTTAAAAAGATGCCGGGTTTTTGGGCACTAACAGTGAGTGTCGTACGCGATGAGGACAGCCAGTGCAATGAGTATGTAGTGAAAAAACATTTGCATTTGCCTTCTCCACTTTGTTGGCGAAATGTTTGGTGTCATCGCAAAAGTGCTTGGTCGTGCAGTTTTTGTTCCATGCCCGCTTGCTTTTTCAATCAGCGCCTGTATTTTACTTATTTGCTGTTTGTCAAGTCATGAAATCACTGGATTTAACTTGAGTCTTAACTGACACATACAGTGCGGAATGGATGGATGGGTGGATGCATGGAAAGGCGTTAGGAGGGAAGACTGAAGAAGGTTCATATCTATAAACGACAGGAAGTTTTTCATTCTTTTTATGTTGAACTTTACGTTCGCGTATATTCATATTAAAATCCTGCTTATTTGGTTCTAATGTGACCTAGAAAATGAGGCGGCGCATAGTTTTAATAATAGTAAAATTATATATTTCGTATACAGTCATCGCATAGTTAATTAGTTTGGAATTGTTAATATTTAAATTAGGTGGTATCAAGGGTGTTGAAATTTTTACACGTCCCATTTAGCCAAAATTGCAATGACAATGAAAAGCCACATTTCGTCCTCATCCTCCTGTTTCTTTAGTCTTTGCACTCCACCATGTGTTTGGTATATGCATATTTTCCTAAGCAATTGGTTTTTGTGGTTTTACAATAAGAGTTATACAGTTAATGAAATCTAAGGAAAAGAAGGTGATTTTTTGGAATGATTTTTTTAATAACAATTTCATTATTTTTGGAGATATAGTACTAGAGAATACACCCCGGAATTCAGTCCCGTTCATTATCCGGGAAAGTTCCAAAACACTACAATGGAATATCTTAGATACAAACGTGCAACCTAGCAAGTCCCTCTTGCACTAGGCTGTTCTATAGGTTTAAATTTTGTTGTATTTCCATAAAATATCAGTATCAATTCACTGAAATAAACAACAAATTACATGAGGTGTCACGGGACACCCGGTTGGAACGAAGTTCCTTTCGCTATATATTATGTACTAATTACTTCCAACACGCCAAAGGGGCCCCTTAAAAAATACGATAACTTAAATGGATCTTTAAGAAAAGATACTTTTAGTAAAATGATGAACTTTTTTTAAGTTTTTTTTTTTTTATAGAATGTATTTTTTTTAAGTATATTTTTAAGTGTTTTTTGTAAGAATATGTATTATATTTTCCCGAAAAGGTACTTTTTTTAGAGAGAGGTACTTCTTTTACTAAAAGCTAATGTTTTTTAAGAAAAGGTACTATTTTTAGGAAGAAGTACTTTCTGTAAGAAAAAGCCATAAGAGTATGAATTTTTTTTTAAAAAGAAGTACTTTTTTTTAAGAACGGGTACTTTTTAAAGAAGTGGTATTCTTTTTAGGAAAAGGTTATGTTTTTATGAAAATGTACTTATTTTCAGAAAGGCTACTTATCTCACGAAAAGAAAAGACAAGGAATTATCTTATTTTTAAGAATGTTACTTTTAAGCAAATGGACTTTTAAGAAAAGGTACTGTTAAGAAGAGGAATTTTTGTAAGAAAATATATTTTTTTTAAGAGAAGAAATTTTTAGAAGAATAGGTTTTTTTTAAAGGGATTTTTTTTAGAATTGGTCTCAAGAAAATTTATTTTGTTTCACAAAAAAGGTACTCTAAAGAAAATGTAGCTTTTTAGGAAAAGGCAATTTGTTGTAAGAAAATTTACTTTTTAAGAAAACGTACTAAATTAAAAAAAATTACTTTTTTTAAGAAAAGGTACTTTTTTAAGAAAATTTGCCATTGTTAAGCAAACGTATTTCTATCAGATAAGGTATTTTTTTAAGAAAAGGTACCTTGTTTAAAAATATAAATATCTATTTTTTTGAGAAAATTTACTCGTTTTCACAAAAGGCACTTATTTAGGAACATGTTTTTTTAAATCTTCTTTCACTTTTGCTTTTCTAAATTAACTTTTTATTGATTTCAAAACTACAATATATACTAAATATTGGTTAGAGGCTCCGCCTAGAAAACTTCCCATTAAACAAGAAATTTGCCAACATATGTGAGACATCTAGTTAGTCTAGACACAAACCAATGTAAAAGTAAACAATATAGTTGATAATAGTGGGATGTAGAATAATAGCGTTATAACAATAATTGTTTAATTTTGTTTTCATTTAGTCCCCATCCGCAAACGTGCGATAAGGAACTCCGTTCCAAAATTATTATGCCCATTTTTAAGTTTCGTATATTTAATTAAATCAGTTTAAGATATTCTGGGGCTTTTGAATTTGAGAGTTATATATTTTTTAATTTCATACAGTTTGGAGTAATTATTATTATTATCCCAAGAAACTTCTTAGAGATCAAAAATATATTTTGAAATTTGCCGTTTGTAGTCCGAAAATCGGTATTTGAATTCTCTAGCTACAAATTCTGTTAAAAAATTTTTAGCCAACTACTCTGCCCTTTCATTTCCATGCTTATGTAAATGGCTTGGGACCCATAGAAACTCAATTTTTTTAAATGAAGTCTTGATTGTGTCTCTTATATGTTGTAACGGGTTTTTCAACAGAGACGCTACAAAAGTAAATCGATAGGGACAGCAAACGACGCCATATTTTTTTCCGCTCTTTTGACATTTCTCTTCAGTAAGGTTTGCCATTTCATCATGGAAAGATATACGAGCTAACAACGAGTCGAAATTATTAAAATTTACTACCGAAATTTGGAGTCAGTGACCTCAACTTTAAGAGCGCTACGCCCAATTAATGGTCGTCATAATCGTCGTACCAGATCAACAATTGAGCGTCTAGTGGAAAAATTTTAATCCAAAGGAACAGTACAAAATGTTCCCCTGCCAGTGAGACAAAGAACTACCCGTAGTGTCGAGAATATTGCTGCCGCTGAGGCCCAAAGGTGTCTCTCACACGTCGTTCTCAAGCGTTGGGCATCTCTGTGACGTCGTTGTGGCGAATTTTGCGAAAAGATCCTGGCCTACATCCTGACAAGATCAAATTGACGCAAGAACTGAAGCCGCTTGATCACCATAAGCGTCGAATATTCGTGAATTGGGCTGTGCAACAACTTGAAAATGATTCGGATTTTCATCGGAAAATCATCTTCAGCGATGAGGCTCATTTCTGGCTGAATGGCTTCGTCAATAAGCAAAATATGCGTTATTAGCCAGACAGCAATCCACACGTAATCCATGAGTCATCATTGCATCACGAAAAAATTACGGTTTGGTGCGGTTTATGGGCCGGCCGCGCCATTGGGCCGTACTTCTTCCGTGATGATCACGACCAGCACATTACTGTGAATGCGAATCGCTACCGTTCAATGATAACCGAATATTTTGGCCCCAATTGGATAATATGGACTTGGATGACAGGTGGTTCCAACAGGACGGCGCCACAAGCCACACAGCGAATGCCACAATCAATTTATTGGAAACCAAGTTTGGTGAACGTG
This sequence comes from Phaonia tiefii, assembly GCA_963931995.1. NCBI lineage: Eukaryota > Metazoa > Arthropoda > Insecta > Diptera > Muscidae > Phaonia > Phaonia tiefii. The sequence continues at coordinate 211,238,196 of OZ008370.1, read as the reverse complement.
TTATCTCACGACTGGCCGCCGCAGTCGTGCGATTTGACGCCGTTAGATTATTTTCTGTGAGGCTACGTCAAGTCTATGGTCTATGCCAACAAGCCAGCGACGATTGATGAACTTCGTACGAATATCGAACGTGAAATTGCAGCAGTATCGGCCGATTTATTCTTGAAAACCGTCGAAAATTGGGTTCAGCGTCTGGAATTGTGCAAGCGTGCCCGTGGTGGCCATGCAAAAGAAATCGAGTTCCATACATAATGGCATCGAACGTACTTTCACGGGAATAAAGAATTTCATTGGTATCTAAAACCGGTTTTGTTTTATTTAAAAAAAACTTTTGTAGCGCTCTTATTGAAAACCCCTTTACATATAAGTCATATTATTGGTGAATAGATTTTGTATGCCTCTAATGGACTTTTACTGTCCCGAACGCATTACTAAGAGAACCGTCTGTTAAGAAAAGTTTATGATTTGGGTATTTAGTGATTATGGTTTCCAAACAACAAACACAGACAGACAAAACAATGGAAGGCACTCATCCAGTATAATGGACGTACGAGTGACCAGAGGAGCCAACATTGATTCTGATCACTACCTGGTAGCAGCAAAGGTTCGCACAATATTAAATAGAGCGTAAATCGTACGAAACCAGAGGCAGAGAATGCTGGACATGGGAAAGCAGCATACCAGATGTAGCCACAGGCAACTCAAGGACGCTCTCGCCACTTTTGGTACAAAACATACTGTCTCCCGATGGCGATTCAGAAGATCAGTTGAAACCCATTTCCGAGTCTATAAAAACTGCCGAGACAACCTCACTTGGTTTTGAAGCATCGCTTCGCAACAAACCATGGTACTATGAAGACTGTCGCATAGCAAATGAGCTGCGACTGAGCGATATAGGGAAAAAGAAAGGAGTTAAACCGTCTCTTTAGGCATACAAAACGGCAGTGGGGAAACGCAAGAGAAAACTCTACCAAAAATTTAAAAGCAGAACTAATGGACATGGTCCTCCTTCTGTAAAGACAAGGACGGAAATCTCATCGCTGATGTTGGGAATTTGGAGAGGTAATTTCACCTCGCTGCTGGTACCTGGGATATCCAATGACAATGAGACAATCGGTCACAATTTGGACGACAACGTCGATTTCTCCCCACCTAATCAAGACAAGGGTAGAAGAGCTATTTCCTGGCTTAAGAACACCAAAGTCGTATGAGCCGTTGGCTTACCGACGTATTTATTTAAAGCTGGCGGCGATGAACTGATAAAGTGCATGCATCAGCTCATTAGCAAAATTTGGTTATATAAATGCATGGCCGACGATTGGAGTCTCAGTGTACTATGTAAGACAGTCGTCGCAAAAGAAGTATTTTGACCCAACACTGTCCATTTTAAAAATGCAGGAAGTGAAATTGTGCGTCTTTAAAAAATCAGTGAAAATAAATATCTACAGAGAAATTGTTTGTACTGACTACAATCTATCATTCCTAAGACCTAAGAAAGATCAGTGCACTACAGCCACCCAATTTAATCTGGCAGACTCAAACAGAAAGGAAGAGCTTAGAGATGAATACAATATGCACTTGAATCGAAAAGATGATTGCAATAAGGCTATGGCATTGTACAAGGAAACTCTTAAGAACTTGAATATTTTTAAACAGAAACCTTTGACCTCCAATGTGTTTTGCATATCCCAACCTCTGTATCCTCTCCAATGTACTACAGTCGTAAAATAAATCTTTACAATCTGACGATATATGAGGGTGGTCATGAAAAAAAAGCATAATGCTACGCCTGGATCGAGTTAAGTGGAAAGCGATGATGCCCTGAAATTGGCACGTCCTAATATTGAATAACTTACAGCAAATATTATAGAGCTATCTCTTTTCTCTGACACTTGTGGAGGACGAAATCGAAACCTACATGTTGCTGCAGTTCTGCTCTATGCTGTGCAAGTAACCCATATTCAAGTAATTGAACATACATTTTTAGAATCCGGCCATTCCTAAATGGAGTGTGATTCTAGATTCTTCTAGATCGGTTTTTGTGATGAATGATTGGCTCGAAATATTCAAGACGGCTAGATCAAAAAGAGGCAAGAATAAAGACACTGATCCTTACGAAGTCAGAGAATTGAAATTTTCAGATTTTGTTGACCTTCATGCATTGTCAGAGATATTAATCAAAAACCGAAATGTTGATGAGGATGGGAAAAAGTATCCGAATATCGATCAGCAAAGAAGAAGGATTTATTAAAGCTATATGATTGTGGCATTATACCCGGAGAGATAAAATAATGGTACATAAACCTGCCGAGTTCAAAAGGAATCGGAGAGAATGACACTGAAAACGACTTAGGTTTAAAAACCTTCAAAATTATTCACTATTATTTAATGTTTATTTACCTTTTTAAAACTCTGTTTTCTTACTAATTTGAATATCTACAACTAAATATATTCAAATCAACCAAAAATAAATGCATTAATTGGAAGTTTTAAAAAAATGTTATGAGGAAAATATCATTAACTACAATTCACACTTTTTTGTCTTCAAATATAGATTATTTTTCAATAATGTTTATAGCAAAAGGTCTTCTAAGACAATCTAATAACTAACCAGAATCAAATGTTTCTATTTCTCTATTTATAGATTGTTAAGTGTAAAAAGATACAAAAAAGCTCTTTATCTCAATATTTAATTTTTGTAGTTAATGAGTTTTCGTACTACTTAGGCGATGTGTTATTTTGGGCTAAACAAGCACTTTGAGTTAAATATCTCTCTCGAGTAACAAAATTCCAGCTATAACGGACTCTCATACAACTTGTCCTGCTTTATGCCGCACAATCCTGGGTATAATCGCAAGTAAGCGAAACTTCTCTAGGAGTCTTCGAGAAAACAATAGTCCGAAAATTGTATGGCCGTATAGGGCACAACGGCGAGTATCGGCGACACATGAACCATGAGCTGTAGGAGCTATATCTCGACATTGTCATAGTTAAGCGAATCAAAATAAAGTGACTGCGCTGGCTAGGCCATGCCAGTATAATATATAATTGCGAACCAGCTCGAAGGGTTTTCGAAACCGAACTTGAAGGAAGACGAAAAATGGAGGGGTCAAGCTGTCGAATCCCTGCGTACACTTGGTGTTACCAACTGGAGAGATAAAGCAAAAGGTCACACTGTAGGTAGGTGAAAATGACACACTAAAACGCCGACACACGTCAACCTAATTTTGGATCGTACAATCCAGTGGTGTACCCCGTTTCGAAAAGTTAGCTCGAAATCACTAGATATTTCGATTTTAAATTTGTAGTAGATTTAAGACGATTTTAGATTTTATTTGAATGAAAAAACTTTAAAAACTTGTTTAAAATCAATTTGGTTATTATTTATTTGTCAAAATGTATATCTAGAAATAATGGACGTCCATTTTCATGCAGACATGGAACTATATTTGCTCATATTTTGATGATAGTATATATTTTTTTGGATTTATTCCATTTTTACTCTTTGTTTGCAATCGACCAGCAGAAATCAGCAAGCATTGAGTGTATTCGTTTTCCAGCGAAACGGTTTTCGAATGTCATTATAGTTTGATGAAATCTTTCGCCTGTTTCGTCTGTTTCTGTGAACAATTGTCGTTCGTAAAAATCGAAATGTGTATGTAACGTGTGGATTTTCAACGACATATTAACGCCAAGTTTGTCGAAAAACTTCATCATGTTGGCAATATAATCACGGTACTCTGGTGAGCGATTTTTGCGTTTAGTTCAGTTTCATCTAACATTTCAGAAAAACTCGTATCCCTCAAAAGTTTCCGTATATCTAGACCGTTAACTACATCTATTAAAAAAATTGATATCAAATATATTGGAGTCACACACTTTTAGTTTCACAAAATTGCCCTCTTTTAATTTTTCAATTGATAATTTTGGAAAAACGTTGTTTTGCAAGTGTGGTAATGCATATTCGTTAACGCGAACCAAACGCTTTAAAAAATTCTTTACAACTCCCAGCTTGATATGACGATCCGGAAGCATTATTTTCTGAAGGGGGATCAATGGTGGACGAATTACATTAAATTCACCAACAACTTGCGAATCGCGTTTTGGCCAATCTCGCCTTTCGTACTGGTTGCATTTTGCATGGCTGTCCTATTTACAAAAAATACACATGTACTTTGTATAGTCAGTTTGCATTCCAGATTCTGGTGAAAGAGCCTTCAAATCACAATTTACGCGCCAATTGTGTTCGTCGTAACTGATGCGTTCCAGAATTAATTTCATGGTAGCATACGTCTCATGCATTCCAAGAGCATACATCAATGGCACTGGTTTAAGGCTGCTGTTTTCAAATAGCAAGACTACTTTTAAGCTTCTTGTTGAAGAGTCTATGAGAAGATGCCATAAAGATGGATTATACAGGGTGTCCCTAAATTTACGCAACATTTAAATTTGCTGCTATCGACGTAGAAAAGAGTTGACAACCCTAAAAAAAAAACAGCTGACAACTGACAGTTCAGGGTTAATAAAAATGGCAAAATACCCGATGGAACAGCGTGTCTTCATTATTGAACAATATTTCAAAAGTAATGAAAGTTTTGCGGTCGCAATTACTGGTGTGCTGGTGTTACTGGTGTTCGCTATCGCGACATGATAACACAGTTTTTTTTTGCCGAAATTGAATGAAATTGATGTGGCCAATATCTGGTTTCAACAAGACGGTGCCACATGTCATACAGCTCGTGAAACTCTTCAATTACTGCAAGAGACATTTCCAGGTCGCGTGATTTCTCGATTTGGTGACCAGAACTGGCCCCCCAAGATCGTGTGATCTAACACCATTAGATTTTTTATGGGGTTTTTTAAAATCACAGGTCTATGTTAACAAGCCCACAACCACTCGTGCTTTAAAGAAGGAGATTCAGCATTGCATCAACGAAAATCGACCAGATTTATGCACAAAAGTCATCGAAAATTTCGACAAACGAATACGTATGTGTATGAAAAGTCGTGGAGGCCATTTGCCAGTGGTTTTATTCCATAAATAACCCTATCCTATGTACTTTACGATTCATTAAAAATATTACCATAAGAAGAATAAAAACTTTGTTTTCTATTCAATTCAAATGTTGCTTGAATTTTGGGAGACCCTTTAGTTGCAGATTCCCATTCCATTCATTAAACCGGAAATATCTTGACAATATGCATAAGCTGCGTCCTCGGAAAGCATGAAATAAGGCATATATGGTTCTTGCCGGTATTTGTAAGATGTAACTTTTACACCTGGTGCCAGCACAGTGACGCTTCTTAGTTCCGAAGCCAAAGTCATTGCATTATTTTGAGATAGCTTCAGGTTTCGAACGATTCTATCTAAATGTTCCTGCGAAATTAATGATGGATATTGTATAACTGGCTGAAGGTAATCAGAATCAGCATGATGTAATGATGTTGCTGAAGTTTGTGATTGTACTTCATAGGACGTAGTATCATATTGGTATGTCGATGGATGTACTGGAACAGGCAATTCATCACTGCGTGGAACTGGTACGTGAGCACTTGGCACACCTTTTTATATAAAACCGGATCGTTCTATAAGAATAAATTATTTTGTATTCCATATATAGCCTATCTAAGTGAACTTAATGTTTCGATTGAGACCATTTACATCGTTCTTGCACGCGTAACAATTTTCTGTATCATGTTCCCCTGGATCGGTACGTATCATTGGAAGTCCAAATGGCATCGAATACCACCGTAATTTACACCATTTGTTTAATGTAAATTCAGGTGCATGATCAACATTTCGCATTTCTTCAGCGGGGGTAACCAAAAAATACTGATTGTAAGCTATGAGGGCATCTTCAACCAAATGTCGTCGATGATTTTTCAGTGTAAATTTTCCAAACACAAAACAAAACGTGTTTAATTTTTCGCAATGTGATCTGCATTTTTCGTCATTCATTTTTCTATTTTTTCAAAATGGTCAATAAAATGCTTATATTTTTGATGTGTTAACATCTATAGCGGCGGGTAGGGACTAATCTATCAAAGTGAACACTTTGATATATTTGTTGTAGCATCTGTTTGTAATAGGGATACCAATCCCAAAATCCTGAATCCCAAAATTATTATAAAAATTATAGCCCCAAATTGTAAGAGGCTTCCAAATAGATGTCTATTATTTCAACGGTTACATTTTGTCGAAAAAAAATATATAAATTGATTGAACAAGAGCTTTCGCAGGTTTTACCCTCAAATAATATCAAAAATCACCATAAATTTACTACAAATTTAAAATCGAAATATCTCGTTATTTTGAGCTAACTTTTTAAAACGGAGTATACCACTGGATTCTATGACCCAAGAATTAGTTGTGGTGTCTCGGTGTTTTTATGTGTCATTTCAAAACTTCAAATTTTACTTACAGTGTAATTTAATGTGTAAATGAATATAGTTTTCTGTTTATTGTCAATAGAAGTGGACATTAATCCAAAACTTAAAGAGGCAATCAAAATCTCAGTGCATACTATCTTAAGTGTTTTGTTTTTTAGGTGGTGAACAATTTACATTTTACCGCGTACAACGTTAATCACGAGTAGGCTTCAATTATTGTTTGTCATGTTCAATAATTCCTATGCGATTTCTGCCAAACAGATAATCGATTGAAAATTTGAGCGAACCATATATTCAGGTTTTTTTTGGCGTAGAATACGTCTCACCTTACCGTATAGGGAGTCATGTCAGATTGTTATTGTTGTAATCTTTATTTCATTGATTATGAGGAAACGGCGAGATAACTTTTTTTAAAATTTTTTTTGTAGATAAATGAAGATGTTATCTTTCGTTTGATATACATTTCATATTGGTTGATATCTTCCTAATATTTAAATTTCTCAAATGAAAATTGTTTAAACACATCCACTCAAACATATGTGTGGTGTTTGGTTGAGTGTTTGAGTTCGTAGCGTGAACACAAACTATGCTGCTGTTTCAGTGTGGACACAAACCTTCGGCTGTTATTTTGATTGATGAAATATTGAAATTTCGTATATTTACTTATGTATTTAAGTGAAACAAAATGTTAAATGTGAATTTGAATTTAACATGGATATATAATTATAAAAAATATATGAAAAAATTAATTCATACATTTTTATGTTAAATGAAAGTGCTGCCAAGTAAGCAAAATAGCAATGCTGCTTGATGCTGTTTGACAGCAGCTGACAGTTGACGTTTAGTAAATTAAAATAAAAACTACTAATCAAAATGGCATCTACACGAAATACAAGAAAGCAACGAGTGGTTGTTATGCAGAGAAATAAATACTCAGGTAAGTTTTGTGTTCCTTTGTTTATATATATTTTTATTAAAAATGTTTATTAATTTGTAGGCGCAACATCAACAACAAATATGCAACAAATCGCAACAGCAGCGGCAGCACCCAATATCAATCAAATAGGTAAGTTTTATACCTACATACATATATATATGTATGTACATATGTATATATTACTGTTATGTATATATTCCTAATAATGGATTTAATTTACAGTTCCTATAGCGGCAACAACAACAACAATTAACTAACTTATGTATATTATCAAAAGTAACTATCAAATAAATAAACTCATTTGCTTATGTTATTTATCATTTATTGTTATATATGTTTTCTGTCTTATCGGATGGCGTATTCTACGTTAAACTTAATGGCCGTGTCTCTGACACATCCGGCAGGGACAGTCCGTGGCCGAAGGCCTCGGACAACTGTCTGCTGTATTTTTTACATGTTCCTCATTATGGGAACCTGAATTCCAGTTCCATCTGAATACAATGACATAAATAGGATAAACACAATAATAGCTACACTTGTTGTTTATAAATATTTAATATTGAAATGCCACACAAATGCTTGAACGAACATTCACTAACTAACCCAGCCACCAACAATAACAACAGCTGCTATGCCTGTCGTTGCCACGGTAAAAACTTTAATTAATATTTAATTTGCAAACTGATTTTAAGTGCAAAAATAACCATATTTGCATTATCAAAATTGCATGTGACACTTAACACCATGAGAATGCAAACATTCCGGTAGCCTCAGTAAATGACCCATGGGGGGTGAATAATGGTGAGCATCAAACATAGTGCTAACGATATTCAAATTATATTGTAAATATAATTAAAGTTTAGCTTTATTAAATTTGCTGATAAACTTCTTGGTATGGTTTTGAATGTTTTGCTTAAATCCTTGTTTAAAGGTCAGTGGTAATTAGCGTTAAAACGTTATTCTAACACTGCAATAACAACGCCAATGGCAGCAGCAGTAACAACAGAATCAGCAACAGCAGCAATTTATTTTGCAACCGTGTACTAAAATTGTTTTCTATATTGCCATAGTAAAGGACAGTGATTGCCTGCCTACCCTTAATGATACAATAAGCACAATGGGTTCTTTGTTGTGGCATCCAGAACGTGTGGTAGTCATTACGTATAATACAGTGTGGCAAAAGAAGAAAATTGTAGAATAAATAATTAATTTGAAAATACTTAAAATAATCATACTGCCTCCTTTTTGGATTATAGTACCTCCTTTTCGTATTCTGACATTGGATTTTCTTCTAAACCACAATAATGAAGTTGCGGTAGGAATTGTTGAAAATTGTGTTTTAAAATAATTTCGATTAAATCTTGTGATAAATGTTTGTTTCATCAGGCATGCAAACAGCTGTCACATACAAATCGGAAGCTTTTATAAAACTAAATTTGAATAATAATCAAAATAGAGATGGTATGTGCCATACGGCAACATTGAAATGTGGCAACTAAAGATCTTCCCAAGTAGGAGGCATACATAGTATTCACTAAATTTTTTTTATCAGTGCCAGAGGTTAGGTTGGTTGAAGTGGTTCTTAAAGCTACTATTTAGCACCAGTTAGTGTCTTGAGATATCGTTTTCCATACCACATCACTCCGGCTAGTCTAATGTACAGTGTCTATATCCAACCTGTTAATCCGAGATACCTCAGTAGATCCTCTGGATCTATCTCGTGTATCTCAGTGCGGTTGTGTAGGACGGGACGACCTATATTCTTTAGCCAACTGCAGAGGAGGCGTTCCTCCGTCTGATCCTCTTCTGCGTCTTCGCAGACACAACAGTGGTCATTATATGGAAGATTCCGCCATCTTACGTGATTACCGATTGGCCAGTGCCCGGTCAGCACGGCAATTAGCCTTGATATGCTCCTCCAATTACGCCTAATCAGGGAGTTAGTCCAGTGAGTGTTATATTCTAAACATGTACCGGGTTTTTCAATAAGAGCGCTACAAAAGTTTTATTAAATAAAACAAAACCGGTTTTAGATACCAATGAAATTCTGTATTCTTGAGAAAGTACGTTCGATGCCATTATGTATGGAACTCGATTTCTTTTGCGTGGCCAACACGGGCACGCTTGCAGAAGTCCAGACGCTGAACCCAATTTTCGACGGTTTTCAAGCATAAATCAGCCGATACTGCTGCAATTTCACGTTCGATATTCGTACGAAGTTCATCAATTGTCGCTGGCTTGTTGTCATAGACTATAGACTTCACGTAGCCCCACAGGAAATAATCTAACGGCGTCAAATCGCACGACCGAGGCGGCCAATCGACTGGGCAATTTCGTGAGATAACACGTTCACCAAACTTGGTTTCCAATAAATTGATTGTGGCATTCGCTGTGTGGCTTGTGGCGCCGTCCTGTTGGAACCACATGTCCTCTAAGTCCATATTATCCAATTGGGGCCAAAAATATTCGGTTATCATTGAACGGTAGCGATTCGCACCCAACCGTAATGTTTTCGGGATGCAATGATGACTCACGGATTACGTGTGGATTGCTGTCTGACTAATAACGCATATTTTGCTTATTGACGACGCCATTCAGCCAGAAATGAAATTCAGAAACTGGACGTAGCGCTCTTAAAGTTGAGGCCACTGACTCCAAATTTCGGTAGTAAATTTTAATAATTTCGGCTCGTTGTTGGCTCGTATATCTTTCCATGATGAAATGGCAAACCTTACTGAAGAGAAATGTCCAAAGAGCGGGAAAAAATATGGCGTCGTTTGCTGTCCCTATCGATTTACTTTTGTAGCGTCTCTGTTGAAAAACCCTTTATTTCTGTTTATGCGGCACGGTTCCGTCGTATCCGATCTGGCCCTTGCTCGTCCAAGGTAATGCAGGAAAACACCTCTTTTGACCAACCCTATGGGCGTTTCGACTGACACTATAATGTGATGGAAGAGAATCCTGCCCTGGTTAGTTCGTCTAGCCTTTCGTTTCATAGGAGACCCTTGTGGCCTGGTATCCAAGTAAGAACCACATTGGCCAGTCGACCTAGCTTGAAAAGTTCTTCCCTACATTCAGTAACGATTTTAGATGCAGTGTTGTAAGATTTAAGTGATTGGAGACCCTCTTGCCTACCTACAAATATTCCACTGCGCTTTGTTTTCGGCTGTAGTATAAGTCCGGCGTAGGCTTCTTTGATGGCCAGTGCCTCCAATTGGAAAACGCTGCACTTGTCTGGGAATGTGAATGATAAATTGAGGCTCGCCCCTTCCGAGAAGACACCCGAGCCGGTTCCACATTCCATTTTGGATCCGTCCGTAAATACTCTGGTGTCAAAACCTGTCAGTGTTTCCCCTTTATCCCACTCTATTCTGCTAGGAAACCTAACATCGAAAAGGTTATCGAACGTCAATGAGGAGGTGCTGTAATCGGTGGATATTTTGAGTTCTCTGGCGACTGTCTGTAGTATTCTTGCATGTCCATATGCGTTACTCTTCCAGATTCCAAAAGCATTTGGTCGGGTAGCGCTCCAGGCCGCACTAGCTTTTATGTGAAAGTCAATTGGTATAATATGAAGTTTTGCATTAAGGGCTTCAGCTGGACACGTTCTTATTGCCCCTGTTATGAAGATGCGAGCTGATCTCTGTACGCTATACAACAGTTTCAATGTGGACGTCTTCCCTGCGACAGGGTGCTATACCATTGCTCCGTGGGAGAGTATAGGTCTGATTATACTGGTATATATCTTTAGCACCATTTTCGGTCGGAGAACTCATCGGCTTCCGAACATTTTCCGAAAGCGTAGTACGCAAAGGTTGCCTTCTTTGCGCTGTGCTATATGTTAACCTTCCAAAATAGTTTAGGGCCTAGAATAACGCCCAAGTACTTAGCGTGCGTTGATAGTGGAATCTCAAGTCCACTGAGCCGAGGAGGATTAAATATTGGTATCTTGGTCTTCGTGGTAAAAAGCTCGACCCCAGTTCTCCCTGTATTCACTCTAGGACCACTCCCATTGGCCCAGTCGTTAAGTGATTTCAAGGCCTCATTCATTATTTCGCTCAACACGGTTGGGAACAAACCAGACACCATTATTACCACGCCGTACGTCACGGTTTTAATCTTTACATTGTGCAGATTTAGTAGTATTTTGTAGACCACGAGCAACCAAAGTAGGGGAGAGGTGACTCCACCCTGAGGAGTTCCCCTATTCACGTGGTTAGGTTAGGTTTAGTACACGTGACAATATGAGACAGTTTACAACTGCCTTATCGTCACTACGCTCGGAGATCGGTCGACCCATTGTGAATGCCCATATATTCTAGAACAAAAGATAGAAGGAAGTGAAGAGCCCCACTAATAGTGAATATTGCGATAGATAGTTAGAAGCAGTGGTGGAATATTGCGATAGATGGTTAGGGTGCGCGCCTCTTGTACATGGGAGCCGGGGTTCGATAATTGCTGTGACCACCTTCAATTTTTTTCGGCGTCGGTCAATTTACGGTGATACCACACACAACCACACTGTCGAGTGTAAAGCCATGAACAAATTGGATGCCCCAAACAGTGAGTATAACAACTAGAAAGCGCATATCTCACTGGTTGTGAGAAGCTCTCCCGAATTCTTTCATGGGATGTAATTGGAAACCATTTATTTATTTATTTAGATAGACGTAGTACAAACAGAAGAACCACTCAATTATGTTCCCAGTATATGTATATATATATATCCCCTGATAAGCCCTGATCAATACATACAAACAATACCACAAATCATCAGATTATAGTTTCGCCTGTCCGGATCCATGGCAGACTCCGTGACCCGAGTGAAGCGTTTAGCATCACAGTGACCCGTGATAACCCCCATGAGAAGCTGCAAGCCAGCTTTGCCCAGTCGAAGAAGCGACTTAGACCTCCCTGAGTCCAATGACGGCCATATCTCCCTTGAGATCCTGCAATCCACTCTGACCAACCAGTCAGCGTTGAACTCGTCCAACGACCAGCGATCGATCAAGTTATACTAGTAACAGATCGGTAGATTTGCAATCTCAACTCCGCAAAAGTGCATCCTGCTCTAATAAGACAGTCTGTTTTAACATTTCCTGTAACATTACTATATCCCGGAACCCAACAGAGTCTTAACTTGCCGGTCACTATATTGTTCAAGATCCGTCTGCAATCCCTAATGAATTTGGATTTATATGTGGGTGACCTGATCGTACTGAGGGCTGGCTTACTACCAACGCAGATGAGGAATTCACCCGACGGTTATAAGCAAGAGTCCATTATCTCAGTCGCAGTTCGCATAATCGCCACGATTTTCACTTGAAAGACACTGCAGGTCGCACCCAATCTCATAAAAAGCCCGAGTTGAAAGTCCTCACTAAAGATCCATGCTCCTGGGCCCGATTCCATTTTAGAACCATCTGCAGACATCAGACGACCAGGGAGTGAGGAAGGTATACATCCCTCTCAGTCACTCCTATCAGTCATCACGATTTACGTGCATCAGCCAAAAGTCTACAGTCGGCACCATGTTGTCAGTGGCCTGAATCAAACACTCGTCCGGATGATTCGCAATCAACTTCTGGAGATTGTTTCCGCAGTGCGCTGAACTTTACTGAGCATGCCCTCAGGGGCATGTCTCCAGATACCCAAATTGTCTCATCCGGAGGGCGATTCTAACAGCACGCAGGCGGGAGTAGACAGCAAGAGTAGTCAAATTCGGGATTATATCCAGCGCCGCTTGCGGACTGCTTCTCCTCGCCCACTGATGCACATCGACGCAGTGCGCTGAACCTTACTGAGCATTTTCTATGGCTAGCTGTTCCCCAATGCGATCCACCGGACTACCACGCAGCCATATGTGATAATTGGACGCAGGATAGCAAATACACGATTTTCGGACAAAAACCCCAGCTTTTGCCAATCAAATTCCGATAGGCGTAGAGCAGGTTCCATCATTTCATCATTCGCTCCTCAGTATTTCGTTTCCAGTTCAGTTCGCCGATCAAGAAGGGCACCGAGATATTTCGTATCAGAATATATAGATAGCTCTACGCCCTCCAACCTTGAATTACTAAAATTTTAGGATCCCTCGACTGTGCTTAAAAAGAACCAGCTCCGCCTTTACCGGGTTAACACCCAGGCTTCATGTATAGGGTTTTTCAATAAGAGCGCTACAAAAGTTTTTTTTAAATAAAACAAACCCGGTTTTAGACATCAATGAAATTCTTTTTTCCTGTGAAAGTACGTTCGATGCCATTATGTATGGAACTCGATTTCTTTGCATGGCTACCACGGGCACGCTTGCAGAAGTCCAGACGCTGAACCCAATTTTCGACGGTTTTCAAGCATAAATCGGCCGATACTGCTACAATTGCACGTTCGATATTCGTACGAAGTTCATCAATCGTCGCTGGCTTGTTGGCATAGACCATAGGCTTGAAGTAGCCCCACAGGAAATAATCTAACGGCGTCAAATCGCACGACCGAGGCGGCCAATCGAATGGGCCATTTCGTGAGATAACACGTTCACCAATAAATTGATTGTGGCATTCGCTGTGTGGCTTGTGGCGCCGTCCTGTTGGAACCACAGGTAGTCCAAGTCCATATTATTCAATTGGGGCCAAAAATATTCGGTTAGAATTGAACGGTAGCGATTGACATTCACAGTAATGTGCCGGTCTTGATCATCACGGAAGAAGTACGGCCCAACGACGCCGGCTGCCCATAAACCGCACCAAACCGTAATTTTTTCGGGATGCAATGATGACTCATGGATTACGTGTGGATTGCTGTCTGACCAATAACGCATATTTTGCTTATTGACGAAGCCATTCAGCCAGAAATGAGCCTCATCGCTGAAGATGATTTTCCGGTGAAAATCCGAATAATTTTCAAGTTGTTGCTCAGCCCAATTCACGAACATACGACGCTTATGGTTGTAAGGATGTAGGCTAAGATCTTTCGCAAAATTCGCCACAACGACGTCACAGAGATGCCCAACGCTTGAGAACGACGTGTGAGAGACACATTTGGGCTTTTCTTTTTTTTTACGCTCAATTGTTGATCTGGTAGGACGATTATGACGACCAAAAATTGGACGTAGCGCTCTTAAAGTTGAGGCCGCTGACTCCAAATTTCGGTAGTAAATTTTAATAATTTCGACTCGTTGTTGGCTCGTATATCTTTCCATGATGAAATGGCAAACCTTACTGAAGAGAAATGCCAAAAGAGCGGGGAAAAATATGGCGTCGTTTGCTGTCCCTATCGATTCACTTTTGTCACTGTTGAAAAACCCTTTATAAGGTCGCTGATCGTAGGCAAAGATTTTCCACCGACAACAACACCAGTAGTAACATACGTTCAAAAACCCACGTCCGTTGTATAATTCAACGCCGGAAAATTTGATCTGATTTAAGAACAAATAAGTGGTGGCTGTTTTGATTTTGGATGTCTTTACTTTTCAATATAATCTCCTTTTAGCTCAATACACTTAGTCCAACATTTCTCCCATTTTTGTATCCATTAAAACAAATAGTATTTTTCGAGGTCCATAAAATAGGCATTTGTTTGATCGATAATTTCATCGGTGGAGCTAAATCTCGTTCCACCGAGCTATTTCTTTAGGTTTGGAAATAGGAAATTGTCACTGTGGGCTAAATCTGGAGAATATGGCGGATGAGGTACCAATACGTGGACCATTTCATACAATTTTGCCACTTGGACTACATACGTGTGCACCCTTACGTTTATTGTCAATTGAGAGCAATCGCGGCTCCCATCTTGCAGACAGATTTCTTAAACCCAATTGATCAGTTAAAATCGAAACCACACTCCCATATGAAATGCCTATGGCATCAACCATCTGACGCACTTTTATTCTTCGACCGCCCAACACCATATCGTGGATTTTTCCGACATTTTCGGGTGTATAGACCTCAATTGGCCGTCCAGAAAGTTCAGCGTCATTTGTACTTGTGGGACCACAACGAAAGTCAGTAAACCAGTTTTTTACCATTGGAATCGATGGTGCAGAGTCCCCATAGTATTTATCATGTTTTTCCTTGGTTTCATTGACGGTTTTTTTTTTCGCAAGAAATAATGTTTAAGGAGCACTCGAAATTGACTGTTTTAATTTAAAAAAAATGCACGAGGTTGAATATTTTAAACAGCTGTTAAATGCAAAATAAATGACGGAACTTGCTCAAAATTTGGCAGTAGTCTATGAACAAGTGGTACTTGATCAGTGTTGCGTTTCATATAAACACGAGGGAAGTTCGAAATATCACGGACTTATTGATCCGGCGCACGTTCACTCACGGGGTTTAACTTTCGCCTACTACAACTCCGCAGGCAAATGCATGCTTTTTCTCATGGCAGCTGTAGTGTTTATCGCAGTTCTTCTTTATTGTATAGCCACAACCTGCCCATCGCATCTCCTGGATAGCAGTAATGTCAGCCTAGTAATTCTCGAGAACATCACCTAGTTGGATAGTGGCACCGGATCTGTATAGTGGTCCTTAAGTTTGCGCTGGCTCATACGCCTTAAAAGATAAAGTCCGCTATTTCGAAGAGCTTCAGTGACATGGTGACCTATGTAACCTGAGATGCAGCAATGATCGCTTAACCAAACAGTCTGCTCATTTGTTTTTTAGCATTCAAAGTGCATATCCGTAAATCTTGGACCTTATAAAGTCAAGAAATAGAAGTGTTTTACGTTTATCATTTGCATTGTCAATATAACGGTGGCGGAAGGCAAGCCCAGTCTACAGTGGTGTTACATTTTACCTACTGAGAGAATGATTATGTTTCAGCTGCCTATTATGGATCAGATACTGACCAAAGTGCAGGTGTCGAAACTGGATTTTTGTTTCTTTACTTTTTGATCTGCCGTTGGCCACTAGTGTAGTATTGTTTCATCCGCCTTTAAATAACAAAAGATTATGTCCGCTAATTCGAAGAGCTTCAGTGACAGCGTCACCTAAACTGAGATGCATCAAATATCGCAAGACCAAACAGACTGCTCATTCGTTTTGCTTTCTGATCCTAGCCACCTAGCTGCGGGTTCCGATAAATACATTGCTCGGGGCATACTTCTTATCAATACTGAGCTGCATACATGGGCCTCGCTATGAATGAATAATTTCTGGCCACTTCCAAATGAGTGGCTAGCAGAATCTTTACACCTCCACGGTCGCTCCCACGTCCTATGCTGTCAAAATCGCAAGATCTCGGCGGCCATTTGACCTCGTTGTTTCGTGAGTTAGTTCATCCTGGGGACTTTGTTCCCAATATTTCCATTGTTTTATGCGCTGCGCTTTCAGCGTGTGGATCACTTTTACGCGGTGTCTGTATTATAGTTGAATCGCTTTATATCTTCCCAAAATTCTTTCGGAGTCGGTGTAAAAGTGTGAGGCCCGGTCAGTAGGTCAGTAGGACGAAAAATTGAGAGCCTACGTGGAGTGTAATGGGAAAATAAGATTTTTTGAAGACAGACAGACGGTGTTCAATTTACGGTGATACTCTTCTGCCTACAACATAAGTTTACGCATTATTAATACACATGCAAGGGTAACATTTGTCTTTGTTGTACCTCTGAATTATCCACTTTCCTACCCACTGTAGCGCACGGTGTCCCACCAATGATTTTAATAAGTTCCATCCTATAGTCTAATACTGCAGTAAATAACAATTATATTCCCTGTATCGCAGCCGCGCTTGATTGTGTTGCTGCTGTTGTTGCTGCCATACTACGGCAATTAATTTAGTTTGTGGCAAGTGAATGTAATGTGAAGTTAATGTATTAACCGACTGTTAAAACGTGATACTGTTTATGGTTATAAAAAGTTGCATCTAGACCAAAGTAACATAGCAACAGTAGTACAACAGGTAGGGGCTGCTGTTGCTCCAGCAATATCATTTAAGATATTGTAGCCACCGATTTCTGAGTCTTAGTAAAAGGTTTGTGCGGCAGTGTATATCCTCCTTTGTTGCCAACAAGGCATTTTTTAAGACATAGTTCGACGCGTGTTACTAGCGCGTAGTTAATGTTATTTATGCTTTGATGAAAAGGAAAAACGGAGACGATTTTCCGTATATCTTTGAATAACTACGGATTGTGAACTACTGTTGATACAATAACTGCTCTTGATATTTACGGAGAATTGATAATGAGTATCATTTTCTTGCGATTTATTTGTACAACATGTATGACTGGAAAGTAGAATAGCTAGTGATTCAGGTTTTACTGACAGTACAATAATCGACGAGTGAAAACCTTGGAAAAAACTGCAAAGTTCACCTATATGCCTTACTTGAAGTTTCAATATTTTTGAGGAGGTGGTGGCAGATGAAATGAATTATTGGCTTGACTGATTGTTACATTAAAAAATTTTCTATTCTCAAGATCCCTTCAAACTGCGTTAAGCTAAATATGAAATATAATCCAACGCTGCAAACCATATCCACGTTTGAATAGTTTTGTTAATATTCCCATATTGGTAATTATCTAATATTATCTCCTGGAAATTACAAATTTATCGAGCACAATTTTCAATATAGAAATTGTATTCTTAGAAATTGTAGAAAAATTTTTAATTTTCACTTTTTGCAAGTTCCTCCTACAACCTTTATACGTACAACCTTTACTTTTCATAATGCAACATTAAAAGTTATTCAGTGCAACACAATTTGTCCTTCAGACACAGAGACGTGCAAAACATGTTAAACATGTCATATGTATGCAATACTAAAATGACAGTGGTTGCTGCAGTGTCAGTGCCAGTCGGAGTTTCACTGACAGTACTAGCAGCATCAATGTGACAACAAAAATATCACTTTCCCACCAGCAGGGAGGCGATGTCTGTATGTATGTTTGTGTACAACAAGTATTAAGCTTAAATGATATCAAGGATAATTCACCCAGATAGTTGTAGATACAGTGAATAGCCAATGAACATATTCAAACAAACAATATCAGCTAAGGATAGTCTGTGGGCTAAAGAACTCCTGCATATGTACATATGTATATGTGAGAATATTTTAAACACTGTCCTTTTCAACGTTATATTTATGACAGAATTCAACTGGTACGTAAAGATGTGCTTCGGGGAATAGCCTTTAATGTAGAAATGTGTGCATTGAGATAAGTTTTTAGACTGGTGGAAATTCAACAATTTAAAGCTGTTTGAAATTTTCCAATAATTTATATTTGTATCGAATGCAACGAGTATATATTACACTAGTTTTCATAAGAATAACAGATACAGATTAAATTGTATTTTACTTGTGTGTATTGGTATCTTGAGGAATGAAGTCCATCGGACGTTTCTACTATGGATATTGGTATGAGAGAGTGATGGAAGTTTATAATTAGATCCCCAAAAGATAAACGAATTTCATCACCAGAAACGACAAAGGAGAATCCGCAATTACTTCTAATAAGTTCAATCGATTTGGCAACTGACACATTCATATAATACAAAACATTACACGAGGTGTCAAGGGACACCCGGTTGCAACGAAGTTTCTTTCACTATAAATATATTATGTACTAGTTAGTTCCAACACGCCTAAGACGTCTGTTGAAAAATACTGTAATTTAAATTGATCTTTAAGAAAATATACTTTTTGTAAAATGATAAACTTTTTTAAGATATTTTTTATTTATTGAATGTATTTTTTTAAAAAAAAAGTATATTTTTAGGTCCCTTTTGTAAGAATATGTATTATATTTCCCGAAAAGGTCATTTCTTTGATGAGAGGTACTTCGTTTATTAAAAACTAATGTTTTACCTTTTTAAAAAAGGTACTTTTTAAAGGAGTGGTACTCTTTTTAAGAATAGATTTTTTTTAAGATACTTTACTTATTTTCAGGAAGGCTACTTTTCTCAAGAAAAGGAAAGAAAATGTATTATTTTTTTAAGAAAGTTTACTTTTAAGAAACGGAATTTTTTAGGAAAAAGTATTTTTTGTAAGCGAAGGTATTTTTGTTTGAAAGAACAGGTACAATTTTAAGAGTAGGTACTTATCTCGAGAAAAGTTATTTTGTTTTACAAAAAGGGTACTCTTTAAAGAAAAGGTAGTTTTTTAAGAAAAGGCAATTTGTTGTAAGATAATGCACTTTTATAAGAAAAGGTACTTCTTTAAAAAATTACTTTTTTTAAGAAAAGGTACTTTTTGTAAAAAAAATTACTTTTTTAGGCAAAGGTAATTCTTTAAGATAAAGTATTTTGTTAAGTCAAGGTACTCTGTTTAAGAATGTGAATAGGTATTTTTTGAGATAATTTAAACTGCCTTCACTTTAGCTTTTCTAAATTTTCTTTTTATTCGATTCAAAACTACAATATGTAATAAACAAGCTCCACCTAGAAAATTTCCTATTAAACAAGAAATATATTAGTCTAGACACAAACCAGACCAAAAGTGCGAGTGGAAGAGTAAGTGTGCTGCCAAATGTAATCCATGCTCAGGGTTGTACTTCATGGAGTTGCCAGTCTTGCACTTTGACTTTTCTAAATTTACTTTTTATTAGGTTCAAAATTACAATATGTAATAAAAATAGGCTCCACCTACCAAACTTCCCTTTAAACCAAACTAAACCAAAAGTACCCAAGAAGTTTTTCATTTAGCCCCAATCCCGCAACGTGCGAAAGGGAACTTCGTTCCAAAATCCGATAAAGTTAAAACAATAGTGATTATATACCGGGTGTTTCGAATCGTGTTACAACAATAAAGCTTTTTTTTCTGTGCGTGTAATCAACTTATATATTTTCATTTTGCAGGTTACTATTGACATTTATTAAAATGAATGAAAAGTGGATTTGAATAGTGCAGCGGTTCCATGCTTTGCAGTTCTTTATTTCCGTCCAAAGGTAATTTAGGCCAGAGTTTGGTGGCACACCCCCGATTATATGGGCCATAATGAGGTATCTAGAATCTAGAAGCATCGCACAAAAAGCATGCTATCGAGATCCCTATGTTAGGGTTCAAGACACAATCGCGGCTGTAGCATCGTCAATTCAGGTGAATCCAAGCGTCTCGAAACTTAGTGGCGCAAATTGGAGTTAGCATACGGTCATTACAAAGAATAATTCATGACAACTTAAACTTGTTTCTGTACAAAGTCATAATTACAAGCAAGTTAAACCCTCTGGATTTACCAATTCGCCTCCAATTTTGCCAAAAAATAATTGAAATGACCGACGAAGACAACAACTCGATAAATTGCTCGTTTATATCTTATGCAGCACATTTTGATCTAAACGACAATAGAAACAAGCAAAATTGCCGTATATAGTCTCGTATTCAGTTCTTGCGAAATTTTGGTAACGAATTTCGTCATTTATCTCCATATGGAAAATTTTGTTGCAGAGAGTTACCACCTATTTATGATTTACCTTGCAAATATTTCATTTATAATTCCTCTAAGCATTCCATTTTATTTTGAACGCATGTAGTATTACTATTGGTTGTTAAAACTATCGAAATATCCAAATTCCGGTCCGAAACAATTATCAAACAATTGTTTTCGTACGAAATATCTTTGGTGTAACAACTCTGTAATTAAGGTTACCTGCGAAAATTTTGCTAAGAGCAGAGTACCATGCAAATGAAAATTGAGCGCAATTTTCGGCTCAAGAAATTTTCATTATTTTTTATACACGTACTTCTTATGGTAACGAAATTTCATAAAAACTGAGCATATGAAATGAATATAATCCAGAAATACTCCATGAAACGGAATTGCACTCAGAACGAGTCACTGTGTTTTGCGCAGTTTCATCAAGGTACATTGTGGGGCCACACTTCTTCGAATAAATCGGTGTAACAGTTACTTTCAATGGGGACCTTTATTTCCAGAACTCAAACAAATTAATATCCAGAAACTCCACCTTCCGCTGGCCACCAAAGTCACCTGACCTGACTGCACCAGACTTTTTTTATGGGGTTATGTTAAGCCGTTATGGTCGTCGGTGGTGCAATGGATAGTGTGCGCGGCTCTTGCACATGAGAACGTGGGTTCGATCCCTGCTCAGACAACCTTATATTTCTTTCGACGACGGTCACCTCGCTTAGTAATGGCGACACTATCGAGTACTTAGCAATGAAAAAGGTTCTCAAAAATACCGTTCGGAACCGGTGTAAAACTGTAGGTCCCAATCAGTGAGTATAAAAACTATAAAGCGCATATCTCACTGATTGTGACACGCTCTCCTCAATCCCTTCATGTGATGTAATGGGCCACCATTTTTTTTATATCAAGCCAGAGGTGTACAAAACGAAACCAAGGAATTTGACTGGATTAAAGCTGTCCATTAAAACCATAATTCAGGTGATCCCGACTTCAACCCTTCAGGCCGCAATGAATAATTTTCTGATCAAGTGTCGCATATGCGTGGATGAGTATGGAGGTCATGTACGGTCTATCATCTTCAAAAAGTTATATAAAATAAAATTGATTTTTCTATACAATAGAAAAAAATAAATGAAATACATTTATTAAAACAAAAAATATTTGAATTTCTTATTTGTGAGCCATCCTGTATAGTCGGTCATAACTTCTATAGTTATTGAGAGATTTTGGACAAATTGAGTTTTGTTTCTGAAACAAAGTGAAAATAATCTTTTCTTAAATTCTTTTTATATTTGTCATGATTGGAAAACATATTATATTTTTAAAAAAGCTTTATTTTTCCAATCTTTACACACAGTACTTCGACCACTGTACGGATTTAAAATTCATGTCCAGAATAGTGTAACTGGCCTCGATGAAAAGAATAAAGGGCACCTTAGACCTGCGGACTGGTCGGACGATAATTGGTCAGGCCGAATTTTGTGTTGGGCATTGTTTCGCCTTACACTAACTGAAGTTCCGGTCGACTTTCTATAAATCAAACTAGTTTTGATTTTTGACCAACTAGTTGGCCGACTGAGTCGACAATCCGATGGCCCAAGGTACCTTAACTGAATTGGTATATACTTTATAATTTTTGTTTTATTATTTGTTTTAACAATTGAATGCTTGAACAACAAACAGTTGATGACGATTTTTCAAACAAAAATAAATAAAGAGAAATGGTTACGATAAAAAGTATAACTTCCGCATTTTGGAGTATTGAAAATCTATACGCCACTCAAGAAAAGCCATACACCCACAACGAGTCACGTAATCATGAAATCGTAACAAAGCTTTTATAGACTGAATTAGATCGGACTTGGACAATAAGCGGTTTCAAAAAGCCGGTGACACTTGCCACACAGCGCTTGAAAAAATTTCCCTATTCCAGGACGCATAATCTCACTATACAACGATGACAAATGGAAGCCGAGATCGTGCTATTTGACAAAATTGGACTGCTTTCCCTAGTGCAACATCATAGGTATGGGCTATGCCGAAAATTTCGCGACGAATCCTGAGCTGAAGAACGAAGTTATTCACGTTTTAAAAGATATACAGCCCGAAATGTTGTAGAAAATTTTGATACGGTGTATTTTGATGCGCTGTGTGTTGCCAGAAAAGTCGTGATGATGATATTAAAAATCATAATTTCAAAATCTTTTTGCGTGATTTATTGATAAATGTGAATTTGAGGTCTTATTTATTCACCCCATATAATGAGTTAGCACTTTTATATTTATCCATAGATTTATTTCAGAAAAAATTAGATTTCTTCGCTAAGACATTTGGCAACTCTACTCTCGTTTAGTTCGTTTTTTTAGTTGTACTCCGTGAATTTACTTTATTTTCGTATTTTAAAAGTTCAAATAGTGCTTGTTGTGTTAATAGTGCAAAGATAAGTTAAAATACATTGCTTGATATAATTGTGTGTTCAGTGCAGTGCTTGTTAATACTGTTTTTGTATTATTGTGTGCAATTGGAAATTCTGTTGATCGTGTAAAACACAAACAACAACATTGTTGAGAACATCTAACGTTGTAGTTGTTTGATTTTTGTTTTTCTTTCATTCTCTTTGTTTCGTTATTTGTGTGTCAGAGTTGCCATCTGGTTTTGGGAATTAATATCAAAGGGATAATAAGTTCATACTTTTTTGGGAATTTTGTCGATTTGGAATTCTGTTTTTAGTATTTGTTTCTTATTTATTTATTTATTTTTTTTTTACTCTGATTTAATTATAATGATGACTTGCATGAACAAAGACTGTAAGGTTAGATCGGATACCGATACTCTTATTTCGTGTTGGTTGTGTGATGGCTTAGTACAAGTCAAATGTGTTGGCCTTTATGCAAGAGTGGCGGACAATCTTAGTGATGACAAGGGTCTTCGTTGGTGTTGCGTGGATTGTAGAAAATTGGATGTGGAGTTCTACAAATTTTTCAGGAGCATGAAGTCCGAGTTTTCTGAGATGGAAAAGGAGCTTTCGGCTATATCTGGTCGACTTTCCAAGTTTATTGGGATATTTAATAAATATCCGGGATTGGAAAAGAGAGCGGGTTCACCGAAAGCTTCCTCGCCGAAAAGGAAGAAGACGGCTAAGAAGGCCCCTCCATTGTTGGTAATTCCTTCCTCGCCGAATTTAATGGACGTTAATTCTCCAGTTACAGTTTCAAGTCCAATGAAATCTTCTGCCCCTCTTACTTTTGCTGAAGTCGTTTCTGTAGTTACTACAGCTTCCACGGACAGCGATAAGTCGTCTCCTCCGGGTGGTAATCCCGCCCCGGTGCCAGGAGCGGGACCAAGAACGTTGACTGCCGTACCGGCAAGGAAGACAGTTTTTGTGTCTAGACTTTCCCCCGACACGACCGAAGAGGATATACGACTTTACATATCGTCTAAATTAGTCGGGAATAATTCTAACGATTCCATACAGTGCTTCAAGCTGAAGTCACAATTTTCGGAATGTAGGTCGTCTTTCAAAATTATTGCACCGGATGAACTATTTGTCAAACTGGTGGATTCGGAATTTTGGCCTCACAGAACATTCGTAAGGGAATTTGAGTATCGGGATAATGGTAGGCGTGATAATTTTGCTAGATTACCGTCTGGAGATAAGGCAGCTCCAAAAAACTAATTGGGAGTTTGAATATGGCGTATCAGAATGTTCGCGGTTTGAATACTAAATTGTCCAGATTATTTGTTGATAGCTTTGGTTTTGAGTTTGATGTCATTGCATTTTCTGAGACATGGCTTAAACCTAATGTTTTTAATTCTGAGTTGTTCTGCGATAAGTACGTAGTTTATAGAAAAGATCGTGTTGGTAAAATTGGTGGTGGTGTTTTAATCTCAATTGAGAATTCTTTATCTTCTGAGTTGGTTACAGTTGATGACATTGGCGAACTTGAGTTTATTGTGGTGTCCATTAATTTAGGCGATTTGAAATTGTTTGTCACGTGTTCTTATATTCCGCCATCTTCATGCTTTGAGGTATATCAAGTGCATATTGACGCTATTGCAAAAGTTATTGCGTTAGCCAGTAGAAAGGACCGTATTTTAGTATTGGGTGACTTTAAATTGCCGTCTGTGACATGGGTGTCTTTACCCGATACTAATTCTCTGACTCTATTGACACCACATGATTGGTCATCTGATTTTGTTACGCATATTTCCGAACTTGGGTTGATTCAATTGAACGACATTCCCAATTCTATGAATCGAGTCCTTGATCTAGTTTTAGTGGATGATTCTAACAACTTTGAAATTTCTCGAATTGATCCGTTAATTTCTCCTGAGGATAGTTACCATCCAACGCTGGGAATTAATTATACATATGATACCATGCAGGTTGGTTGCAATTGCTCTTCGTCCTATGTTGGCCCATGCTTTTCGCGTGCGAACTTTATACTTTTGAATAATCTTATCTTTGATACCGACTGGCATAGTATATGTCAGTGTGATAATTCTTTTGAATTTGAAATCGCCCTGGATGATTTCTATAATATTATTAATGGCTATATTTCTAAGTCTGTACCCAAGAGGCCAATAATGGGTAATACTGGTCCCCCATGGTCCTCAAGGGCTCTAAATAGTCTCAAGAATATAAGGAATAGATGTTCGAACAAGTATAAAAAATCTGGACTGCTAGCAGACTATGCTAGGTATATTGTTGCTAGGAGTAGATACAACTCTAAATCTCGTGAGAGTTACAGATTACAGATTATATTTGGATAGGTTGAAGGCTAATTTTAAACGGAACCCAAAATCATTCTTTAGATTTGTTAACTTGAAGCGTAATTCGTCTTCCACACCTTGTAGGATCAAAATGAACGGTATTGAATATTCAGATGAAGAGTCTATTGCTAATTGTTTCGCCGATTTTTTCGCATCTATTTATTCCACCCGAGCCTATGATGTTTCCAAATCATACCCGTACACTGTCCGCTCTACCATTCCGTTTGATGCACCTGTCGTAAATTCTTCGTGGTTGCTAGATAACTTAATCAGCGTGAAAGCCTCGAATAAAGCTGGTCCTGATGGTATCCCGGACTCTATGTTGAAATACTGCTCGAATTCTCTCAGCTTACCGTTGACTCTCTTATTTAACGCTTCGTTGAAGTTCGGTCATTTTCCTGCACAGTGGAAGAGCTCTTATATAATCCCTCTCCACAAATCTGGTAGTTTAGTAAATGTTGCAAATTATAGGGGAATTGCAAAATTGAGTGCCATTCCTAAACTTTTTGAGAAGTTAGTCACAGAGGTAATTTCTCATCAGGTTTCCTCTATTTTAGATCCATGTCAACATGGCTTTCGGAAGGGTCGTTCCACCGTGACTAATTTGCTTCAGTTTTCCTCTTCTATTATTGACGGCTTTATTAATGGAGATAAAACTGATGTGATTTTTACCGATTTTAGTAAGGCTTTTGATAAAGTTAACCACAATTTGTTATTATATAAATTAGGGGCAATGGGGTTTAATTGTAACATGCTGAATTGGATTAGTTCTTATTTAATGAACAGAGAACAGATGGTATCATTTGGTCGATCATTCTCAAGATCTATTTTTGTGTCATCTGGGGTGCCTCAGGGCAGTCATCTTGGGCCGGTTCTATTTTTGTTATTCATTAACGACTTACCCGCCTCCATAATGCACTCTAAATTGTTAATGTACGCTGATGACGTGAAGATCTATTTTTCTTACAAGGATCCTTGTCAATATACTTTACTTCAGAGGGATTTGTCTACTTTCCAGACGTGGTGCGAGACCAATTTGATGGAGCTTAATTTTACGAAATGTAAGCATATGCTGTTCTCTAGGTCATCATTATTTTCGGCAAAATACATTTTAGATGGCAATGTTCTTGAATCGGTGGATTCATTTGTTGATCTTGGTATTCTCTTGGACAGAAAATTTAATTTCAACTCCCACATAATTACGATGGTGAACAAGGCTTATGGCGTTCTGAACTTTATTAAACGTTGGGCAAAGGAATTTTCTGATCCCTATGTTACGAAAAATCTTTTTACTTCACTAGTCCGCCCTATTCTCGAATATGGATCAGTTGTTTGGGACCCGCAGTACAATTTGTATGTTAATATGATTGAATCGGTGCAGAAACAGTTTCTCATTTTTTGTCTGAGAAATTTTCAATGGAACCCGAACCATAATCTTCCTTCGTATAGCAGTAGACTAGCATTGATCAGATTGCCGACTCTTAGTAGTAGACGTACCATGATAAACTCTATTACAGTTTTGAAGATAATTGATGGATGTATATGTTCTGAATTTCTGTTATCTAAGATTTTCATAAATGTCCCATTGAGACCCACGAGGTACTATAAACTCATTCACATCGAGTTTCAGCGTTCGAATTATGCGTCGTTTGATCCAGTTAGGAGAATGTGTCGTGACTTTAATGACCTATATCAGTTTATTGATTTCACAGGTAGTTGGGAAACGACAAAGTCTAGCATAATTTGTCATTTGAACCGATTGCATTAGTGCTGTATATTCGTTGACGTACATATGTAAATTTAATTTACTTTATCCTTACTATCTGGTCTGATTTATGATTTGGTTTTCATTTTGCTCGTAATTATTATATATTGAAGTCTGTTATGTTAATATCTCGTGATGTGCTTTTATACTTATTTATGTTAGTGTAATACCAACTGGTGAAGAATTTCTGTAGTTGGTTGTAACGTGTGAACTTATGATCCTTGCTCTCCCGTTATAGAAAGGTCTATAATGTGTACGCTGTCCTCACGTTATGGGGACGTGGCCCTCTCGGTCGGTAGGGGCGGATAAGAGTGGCGGCGATGGGTTCGCTCGATTTAATA
This sequence comes from Phaonia tiefii, assembly GCA_963931995.1. Taxonomy (NCBI): domain Eukaryota; kingdom Metazoa; phylum Arthropoda; class Insecta; order Diptera; family Muscidae; genus Phaonia; species Phaonia tiefii. The sequence goes on along the minus strand of OZ008370.1, from coordinate 211,210,633 downwards.
AAAAAAAAAAAAGATATGTGGATCCAAATTAAAACAACACTTTTTTCAAATCTTTGTGAAATCGTGAAATATGATTGGATTTATTTATTATTTTGTTAAAAGATTATATTTTCCTAATTTGTTAACTTTTTAAAAAATTATATTTTCCTCATTTTCGAAAACCCGTTCTCATGTAGAGCGCCGAGCACACTAACCGTTGCACCATATGAAATGAACAAGTCCTAAGAGTTTTTCTATTGTATTATTTCAGCTCCAAAACCATTCTATATGAAATGCATCCTTATAATTCTTGGCAAACCATATAGCTATTTCACATCTAGTCACAGGTCTTCATCAGCGGTTGTTTAGAATGATGTTATTGGAAAATTCATCAAATTAAAGACCTTGTCGCACAGTACGCAACACATCACTTTCCCAGAATATGTGTTTTTTGTGCAGCGTTACCATTACCGATAATAACGTTGAACCATTTAATTTCAGAGTTGGCACTTGGAGAAAAAAAGACACAAATTTAAAAAATGCAGTCTTACTGAGACACCCTTTACAAGACTACAAAATCAAAAACATTTCTCGAAGTGAAAATTGGTTGGTTTTGTTGGCATAACAGACCACTCATTAAAGCACATTCACTGGCATGACTACTTTCGAAATCCGTGACTAGTCCATCATGAGATGCCTAAATACTGTGCCTGAATTAATTTATACCACCGGTAGATCTATTCTGACGGTTTTTGCCCCCAAGTATTATTTCCAACATACAGCCATGAATTTTTAGTTGTTATAAAAATTTAAAATTAATTATTATTGACCTTGAGTATTCAGCGATTTAACAGATTCTTGGAGCCTTTTCTATGGTGCTTTCTATGTGGTCTTCCTAAGTAGTTGCCTATATATTAGTAAATTTGTTATTGATGCAATTTTGTTACAGTTATACTTGATATCAAGGTCAGTATCGAATTTGTCTAAACAAGATTCGGGGGTACTATGGCATCGGCGTATGGGTCATAATAGCAAAGCATGACATAGTAATGGGTATACCTAGTGAAATGAAAATTAATTTTTTTGAAGTATGTGCACAAAGTAAACAATGTCGTGATCCGTTTGATGGTACCCGATCAAGAGCTACGAGGCCCATTGAGCACGTTCATTCTGACGTTTGTTGGCCAATAAGTCCAGTGGCACATGAAGGATCAAATTACTTCGTTTCATTTATTGATGACTACACACATTTAGCAGTAGTATATCACATGAAAAATAAGAATGATGTATTTGACAGGTTCAAAGAATTTGATGCAATGGTTAAAGCTAAATTTGGAATGAATATTTCTATACTAACCATAGACAAGGGTTCAGAATACAAATGGAGTAAATGTTGGAATACTGCAAGGGTCAAGGGATACAAATTGCTGAAAAGATGGCATATACCCCTCAGCAAAACGGATTAGCCGAACGATTCAATAGAACATTGCTAAATAAAGGACGTGCACTTATGATTGAAGCTGCTGTTCCGAAATATATTTGGGGAGAGGCTGTCTATTCAAGTACATATTTGGTTAACCGAAGTCCTGCAGAGATGTAGTGTAATGTGAAGCCAGATTTGACTAACCATCTTGGACATCATTATAGATCGCCCAATCTATATAGGGCCATGAAATCGGATATCTTTTTTGGAAATAAACATATTTCCATTTTGTCCCTGCTTACTTTCAGTCCTCCCGTCTTTTAATCTTATTTCGTCCAACTAAATTTTGTCATCATACTGGTATCGCCTTGCACCAAGCTTTGTGTTAATATAATGTTTACTATAATTAGAAAATACCTAATAGAATATTTGTTTTCCCATTTTCAGCAGTCTGTTCTGATACGTCTTCTAATAAAATTAGTTGAAGGTTTGCTTTGAAGGAATCAAATATTTCCATATACGAAAATAACAAATTCGCGCTGTAAAATCTGTATTTTTTTGTTGTTTGGATGCAAATATAAAGTGTGTTTGGAGCTCGTCGCAAATAAAATATACTTGTGTCCAAACACATTGTGTTTGCTAGCCAATATTACATGTTTGAGACACAATAATTAATATATTATAATATATATGTTTGCGACCCACATATATTTATATTTGTGATACAAATACAGCTGTGGTTATTGCACTTTCTATGCTCCATCGAGAGCAAGATAATAAAAGAGTGACAACGAGAGAGTCTATTTTGTAAGTTTGAATCTGTTTTTATGCATAATTCTCTCAGTCAGTGAGTCATAAATATTCCTGAATGTGCGTGTAAAGTGCAGATGAAGTATTTCTTATTTTTCCGGATGTGTTGCGGTTTAGTTCCATGTACGATATTCAGTCGTCAATGGTTCATCGGACAGATGATATCAAAAGCGCTTGATCAGTGAAAAAAGAATGAACGAAGGCTGAGACAGTTAAATTGTTTGTGATGTTCCTTGAATTTTGTGTATATTATTCGTATATATATATGTGTTCTACAAACGTGAGAAACGATTTTAAGGAAAGAAACTGGAAAGGGCAACAATACGAAGCCCTTTGTCTGTCGGAGCCTTTACTGAGAAAATCGGAACGGCGGACCATTTGTGAAATAAGTGTAATTAAAGAAACACAGGTAATTAATCCACGCTTGGCTTGGATGCACTTGATTTGTATTTAAATATATTGTTTGTGTGCCAACGCATAGTGATAGCCAACTCATAGCTGAAACCTTCTGAAAACAAAACGTGAGAGACAGCAAAGAAAGGAGAAGCAAAAGAACAGCAGATTCTCATTTCATGAAAAAAACAAATAATGCATTCAACGCAAATACATGTAAAACGGGCCGTTACAAATCTATTAATTTTTGTATTAATTATTTATAAATGTGGATTTATATTGTTAAAATTAATTCTAAAAAATAATACATATATATTGAAATCGAAGAATATTTCGTTTCTAAATATTATTATATTTGGGAGGAAATTCGTATATGTTTCCACGTAAGTATATGTAGGTTTGGGATGAAGAACGCATATGCTGCCACGTAAAAGCAAAATTGTTTGTCAGTAAACATGATACTGTTTGCATTTAAATACAATTAATTTTGGGACTTGCAAATATATATATGTTTGAAGTGTGTTCCAAACATATAAATGGTTCTTGTAGAGTATGTTTGGGAAAATATGTTAGAGAGGCCGTTATTTTTCAACGTGTTTGAGTCACCTTTCCCAAAAGTGGAAAACTGATAATATTTTTTTTTGCAATGTGAAACTAAGCTTAATTTTTTATATCACACCCAGACTTCAAAAGAGTCATACCTCAGAATTTTTAGATTTTAACTTTTGCTTAAAATCGATAACCAATGCCAATTTCTATCCGATGTAAATTCCGTAGTCATTTCCTATTCCATTTCCTCAAAAAATCCACGTATGAATATGATCATTATTGACAATTTTCGTACATTTTTAAACACATCAAAGCCAGTTTTTTGCCTCTATAAAATCCGTATTGATTTATTATCTTCTTTTGTGTTCTATTTTCCAACGTTGTGGAATTTATATTCCAATTTTACCCCGCTCAAAAACAAAAAATATTCTATATTTCTCACAATCACCCAACCAAAAAAGACGTACATTAAGCACAATCACAACTAAGATTACAGTAAATGTCAAATGTCCTTAGTTTTCTTTGTCAAAAGCTTTGATACTAAACCTAGTATCCAATATAATTTAATTTTTTAAATTTGCATTTTCTATAGAGTTTTTTCAAGTACTCTTTTCCAATTTCATTCCTGGTAATGACTTAATGCTGAAGACTAAACTGTGCAAATCTTGACGTAACTTTAAATATTTTTCAAACCCAATTCTTGATAATGATAGTCGGACAGTTAATATCCAAATTTTTACATATTTTTCATATAAAAGCGATAGCAACAAAAAGCCCACAGTCATTGAGAAGAGATTATGTTAAGTGATTTTTTATACCATTGAGAATTTATTTAATACAGCCTGGACAGTGATTAGGGTTTGCGGTATAATGGATATTTTGATTTCTTTTCGAATGGGATAGTAAATTTTTGTAAAATTGTCGAAATTATTGTCTTTAATGAATGTACTAAATTTTAAACGCTTTGTAAGATCAATATTAAACACTGGATGGGGTAACTCATTGAAAGATAGCTTTACAAGTTTTGATTTTATTACACAATGTGATAATTTTACCTTTCTGTAACAGCTACTAAGAGGCATTACATAAACCACATGCACATGCATAAACCTTCATGGCTTCAAGATTTATTCCCGTCAAAAATCAAATCCTCTTTTTCTTTGTGTTTAGTTGATAAGCTGTTTTTAACTGATGGAAGGTCAGACACTGGCTATTTTGGTCATATTTAAGTTTATAAAATCTTTAACATTTTAATCATTGACACATATCAAACGACCTTGTAAATGACCACAAAATTAACGTAAGAGATAAAAGTTGTTTTAAAAAAAAAATCCAATGAGTGTTCGAACTCACGGGCGATGTGTTAACACCTTTTTGCTACACGGTACCTGTTCGATTTCTATGAACACATTCGTAAATGTTACATTGGAAAATAAAAAACAGCGTTCAATCATATGATGACGTTACAGTTAAATAATATTAATACTTAAAATTATTTAAAGACCCAGTGCAAGCACATGTGTCATTATTTCCTTGCTCAATACTTTTTGTTTTATTCCCACAAAAGTCAAAGAATGCAAAGCAACAGACACTTGTACATACATACATACATTGTTATATTCGTACGATATAACCGAAGATCAACATAAAATACTTTTTTAATATTACTCCAAATTAAAACACTTCAATCTCGGCTCGCCGATATCGGATCGCCTTAATTTTTGGAATAAACTCTTCGTCGAAACCCGCACTAGCTTTTTAATCCAAAAATTAATAAAATCGGCTATGAATTTCCGGAGAAAATCGCGTGGGAAAATTATATGAAAATCGCCCAATAATCACTCTCAATACCGACTGCCAAGCAACGAACAAACAAACGATGATAAGACAAAACCGAAGATCAACATAAAACACTTTTTTAATATTACTCCAAATTAATACTATAAATTAAAACACTTAAGTCTCGGCTCGCCGATATCGGATCGCCTTAATTTTTGGCCTAAACTCTTCGTCGAAACCCGCACTAGCTTTTTAATCCAAAAATTAATAAAATCGGCTATGAATTTCCGGAGAAAATCGCGTGGGAAAATTATATGAAAATCGCCCAATAATCACTTTCAATACCGACTGCCAAGCAACGAACAAACAAACGATGATTTACACTTCCAAACCTAACACTTGTGTATGTATTAAATTTATAGTTTACTGCCCTAGAGGCGCGCGTATAGATGTTAACACATCAATTATATATAACGCCTATTTTGATTAAACCAAAAAAAAAGGTGAGAATGTGACCCTCATAAAAATTAATCTTGATACCTTAAACGGGGGTGCCAAAAATGCACGCCTCACGAAAGCTGAAGGAAGAAAATGAGAGTAAATATAACGATTCAGATCATTACCTGGTTGAAGCAAAGGTTTCCATAACAACACGAAAATTTGTTAGGTTCAACAAAGCAGTCTCAAAGGTATGAGACAAGAGACTAGGAGAGTATAGTGAATATGTTACTTAGTTTTTCCATATTGAAACTCCAGGTACGTTTGAAATAATATTTTTTATTATTTTTTATTAATTTTTAATTAATTATTGTTTATTATTTATTATTAATTATTGATCCAATTCCGTGACTTTTTTTTTGGGAAAAAAAATTATTTTTCAACATAATCTCCTTTTATCTCAACCCTTCCAAAAAATAGGATTTTTGAGGTCCATAAAATAGGCATTTGTTCGATCAATAATTTCATAGTCGGAAGTTTGATATTGCATTATATTGATAAAAATAATTTTTTTCCTGGCCATATGGGGTCGTTTTTTTTTAATTCATCGTTAAATCGGTCGATAATCGGTAATCGATGTGGACTATCCCGCGTGCATCCCAAAAAAAATGTTGCCATCACCTTATGGGCGACACCCTTACCTTGCACTTCTTCGGAGCCGGTTCACCCGGAGAAACCCATTGTTTAGACTGCTGCTTGGTCTCCGGAATGTTGAAATGGATCCAAGTTTCATACCCAGTTAGAAAACGCCACAAAGACTCCTTCGAATTGCGGTTAAACAACTCCAAACCATCCTTTGAAGTTTCCACAAGATTTCGTTTATAGTCAATTGATAGCATATCCCTCGTGCATCCCAAAAAACTACTACCATCACCTTATTGGCCGCCAAAAATTACCTTGGCCTTCTTCGGAGCCGGTTCACCCGGAGAAACCCATTGTTTAGACCGTTGCTTGGCCTCCGGAGTATTGTAGTGCATCCATGTTGCATCCACAGTTACAAAACGCCGCAAAAATTCCTTCGAATTGCAGTTAAACAACTTCAAATAATCTTTTGAAGTTGTCATACGATTACGTGAATGGTCAATTGCGAGCAAACGCGGCACCCATTTTGCAGACAGCTTTCTTAAACCCAACTGATCGTTTAAAGTCGAAACCACACTGCCATACACAGAATAAAACAATTTTTCAATTCAATTAAAAAATTGGAAAATGCAAACAAAATATTAATAATGTGATAAAAAAAAAATCACATATCAGCTACCATATTTGTAGGTTGTTTATTGGAAAAATATTATTTTTCAATAGATGCAAAATTTCACCCATCTTCGAAAATATTTGTACGTTATTTATCAAAATATTTTCCTTTTTAGTCGATGAAGAATTTGACATATTAACAAACTAAATTGTATCTCAGATTTCGTTTTGTCTTCGGTCCGAAGTATTTTTAGAAATTTTGTTTATTAAAAAAAAAAAATGAAACAGCCGCAGTAGGATTCGAACTCACATTCACTGGAAGATCGTTTCGATGTTTGTGACAGCGTCTTTCGGGCAGCGTCTAGCCCGTTACTCCACCGACTCACAGTGCTTTGTCCCATAGGCAAAATTAAAATAAAATAAAGTGCTTAGAATATTTAAGTAATATACATTTTTGTAAAGCTTACAAGGTACCTTAAATAAATTCGTAAATAGAATTTATTATCTCGTCTTTTTGTTAACAGTAGAGGGCGCTAAAGTCAGAAAACGTTTGAGGTAAAACTGTTGAACGGAAAAACTGTTTTTACTGTGTTACAAAAAAAATCATTTTTTATTGTATTGCTTTGAAACTTAACAGTTTTATTTATAACTATAGGTACAAAAAAACAAAAATAATTTTTTGTAAATATTTTATATAGAAAAGTTGTTTGTGCCATCGAAAACTTTAGCGATTTTTTATTTGGAATTCCCAAAATGCAAAAGTTTGATAGAGTGAAATTTTTTTTATTTAAGAATAGGTAATTTTTTTTTGTGATTTTTGTACATTGTAAAGGGCTTAAATAGAATATGTAAACAATTTTTAGATTTTTCACCCGGAAATGGAAAAATGATATGAATTTTTTAAGACATATTTCCTAAGTTTCAGAAAAAGTTGCAAAGACCTAAGTTTATGGTACTGCCTAAATTTAAAAAAATAGGTTTATACAATTTTTTTTATTACTATAAAAAATGAATCCAATTTTGATGTAGTGTATAATTTTTATTAAATAGTGACAAAAACTTACCAAAAATTTAAAGAATATTTTTTTGAAAAAATTAAAAAAATATATAAATAAAAAGTAGGCGATTTTTTATTTTTCATTTATATACTTTGTTAACAAATCTAACCACTAGTAGAAAAAAAATTTTAAGATTTTTAATCGTAAATTTGAAATTTTGTATTTTTTTAAAACATCTATTTTTTTAGTTTTACAAAGACCAAAAATATGATTATATAATTCTTTCCAAGTAAAGGGCTCCAGTGACGTTCAATGTTCAATTCAATTTTTGCAAGCTGTGCAAGTTTATTGACTGTAGGTCTGTTTGAGAACTTTTCGAGTAAAAAATATCAAGTAACTTTTACTGGGAGAGTAAGAATGATTTTACTCTCTCAGTAAAAAATATCACAAAAAGTGAACGAACGACATCCAGTAAAAAGTATCAAGTAATCAACATTTGTTTGTAAACGGTTTATTCATGTTTTCCTTTTTGCTTTTCGTTTCATTGTTTTCCCTATGTTTCCAATTCTTTACTCCGTGAACACACTGCACTTTGTTGTTGTGTGTGCTAATAATATCCTGACGATATGACTTGTTATTTACATTTTGCTATTTTCCGTTATTTTTTATATTTGAGCAAGAGATGAGAGGGTGTTTATTTCAGTTTAACGTGATCATTTTCTAATAGTTTGCGATTGTTTTGAAGTTTTCACCATTTTTTTTTTTATAAATAATATTTGAATTAATTGTGGAATTACCACTAAAACATTAAATTAATACCTAGTCAGTATTGAAATAACCTCGTGCTGCAGTAGTCATTATAATCTAATAGTGAGCCCTCGTGAGTTAAATAATCTCACTGGTTCATCTCGTTCGTGAGTTAAATAATCTCACTGGTTCATCTCTATAGATATGCATAATAAAACTATTCTGTCAAATTTATTTACTAGTTGTGACGCAATATTTTTCGATAATGACAAATTGTATTATTAATTCCGATATAGTTGATTTTTGGTTATCAGTGCCTTCAAAAAATAAAATCCCAGAAGTATATAAATTTATAAAAGGCAAAATTGGGGATTCAAGTCTTGAAAAAGAAGTGTTGTTAAGAAAAATTAAATTGTTTGACAATAAAATAAAAAAAATATTGGAGCGAGAGTAGATCCAATAGACAATTCTTCGATAAAAAGTATTCTAAGTGGTTGAATTGGAAATTTTTCGACCCAGACAATGTAAGTTGTATATTGATATTCTTTTTAATCTAAGTAAAAAAGTTAAACTTTAAAACTTAAATATTTAGGAACCAAGCACGAGCAAAACTTGCCAACATAAAACATCTATTGTATCTGACATAGAACAACTAGAAACAATGGAATCTTCAATAGCATCAGATATGGAAACAAACGTGCCACATACTACAAATGCAGAAATAACTAAATCTGGTAGAAAAAAGAAAGTATTCAGTCAAAGTTATGTTAGATCAAAAAATAGAAAGATTTCAGAATTGATTGAAAATTATTCATTTGAAGAACTTCAATATGCAGCAGACAAATTATGAGAGAGGTGTAATAATAATTTAGACAGCGCTAAAGCAGATGTAACTTTCTGAGCGAAAGGTTGATCGCATCCCCTAAGTCACAGTTGATATGTTCTCGAAAGTTGTTTATTGATATCTTAGATATATTTTTGTAGTTGATTGTTTCCTTAAATTTTGAACGGTTTTCTACCTATGGACCTGAACAGGGGAAAAATGGTAATAAAAAATTTGACCTTGATGATGAAGTTTTTGATTTTATATGTTCTTAATTTTTTTCTCTATGACAGGAGCTACAACTTTCACTCAGAGAGTAGCTCAAAATTCAGAACGGTTTGCAAGATATGAGCCTCAAAAAATTATCACTTTCTTGCAAAAATAACACCGAGCCCATAAAAAAAAATGCATGACTTTGGGCAAAATTGGAAGACACAGGTAACTTTTTTTTTGATTTCTAATATCAACTAACAATCTTCAAACATTTTCAATCATTTGAAACATTTGAAGCTGATCCGTTCATTACAGTCATCGGAAAATTTAATATTATAATCAAATAGTTTTGTGTATGAACATATAGTTTGTCAAGCTTCGCGGGCCCCTTTTGCGGCAGTTTAGCATTGATTTGTGTTATCGACCTCCGGATATCTTAATAGCGAATGCATTACAGGATAAAGCTGTGGGATTTTATTCTACAGCTTCTCAATACTTGTGCATTCCTATGAGAATATGAGAATCGAAAGTTATGAAATTATGAACCCAAAAATAATTGTGGTGAATATCAAGAATCAGCGATACACAAAGCATGGATGATTTTCAATGAATGAAGCCGCATCCATAGACTTCAAATACATTAGTAATTACTAGTAGATTCGTACCGTTTTTTATGTTTTTATGTTCCAGGCCGATGTATTTATTTTTGGTTAAATCGTAAACGGTACAATATTCTTTAAAAATATTTTACTGCATGAAAATTTTGGTTTATAACAATTATATAGGAAATAACGGGTCCGCCATCTAACGTATTTTTGAACTAGTGTTTATTTCGTGAATTTGACAGATAAGTATATCCTTCCGCTGAACGAATATGGTTGTGTATACGCTTGAACAACGCTGGGAAATATGGGAAAAATGGGCCTGCGATCGACCTACAGAAGATGCCGATTTTGCCAAAAAAAAAATCATCTTTTCAGATGAAGCTCATTTTGATCTTGGAGGGTACGTACACAAGCAAAATTGTCGCATTTGGGGCACAGAAACCCTGCACGCATACATTGAAAAGCCGATGCACCCAAAACGAGTCACTGTTTGGTGCGGATTTTGGTCCAGAGGCATAATTGGGCCATTTTTCTTCGAAACTGAGCAAGGAGTGGCCATTACAGTCAATGGCGATCGTTATCGGGCCATGTTGAACGAGGTTTTGTTCACAGAAATTCAAGAAGAGGATATTGGCAACATTTAGTTTCAACAGGACGGCGCTACGTGCCATACAGCCGAAGCTACACTCGATGTTTTGCGCCCTAGTTTTGAAGATCGCATTATCAGCCGCAGGGCTGATGTCGTTTGGCCACCTCGGAGCTGCGATTTGACACCGTTGGACTACTAATTGTGGGGTGCGCTCAAAGAAAAGTGTTACGCTCCGACAAGCCAGAGACAATTGACGCTTTAAAGGACAATATTCGTGAAGCCATTGGTGAAATACAGCTGCAGACAAACGATAATGTGCTTAAAAATTGAACCGATGGTTTAGGCTACTGCATGGCCAGCCGAGGCAACCATTTGAATGAAATTATTTTGCATTATTAACCGGAAGGATTGTACTTTCAAATACAAAAAGAAATTTGAGAAAATATTCAGTAGTTTTTTTTACAGCATTTTCAAAAAAAAAAGTTATTTGGCGGACCCTTTATAATATCAGTTAAATGACCACCTCTAGCCGCTGCAGAAATGTGTGCTCTTTTAAGCCTGTATGTACAATAAATATAATTAAAAGCTAATTCGCGAACTACAATAATAAACACACGATCAACTGGAAACCATATGCTTGATCAAGACTTCGAAATGCTGCCGTAAGAACATACTCAGTCAAAATTTTCAAAATATTTTTTGAAAATTATTTTCATCGTGACACGACTTATATTGACCAAAAAACAAACAATAAATACCTTTGTATACAAAATTTGACGTTCCCGTAAGCAGCTCTTCAATACGTATCTTTTGAGCCTCCCTCAATAGAAATTCCAAAAAGCATGGTTTTCAATACACCCGAAAAGGCAATTATGTTCGGCTAAACAATTTCATAATTCTTGGACTACTTCAACAGCCTTGATGAGATTTTCGGGTGCAGCAACTTAATTTTCTTAAATACTATACCTGCAACCGAACTTTGTGGAAAATTCGGTTGTTATAACCGAGTTAAGGCCATCTGTGGCTGTTGGGAAAGAATTGGTACCATGTTCTATAGTTGCAACCCAATTGGTACCAACTTAAATTGTTACAATAGAATTGCTTACGAGTTCGGTTGCTGCAAGCGAATTGATTAAAATTTCAGTTGTTGCAGTGGAGTTGATTTCAAATTCTTTTGTTGTAACCTAAATTATAGAAAATGTTGGTGATAGAAAAATATAAGTGGGAATACAAACCAAATTAATTATGAGTCGAGTTTGTCTCAACAGAATATTAGTTGTGGTGACTAAATTCACTCAAGTCAACCTCAACTCTGTTGCGGCAACCTCAATTTGGTTGCTACAGCCAAAAATACGATTGCTACAACGCCTTTTCAAACAATCAGTTCTATGAGTATACTGAGGAATGAGCTCTTCAATCAACTGATGCTGAAAATCACAAAATTTTAATAGTATCTATGTCGTCTCTTTCTGTAATGTATAAATTGTACGTGAATATCGAAAATAAAATATATTTTATACTGATCAGATATTCACATTACGCTAATCATGAAGAAAACCCAACCAAAAGCAAATCGACATGAGCCACTTGTTAAGAATTATGATGTCCTCAATAGCTTGATACGGAGTAAAGTTTACGAAGCTTTATCTGCTTTATTTCTGTGCATCAAATCGATACGACAGATAATAATAGTCATTTAATTCTGGAGTTGTTTCAGCACCAGGTTGTGAATTGCAACCCCCAATTTTAACGATGATAGTTGATAAATTATTTATACGTACTAAAGGCCGATTACCTACGCTGGATCTATTTAACTGCATCTTTGTTCAAATATTGTTAAGATAAGCTCAATGATAATGCAACAAATTCATTGACACTCAGATTCTAAAAGCAAACGACCACCATATAAATAAAAGGCAGATTAAAGATACATTACTACCATATCCAGTCGTAAATCAATCCATCGTTCAAACGACCAATCATTCTAAACACATTAATTCACTGATTTTGTTTGTTCTTTATAAGGAGTATTTTTTGTCAATTCTTTCAAATACTGAGACCTTCAGTACAAATTTTCACAAACCACACACACACACACACTATATAGGGGATTCCATGTAAGAAAATATTTACATTGTATGCTGTTGCCATTGTTCGGCTCATAGTTTTTCCCACTATGAAAGAAAATTAATAAATCATGTTTGTTGGCAGACAAAAAACACGTTAGTAAATGCCTTGGTTTTACTATACGTCCAATATCCACACAGTGTTTTTTGGCAATTCATTCCTAGCTGAAAGAGAGACAAGTTCCAAAATCATAGCCATTCGTTCACCTACACCACAGAACTGTAAGTAAGGAAGGGTAATAGAGTAGACAGATAAATACTGCCAAACAACTGGTAAATTTGACCTAGTTTCGAGTGTCTTGTATCTGCGAATATTGAATACAGTTTGTTCAATTGTGTTTTTTGCACTTTATTTCGGTAGACAGAAAACTTTTACCGTGTTTTTTGCATCTATTAGTTCGAGGGGACCTACGTGGAGATCATATGAGTGTTTACGCGAGGGTGCTATGATGATTTTGAGTAAACTATAGTAGGTAAAATGCAACCCACGGTGGGCTGGGTTTGCCTCATGTCACGGTTATATGAAAATACACGGAATATGCTGTAAACGGAGAAACTTCGACCCTCGCAAGGTTTATGGGCACCGCGATTCAAGGACATGTACCTGAAATGAGCACACACTATAAAGGACGGGTGCCACTTTTCAAGTGGCGGTTGTCCTCGGAAAATGTAAAGCTGACATCGCAGCTATCCAAGAAATGCGATGGACAGGATATGGTTGTACCAGATAGGAAAACTGCGATATTTACTACAGTTGCCATGAGCAAAAGCCCGAATTCGGATGCGGATTTATAGTTGCTAAGAGACTGCGACACCTAGTTTCAGGGTTCAACGTTCAGCTAAGTGAGTGATCGCATTGCCACAATTCGCATCAAAGCAAAATATTTCAACATCGCGTTAATTTGTGTGCACTCACCGACAGAGGATAAAGACGACGAGCTCAACGACTCATTTTATGAGCGCCTAGAGTAAATATACGAAAGCTGCCCTGACCACGACATTAAGAGTTTTCTAGGTGATTTTAGTGCCAAATTGGGAAAGGAAAGCGACTCTCGACAAACCATTGGTAATCACAGTCTACATGATACCACTTCCGAAATAAGACTGATGGACTTCGCCGCTGCAAAAAACATGGTAGTTAGTAACACACGATTACAGCATCAGGACATACATGGGGCGACCTGGATATTTCCTGATCAGATGTACGATGTAGGATGTACGTGTGATTCGAGGTGCCAATATCGATCCGGTTTATTATCTGGTGGCTGCGAAATTCGCAAAAGATTGAGCAGGTCAAAAAATGTATGACGCCGAACACGGAAAAAGCTAGATATTAACAAGATGCAAATACAAGAGATATCAATGTCCTATCGACAAGGGCTCGCTCTCCTACTAGAGCAGAATACCCCCCCTCCCGAAGACACAGATGCGCAGTGGAAGCACATCTCCCATTCTTTGGACACCGCTGCATGGACTGAACATGGCTATCAAAAACCGCAGAAGGATAAGTCATGGTACGACGAAGAAAGTCGCATTGAAACTGATGAAAAAGGCGCTGCGCGTATGGCAACGAAACAGTCAGTTACAACGCGTGCTGCGAGTGAGCGGTACAAGAGGCTGAGAAGGGAGGAAAACCAACTACTAAGGCGGAAACAATGGCAGTGGGAGCAGAGAGAGAGTGAAAAACCCGAAATTTGCAGGATGAATGGTGAATCCCGAAAGTTTTTCCAGAGGGTAAGATGATTGAATAACCGGCCTAATAATGGGCTGCCCTCCTGCAAGGACGATAATGGGAATCTGGTGACTGAGAAGCAGTGTGTGCTTAAAATGTGGAGAGACCACTTTTCAGCACTACTCCACTCGGATTCTTCCACTGAAGTTCAGGAGGTAATGCTAGTGGAAGATAGTGTAGATTGTACCTACCCCCCTCCCCCACAACCAAGACGAGATTAGAACGGCGATCTGCCGCCTTAAGAGTAATAAAGCCGCTGGTGCGGATGGCCTACCCCTGAACATTTTAAGGCAGGTGGCGAAGAACTGCTAGCCCACATGAATCAACTTATATGCGGTATATGGCTGGGGGAATCTATGCCCGACGATTGGGGTCTCAGTGTATTATGTCCTGTATTCGAAAAGGGTGATCCGTATATCTGTTCCAACTATCGCGGTATCAGTCTTTTATCCATCGCGTATAAGGTCTTGTCGAACGTATTATGTGAAAGACTAAAGCCAATTATTGAAAACCTGATTGGACCTTATCAGTGTGGTTTTAGACCAGGCAAGTCCAACACTGATCAAATATTCCCGCTACGCCAGATACTGGAAAAGACCCACAAAAAGCAAATCGATACATGCCATATTTTGCCTATTACAAAGCTGCTTTCGATAGCCCCGTACGGGGAAAACTGTAGGAAGCTATGTCTGAACTTGATATTCCGGCAAAACTGATCCGCCTCTGTAGAATGACGCTGACCAACACCAAATAAGCAGTGAAAGTGGGAAAGACCTCACTGAACCATTCTGTATCAAGCTAGGACTTAGACAAGGCAACAGACTTTCGTGCAATCTCTTCAATATCTTAATGGAGATAATGATGAGAAAGTCTGTAGTAAATACGAACAAGACCATTAACATGAAAAGCCATATGTTGCTGGCGTATGCTGACGACATAGACATCATTGGGCGAAATTTGCGAGAGGTTACTGCAGTATTTTTAAGAATCGAAAAAGAATTGGCGAAGGTTGGGTTTGCTGTTAATGAGGGCAGGACAAAATTGATCGTGTTACAACCGATTTAATTTTGAAATGGTAGATGAATTTCTCTACCTTGGATCCGCCGTGAACAGGGACAACAACGTCAGGCTGGAGATACGTAGGAGAATTGTGCTTGCAATTAGGTGCTATTTTGTGCTCAGTAGAACACTTGGGAGTATTCGAGAGAAAAATTCTCCGTAAAATATATGGTCCTGTTAAAGAAAACGGCGAGTACCGACGTCGCTGGACCAATTTCTATATCACTTGTATTCTGACGTGGGCATAGCTAGGCGAATCAAATTAGGCCAATTGAGTTGGTTGGCAATGTTATGAGAATGGATGAAGATGAGCCAGCGTGAAAGGTTTTCGATAACGTACCCGATGGAAGCAGGAAAAGAGGACGACCAAGACTCCGCTGTAAAGACCAGACAGAATATTCCCTTCATATCCCCACTCACGAGGAAAGGCGAAGGATGGAGCCAGTTGGAAGAATATGTTGAAATTTGTTTAATTTGTTTGATTAGTTAATATAGGTACGACAGCTGATCTCATGGGGTTGTAAAATAGTCAATAAAAGTAATAAACTGTCAGCACCTTTTCTGTCTACGAATTCAGCAGATTTTTTTTAATTTGGATAGACCAGTAGAAGCCTATTTCAGTATATTTAACATTGATCGTTATTCATGCATAACGAAACTTCGTCATTGTATCTACGCTCCGTATAACGAGTGACTAACTGGAAAGCTTAATAGACTTATTCACTTGTTAGCAAAGAATTGACTCACAACATTCTCCCATCTAGTGTCGCACTCTCATATGAGCAAGTCTCTTTTAGCCAAATGCAGAGCTGTTAGTCGGTACTCACGTTTACGGACGCTCACGTGAGCAGAGTTTACATATATTCGTTTGATTCGTAGCGCCTCGTTGGACACACCTTAGCTGAAGTGATATAAATTAAAAACCTTTAGTCAGATGATGGCAGGTAACTAACTTTTCGATGTGAATTCGAGGGTAAATTTACATCCTTCAAAGTGTTTCGATTACTTATCATACCCACATGGTAGTTTTAAACCAAATACCTCTATATGTACATTGAACAACATATTTCACTGGCAGTTGGACAAAAACAATACATACTAGTTGAAAAAAAAACTCAACCACTTAACTTGGACGAAAGGCATAAGGCTACATACAGCTTATATAAACTAAAACCTACTACACCGAAATATATACCTACACTCTTGTAAACATTACAGTTTTCCAGCACAAAAATACACACATACAAATGAGCAACCAAGAAGAAATACAAAATGGAAACCCAGACAGAGTCATAAAAAATAAGTATAGTTGCCTTTGTTTAATGCTGTTGTTGTGAAAGCAGTCAGACAACAAACATCACACTCACGCACACAATAAAAATTATGAGGACCCTGAAACAATTCCTTACAGAAAGCCGCCTTTGTGTTTTATACGTATATTGTCTATGGATGTGTGGGAAATAAACAATATTTAAGGTAAAACTTAAACGCTGCTCTTCCTATTCTGGGGTTAAAGCAGGACAACTCCAACACAATGAACTCCATAGAATCTGGAAACGAAGGACAACAAACTCGTAAAATCAGATCTGTTGGTGTGATAAGCAAATAATTTAATCAAAGACAACAATCGATTGGAATAAGTTGGATCCCGGAAATGTTATTCTAAAGGAAGTAATAAAATTAATCAATCGTACGTTTCCCTTTACTTGGTTTTTTTTATTAAAATCATGAAAGCAAACCATTCTATTTAATAACTTTTATTTAAGCGTCAGGCAGTTGCATCCTTTTTATTAAAACAATTTGAAATTTTCTTTGGAACCCATTATCATTCCTGTACTGAGGATAACATTTACTGTCGACTATTTAAGAACAGAGTAAGGAGATCCATTCATTTTCGATTCACTCGAAAAAATTAAATCGGAAGTGAGTTTAAGTCTTTATTCTTTGACGATGTAAACCTTTCCAAATCCCGACTTTTAGTTTTAGCTCTGGAGCCAAATTTTTATTTTCAAGGATTTGGAAATATTGCTCGCTCCTGATTTAATTCAAAAAAAGAGTCGAAATCAAATTTCAGAATATATTCGAATTATTGAATGTATAGGAAAGATGAATATTAATTAGTGATGTGCGGTTCCGCCTATTTTAGGAACGATTCCCAGAAAACCCGGGTATTTGGACCGGGTCTGGTTGCTGTCCCAAAGAGGCGTAAGTGTCTTATTATAAGGACATAAAATTTGATATAAATACACATTTTAGTACCCCAACCCAAAGGTTAACACTCTTGCTCTCTTTGGAAAAGAGTACTCTTGTTGAGGAACCAGTTTACGGTTCTTTTCAACCCGATTTCCGGTTCCTGTAGAATTGCTTTTCGGTCTTTTTAGAATGGGTTTAGGTTCATTTCGATGCGTCTTTCGTTTCTTGTAAGCCCCGGTCCCGTCGGTTGTTGTAAAGAAACGGGTTCTTCCGATCCAGTTCATCGATTATGTGCATCACTAGTACATACATATGCATGGGATGAATAATAGATAGACGGGCAACAAATTGTAAAATTTGATAAAACGGGAAAATTGCTTGAAAGGTCTAAAATGCGAGGAAAGTCATATCGAATGACTAGGAACGACAATCTTCAAATAGCAGTACGAAAAGGGGGGCGATACTTGAAAATGATAGAAAACTCGTTTGGAAAAGTTGGAAATGTGGCAAAAATAGTGAACGTGGATAAAAAATAAGTAAAAAGTGGGAAAAAGGGGTAAAACTTCAAAATACGAGAAGAATCGTTTGGAAAGGTTAAATATACATGCTTTCGCATTACGTCCCATGGAGCGATTAGGGAGAGCTTCTCACAAAAGGTTAAGAATATGACAAAAGTTGTGACTGTGGATACAAAGAGGTACATATGGGGGGTGAAAAGGGTAAAACTTGGAAAAGCGAGACAAATCGTTTGGAAAGGTAAGGAGAATTGCAAACTTTTTAATCGTGATAAAAAGAGTAATCGTGGTCAACTTTTCCTAATCGTTGGGAAAGTCGAGGCATGTGAAAAAAATTAAAAAAAATAAAAATGGAAAAATGGTGGAAAAAAGGGGTAAAACTTCAAAATGTGACAAGAATCGTTTGGAAAGCTTAAGAATGTGACAAAAAGTGTGAATTGGATCAAAAAAAGGGTAGAGCTTGAAAATTGTGAATTGTGGTAAAAAGGGAATGAAAGCGGGAAGGGGGGGGGGGGTGGTCGGCGAAAAGGGAACAAACTTGAAAATAATGAAAAGTCGTTTAGAAAGATAGGAATATGAGCAAAGTCTGAACATGAATAAAAAGGGGGGCAAAAAAAAGGTAAAACTTCACAAAAAAGTGTGAATGTGGATAAAAAAAAGAACAAAAGGGGGATAAAACGTTAGAACTTGAAAATGCGACATTTCCAATCATTCCAAATTAATGTTGAACTTTTTTGAAGTTTTACACTTTCCTGCCACACTTCCCCTTTCCCACCTCTTTACCACATATACTATCTTTAATGGTATAAATATTCGCAAATATACAATTGTTTTAGCATTTCAAGCAGGGTTCGTATTTTGTGGGTAATGAATTGCCCTGGTTTACCCAGGATAAGCCATTATTATTGCCGTAGGGAATAGGTAGCGATCGTATACCCATTACCCACAGGATATGGGGAAAATAATAGGTAGCTACCCACGAAAATGAGGAATTACCCATCACGATTACCCATTACCCTCAGGGCAATGGGGAAGATAATAGGTAGCTACCCACGAAATAGGGGATTACCCATCATGATTACCCATTACCCTCAGGCAAATTGGGAAAATAATGCGTAGCTTCCCACGAAATGGGGAATTACCCATCACGATTACCCATTACCCTCAGGGAAATAGAGAAAATAATGGGTAACCAATGCTCATTTTTGATCGAAAATATCAAAAAATTAGGAAAAATCTGTATATCTCGGAAACGCGTCCAATTGAAAACTTAACCTGCGTGTTTCTAAGGTGGTTCAATTTGTATGGAAGAATTTTTTTTCCAAAAATCGCCAAATAAGAAACTCGCTAAAATAAAAAAGTGCCTATAACTCGAAAACAGTGCGATCAATCGAAAAAATAATAAAAAATTTACCTCCATACGAGGCTTTAACCAATGGGTGTCTCCAATTTCGATTTATAGGCACCTTTTTATTTTAGCGATTTTCTTATTTTGGCGATTTTTCGAAAGAAAAATTCTTCAATACGAATTGGAGAACTTTATCAAAACCCCGTAGAAACACGTAAAAATTTTTTATTTTTTCGATTGGATACTCCGTTTCCGAGATATAAACATGAGGGCGTTTTAGCGATTTTTTGTTTGAAAATTTTTATTTTTAGCTATTTTTTAAAAAAAAAAAGTGATGCCATATTGGAGACACCCATTGGTTAAAGACAATTATGGAGGTAAAATTTTTATTATTTTGTCGATTGGACGTACCGTTTTCGAGTTATAGCCACTTTTTTATTTTAGCGATTTTCTTATTTTGGCGATTTTTCGAAAAAAAATTCTTCCATACGAATTTGCAACTTTATGAAAACCCCTTAGAAACCCGCAAAAATATAGAGATTTTTCCTAATTTGTTCACATTTTCGATCAAAAATGGGCATGGGTTACTCTGGGTAATCCATTATCCATCGTCCTGGGTAGCTACCCATTATTTTCCCCATTTCCCTGAGGGTAATGGGTAATGGTGAGGGGTAATTCCCCATTTCGTGGATAAATAAATAAATAAATGGTTTACCGTTATATCCCATGTAGGGATTAGGGAGAGCTTCTCACATCCAGTAAGCTGTGCGCGTGCTAGTTTGACACTCACTAGTTGGGACCTACAGTTTTACACCGGTTCCGAACGGTATTTTGAGAAGCTTTTTCAGGTGACCGTCGTCGAAAGAAATTTTAGGTGGTCAGAGCAGGGGTCGAACCCACGTTCTCATGCACAAGAGCCGCGCACACTACCATTGCACCACCGACGGCCGTAGCTACCCATTATTTTCCCGATTGCCCTGAGGGTAATGGGTAATCGTGATGGGTAATTCTTAATTTTCGTGGGTAGCTACCCATTATTTTCCCCATACCCTGTGGGTAATGGGTAAACGTTCATTATACATTCCCCACGACGATGAGTATGGGTTACACGGGGGGGGGGGGGGTAAATACGAACTCTGGTTTCAAGTTTTACGATTCTTTGCACTTTTTACCCCTTGGTCCTTTTTTTACCCACGTACATCATTTTTAAAACATTCTAAACGATTTTTCTCGCATTTTGAAGTTTTACCCTTTCAACCAAATTTTGGCCTGCCTTTAGTAGACTTATTTAATCTTACATTCCAATTTTTAGTCGAACTCAACATCCTTCGAATTTCGTCCACTTTTTATAATTCTGCATTCCCTGATAGACGTAGTAAATAGTACACCTTTCACAACATTCCAATTGATTTTTGTCGTAATTGTCTCTTAAGAATACCCTAAATTGAAAAAGTTTGATATTGAGGAGAAACTGAATTTTTCGGCTCGTGGCTCGAATTACCCCGTGAAAATTTTCGTGCGATGATTTTTTACGATTTTCGGCGAGGATTATGGAGACACGAGTGTCTCGATCAATTTGTTTCATCTTTTGGTCATAAAGCACCATCAAAAACCACTGTAAATTTCTGGTACGAAGAGTTCCAGGATGAATTTCGTGAGGGTCCTCCAACGTCAGTCGTTTTGCAAGAAACGATAGATGCTGTGGGTCAACTGATAAACAAAGACAGACTTGTGACATACCGTGAGATTAAAGCATCGGTGGGCATTAGTATGATAAGCATCAACAAGATATTGCATGTTCATTTGGCCGTAAAAAAGTATTGTTCTCGGTGGATCCCACATAATTTGACGAATGCTCAATAAAAGGCTCGTGTCGATTGGAGCAAAGAAATGTTGAAAAAATACAACCGCAGTAGCTCAAATGTAGCATATAACAAAAGCTGACGAATCATGGATCTATGCATATGAGCCCGAAACAAAACAGCAATCGACCGTATGGGTCTTTAGAGACGAGCTAAATCCAACAAAAGTTCTTCGTTGAAGATTCACATCGAAGCAAATGATAGCATTTTTTTCGGCATAACCGTGGTCACATTGCCTTCAGTGGAACATAGGACCGTCAATTCTGAATGGTATACCACCATCTGTTTGCCAATAGTGTTCCAAGAAATATGGAAAAACAACAAGAGAACATTTTGCATCAGGACAATGCGAGCTCTCATACATTAGCTGAAACAATGGGTTATTTGAGCCCTCAAAATGTCGAATTGATGAGTCGTCCCCCTTACAGGTATGACTTGGCACCCAATGACTTCCTTTTATTGTCTCTCATCAAGAAAAACTGCAAGGTAAAAGTTTTTCGACGCCCGAATCAGCTGTTGATGTATTCGAAACCATGTTTTGAAGGTGTCTCAATCGGAGTCGAAAATCTGCTACGAAAATTAGTTTGAGCGCATGCAAAAGTGTATTGATCTTTATGGAGAATATTTTGGAAAGCAATAAAATCATTTCCAATGATGGATGGTTGTTTTTTTACTTCTGGACCCGAAATATAAATATCAACCGTATATCGGTTTGACTAGAAGCCTTTATTTCGCTACAGGAGCCAACTTAAAAAATGGGATCTAAAGTAGAATTCCCAAATTTCGAAATTCTGAAGTTAAGGTCAGCCTTATACATATCTGTCTATCGTGCCAATAACTTACACTGTTGAACCATAGTTCTCCTGCAGATAAAAAAAAACAGCCGTTACCATAGAGCAATAGATAAAAGTCGTCATCCCTCTCTTTACGTTCTCTGGATGACGACGAGGTAGTAGGTCATTTCATCAAGTTCGAGTTGCTGTTGTATGTTACTCTTCGGTTGCACACACAACGGACAGACATGAAAAGGAATGTGTATTTGCGTTCGATGCAAACAACATAAATCCTAACTTAGCAGTCATTAGTATGAATCAAACAGTATTTAAACTTAGTTTGCTTCAGGGTTTGCTTCTGGTTGCTTCTGGTTACTTATCGCTCTCTCGTAGATCTACTTTGTTTTCTATCAATTTCCTACTTCATAGTCCATCAGCTTTGTCATGGATAACCCCTGGTTGTGGCAACCGATTTTGTCGATTACTATAGCATCCGTTACTTGATAGACAGCCTAATTTGATGGTTGTCACAATCGTAATCTGCTTTAATTCAGTCAAAGCAACCGAGCTTACGGTTGATACATCCCATTATTTTAGGTTGTGATAAAATCTAAATACGGTTACGGCATATTCGTTGATACTAAAATTCTATAGGATAGAAGTACTTGAACAAATGAATTCATTATATTTTTTATGTTTTGTTTTTCATTATGTTGTTGGTGATTTCCATTTATCATATTCTTTATGATTTTGTAAATTTTTGTTTACTTTCATGGTTGGCATATATTTGTGACAAAACAACAAAGTAAACAAAGTCAAAACACGTCTGTTGCCTCGTTATACTACTGCTACTACTCAAATCTATGACGAGGTGGACTAAAAAGAGTTTGACGTTCTCGCAATCACCTCCTCAATACGCATCTTTTGAGACCTCCCCCCTGCCATACTACTAAAAATAATGTTTCCAGTACTCCCTAATGTACATGTTTAAACGGAGTTGGCAAAACAAGGTTAGGTGCGTGCACACGGACAAGAAAATAGTGTAGTCATCATTCATTGATTGATTAGTGTGATTTTTCGGTCTGTTTGACTGACGTTCGTGTTATAGCATGTATGTGTATTGGTTTGACATAACTTTTTTAATTGTTTTTTGAGTTCGCCATGGTGTCAACACGTCGCTCGCAGACAAAACGAATGAAAGCATATTTTTATTGTTATTGAAATTACTTTTCTTTAGTAATTTATGGGCCACAAAATGCAGAGTTTAACAGTCGTAAAAAAATAAATCAAAACATATTTATTGCTTTAATAGGATAAAAACATAATTTGATCCAACATCTTGACAGCGCGAGCGCATAAAACAAATGAGTTCTGGAAGGCAAATGACGTCCTGTATGTGACAAAGTGTCAACTTAGTCGTAGAAGCTGTCCTACACACTACAGCTATGCAAAGTAGTATGGTCAAATCTATTTCCTTCAATATGGACAGTTAAGTTACACGCTGAAAAGTTAGTTTTTTTTGTTATTTGGATGCAAATATAACGTGTTTGTAGTTTTTCGCAAATATGGTATACTTGTGTCCAAACACATTGTGTTCTCTATTCAATATATCATGCTTGTGACCCATTAATTAATAGGTTTAATATATGTATTTGCGACCCCAATTTGGCTTTGTTTATTGAAGACTGCTGAAAACATAAACATGGCAGACAATAATGAAAAATATTCTACAGTTGACGAAAACAGTGTTTGCATACATGTACATTGTACATGGTTCCAGCAATATGTAGCTGGGCCGTTATTGTATATATATATATATATATACTTATAAATATTGAAAAATTCGTTCTTGTTTATTTTGCAAAGTTGACAAGAATTATTTAGGCTACGACGATTCCTTCAAAGAGATTTCTCTACCTTGGAGTATAAAATGGTAAAAAATGTAAAATATTTAAAATATGCTTAGCTGTTTCGTCATTTTATTGACTACTGGCAGAGCATTTTTCACAGACATGTCAGAAAAAATTATTAAATATGGAAGAGAAACAATATCGTCGAAGGTTGCTGTACAACATTTGGAACTGCAATGAAATTGTAGAAATTAAATCGTAAATTGAGCCCTGATCCTCAGCTTAAATTTTCTTTGATCTGCGTCAACACAATAGTGATGATCAGGGGTAAAGTCGATTGGTGTTATCATGTACATTATGGTGTCCCATCAGTAAAAATTTGGGTTCGCTCAAGCTTTATTTGAAAGTTTAAAGGGAAACATATTTTTGAGATTGTTTCTCAGATTCTACGGAAGAGGTTTAGAGGTGGCGCAAGAGGAATTTCCCCAAAAATTCGGGTATTATGGACATTTTTTGATTTTTACTTAAAACTCGGTCAATAGCCACGATTTTCTTAGATTGTAAGTCAACATTTTTAAAGCAAGACGATCAAACTTTTATTGGTTATGCATAAACTCCCAGTTTTGGCAACGATTTTGTTCAATAAGTTACCACGTATTAAATTTTTTCGAAAATTTTTGATACATTTTGTAAATAGCGCTATATATCTTTTAAAATTCCAATTCAAATTTAAAAAAAAAACTACTGATGCACTTTAAAAGACGGACGGAAAAAATTTGTGGTTACTATTCCAGAGTTATACCTTTTTAAAGCCTTTCACCCATTGTACGAAACTAATAATATTATAAACTGTTTGCCATTTTTGCTTCGGATTTGTTTTAAATTTATATGAAAATTTAAAATACTAATGATACACTTTAAAAATGGATAAATTCCAAGCAATTTTGTAAAAATTTGTAAATTTTGTAAAATTTTGTAAAAAAAAATGTTGAATTTGCAATTACTGTTTCAGAGTTATGCCATTTCAAAACTTTTTATCCATTGTATGAAACTAATAATATTATCAAGTGTTGGCCATTTTTGCATCGGATGTGCTTTAAACATTGTACTATTGAAAAAATATACTTGTGCTAAATAACGACAGAGAATTACATGCGGTAAAAAAACGGCCCCGGCAACATATTGCAGGAACCATATGTATGATTGCAAGCAGTGTGGTTGAAAATGTGACTTTGTTTGTTGAAAATTGCTGAAAAAACCTGAGAGACAACAAAGAAAATAAGGCATCAGGTTTTCAAGTCATGAAAAGAATGCTTGCAAACATATATATGGTTCCAGCAATATGTTGCTGGGACCGTTTTTTTCTGCGTGTGACTCCTTGCCGTTACTTTGCGCATGTAGATCTTTTCATTAATACAACGTTTAAAGCAAATTCGATGCAAAAATGGCAAACAGTTTATAATATAATTAGTTGCACGCAATAGGTAAAGAGATTTAAAATGGCATAACTCTTGACCAGTAACTGAAAATTTGAAATCTGTTTCACAAAATTGCTTTGAATTTATCCGTCTTTAAAAGTGCATCATTAGTGTTTAAAATTTTCAGAGAAATTTAAAGCAAATCCGATGCAAAAATGGCAAACAGTTTATAATATTATTAGTTTCATACAATGGATAAAGAGTTTTGAAATGGCATAACTCTGAAACAGTAATTGCAAATTCAAAATCTTTTTCTACAAAATTGCTTGGAATTTATCTGTCTTTAAAAGTGCATCATTAGTGTTTAAAATTTTCAGAGAAATTTAAAGCACATCCGATGCAAAAATGGCAAACAGTTTATAATATTATTAGATTCATACAACGGGTAAAGAGATTTAAAATGGCATAACTCTAGAGCAGTAACTGCAAATTCAAAATCTTTTTCTACGAAATTGCTTGGAATTTATTCCTCTTTCAAAGTGCAATATTAGTGTTTTAAAGCTTAACAAAAATTTAAAGCAAATCCGATGCTAAAATGGCAAACAGCTTATAATATTATTAGTTTCATACAATGTGTAAAGAGATTTAAAATTGAATAAATCTTGACTAGTAACTGCAAATTCAAAATTTTTTTCTACAAAATTGCTTAGAATTTATCGGTCTTTTAAAATGTATCATTAGATTTTTTAAATTCTGATAGAAATTTTAAAACTTATAAAGCGTTATTTAGAAAATTTTCCAAAATTTACGATACAATTTAATGCTGCTAACTTATTGAAAAATTATTGCCAAAACTGGTGGTTTATGCATATACAATATAGTTTTGTACGTTTTTCTTTAAAATTGTTGTAGAATTGCAAACTAAGAAAATCGTGTTTATAGACTGAGCTTTAAGTAAAATCCAAAAATTCCGGAATACCCGATTTTTGGTTTACTTCGATTTGCGCTACCCCCAAAACCTCTTCCGAAAAATCTAGAAAAAAATCTTAAAAATACTTTACCTTATAAGCTTTCTAATTAAGCTTGAGCAACCATGAAAATCGAAAAAGAAAATTTTTTGGGACACTCAAATGTAAATTCAAAATTTGTTAGTATTCTTGATGGCCTAAATCCACTGTCACATATGTAATTTCTCCGAATCATTTTCAGGTGTTCTACAAGAAAGTAAATCAAATGGAAGTTTGATTACTTTTCTTTTTTACTTTTGCTTTTCATGTTTTATGTTTTAGAATTTACATTTCGCCGTGAGTTTTAATGAGAAATCTTTTTGCCAATCAGGTTAATCCTTTGTTTCGAAATTATGCCATTTCATAAAGAAGTAATAATATTACCGTTGAAGAAGACAATGTCCTGCCAGACAAAATACATTAAATCTTATGCTCAATTATCTGGTAGTAAGTTGTGTAAAGATTCGATGTTTACTCATGTATGGTGGAACTAAACGAGCGATGAAATCTGAAAGGAGGGTGACATGAAAAAGAGGCCTAAACAAAATCAAAAGAGAAATTGTAAGACAAAAATATGAAAAATGAACCAAACTCAAAATCACGCGAAATATATGAAAAATTACTTAAAAAGAAAACAAAAATTTTTCCCAAATATTAATGAAAAATTTTCCACGTGGTATAAGGAAAATCGCCCAAAAATATGTGCAAATAGTTCATATGAAAAATCGCCCATTTTCTATGTAACAAAATAAAGAAATTATTCCTTAGAAAAATCGCCCACTTCTGTTGCTAGAGAAATAGATTTCTCGTAGCAAATTACCTGAAGATCGCTTTTCACAAGTTCAATAATATTATTTCCTATAATTTTATTTCATGTAGACAATGTGGAAGTCTGAACAATTTCTTCACCACACGCAGAGAAGTGATTCGTTGTCACAACTATATTTGCAGGCAACTAAAATTTGGTGGTTCCTTGGACTACCACATTATTCAGTTGTGATTACCAATAATTGTGTTCCATATCACCAAATGTTGTGCATATCAATTGATTTGTAATTCAGTTTTTCTTGCAAAAACTTAAATATTTATTTTACTTCGTAACAATAAATAAATATGATCTGTTAATCGGGTTTTAGTTCTAGCAATCAAATTATCCAGCGGTGGTGATTATTCTATTTGTTGAATCATCGAAAAATTTAAAAACTATGCTATGCAAATTATTTGAATTTAATGGCTGTTACAAATATTGCTTGATGCCTTATCCATATAATGCCATATCATAGAAGAATTCTTTGGAAAAAAACTAAAAAAAAATATTTTTTGTTATTGTATTAAAATTGTGTACTTACATTTTATATATAAATATAATATATCACGAGTTCCAAGTAAAAGTAATCCTCACTTCTAAAAAATTAAACCAATAGAGGAGGTAGGAAAGCGTATCTAGCTTATTCGTTTGATTCCCAGAGACATAAAATGAGATGACTTATTCAGAATAACGGTACTTTGTGTCATTGTTCTTGGGTATTTGTTTAGTGAGTATATTTCGTTCAAAATGTTTAGTTCTGTGATGATATTTGCGGTGTCCGTACTCATCACGTCGTGCAAAGAGGTTAGATTGTTTTAATCGTTATTAATTTGTTAATGTGTTCTAAATAGTTATCAGCAACATTGATGGGTAAGTAATTTGTAATGATGGAAATAAAAGTTAAATACTTGATGAATATTTTTGTGTTACATGTACGTTGCCCAAAGTCATTAAGTTTTAATAACACCTAAACTACAATAAATTTGTTGGTAAATTTTACCGTTACTTGTGGATATCGTGTTAAACAAATATATTTTTTAATAACTTTTGCTGGGTTTTTATTGAAAACGAAAATATGAGTGTAGTACATGTTACACCTTCATATAACCCCTTACTTGGTACGACGTATTATGAATTCGTATGTGTTCTTTACATTTTAGAAAACGGGTGGGGGAAAAGAAAGAATGAAACGATAGCGACAGAAATTGCGAGAAAATAGCACAAAATGGTTGGAGCACAAAAAAAGGAACGCGAAAAAATAAATTAATATAGACAAAAAGTGAAAAATTTGGAAACAAAAAACCCAATAAGAAAAGTGACAACTATAAAACAAAAACAGAAAAATGCTGAGAGAATGCATCAATATAGAGCTACTCAAAAATAGAAAATGGAACATCCAGTATCAAATAACCCACCTTATAAAAGAAAATAATCGCTTTATAAGGCAGTGAGACCCGTACAAAACGTTTTACCAATGAAAATTATCAAGAAGCGAGCGGTACTAAAACAGCTTTGCAAAGAATTTAATCCTGAAATTGCTTCCGAAATTTGTAAAAAAGAAAACCAAAACAAAAAAAATTTCAAGAAAGTTCATTTCAGCGTCCTATTCGTATTCAGCTCTTCGTCTCGCTTCAAACACAGTCCCGAAGCGAACAATTTTTATCTACGAAGAGGCACGTTGGGCTGAGCTCAACAATTTTTATCAGCATTTTAACTGGAAGCTTTGTTTTCTGGACAATGACATAGATGCTGCTGCTGAAATGATCGAGAAGACAATTTTGATTGGTATGAATTCATTCATTCCGACGAAAATTATTTCGGTTAAACCATCGGAAAAAAGTTGGTGTAACCAGACATGCAAGAATGCTGTCAGATCCAAAGAGGACGCGTTCAGAGACTGGCGTTCTAATAAAAACGTTGATACTGAACTGCTACGCAAACAGGCAAGATCCAAGTGTGCCAAAGTACTTCGACGCGAAAAGTTTCTTCACGAACATTCGTACTAAAGTTCTTTCTTTCCCTAGTGGAAGTAAGAACTTTTGGTCATTTGCAAGAAGAATAAAGGATAGTTCTTCCTCTATCCCAACTCTTCTTAAAGATGACATAACATTCACTGAACCGGTTGATAAAGCTAACCTCTTGGCTGAAATGTTTGCAAGGAACTCTTCCTTGCCGGATAGCAATCAACCACTCCCCGTGATCAATTACGTATCTTGTTCCATGCCCAAGATATTTTTTCGAACGAGAGGAGTTAGAAAGGTTCTTGCGAATCTCGTCGTAGGTAAATCCCCGGGCCCGGATGGCATATCTGCACTGGTCTTGAGTAGGTGCTCTTCGACACTGGCGTGTCCACTGCGCAATCTTTTCAACCTTGCATACCGTGCCGGAGTCTTCCCGGCGCGTTGGAAGATTGCTAATGTCCAGCCAATCCCTAAAAAAGGTGATGCAAGTAACCCTTCAAATTACCGCCCAATTGCAATTTGTTCTGCGCTCTCGAAGGTTATGGACAGTATGGTTAACCACCATCTAGTGAAGTATCTTGAGTCCAATGACCTTCTTAATGATCGGCAGTGTGGCTTCCGTAGAATGAGATCTACTGGAGACCTGATGGCGTTCCTTTCGGAACAGTGGAGTCGATCCTTCCACCGGCTTGGTGAGAGTAATGTAGTGGCTCTTGATATTTCCAAGGCCTTTGACAGAGTATGGCACGATGCACTCTTGTCAAAGCTCGCTGCTTTTGGTGTCGGACAGCCAAAATTTAAACGACATTTCTTTATCAATAACATTCAGAGAGAACATTTAAAACTTTGAAGATCACAATTACTGAAGATGAAGTGATAATTCAA
Source organism: Phaonia tiefii (assembly GCA_963931995.1). Classification (NCBI taxonomy): domain Eukaryota; kingdom Metazoa; phylum Arthropoda; class Insecta; order Diptera; family Muscidae; genus Phaonia; species Phaonia tiefii. Next base: position 211,180,496 of record OZ008370.1, on the reverse strand, counting down.
ATTGACTTCGCAGAGAATTTTGCAATATTTCAGCAATATGAAGTGCAGGCTGCCCATTTTTCCTACGAACAAGTCACAGTATTCTCTGCTTGTATTTGGACCAAAACTCGAACTCTTTCAATAGCTATTATATGCAATGACTTAAGTCACGACAAGTACTGTGTTTGGAAGTTTTTGAAAACAATTTTGGACTACATTAGATCAGAAGTCGCCACATTCAAGAGATGCCATATTTTTTCCGATGGATGTGCATCCCAATTTAAAACTAAATTCATCTTATCAAGTCTGATTAAGTTAGAATTGAAATGTAATAAGAATAATACCTGGTCGTTTTTTGACACATCACATGGCAAGGGTGCTGTTGACGGTATAGGAGCCACGGTAAAGAGAACAGTGTGGACGAAAAAAAAAACAAAACGAATAACAATTAGAAATGCAGAAGATTTTGCAAATAGTGCAGCAGTCAAATTAAAAAATATTAAAATATTTTATATAAGCAAAGAAAGTATAGTCGAATCTCGCAGTGCCTTAAATCCAATATGGGAGCATATTCGACTACCTGGAATCCCCAATCTACAGTTGCAGCACTTTTTGGAAATTTCACAAAGTCGGGTACTGTCTCGCCTCACATACAAATCAACCCACTACGAAATAACTGAATACACCAATTATCTGTGTACCTACATACAACAATATGGACTTCAATTTGTTTTCTAATAGTTTTCTTTTTTTGTTAAACAGTTTTTATTAAAGTGAAATAAATAAACAAAAATAAAAGTGAAAATGAAATAAAATCAAGAAGCGTTTCTTCATTACATGTTCTCCAGGTTATACTGAGTAATTGTACGTGACCCCTGTTACATGTACGTTGCCCTGTAAATTATTAAAAAAAAAATATTTTACCATTGATGCTTTTTCAATTTTGTCGCTACAAAAGTACTTCACAATCATCTTTTGTAACTGGGAAAAAAATATGTTCTTTAGTTGTAAGCAATTCGCAGAAATTTTAACTAGAAGTTAATACAAAATTTCATATGTCAAATTTTTGTAACATGTACGTTGCCCATATTTTGTACATAATCTTCGATGTTGATAATGCAATTGATGAAACTTTTATTAATTTTAAATGATGACTTGATTTGACTTGCAAAAATTGTGAAAGAAATTTTGGCAAAGAATATTTTGTTAGGGAATTCTGGCAAAATAATTCGCAAGCTGTAATTGTACGTTGCCTGGAATTCATGATATATTACTTGCAACCAGGTTTTGTATTTCGAGGGTAATGGGTTACCCTGGGCAACCCATCCCCATTTTTTGATCGTAGATATGAAAAAATTATAAAATATATCTATATCTGTTAAACGGAGTATAGAGTCGAATTAATATTTCATTTAATTAAATAAAGTGGTATGGAATTTGTATTTTTTAAAAAATCGCCAAAATGAGAAAATCGCTAAAATAAAAAAATGGTTATAACTCGGAATCGGTCCAATCGCAAACATAATAATTAGTTATTTTTCGATTGGACCCTGCGTTTTCCAGATATTGGCCCAAGGTCGTTCTAGCGATTTTATTTTCGATCATTTTTTGGTTAACGCCTCATGCGGAGTTAAAAAATTTATTATTTTTGCGATTGGACTCACGGTTCCCAAGTTATAGCAATTTTTTTAATTTTAACGATTTTCTTATTGTGGATAAACAATTCTTCCATACGAGGCTTTAATACGGCATCACCTTTGTTTTTAAAATAAATCGCTAAAAGTAAAATTATCCTAACAAAAAATTGATTTTTGTTCGAACGTCATTATGTCTATATTTCGGAAACGGAGTGTTCACCAATTTTTCCGGGGTTATATTTGGGTGAAACAGTGGTCGGAAACGGTGCGTTCAAACGAAAAACTAATATATTTGTTATCCCTATGGGAGTCTTTAACCAATGGATCCGTTAAACTAAAATTTTGTAAATGAAAATCACATGAAATGTCAGGAGACACCCGGTTGGAACGAAGTTCCGTTCGCTGTAAATTATATACTAGTTAGTTCCAACACGCCTAAGTCGCCCTTTGAAAAATACGATAATTTAAATGGCTCTTGAAGAAAAGATGCTTTCTGTAAAGTGATAATTTTTTTTTCTAATTTTTTTTTTGTAAGAATATTTCGAAACTAAACGAGTCCTTAGGTAAGGCGACACCTTATCGTGCAATCTCTTTAACATCTTAATGGAGATCATTATGAGAAAACCTGTAGTCAGCATGAATAAAACCATCAGCAGCAAAAGTCACATGCTGCTCGCGTATGCTGATGAAGTAAATGTCATTGGGCGCATAATTAGAGAAGTTACTGCGGTGTTTTCGAGAATTGAGAAGAAGTCAGCAAAAGTGGGTTTGACTGTAAATGAGGACAAGACAAAATTAATGGTTTCAACGAGCAGGGTATTCACGCGATTCGACCAAAGCGTGAACTTTGATAACCGTTATAATTTCGAGATGTTGGACGAATTTATATATCTAGGATCTGCCGTAAACAAAAACAATAACGTCAGTCTTGAGATCAAGCGGAGAATTGTGGTTGCGAATAAATGTTATTTTGGACTAAGCAAGCACTTTAGAGATAACGAACTCTATCGAGTAACAAACGTCAAGCTATACCAGGCTCTCAGACAACCTGCTCTGAAAAATACTCGGAAAAATGTGTGCCCCTGTTATGCACAACGGCGAGTATCGGCAACGCATAGACCATAAGCTGTATGAGCTATACCCATGTTAGTAGAATGAATGAAGACGAACCAGCTCGAAGGGTTTTCGAAAACGAACTCGATTGAAGACGACATATAGGAAGACCAACACTTCGGTGAAGGGATCTGGTTGACGAACCCCTGCGTACATTTGGTATTACGTACTGGAGAGTTAAGGCGAAAGATCGGACTGGTTGGCGAAGTATGTGATCTTCGTTTGGAAGGTCCTTGCCCCCTCGGGGTTGTTCGAGACCGGATAAGTAAGTAAGTAAAGCTCAACGCCTACAATTTGCTAAGGAGACAAGGCATGGTCAGACAAATGGTCGAAATTGGCGTTTTCCGAGGAAAAAAAATTAATATGGGTGAACTAGGTGGATACAACTACACGTAAAGAAAAAACTTGTTCCTCCCAAATGAAGTCTGAGATAACTGAAGTTCGTTTGGGGACTGTAGTTGGATGAGACATGTCATTTCGTTTGGGACAACCGAAAAATGTTTGCAGCAAACGAGTTATGAAAAATATAAGCTGAAAAAAACGTTTTCGAGAAACGAAAAACCGTTCCACCAACTGTTCGTTCGGTTACAGCAACCGAGTTATAATTAAAACTTTTATTTATGGCTTGCATAAGCTCTTTTTTGTTTAAATTTCCAACTTTTATGATTTTGGTTTTACCCATAAAATTTGTTTTAAAAATAGTTCGAATTTTTGTCTATTTTCTAACTGTCTACTTACACGTCTGTCTCGCCTTACATTCAAATAGCAACTAAAAGCGCAGCAAACTACAACGCGTCAATTGTCCATCCACGTTATATTAACAAGGTAGAGGCATTAGAGTGTGTGATCACTTTTATGTGTATGCATGAGTGTGTATGCCAAGCGAGTGGATAACACTGTGGTGTAGACAGTCGACAGAATGAGAAAAATTTACGTTCTTCGTTATCTTTACTGTCATTAGAAAAATGGCTAATTTCAGTTTTCGCAAGCGTTTTTTAAATTTGCGGCAACTGTAATTTTGTATGCAAATATAACTTGATTTGTAGCTTGTCGCAAATATACTATGCTTGTGCCCAAACACATTGTGATTGCTATTCAATATGGCATGTTTAATAAACAATGATTAGTAGGCGATAATATATGGTTTTGAGACTCAAAAGTGGTTTTGTGTGTTGAAAAAAGCTAAGAACAAAAACGAGACAGACAATAATGAAACAAAGAGGCAGCAGATCTGCAATTTACGAAAACAATGCTTGCAAACATGTACTTGTTTTCTGCAATATGTTGCTGGGGTCATTATTTTTCAGCATGCAGGGTCTTTGTAGTAGTCAATGCCTGACCGTATTTTGAAGTTATCTCCAAAAAAAAATTAATATATTACTTTGTCTAATTTTTAATTTCTCCTTATTCAAGTGATACATTCAAAAACCACTAATTTATTAAAAATGTGGTTAAAACAAAAAACTATTTTTTAAAAAAAAAGAAGAACAAAATTTTTTTAATTTTGCTACATAAATTGTAAGATCATAGACTTTATTCGCAATGAATTTCATAATTCTCCTCTACTAAGTTTAAATAATATGCACGTAAAAGGATCGAAAAATATAATTCCCTATTTAAGTTATTCGCAGTGTAAACACCTGAAAGCGAAAGTACCTTTAACAAATTCAATTTTATAAAACCAGTATTCTCCAATTGTTTTCTAAGTCAATCTAAAGTTGCCATATGAAACTGGCGTCCCAGGGACATTTTAAGTTTTCAAGCGGTATGTTTTTCCTCACTAAATCTTTGGACTTCTATGAAGACAACAGAGAACACCATATCCAGTGAGTAGGGCGTAACATCCAGGTACAAACATTAACTGCCCCGAAGTTACACCCCAAATGCAAAATATAAATACGCACTAAATTATGCAGGAGACAACAAAAACACATTATGGGGTGCTGTTTAATTTTTTGGCTCATAACTTCATTTCTTAAATTTCTGCATTATTTCATTATGAAGTTACACCCCAAAGCTGAAAACGAAAGTAGACCCCAAAACACACTCAGAGGCCTTGTTTTATTTATCGTTGTGGTATTTGTTCACACTTTGAGGCGATTTGTCATTGGGGAGAATTTTTTTGGGGTCTGTTTTCATTTCGATGGTTTGGGCAGTAGCTTCTTAGGGTTTAGCTTCCTAACGCCTTGAAATATGCCTTAAAACAACTTTGTTGATATTGTGCAACATTAGAAACCCAGACGAGTTAACACTTTTTAATAGGTCCTTTTGTTCTATGTTCTTGAATGTTTTTAATGAAATTCATTTATTTGTCTCCACAATTCTAAACATTCAGTTCCCCATCTTTGACCAGCCAGCCAGCACTGTACGATGTGGAGGTTACGTTCTGCTATAAACCAAAAAGTTTGCTAATGCTTACACATTTATACTCTTCAAAATCTTAAAATCTACGAAATCGACACAGTTTTTTTTATTTAACTCATTAAAATGGTAATCAATTTCATCGCCTAATTTAGGTGTCATACAAAAAATTGCACAGTTGACAAAAAGCTAGTTAAGGATTTCTGGTTTTTCGTTTTCTTTTCGCTAAAATCAAATAGAACAACTTTGGTCCTTGAAATTCAGTTTAATGGTCAACATCATTGATTAACTTTCTAAGATGTTTCGTTCTTTTGGTCGTCTTTTACTCCTGCAGACAAATTTATTTGATTTCGAGGGCTCGTATTACGTTTAATTGTATTCAGTATATTAATGTCCAAAAAAATATAGATACACTCAAAGGAAAACAACAGCTAAATTTGAGTTCCAAATCAACTTAAACTAAGGAAAATTGAACATCGTACGTATACACGTATATTTGAGTTCAAATTAAGATCCTTTTTTCCTAAGATTTATGAAACCATATGTCCTTAAATCAAGGAAATACATCGTTAAACAAAGTTCAAATTTCACTAAATTCAGTAAACCTGTTTCTAAAAATAAATTCTTTACTTTTATTAGTAGTCAATAGTCGACCTCAAGAGGTCAGATGCCTAAACAGACAAATAAAACGAATTTTAACCTATTTTTCCAACTGGTTCTATCAGTCGGCTTTTCACGCCAGTTGCTAACACCAAGGATACTGAGGGATTCTTCGCCTGGTCTTTCCATCGGAGTCTTGGTCGTCCTCTATTCCTGCTTCCGTCGGGTACGATATCGAAAACCTTTCGCACTGGATGATCTTCGTCGATTCTGATAACATGGCCTTGCCAAAGCTATTGGCCTAATTTGATTCGCCGATTTATGGTCATATTTTTATTTTAGGGATTTGCATATTTTGGCGATTTTTGGAATGAATTGGTTCACGTTATAGAACCACCTTATAAACTCTCAAAATTTGGTTATTTTTTCGATAGGATGCTCAGTTTTCGAGTTAAAGAATTTTTCTAAATTTTTCATATTTTCAATCAAATATGAGTCAGGCCACGTGAGGCGGAACTAGTGGTCTTTAAATTTGAAAATTATATACTCAAATCGAAAGTGTATGACAAGACATAAAAGCTGTAAAAATATTTTGTTGTAATTCCTTCGTTTGTTGTTGTTGTAAAACAAAACATATCAGAAATTTTCATATATAATGCCTTTGGGGCCTTTTTTAAAATATCATAACTCAGAGACTAAAGAAGATAACTGAAAAAAATTTTTTTTCGTGGATTAGGAATATATTTAACTTTATTTTAAAAAATAAAAAAAAAAATATACACTGAAAAAAAAATGTATGTAAATCACATTTCCCTAAACTATGTCGGTTTGTGAACTGTTCTCAATCGATGTTAATTATTACTCTACCCTAGAAAGACGGCAAATTTCATAAGCTTTCAGGAAATGTATTAAAAAGCATGTAGAATCATGTACTTTCAAAGTTATGATCATTTTTGTGACCACACCTCTTCACACTTATATGAAAATGCAAGCAAAACTCGAGCGCAAGTACAAAATGATTTTGTGTTGTGTTTTTTCTTATTTGCTTTCTTGTTTCTTTCTTTGCCAAAAAAACAACAACATTCAACAGCAACTGTTTTTACAAAATGATTTTGTGTTGTGTTTTTTCTTATTTGCCTTCTTGTTTCTTTCTTTGTCAAAAAACAACAACAGTCAACAGTAACTGTTTTTATTTTTTTCTTGCGAGTTAATTGAAGCTTTTACGCGTGGAGAAAATTAAATTTATTGAATTCTTAAAAGAATAATTGAAACCGTGCATATATTTAAAAAAAATAAAATGGGAAAAGTGAACACTTGTTGCAATCCTTTTGGCAAAAAATCCCACAAATCAGTAAGGAAAAACCTTTATTGCATCGATTTAAACAGCAGCTCATTGTTTGAAGACTTTATTGGATTATATATTTGCAATTCTTGTCGGGTGGATTTTTATAAAAAAAAAACAGAAGCTGATGAAAATGATTCTGTTGATGATGCTCTATCAAACGTTTCATTTGATTTAGAAGAAGTCGATTACAAAAGCAAGACATCAGACATATTTATACGAAATGTGAAAAGATCATTAAAACAAGCGAAAACCTTCCATGCTAACGTTCAGATTTTGTCTGTTTTGCCGAACAATTTTAGTAATTATAAAATTCGAAAAATTTTCAACGTTTCAAACCACTTGGCATCACGTTCAAAAAAAGCAAAAAACAACTTTGGTTTAGCTCCGTTTCCAATGAAAAGGATTGGTAGAAAACTTCCGCAGTCAACAATAGAACTCGTCAAAAAATTTTATATGTCTGATGAAATAAGCAGAATAATGCCTGGAATGAAGGACTGTCTCTCAATAAAAACTTCAAATGGGCGTGAACTAATGCAAAAGCGACTTTTGCTATTTGACTTGACAGAAATATTTAAAAAATTCAAGTTGGAGTACTCTCAAATAAAGATTGGATTGTCGAAATTTAAAGCGTTGCGCCCTCGCCAGTGTGTTTCTGCCGGACAAAGCGGTACACATAATGTTTGTGTATGCAAAATACACCAAAATGTTGAGCTGAAAATCCAAGGACTGCAAAAGGCTTTTAAGAAAAAAAATTTAGTTTTCAACGAAAAGACTGAGCAATTTTTAAAAAGCTGCGTCTGTCATAGTCCATCGAATGACTGTTTCCTCCTTAAGTGTGAACAATGTCCCGGTGTTGATTTAGTCAAGCAAAACCTTTGTACTCGGTTAGAGGAAGCAAGTATTGAAGTTGTGAAATTTAGTAGTTGGTGTAGTACTGATCGGTAAGGTTCGCGTTACTAAGAACGGTATTTTTGCAATAATTTTTAAATTCTTCCATTTACAATTTAGGTCAGCAATTATAGAAAAATCCGAGTCATACTCCGCGTTTGTGGTTGGTTTAATAGATGATTTAAAAACCCTCATCACGCATGATTTTCTTGCAAAATCGCAAGCAAAATTTTTTGCTGAATCTAAAAACACTGCTGCAGATGGAGAGTTTATAGTTTGCTTGGACTTCGCAGAAAATTACGCATTTGCGATTCAAAACGCAATTCAATCGTTCCATTGGGCCAACACACAAGCCACAGTACACCCATATGTGGTGTATTATCGAAGCAATGATCAAATCAGCCATCGGAGTTTTGTTATTATTTCCGAAAAGTTATCGCACGATGCACACAGTGTACATTTATTCAACAAAAAACTTGTAAATTACCTTAAAGTGAATTTTGGAGAGAGCTCAGTAAAAAAAATTATTTATTTCTCTGACGGGGCAGGGTCCCAATACAAAAATAAATATAATTTTTTTAACTTGGTCCAGCAAAAAATTGAAAGTAACGTAGAGTGTGAATGGAACTTTTTTGCATCTTCACACGGAAAAGGAGCATGTGATGGGGTAGGAGGCATGGTCAAAAGGCAAGCATTTAGAGCCAGCTTGCAACGTGCTGACAACAATTTCATAAAATCACCGCATGATCTATTTCTTTGGGCCAAAAGCTTTTTTCGTAACATCGATTTCGAATTTTGCACCCTCGATGAACACGAAAATGATGAAAAAAATAATGCAAAGCGATTTGCCAATGCCGTCACAATAAAAAATACGAGAAACTTCCACCAGTTCGTTCCTATAAATGAATACACCATTCGGTGCAAAATCTTTTCGAAAAGCGATGTATATGTGGATAGCCGTATAGAAAAGTCGATAAACATGTGATTTATAGCATTGATGTACTTTTATACTGAATTTTTTTTTATTATTTTTAGAATTTAAATCTTTAGTTTTGACTTTGAATTTTTTTTCTTTTCAAACCATTTAGAAATTTTTTGTTAAAAGAAATCAACAAATTTATGTTTTTTTGTTACGTATCAAGTTAAGTTCTCTTATAATAAAAAAGAAAGCAAATAAGAAAAAACACAACACAAAATCATTTTGTACTTGCGCTCGAGTTTTGCTTGCATTTTCATATAAGTGTGAAGAGGTGTGGTCACAAAAATGATCATAACTTTGAAAGTACATGATTCTACACGCTTTTTAATACATTTCCTGAAAGCTTATGAAATTTGCCGTCTTTCTAGGGTAGAGTAATAATTAACATCGATTGAGAACAGTTCACAAACCGACATAGTTTAGGGAAATGTGATTTACATACATTTTTTTTTCAGTGTATATTTTTTTTTTATTTTTTAAAATAAAGTTAAATATATTCCTAATCCACGAAAAAAAATTTTTTTCAGTTATCTTCTTTAGTCTCTGAGTTATGATATTTTAAAAAAGGCCCCAAAGGCATTATATATGAAAATTTCTGATATGTTTTGTTTTACAACAACAACAAACGAAGGAATTACAACAAAATATTTTTACAGCTTTTATGTCTTGTCATACACTTTCGATTTGAGTATATAATTTTCAAATTTAAAGACCACTAGTTCCGCCTCACGTGGCCTGACTCATATAGGGATGACTTACCCTGGGTAAGCCATTGCACAACGCCCATTGGTAACGCGTACAGGTAATGTCTTAAGACACCACATATCCATTGCCATGTGCAATGGGTAATTCTCCATCGTCGTGGGTAACTACGCATTATTTTCCCCATACACTATGGGTATTGGGTACACGGTGGTTATCCATTCCCCACGGCAATGTGTATCTTAAATATTGTAGATAGCTCATGGGTATCACGAGTTTTTGTTCTTTTACCTCAATGTAGTGGCAAATCTTGAATCTCTTCGGTTTTATCCACAGCCCAAATATGTAATTTTTGCCTATGTGCCTTTTCTCTGAATTATCTTAGGGTTAAAAACTGTAGATCTTCGTTCAGAAATAATTTGTAGAGACTGTGAAGGCCTAAGACTTTTGCTGACGAAATGGGAGTGCCAACAGAGCTAATTTAAATTTGGCAAATGCCAGTTCTGTAAAAATACTACACAAAGTTGGCATTTAGCACCACGATTCCCTCATTCACTATTGTCATTTCTATCGAGTAATCCTAAAACTTGCGCATAGGCTTGAAAAGTTATAATATTACCCCGCGAACCTGATAATATTACCCCTCTCACACTGACTAAAAAAAAATTAAATGAGATGCCAGTGGACCGTGGAACGAAATTCATTTCGCTATACTAATATATTATGTACAAATTTACCTAAGGCACTTTTGGTAAAATGATAAACTTTTTTTATAGAGTAATTTTTTTTTTAAAAATGATATTTTTAGGACCGTTTTATAAGAATATGTATGTGTTATACTTTCCCGAAAAGGTCCGCTTTTAAAGATAGGTACTTCTTTTATTAAAAGCTAATGTTTTTTTTAAGATAAGGTAATATTTTTAAGAAGAAGTACTTTCCGGAAGAAAAAGCCATAAAAGTATGATTTTTTTATAAATACGAGCTTTTATTAAGAACAGGTACTTTTTAACAAGTGGTACTCTAGGAAAAGGTTATTTTTTTAATAAAATGTACTCATTTTCAGAAAGACTACTTATCTCAAGAAGAGAAAAGAAAATACATTATTTTATTTTTAAGAAAATGTACTTTTAAGAAAAAGAATTTTTGTAAGAAAAGTTATTTTTTAGGAAAAGGTATTTTTTTGAAGAAACGGTTTTGTTAGGAATCGGATGTTTTTTAGAATTTGTCTTTTCCCAACAATAGGTACATTTACAAGAATTGGTAGTTATCCCAATAAAAGTTATTTTGTTTCATCAAAGAGGCACTTTTTATCAAAAAGGTATTTTTTAAGAAAAGGCAATTTGTTGTAAGAAAATTTACTTTTTTAAGAAAAGGTACTTATTTAAATAAAAAAATACTTTTTTTTAAGGTAAGATACTTTTTATATGAAAACTTACTTTTTGTAAGCAAAGGCACTTCTTTAAGGATAAGGTAGTTCTTTTAAGAAAATTTATTTTTTTTAAGAATACGAATAAGTATTTTTTTTTTGACAAGATATCCTTTTTTAAGAAAAGACACTTATTTAAGAAATGTTATTTTTTTTAAACTTCTTTCACTTTGGCCTATCTAAATTTATTTTTTATTGAAGCTACAATATATACTAAATATTAGCTCCGCCTAGAAAACTTCCCGTTAAACAAGATATTTCCCAACATATGCTAGTCTGGACACAAACCAAAGCAAAAGTATCCAGTATAGTTGAAAATACTGGGTTGTATCATAATAGTGTTAAACTAAATTGTTTAATTATACCCTCACCATAGGATGGGGGTATATATCATTTAATACGTAAAAAATGTAACACATAGAAGGAACAAAATGAGACCCTTAGCATCTTTGTACGAAATTCGTTGTAGGACTTTTTAAGACGTTTGAGCCATTTCCGTCTGTCTGCCTGTCTGGGTGGCTGGTCAACACGATAACTGCCGTAAATCTTTACAGATCACAATGAAATTTTGTCAGTGACTGTTATTTGCCAGTATTGAGTTTGGGATTGAAATTGGGCGCTTTGACCACGCCCCTTCTGGTACCTCCCATACAAATCGCCAAAATTTAGCACAAAATCATATTTCTTTCAAACCTTTCTTCCTGGTAGATGTGACTAGGTTCAACTCTCACACCGGGTAATAATCTGTAAACGCCTACTTAACTGGAGAAAATGGGCGAGATTGTCACGCCCATTCTAGTACCTCCCATACAATCCGATAAATCGCGTGAAACACTTCCGACCTTAACGAATTTAGGTATAAGGCTTCACGTTATAAAAAGCTAATCACCGATTAAAACAAGGGTGACTTTGCCACGCCCATTATGGTACCTGCCATACAAAAATTTGTTTGGGCGTCTGGTTGTTCGGCATGAGAAATCCCGCAAGACCAAACCAATGTTTGTAGTAGTCAGTATTTAGCCAAATAAAGCTCTCCTATAGAAAATGAGCTGTTTTGCCACATCCATTCTGGTACCTCCCATATACAAGTTGGGCGGATGACCGGTTGATCGACACGATAACTTTCGTAAACTACTACCGATCTTAATAAAATTCGGTACTAGGCAATATTTTGGTAAAAGCTACTGTTTAACAAATAACTGACTATTGTGCCACGCCCAGTTTCGTACATCCCATACAAAAGTTGGGCGTATTTGGGGTTTGCCGTCTCGATATCTCCAATAAATCATAACCGATCTTAATAAAATTTGGTACTGATTAAAATGTTGGCAACAACTTACCATGCCCATTTGTGTACCTCGCATATAAATATGTGGTGGGAAACTAACTAGTTTGGGTATTCAATAATAGTTAGCGCAGTGTCGTCAATCTGCTTTTGAATATGGTCACTATTGAGTATGGGCGTTTTTTAACAGAACTCCCACGCAGTGGATGAGATACGGTATGGTGAGGGTATGATTAAGTCGGTTCACCCGACTGAAACTTATGTACTGTTTTTTTTTTCATTTAGCCCCCATCCCGAAACGTGCGATAAGGAATTTCGTTCCAAAAATTCCAAAAGATATGAGACAAGGATGAGTAGTGGTTCGATTGTAAATTGGACAAAGTATCCTACATCGTTGTAATTTGCTGGCTTTAAGTCCAATGAAGCAAATCCACACTAAAAATGTGATTGGCGAAGTTTCATTAAGGTTAGATTTAAGAAACAATTAAGAGACAACATATTGATAATAAGTACTGATAGAGCTGGAAAGACAGTGGCGGTTTACAGAAAGAACTATAGATCTGGGATCAAAAATATTGTGAGGGATATTTACACATACAGATGTATTTATAGAGAATGAGCTTGCAGAATGAGAACAACAGACTATTGTAGAATTTTTAAAAAAGGGGATATATTAAATTTGGCGGAGAAGAATAAACTGACTAACAGCGTTGCCAGACAACCCAGGTTATACGGTCTCCCCAAAATCCACAAAGATGGGAATCCGCTGAGAGATGTCTGCTCACCAATTAACTCACCAGGCTATGGGCTTTGCAATATATGATCAATATACTGAATAATATATGGAAGGACTCCAGATATTTTTAATTTTAACAACTGACTTAACATTTAAATAAATAGAAATATAAAATCTAGAAATTATGTTTAAAAATAAAAAATAAATATTTTTTCCATTTATTAACAATTATTTAAATCGCCAATATATTTTTGTTTCATTTTCCTTTTATTATATTTAAAAAGCCAGACTTAAAATCGAACTATGCGTTTAGTAACAATAACTAATTATGTTGCCCATTAACCGGCGATTGAAGTCGGCGACACCAGTGTAATTTCAAAATAATTTGTTTTGAGATCTGTTTAAATATTATTCCTATAAAAAGCATGCGATTACGCCAGTAATGTGACCCATCCGACGACAAAAAAGAATAGATTTATCACATTAACAAGAAGAAAAACCGATAAAAAAGTTCTATCAGATTATTTAAAGTTAGTGACGCATTTGAACAGATATCAGATTCTTTCAGATAAACCTCTGCTGATGAAGTTCGCAAATTTCTAAAGGATTGTGACATTGTGAATTCAAATCATGTGTGTGACTATTGAAAATAGTTTGTTAAAAAATAAATTTGCAAGCAAGCTTCTATTTCTATTGACCAAACGTCATTAAGCGGGAGTTACCTGTAAAAAGCGGGATTAAAATCTTGGGAGGGATGAGATATTGAAAAGCGGAATGCTTGGTCAGGTTAAGTATACTGGAAAAATTCACGAAAATACCACAAGACCTATTCATTGAATTTCTGAAATTTTCCTTGAAAACAACGAAATATTTCAAATATAAGGAAAAATTTACAATTTTCCAAATTTATCCAAGCTCAAGACATTTTTAAATAATATAAAGCTAATTTATGAGCTTTACATTACTTTCAAAAAAGTCGACCATAAATATGTTCCAATGCATTTCGAAGCATTTTTATGCTCGACTTTTTTTAAAGTAATATAAAGCCAATAGATAAGCTTTATATTATATAAAAAGGTCTTGAGCGTGGATAAAATTGGAAAGTTTTAATTTTAGAAAAAAGATCGAGTAAAAACTCCCGCAAGGGAAATGATGGATGTATAAAGAAAAATGTTATGAACAAAGAAAGGGTATGCCAATGGGTTCACTAGCTTTTTTTGATGATGTTGCATGTGAATCCAAAAATCTTGACAAAGTTTGTGGGCGACCTTTTTGTTGAGTTAAAGAGGTCTAAAGGTGCGAAAAAAAACAACTACAATGGACAAATAAAGTTTACGATGTGATTGGAGGCGGACAAAAAAGTACCATACCTGGACTTGGTAGTAATTCGACAAGATAACCTGATTCGTATCAGAAGGCCACAGCATCGGGAAGATTAGTTGACTTTAACTCAAAGCACTCCAGACGTATTATTACTATTAGTACCACAGCGACAAATTTCATCAATAGAGTATTAATAACACTAGTCAACAGTCAAAATGTACTCCGGATGACATAATTTTTTCTGTGTAGATAACCTTCACATGAGCTCGAAAAACGCAATAAAAATTTTTTTTTTCGTTCGGTTTTTTTTTTTAAATTTTAAAAATTTTGTTTTGGTTAATTTGTTTTTGTATGAAAAATTGTTTCAGCAACTAACAAATCTCGCCAAAATATATACTAGACGGATGGTAGTAGACCCCAAAACATAAATAATGTGCGTCTTTATTCATACGCTAGCTACAGCGGTCGTAATCGGTTGTTGAATCAGGAATTTTACAAAATTTTACCGAAAATTTACAAGTGAAAGCCCTTTAAAGCATTTTAAAAAAATATTAATTCACAGAGTGTATTTTTTTTTGTATTCTATACGCAATGTGGCAGGTTTTAGAAATCAAACAAGCTACTTTTTAAGAAAATCCATCAATTAATAATGAAGTTGTGAATTTTTTCGCTAAAGCCCTCAGAATCTACTTTTTAGTTCGAACAATGCATTTTACCTTTGAAATTATCTCACTAGTCAACCAAATGAAAAAATGTCATGTACTTCTAATGAAGTATTTTTTTCTGTATAGATAACCTTTAGATGAGCTTGAAAAATGCAGTGAGGGATGGCTCAATGTGTGCGCACCTTTGCTGGTATGTATCACTTATAGATATTGCACTTGGGTATGTTTACAAAATAATAACGGAAGCTAGTAATGTCACTACGCAACAATGCGTTTTGTTGGTCACTCTGCTACCTCTGCAACTACCTTAACCACTACCTGTTGTGCCTGATTTTATTTTAGGTGTTTTAGGTATTTAAGGATGAACATTGCCAAATATCACTTACTTTCGCAAGTAACCTCAAAATGAGCAAACGTTCGCGAGGATTTGAATGCAATACCAATCCAAGTAATTTTTGTTACATATGCGGAGAATACGTTTCTGAAAAAAACAAGCGTTGTTTTTCACCTTAATTGAGAGATTCATTTGAAGAGAGCTTCAATTTACAGGTCTCAAACATAGATGAGCCAAGTGCTCTATGTCCAAGGTGCTACGTACAGCTAGCTGACTCAAGGTAAGTGTAGATTACGAAATTCAAGAACATATATAACTTATTATTGAAATTCTTTCAGACGACAGCCGAGAATCATCATGCCATTGCTTTGGAGAGAACCGCTTTGCCATGTAACAGATTGCTACTTCTGTCTTAGCAAAACAACCGGCGTGGGAAAAAATATACGATGGACTTACGCTGCTGTTTCAACAGTGACTTTTCCAGTGCCATTTTCCGAAGAACCAGTGGACCCGCAACCGTCCGTTTCAAGATGGGCACCTAATAATGAGGCGATAGATCCAACATCAGATCCGAAGACAATAGAAACCACATCAGAATGCGAGTCAACATATACATTGCATGGAGGTCAACGCTTATGTTCGCAAGCAGAACTGAACGATTGGATTAGAGAACTGAAACTCTCCAAGGAAGATGTTCGGTTCGGTTCAGTTCGGTTTCTTGGCTCCTGGTGTGGTGACAACAATCTACAGGAAGCGTCATGAACCATACGCAAGGTACTACACAAAAAGGCAACATCTGTTTTTGTAAGGACCAAGGAGAGTGGCGCCTTTTCATCGACAGCAACAAGCAGAGCCTTAAAGCAATTTTACTGCACAACGGCAACAAGAAACCCTCGATTACAATTGCTCATGCCAAGGAAACATACGAAGTCATGGACAATCTACTAAAGTGCCTTAACTAAAAGAGGCACGATTGGAAAGTTTGTGCCGACCTTAAGGTTATCGGTATCCTTTGTGGATTACAAGGTGGATTCACAAAGTACTGTTGTTTTCTCTGCCTTTGGGACAGCCGCGATCGTCAACATCATTACACCAGGAGGAGTTGGACAGGACGATTTAACTTCATCCCCGGCAGCGACAATGTGAAATATACACCACTCATTAAAAAGGAAAATGTTTTTCTCCCACCTCTTCACATAAAGCTCGGACTCATAAAAAACTTCGTGAAAGCTCTCAACAGAGATGGTGAAGCGTTCGCCTATTTAAAAACCATTTTTCCTCACCTTTCGTCGGCAAAGATTAAGGAAGGCGTTTTCGACGGCCCGCAAATTAAAAAGTTGTTGCAAGACCAAGAGTTTGAGTACATTTTATCACCAAATGAAGCTGCAGCTTGGAACTCATTTCGGCAAATTGTTTCCGGATTTCTTGGAAACAACAAAAGCTCAAATTACAGAGAGATCGGCGAACAACTACTCCAAAATTATAAACAAATTGGAGCAAATATGTCGCCTAAGATTCACTTTCTACACTCGCACTTGGACTTCTTTCCGGACAACCTGGGCGATGTGAGTGACGAGCATGGCGAGCGTTTTCATCAGCAAATGAAAGAAATAGAGCACCGATACCAAGGATTTTGGAACGAAGCTATGATGGGGGACTATATCTGGTTCCTAATAAGAGAAACAGACCCGCAACAATATCAAAGGTAAAATGCAATGTTTGAACTAAAAAGTAGATTCTGAGGGCTTTAGCGAAAAAATTCAAGATATTTTTGTCACCCAAAAAATTTTAATTTTTTTTGTAATAAAAAAGAAAAAACCTTACCATAGACAAAGTTTTTGTTGTATTTTTCAAGCTCATCTGAAGGTTATCTACACAGAAAAAAATACTTCATTAGAAGTACATGACATTTTTTCATTTGGTTGACTAGTGAGATAATTTCAAAGGTAAAATGCAATGTTCGAACTAAAAAGTAGATTCGAGGGCTTTAGCGAAAAAATTCACAACTTCATTATTAATTGATGGATTTTCTTAAAAAGTAGCTTGTTTGATTTCTAAAACCTGCCACATTGCGTATAAAATACAAAAAAAAATGCACTCTGTGAATTAATATTTTTTTAAAATGCTTTAAAGGGCTTTCACTTGTAAATTTTCGGTAGAATTTTGTAAAATTCCTGATTCAACAACCGATTACGACCGCTGTCGCTAGCCGATGAATGAAGACGCACATTATTTATGTTTTGGGGTCTACTACCATCCGTCTAGTATATATTTTGGCGAGATTTGTTAGTTGCTGAAACAATTTTTCATACAAAAACAAATTAACCAAAAAAAAATTTTTAAAATTTAAAAAAAAAAAACAAAAAAAAAACCAAACGAAAAAAAAAATTTTTATTGCGTTTTTCGAGCTCATCTCAAGGCTATCTACACAGAAAAAATTATCGCATCCGGAGTACATGAAATTTTTTCATTTTGTTGAGTAGTGTAATCAGCGACAAGGAGTTTCGCATGGAGAGTAAATGTAGAGTAACGGAACTTCTTCAGAAAAATCCTTTCCCATCAGAACTATTAAAGATTTACTAAACCGAAATAGGTCTATACGAAAATGTATGACAAGTTCGACAGGACGAGAACCCACTAAAATTTAGAAATCCTGGGTCAGACTGTAAATCCCATCTACTCTTTTGCGGATGACAGTAATCTCTCTAATTCTTATGCATTCTACCGTAGGCCAAGTGTTCAAGAGATAAAAGTCAAACGCCGGACGATGAACTAAACATTCGATAGGGATCTGGTGTCCGTTGTTGAATGCGTCCGAATGAATAGAGTAGATTTAAATGCGAGTGAGACCCAGTGGTATTTGTTGTCCCATAAGCGGATTGCTGTTCCATGTATGTCGCCATTATCTATGGACGTTATGGATATTGATGCATCAGGCGCTCTTAATATTCTGAGCATGAAAATACAATATGATGTCCGTTGGGAAAACATGTATTTGAAGTGAAGAAAAATGCATTCAAGTGTCTAGGCTTTTTAAAGCGGTGCAAGAAATACCCAATCCATCTGATCTTCTTAATATCTACACCTCAGGCCAAATAATTTCCATATACGGGCAGAGCTCCTAGGTCATCTTAGGAGCTTATCGATCGTATCCAGGGGAGAGTGACGATATTGGTAGGGGACAGTAGGGTATTTAGATCTATTGCCGTCCTTGACCATCGTCGAAATGTGAGTTCTGTTATATCGACACCTCCACGGTATGTGTTCCTATGACATCTGTCAACTAGTGCCAAATTGATTGATTAATCATAGTTTTGCTTAGTCAGATTTTTGGCTATTCAATTAATTGATTAATCACGATATTTTATCGATTAATCGCACATCCCCATTTTAAGTATAATTTTCCACAAATTTAGTAAAATTCTAGTCATTGTGAAGGAAATTTGTCCTAAGAAAAGTAAAGAATTTAGTTATGTTATTTTGACTATGTTCTATTTTTACGTGTATTCCGATGTAATAAAATCTCCTCAAATATACTAAATTTCCTAATTTTAAATTCAAATGGACTACAATTGTGTTACCATTTTGAACTTAATTTAAGGAAGTTGTGAACGAAAATTTTAAGAATTTTTTCTGAGTGTATATTTCTTCCCCAAATCAAATTTAATTGCTATATTGTTTTTCCTTGCGAAAGTTAATTGTCATTTTAAATTCTTAGAACAATATCTTTCTTGCAATTCTATAAGCTTATAAGTATTAAATAAAAACCATAGACCTGAACATCCATTGAGCTATTAAATTCGTCATAATCAAAGATTAGAAATTCAGTATCACATTCATTTATTCTCTTGTACCTGGAATCATAATAACAACTGCATGACCTTAGAACAACGATTTAAAACATTTTGTAACTTACAACAGTTCCCCCGCACCATTTATGAAATCCTTTGAAAGGAGCACAGCATGTTATCCTATTGACAAGTCAGTCTCCGCTCAAAAACAGTAAAAATGAAAACGGCTGTATCAGCATACATACACGGGAACATACCTACACATACAAATATACTGCAATACCAACTACAACAGCTACACATACATTTATGCGAAAAGGACTTGTACAGGCTATTGCGTATGTTTGTCTGTCTGCGATTTCTTGTTTGTTTTGATTTTGTATATGATAAAATAAAAAAAAAAAACAAACATAAGATTGCATTCGAACAGCTGTTTGCCAATAAGTTACTTTATACTGCGCAAGCGCTGAGAGAGCTGAATACACGACTGCTAGAACTTGTTAACTCTGAAGGTTACAAAGATTGCATCTGCTAAGTGGCTAACATGGAAGTGTGTAAGTTACTACTCTGAGGGATGTGCGGTTTCATTGAATAATATTTTTCGACGAGTTTTATGCGTTACTTCGTCGAATTATCATCCCAAGCATTGTAACAACAAATTCAATGTTAATAATACGTGCGTTTGTCAAAGACCTAAGTCAGTTGCAAACGGGAATCGAAGCCATGTGGACGTGTTGGAAAAATTATCGCTTAAGCGAAGTAACAACAAAATAATTGGTGTAAAATCAAAATTTGTTGTTTTTTATAAACTATTTTAAATTTCAGAAGAAAAACAAAAAGTGTTAACGGAGACCCAAAAAATGAAAAGTGAAAATCTATACGATCAGATATATAAATACGTGTAAAATGTAAAGAACAGTTTTTTTAAATGTGAAGAAATAAGTGAAATAAAATGTTTAAAAAAAAAGTGTACGTTAAATAAAACAAGTTAAATAATATTCTAAAGCATTCAATGAATATAAGGTACAAATCCAAATTTCACAAAGTTGTGTACTTAATTTAAAATGTATCATCAATCATACGCATCAGCGGTCCCTGCTGAATAATTAAATGCTTAAGACTAAGGACATAAATAAAACTCAATTCCCTCATCTAAAATAAACCACTTTGATTTCAGTTATAGGAAAAATATAAAAGGTAAAATTAATTGATTAAATAAATTATATTAGCAAACAGTTTAATATTATAGTCGAAATAATTGCAAGTAATTCTATGAACCAATTGTACCAATTTTTCAGGAGTTATAACAGCTGTAAATGAATAAACTTTTTTTTTTATTGTACTATTCCCATAAATTTGTTAATAATTTTTAGTTAATGTATGAGAAATTGTTAATAATTGTTTAGTTTTTATATGTTTACCAAAGACTGCTCGAAGTTCGTGAGAAAAGAGTTTTAGCAAACAATCTGAGGGAAACTTATTTAAATATAAGCCGACCAAATACTGTATAGTGTAAATGGTTTACCGCGTAGTGTTCTATTGTAGGTCGTATTTTATATCTTTTGACTAAAATGAAGGCTTTCATCATTTAAGATCTAAAGTATTTTTCACACCTATTAAAGAATTTGGTGGCTAATATATTGTTAATTAAATCTGGATGCATCATATCCGGTAATCGAGCTGTTACTCCCGGTAATAAAGCTGTTAATCCCTTTAATGGGTTGGATCTAATTTCAAAGATAATGCCAATTACAAATTGCCGACACCATATTAAAAATTGTTTCAAAAGATTATATCTTTAAACAGCGATCTGTTTGTATTAGCCATTGTTTAAAAACTATTGCTCTTGGCTAATTTCAAATTATTTCAGAACGCAACAAACATCGATGACACCATCTTCAATTTAAATTAAATACCAAATCAATTGAAATTTAAAAATTCCATTTGAAATTTAAAACTCACCACTTGAAATTAAAAAATTACAATTTAAAAAATTTAAAAGACAACAATTGCAGCTTTAAATTCTAACCCATTTCCAATTGAAATTTTGAAAAAATCATTTGAAATTTAAAAATTTGATTTGAATTTAAAAAATTGATTCAATTGAAAAGAAGTTCCGGACAAATTCCTCCAGCGTATTCCTTGGCTCATTTCATGAAGAAAAGTCCACTAGGACCATGGCCGAAAATGCAAGGGTGCGAAATTGCAGCGGGTTCAAAATTTTCGGATTTGTGGTCGGAGGGTAGTAGGGTAAAGTTGCTAACTTCTGAGCCAGTGGTCGGATTATTTTGTTTTTGGGCTTGTTGGAAAGGTCTTTAAGAGGCCTTTCAGAATGAACGGCAGGTAACTTATGTTTGGAAGGGTAAGACCTCTGGGCTTCGTTTAAGTCAGTTTGGAAAGGTAAGAGGTATGGCCATCTTTCAACAGAAAAAAAACATAAGTTACCTGCCATCTGGCTGAGCAAATTGAGGTTATGTGAATTTTTTTTCCATTTTTTTCCGAAAGCTCTGTATCTCGGCGATTTGACTGTTTTCTACTTTTTTTTATTGATTCTGAAAGGCCTCTTAAAGACTTTTCCAACAAGATTTTTCCAAAAAATCCGACCACTGGCCCAGAAGTTAGCAACTTTACCCTACTACCCTCCGACCCCCAATCCGAAAATTTTGAACCCGCTGCCATTTCGCACCCTGGCACGTTTGGACATGTTCCTAGTGGACGTTTCTTCATGAATTGAGCCAAGGAATACGCTGGAGAAATTTGTCCGGAACTTCCTGAATCACCCTGTATATATTGAATTAAAAAAAAAAACCTTAGAAGACATAAACTGTTATTTAAAAAATATCACTCGAAATTCAAAACGCATTAAACAAATTCAAAACACATCCATTGACTTTTAAAAAATCTCAATCAGATTTTAAAAAACATCAAGTGAATTGTAAAAACCTTCACCATTTCCACTTAAAATTTTTGAAAAAAATCAACTGAAAGTTTTGGATCGAAGTACCTTATAGCACGTTCCGGGCTAGGGGCTACTTAAAAAAATATTGTTAACATTATTATGCTTTAACCCAGTATTATCAACAATATTGGGTACTTATATTTTGGTTTGTGCCTAGACTAACATATGTTGGAAAACTTCTTGTTTAATGCGAAGTTTTCTAGGTGGAGCCTGTAGCCAAGATTTAGTTTATATTGCAGTTTTGAACCCAATAAGAAGTAAATTCAGAAAAGCCAAAGTGAAAGGAGTTTAAAAAAATAATATTTCCTTAAATAAAGAAAGTAAATCTTCTCAAAAACAAAAATACCTATCCATATTTTTAAATAAAGAACATATTCTTAAAAAAAGTTCCTTATCTCAGAGGAGTACCTTTGCTTAAAAAACGTAAATTATGTTGCAAAAACTACCTTTTATTAAAAAATTAATTTTTTTTAAATAAGTACCTTTTCTTAAAAAAGTAAATTTTCTTACAACAAATTGCCTTTTCTTAAAAAACTACCCATCTACTAAAGAGTACATTTTTGTGAAACAAAATAACTTTTCAAAACCTTTTCTTCAACAAACTACCCTCTCTTAAAAAAAATAACTTTACTTTCAAAAATTCCTTATCTTAAAGGTAGCTTTTCTTAAAAATAAAATAATACCTGTTCTTTTTTTTCTTGAGATAAGCAGCCATTCGGAAAATAAGTACAGTTTCGTAAAAAAATAAACTTTTCCTGAAAAGAGTACCACTTCTTTAAAAAGTAACTGTTCTTAAAAAAGTACTTCTTTGTAAGAAAAATCGTACTCTTATAGCTTTTTCTTCCAGAAAGTACTTCTTCCTAAAAACAGTACATTTTCTTAATAAAACAATTAGCTATTAATAAAAGAAGTACCTCT
This sequence comes from Phaonia tiefii, assembly GCA_963931995.1. Lineage (NCBI taxonomy): Eukaryota > Metazoa > Arthropoda > Insecta > Diptera > Muscidae > Phaonia > Phaonia tiefii. Next base: position 211,157,455 of record OZ008370.1, on the reverse strand, counting down.
CTATAAAAAAGGACCATTTCGGGAAAATATAATACATTTTCTTACAAAAAGGAACAAGAAGTACACATACTGTCAAACAAAATACATTCTATAAAAAAATTGTCTTAAAAGAAGTTTATCATTTTACAAAAAGTATGTTTTTTTAAAAAGATCCATTTAAATTATCGTATTTTTCAACGGGCGCTCTAGGCGTGTTGGAACTAATTAGTACATAATATATAGCGAAAGGAACTTTGTTCCAACCGGGTGTCCCCTGACACCACATGTAATTTCTAAATATATTTAAATCTTTTTATTGTAATATTCAACCTCCAGGGCATTCTATATTTCTATTAATAGAAATATAGTTTTTTATAAGAAGTTTGCAAAATGCAGTCTTATGATTCCTTGTTTAATAAATTTTTCAAAAGCGTCATTCCAAACAACCGCTGATGAAGATCTGTGGCTAGATCTGAAATAGCTAAACGGTTTGCCAGGAATCATAAGACTGCATTGTGCAAAACTTCTTATAAAAACTATATTTCTATTAACAGAAATATAGAATGGAATGGAGCTTGAATATTAAAATAAAAAGGAACCAACAAAAACGCCGAATAAATAAATAAAAATTTATTTTAATTTTAAAATACAACATTTGAAATTTAAAATATATCAATTGAATTAAAAAAACGCAAGTGAAATTTAAAACAGATCAATTGAAATTCAAAAGACATCAATTGAAATTTAAAAGACATCAATTGAATTTTAGAAACATCAAGTGAAATTTAAAATACTTCAAATGAAATATAAAACACATCAATTGAAGTCCGAAAGACATCAATCGAAATTTCAAATACATCAAATGATACTTAGAAAAATATATAACATAAAATCGTTAAATAGTTTTTAAATTTCAACTGATGAATCAAAATTTCATTTGATGTTTTTTAAATTCCGACTTATGTGTTTCAAATTTCAAATCAGGTGTTTAAAATTTCAATTTATGCCTTTTAAATTTCAATTGATGTGTTTCAAGTCTCAAATGGATATTTTAAATTGCAATTGATGTTTTTAAAATTTTATGTATAATTTTCAAATTTAAATTTTTATATTTAACAAAACTAATTAATATTTTTCAAATTTCAATTGGAAATGGTGTATTATGTAATAGTAGGTAATAATTTTTAAATATTTGTAACACTTTGTAACATTGGTAACTTCGTCTGATTTATTTAAAATTTCAATTGATGTATATTAAATTTCAATGAATCTTTTTTAAATATCAACTGATATCAGTAAAATTTAAATTGATGTTTTTAAATATTCAAATGTAATTTTCAAAATGCATTTGAAATTTTTTACAATTGATTTTTTTCTTCTTCAATATCATTTTATAATTGTGTAGATTAATAACAGCGCGGTGCAGGGAAAACAACATGAAGAACGGCCTTGTAGGGTTCATTACAAGTGAATCACAAAATTTCATAAACACCCTCAAAATTTATACAGAAAATCTGTTGTCAGGTTCCTAGCAAACAAAGCAATATTGAGACAATATCGCCATCATATGGCCAGGAAAACGAATTGTATTGCGGCAATTGTCACAAGTCTTATAATTACTTATAATTTGACTATATTGAACTCCATTTGAGGAAATTTTGCTTAATCGGAGTACACGAAATATACAGAGTCTGGAATTTTTCTACAGCGAATTTCCTCAAAATTAATTAAATAAATTATACATTTTAGGAAAATCGTATTATGATTTAGTTCACAAAATCCTGAAAATAAAATGATTTTAAGTTCGTGTCGGACCATATATTATCTCAACTATACAAATTGAGTTCATAGCTGTACCTCATTTAAGCACATGGCATATACAATGGTTTTAAGTAGTACAGGCGTACAAATTTTAAGGTATAGTGTACTTAATATTGGGCTGTCAAGAAAGTTACTCAATTTTTCTCATATGGATAGTGTTTGTTTTTTACTCCTGAAATTCTTTCGATCAGCCGACAAAATTCTTTGTGATACAGTTACAGCGCTGACATTTCAAACTTAAATTTGTGATTCGTCACATTATTTTCAGACATCAGTTTTCATTTAAAACGTGTTGTGAATATAGATGATCAAAATGAGCATTTTCGTCATATCGCTTATTTGCCGGAATGTTGTATTAACTCAAAAAACATAGTTTCGAGTAAATCGACTTTGAAAGTTTTATTTTGTATATGAATGTACACAAAATGCTAACTTCCAAATGCTCTCCTAACGAATTTAACACAGATTTAGATATAGGAATTAATCCATCTGAAAGAACTCGGTCAGGAGAATATTTTATTGTACTTAGTCCAAAAATGAAGAATTTTGAGTTAATACAACATTCCGGCAAATGAGCGATATTTGAACCGAAAAAGCCAAAAATCTGAAGAGCCACACCTCGGGATATTTGTGACGCCTTTGGTTTGGATGCTTTAACAGAACGTATAAGCCAAAGGTGGTTCGAAAAATTGTCTATTTTTGATGAGGACGAAATCAAGGCGTTATAGCATTTGGCCGACACATTTGTCTTCGAGAAGTTGCGGCCAACCTGAAGGTGTCGCACACGACAATTGAACGACTTGGACTTGTCAAAAGCTTGATAGTATTTGTGTTTGGAACGAGCGTAAGGAAATCTACTTAACAAAGCGGTTAAGCACTTACGATTTATGGCTCAACCGCAACAAAAATTACCAATTTTTTATACGCATTGTCACTAGAAATCAAAAATCACATGAGGTGTCAGGGAACACCCGGTTGGAACGAAGTTCCATTCGCTATATATTATGTACTAGTTAGTTCCAAAACGCCTAAGGCGCCCGTTGAAAAATACGGTAATTTAAATGGATCTTTAAGAAAAGATACTTTTTTTGTACGAAATGTTTTTTTTTTTATAAAATGTTTGTTTTAAAAAAAAAGAATATTTGTTGGTCCTTTTTCTAAGAATATGTATTACATTGTCCCGAAAAGGTAATTTTTTAAAGAGAAGTACTCTTTTATTAAAACCCAATGTTTTGTTTAAGAAAAGGTACTATTTTTAAGAAGAAAAACTATCTGGAAGAAAAAGATATATGAGTATGATTTTATTTGTAAGAAAAGGTACTTTTTGTAAGAAAATTTACTTTTTTAAGCAAAGGATCTTCTTTAAGATAAGGTAGTTTTTTAGGTATATATACTTTGTTTAAGAATATGAATTGTTTTTTTTTTGAGAACATTTACTTTTTTCGAGAAAGGCACTTATTTAAGAAAATATTATTCTTTTAAACTTATTTCACTTGGGATTTTCTAAATTTACTTTTTATTGGGTTCAAAACTGCAATATATACTAAGTACTGGGTACAGGATCCACCTCGGAAACTTCTCTTTAAACAAGAAATTTCGAAACATTTATTAGTCTAGACACAAACCAAGTACACAATATGATTGATAATGCTGGGTTATAGCATAGTAGTCTTAAAAAAAGTTTTTTTTATTTTTCTTCATTTAGCCCCCATCCCGCTATTTGCGATAAGGAACTTCGTTCCAAAAATGGATTCTTTACTATAACTTCAACCAAAAGAGATCCTGGTCCAAGCATGATGAACGCGGTCAAACTTCATCGAAATCTGAACTGCACAAAAAAAGTTATGTTGTCCATTTGGTTCGACTTTAATGGTGTAATTTATTTTGAACTGCTTCCTAAAAACCAGGCCATAAGTTCTAACGTCATTTGTCAACAATTGATGAATCTGGATTTAGTACTGAAAAAACACGACCTGAGTTGGTAAATCACAAAGGCGTGGTTTTCCATCACGTCAATGCTAGGCCTCACACATCCCTCCAGACTCCGTATAAATATTGAATCTTGCATTGGAAGTGATGTCACATCCGCCTTATAGTCCTGATCTGGCACCCTCGGATTTACATTTATTTTGGAATCTGTAAATGTTATGGAATGAAAAATCCTTCACTGCAGAAGAGGTCCCAGAAACCGAGTTGGTCGAGTATATTTTTGGGTGCGGGCCAGTCATTCTATAAAGCTGGGATAAGAAAGATGCCTGAACGATGACAAAAATTCATTAAATCAATACCACTTGTTGGAAACACTTCGAAGTTTCTGTAGAATTAATTGTCTATTCTACTACCACACACGTCTATCAAGTAGGGTAAAGGCGACGGACAATTCTGTAATCACAAATCAATTTAAATGAGTTAAAGTAAAGCATTTAAAAGATTCATGGAAATTAAAAATTTGGGGAAATTAAAAATTCATGGAAATTACAAATTGCCATGTTTGTATAACTAATCTTTATTTGAAAATTTTCTGTGACGATGTCAATGGGTTTACACTGTGTATGAATACTAATATACTAAATAACCATAGACATCATACGAATACAAAAATAAGAATTGTTGCTAATATCGTTTCCAAACAATCACGTTTGGTCAACCCAGAGGAATGGAAGGTAAACTACCATTTGATACGGGAAACAATGTAGCGCATAGCAGGGGCTACACTATATTCGAGGCATCCTTGACGTTAGGACTGTTAGGGATAACCTTGACTTTAGGACTTTTTAGGACGATGTACCGTCTGTCAGTCTGCATTCACAGAACCACTTGTTTAAAAAGAGTTTATCTGTTGCTACCAAATTGAAGTTGCCGCAACCGAATTGAGGTTGTAACGACAGAATTTAGTCTCCGAAACTGAAATGCAATCGAAGCAATCTCGAATACATTGTGACGACCTCTATTTCAGTTGTGACAACTTCTAGTTCGGATGTGATGATGTCGTTTGTGGTTGTAATAACCTCTGAATTCGGCTACGGCTATTTCAGTTATCTTTCCTGTGGATGAGGCTGGTCAGCTCGATTACTACCGTATATATCTACTAACCATAATGTAACGTAGATGGTGACTATTATTTCCTTAAACTGGAGTGAGGTTGAAGACGACTGTAATGGACCTGACACTTCTGGTACCTCCCATACCAATCGAAAAATTTATAACTGAATTTTGTTTGTACTCAATCTGTTTTATTTGAAGAGAATATGACTTCATCACTACAAGTTTTCTAAAAGCATCTTAAATGTTTCAAACATATGGACTAACTGGATGACTTAGGGCGATGGTTTTGTTAAGCCAGTTCACCCGACTGAATGTTCTGGTTTTCGTTTACATTTAATTTGCGATAATGCAATTTATTAAACTAATTTGACAAACAACGACAACGACGACGGCAATGGGGTTTATGTGCAAATGAAACAATTGTATTTTTCATTAGTTCAACGCCTATTACTCGGAGGATTTAGAGGAAACTATATCAGACTGAGAGCAAATAGCTAATTGTTTAAATTTTTTAATGAATAAATATTTATAAATTTATTGTTTTTAAGACGGCAATAAATCAGATAATAAGGGGAGGGTTTAATTAGCGGCACCATTCAAACACAAATAAGGATTTATTGGTATTTATATGGATAAAAACATAATAAATAAAGTGCTTCGGATGTTCAATATTGCACCTAATTAATGACGAATTAACCCGCCGTTTCATTAGTTTTCTATTTTTCTGATTTGCTCCTTCCAATATTTCCATTTGAAAAGGTTAATAAACTGCAGCCTGCTACAAATTAAAAAAAAAAACAAATGTAAAATGACTCAGTGCCAATTTTATGCCTCTAAGAGAAACTCAACGAGAAGCTGGTTTGGATAATTTGTTGCACTTAAATTATGCGTATTTTTTTTCTTTTCGTCGCTGGAGAAATTTCAATTATTAGCACTGTTTTCTGTATCAACCTATTCGACAGTTCTCGATATTTTTGGGGTTAGTTTGGTTTGGCAATTCAACATTAATAGACTCACGTTCGAGCAACGTTTACAAGCAGTTCAAATTAATTTAAAAATCAAGATTCAGTTCAACAACTTCATCGGGCGTTACGAGCATTTTATGGAGCTCATAATCGTCCATCAGACTAATCGACGGTAATTCACAAGTCAATGCTGAAACTCCAATGCAAACCAGAAAAAACCAATGTATGCTGTGCTTCATCCAGCGATGTAATCACTGGTCTACATGTTTTCAAAAATGATGATGTTCAGAATCTTACTGTCAACGATCATGATTACTTACGTGTTCTTGTCTCAGTTGAAAGGTACTAATATTGTAGCCATGTGGATTGCAGAAGATGGCGCTACTTGATATACAGCGACGGATACAGTTAGATTATTGAAAGAAGCTTTTGATAGACGATTCATTTCAAGAAATCAACTTGTTAGCTGGGCACACCGTGTGTGCGATTTTAACGCCGTTGCACCGAATAGAAGAGCTTCGTCACAGGGATGAAAATGTTCATCACATCAACAACTTTTGTTATCGAAAGTGGGCTAACTTACAGTTTCATCACCGCTACGAAATGTGTTCATCAATTGCCAATGGTTCGTCAACGTGATGAAACTATGGTTGTTGCTGTAATGAATTTGTTTCATTATTGCAACGAATTTTTTTTTCGTTGCTCCACTAAATTGGTTACATTGTTGCAATGAATAACTCTCAGTCTTGCAATGAATATATTTCATTGCTGCAATAAATTTGTTTCCGAAACCCCAAATATTCCCGTAACGGAATAACCCATTCGTTAAGCCAATCTCAATTTGTTTACTTGGGCGTAGTCTTATAAGGCTTATTCAACAGAGACGCTACAAAAGTAAATCGATAGGGACAGCAAACGATGGCATTTTTTTCCCGCTCTTTTCACATTTCTCTTCAGTAAGGTTTGCCATTTCATCATGAAAATATATACGAGCCAACAACGAGTCGATTTTATTAAAATTTACTACCGAAGCGATTTGACGCCGTTAGATTATTTCTTGTGGGGCTACGTCAAGTCTATGGTCTATGCCAACAAGCCAGCGACAATTGATGAACTTCGTACGAATATCTAACGTGAAGTTGCAGCAGAATGCTTGAAAACCGTCGAAAATTGGGCTCAGCGTCTGGACTTCTGCAAGCGTGCCCGTGGTGGCCATGCAAAATAAATCGAGTTCCATACATAATGGCATCGAACGTACTTTCACAGGAATAAAGAATTTCATTGGTATCTAAAACCAGTTTTGTTTTATTTAAAAAAACTTTTGTAGCGCTCTTATTGGAAAACCCGACATAAACTAATTCGATCATTATGGCTATTTAATATAAAAAATATCACAGCACCCAAATCACTTTTGAAATCTGTACAAATGAGACCATTTTCGCCATTATTGGCTCCGATAAAACCAAAAGCTGAAACTGAAATGGGAACTTAAGCTCGCAGCTCATATGAACTGTTATACTGAAGTGATATAATGAACGCGTGTACTAAATGAACGAATAACTTCATTATGTTGACCTGAACTAAACAGACTGCTCACTTGAATGAACTAAAATTCTCAACTCTAAATTCTATCCAGAAGAAGAAGTAGGTGTTGTTCCAGTCTCTCTGAGGCGAGACTGGTACCAATAGATTTTGTGCTGAATTCGGATGTTGCCACCGAACTGATGTTACATTCGGTTTTTGCAAACGAACTGACAACAAAATTCGGTTGTGGCAACCGAAGTCATAGAAAATTTGAATGATAGAACGAATAAAATTGGAAATTCAGATGCTGCAACTGCATCTGAGTCTATAATAAAAACGAGGATGTTTCAACCAAATTAAGGTGTGAGGATCAAATTTAGCCGTGAAATTCCCTATTCGGTCAAATTTCCGATGGCTACAAACTCCTTTCTAACAAGTAGTTCTGAGTTGGCAGATAATCCCCTCGAAGAGCTTAACTACATCTAAATCGCGATGACGCAACTTCTAGTTTGACATATCTCAGGAGAACGGATTGAGAAACCATTATGGCAGTTCGAACCTCTTGCATTATGTGAATGCCAGAAATGTGTATTCAAAAAGACGGTTTATCAAAAATTTCAGTTATCGGTTTCTTCGAATATTCCGATTTTAGCGAAACTGGTTTTCGGTTAAACCGAAGTGTAGAAACTGGTTAATAACCGCGTTCTGGTTTTTATGAGAAAATGGAAAACTATGCGTTTTATAAACATCGTATATTTTTAATTCAGTCTCTTTGAATTTGAAACCGTTGAAAAACTGCAGGCCCCAATCAAAGTATGTAAGTATATGCCATCATGAGATGTAACGGAAAACTTAAGTGTACACCGTGTAAAATTTGGAACTTAATTTCACTTTCACACAGTGCCTCATTCCATCATCCCAATTTTCAGTACAATATCGATTGTTTGGACGACTTTTTCCTCTTTTAATGCCTCAATGGGCTCGAAATTGTTTGCGTAGCGCTTACCTTTCACGGCGCTTTAGAGATAATAGTCCAACGGGTTGAAATCGCAGATGCAAGGCGGCACTTAGTCATCCTTTCACCTTCAGGAAAAAATCGCGGATCATGGCACGGTAATGCTCGCCATTGACGGTAACGGCGGATTCTTGAAAATTTTCGAAGAAAAATGGGACCCTGCTGCGAGTATGCCATAAACAACACCAAACAATCACTCGTTGTGGGTGCATCGGCTTCTCCTCGACGGCGTGTGTATTTTCCGAGGTGAAATTGAGCTTTATCGGAAAATACTCGCTAAAAATTCCCATTTTCAGCCAAGCGATATTCAGCACATTCACCAAAGCGTAAAATCATCGGACGGTGGCGGGGCTTCAGTTCGTGGAATAATTAATACTAATTTTATAATTTTAAAATAAACACAAGTATTTTGTGAGATAGTTGTGATTTCCTTTGCGTTGTAAAGAAGACATTATACCAATAAGCATGCTGTAGCATATCCGTCAAATAGACCCCACGGCTCTGATAGCAGACCATTACTTTTTCATGAATTTTTCCATGACTTTTTCACAGACATGGGCAGAGATGTGGCTATATTATTTCTAAAACCGAGATTTCACAAAACCATAAAGAAAACAATTGCTCGGCGTTATATTGAAGGCTCTTGGTGGCCAGTTGGCATCAGAATTTCTTGAGATAATTTGTTCTGGAAATCGTTCCTGCAGTTAATCGATTGATTCATGCGCGGTGTGGCAGGCGACGCCTTCTTGCTGAAACTGCATGTCGCCCAGATCCACGCCATCCAGCTGATGCCATAAGAACTCCGTTTGAATGCCGTATCACACCGCCTGACCAAAATCCGTACCAGACAGTAGTTGTTCGTTGTGGGTGCACTTGTTTCTCATGGATTGTATGAGGATTTTCTGAGTCCCAAATTTGACAATTTTGTTATTCACGAAACCATTCAGATAGAAATGCGCTTCATCGCAGAGACTATGTTTTTTTTTTTTTAAAAATTGGCATTGACTTCAATTTGCTCTAGTACCCATTGAACGAATTACCGGCGCTTTCCATGGTCTACTGGTTTGAACTCCTGGGTAAGCTGAGTTCTGCACTCATCTTTTGTATATCATCTGCAAAAATTCACAATTACCTAGACGTAGCTCTAATTTGAGATTTTTTAACACTATTATTCCACAACCCAGTATTATCAACTACATTGCGTTTTTTTGCTTTGGTTTGTGTCTAGACTAACAAATTTTGGGAAATTTCTTGTTTAATGGGAAGTTCTCTAGGTGGAGCCAATATTTAGAATATATTGTAGTTTTGAACCCAATAAAAACTAAATTTAGAAAAGCCAAAGTGAAAGAAGTTTAAAAATTAGCATTTAAAGTAAATATTCATAGAAATAGTAAATTTTCTTAAAAAGAGTATTTTTTTTACAAATAAGTATCTTTTTTTAAAAAAGGTTATCTTCTTATAACAAAGTGCCTTTTCTTAAAAAGCTACCTTTTCTTTAAAGAGTACCTTTTTTGTGAAACAAAATAACTTTTCTTGAAATAAGGACCTACTCTTAAAAATGTGCATATTCTTGAGAAAAAGGACCAATTCAAAAAACAATTCTCATTTGATAAAAAAAAAAACCTTTTCTTCAAAAACTTTCCTTCTCTTAAGCCTTCTGCATTCCTCGCATATGCACCCCTCCTATGCTCCTTGGGTCAATTTGACCCAACATCATAATTTGGTAAAAAGCACGACATGTGAGAGAGAAATTTATTATTCATCTGAAGGTTATATTAGGATATCAAGCCGGATTTATTTCATTCATATGTCGTGCAATCAAATCAATGTTTTGCCAGCTGGTAATTTGAATAAATAGTTTTTTTTTTGAATTTGGAAAGAAAATTAAATGTTGGTTTTATATCCGTGATATAATATTTTTGGTAGGCCTAGGGTTGTTTGTTAAAATTTGATTTTCTTGAGTTTGTTAAAATTTGATTGTCTTTTCTTGAGGTTGCAGCGCTCTGTTGATTCGATCTTCCAGAATCACGTCTTCAATACTTTCGTTTGGCGATGAGTATTGATTATTTCCATCATCATCATTTGCTAAAAAAATTCCGTTCTCATGACATAAAACTTCAACTAAACTGTGTCCATCTAGTGGTTACGCCGTGGACGAATCCATTCTAGCTTTTGATGGCCAGCTGTCGTTTTACTAAGGACAATAATGACTATCAGGGTTGCTTTTTCTGAAACATACATGTTCATATTAGAGTTAGAGAGAAGAGTCAACACTTGACTAACGAATGACTAAGCCTAAAAATTGTGGGCGTCGGTGGTGCAGTTGTCCGGTATCTGGTCAGACCACCTTAAATTTCTTTCGGGGTCGGTCACCTCGCATACTGACGGCGACACTATCGAGTATTTAGCCATGAAAAAGCTTCTCAAAATACCGTTCGGAATCGGTGTAAAAACTGTAGGTCCCTATCAGTGAGTGTAAAACTAGAACGCCCACAGCTCACTGGTTGTGAGAAGCTCTCCTCAATTCCTTCATGGGATTTAATGGAAAACAATTCATTTATTGATGTGTTAACATCTATAGCGGCGTATCGGGACTAAATCTATCAAAGTCAAAATCTGCTAAAACCAGATTTTATGCTGCTGCTAAAACCATCGCAGTCGACGTTATGGTGACACACTAATACGTCAGCTACTTCGTACAAAGTATGTGCGATGTTGTGTGTTTGGCTGTGTCGTTGCTGTTGATATGGCAAACATGTGGTTATGTGACACACGTATACGTCAGCTACTTGTGACAAATAATGTGTTCATAGAAATCGAACAGGTACCGTGTACCAAAAAGGTGTTAACACATCATCCGTGAGTTCGAAAACTCGTTGATTTTCTTTTTATTTAAAAGCATAAAAACACTCGTCGAGCATTATAAAAATAATAGCAAAATAAATCAAGCATAGATGTATACGAGTATATATGTACATATGTATATATATACGTACTAAATCCCATGAAGGGACATGCGCAGGCGATTTATAGTTTTACAATAATTGATTGGGACCTACAGTATTTATAGAGTATTTTGAGAAGCCTTTTCATGGCTAAATACTCGATAATGTCAAGGTCACTAATCCGGGTGACAATCGTCGAAAGAAATGGAAGGTGGGCAACGCAGGTATCGAACCCACCTACTCATGTACAAGAGTCGCCCACATACCACTGCACCACCAACAGCCATAAGTACCAATAACCTATCATACTGATTATGATGAAATCCAAATGATCGGGCCGGTTGCGGAAATGTCTTATCCTCTTGTTGTAAGGCCCTTGATCCCTCTGGGTTGTTTGAGGTCCCATAATGGAGGAAGGTGTTTGTATGGGAAAGTTCATCTGTAACAATGGTTGATACGACATTAGGCGGGTGTTCCCGAACTACAGAATTAGCGATAAGGAGTTCAAATGTTTCCTATTTCCCGAATGCAAACTCATTCAAATTGATAACAAAAATATTTAAATATAGCATAACTAATTGTAATTACCTTTGGGTCAAATTGACCCACAGAACAATAAATTTATATATTTTAGATATTTACCTTACTTCTTAAAAATACTTCTTCTTAAAAATAGCATCTTTTCTTGAAAAAAAACAATAGCTTTTAACAAAAGAAGTACTTCTCTTTAAAAAAAACATTTTCGAAGAAATATAATACATATTCATTAAAAAAAATACGTTCTATAAAAAAATATAGTTTCTTAAGAAAAGATTATCATTTTACAAAAGGTATTTTTTCGTACCTATCCTTTTCAAAACTTCTTCTAAAATTTCAAAATGTCCCCTAATATTGTTCGTGGCTTTCATAATGCCATCCAAATATAGAATCACCTTACCCTGTCTGATCAAATCTGCGAATACCTTATTAATAAACATATCAAAGATTGACGGTGCATGTCTAAGTCCAAGCGGCATTCTCAAAAATTCGTACTGTCCCATAGGTGGGATAAAAGACGTGTACTTAATAGATACTTCGCTCACATACATATGACAAAATCGATTTTTCAAGTCTAACTTTGTAAATGGACTTGTGTTCCCCAACCATTCCCATAATTCATCAATTAAGGAAATCGGTTAGTTGTTTTTAGCTGTAACCTTATTTATGTTCCCAAAATCGACACACATTCTCATGTCGCTAGTCTTATTTCGCACCAAAACAATTGGCGAAGCAAACTCAGACTCGCTATCTCAAATAATAACATTTTCCAAATAGTCATCTAAAATGTTTGACAATTCTTGCTTTACGATGTAAAACAATCTCCTTTGTGAGCAATTGCCCTACTCCTCTATTTGGTGATAGTATTTCTTTTTTTATCTCTCACGTTTCTACTTCAGATCTTACATTTTATAATTGTTCACATGTACAATATTTTTAAGATTGCTCGTAATACAAGGTAGTTAATGTACGAATTATGCCTGTTCTTTAAATTCCGAAATCGTTAAATCGTTGATGTATTAAACGGGAAAAATACTGTACTAAAATTGTTCGACGCCAAATTCACATATTTTCATAATAAACGAATTTTATTAACAGCATTAATATCAAATGTGATTCTTTGAGGGAGTGAAAAATGAATCACATCATAACCTTAGGACCGTAAAGTGAAAGAGGCTTTAATCGCCACATAAAAAGGGATATCAAATACATTTTATTTTGTTCACTTTCTCGTATTTGATGAAATAAATAAGTTATAAACAGTGAAGCCTAAAATTGTGCTTATGTCTTAATAATCCCAATGTCAATTAAATTTTCAGGGGATTTTTATTTTAAATTTAAACCTTTAAAATTCTTGTTTTAATCGTGTGGAATTAAAGGAAACAAGTCATTTGACAATTACAAATATGTCTTCCATAAAAAGTAAATATTATGATAATTTACATATGTATGGATGTGTATGTTGTGAACGTGTATATATGACAGCTTTTGGCGTTTACTTAATTCGTTTTATGCATTCGTACAGCATTTGTTTTGAGCCCTTTTAACTTCAGTGAAAGCAGTAAAACAATTAGCCGACCACGTGGCTTGGCTGTTTGTAGATACAATTGTGTTCTTTTCATTCGCTTTTATCAGTTGTATGGTTCACTTCAATATGAGTTATGTGGTAGATAACACTAGCCAACAGTCGTTTTGTGATTTGTTTCTAGCATACTTTTTCTCATTGATTTTGACCTACTAAACACGAAAATGAGTTTTAAAAATTTTTCTGTTGATTGGTTTTCGAGATACAAATTTTTGAACTTTTTTTTTTAAATTTTTGGAGGTACACTTACACTTTTTAGCATATCTTTCGTCTTCTTTGACGTATTTGATCCTACTACTACCCAAATTAAAGCAAATTGAGCCGTCTACAACTCATTCTCAGAAAATTTTCAAATCGGGTGAGTAGTTTTGATGTTGGCGGCTTAAAAAGGTTAAAAAACTGCGTTTTTTTAGTAAAAATGTGGCAGAAAAATTCATATAAAAATTCATATAAAATATAAAACGCGATGCTAACAGCGATTTTGGTTTTTTTACGTATAGCTGGCATATTTCCAAAGAAAATAAGCACTTACTTAACAAAATCTGACAACAAATGGCGGACTTATAATTTTTTTGGTAAAACACCGAAATTCCGCTATTTCACGATATTTTGATTTTCATTATTTGCACAGCTAACCTACTAGGAGGGATCGAAAAAGCAAGTTTTTTATAATCCTTTTGGAATAGAACGGAACAGTTGCTCCTATACATAAGTTACTTCTGTTCAAAATTTCACCACCCTGGGTTAATGTCTTCTGTTCTGCCAAGGGACGTGACATTTCAAAAATTTAGTGAAATCAGCAATTTTTTTTTTGGAAATTTTTTTCAAATGTCACAGCACTTAGCAGTTTTGATAAAATTTTTAAATTAATATTAATAACACAAATATTTCATAATTGTAAAAAACCTATTTACAATACCGTAGGGACGTTTCGTCGATGTTTTTAAGAAAATGGTATAATGAAAATGCAGAACATAGAAACACAGGTGCATTTTACGATACGAATTTTGGCAAACCCACTTTACATGTACAAAATTGTTTGGAAAAAACGTTTACGTAATTTTTATGATTCTCAGAATTAAAAAAAATAAGTAATACACAAATAGTTATTTAATTTTTATGATTGTGGTTGCAGAGTAATATACGCTTCTGAATGTGCGTGGACGCTCTTCGTGTTCCTTTATGACTGCTACTCCGTTCACAGTCAATTAAAGGGAATTACACTTTTTTATTGATGTGTGTTTTCCCGATGGCTACCTGTATCGGATTTTTTTACAGAAATTCCCCCCACATTTGTGAGTGGTCATTATTTGGAAACTTTTCCACAATTTGAAACGTACACTTGCTGAATCAGGTATATAGCCAGGTATAGTATTTATAGGTGTTCATTTATAATGGGAATGAAAAGCCATCTCTTCCTATTGCTCATGCGGTTCATTCAAAGGAGAACTATGAAACTGTGAACATTTTGCTGAAATGCATAGAGTATAGCAAATATAATTGGAAAATATGCGCCGACCTCAAAGTTGTGGCCATTCTGTGTGGACTCCAAGGAGGCTATACGCGACATTGCTGTTTTCTGTGCCTTTGGAATAGCCGCGCTGATGATCAGCATTATATTCAAAAAAATGGCCGGAACGAACGAAACCTGTAGTTGGAGAAGCGAATGTTCAGCGCAAACCACTAATAGAGAACCGTGAAAATATAATACTTCCGCCGCTGCACATAAAATTGGGTTTGATAAAAAATTTTGCCAAAAAATTGGACAAAGAAGGTGAAGCTTTTGCCTATTTACGGTCAATTTTCCCTTACCTTTCGCTGGCAAAAATTAAAGAAGGAGTCTTCGCAGGACCCGATATAAAAAAAATGTTGAAAGATGAAACATTCCCGAAGCTGTTATCACCCATCGAAGCCGCAGCATGGAATTCCTTCAGGCTTGTTGTGGAAACCTTTTAAGAAACAACAAAAGCCATAATTATAAGGATATAGTTGAGGATCTGGTAAAGAACTATGAAGCAACGGGTAGGTTTTTTTTGAAACAAATGTTAATTTAAATAGCGTTTTAATTCTCGTTTTTTTTTAATTTTTGGGTAGGAGTGCACATGTCACTTAAAATACACTTTCTGCATTCTCATTTGGATTTTTTCCCTGAGAATTTAGGAGACGTGAGCGACGAACACGGCGAGCGCTTTCATCAGGAATTGAAGGCTATGGAACGACGCTATCAGGGCATCTATGACACGGCTATGATGGGTGACTACATTTGGACCCTAATACGTGAGACCAATTGCAGCGAATACAAAAAACAAAGAAGAAGTCAGCTGTTTTTCCACATGGCATAAAATGTACAGTTATATCTTTGTTTCTACTCATTTTTTATGGGCGTTGATTTGGTTAATTTCGTTACTTTAGCTAACCTGGCACATCCATTTCTAATTGTGCCATACATTGAGTATGTAGTGCTCTAAATAAATTAAAAAATAATATACTAAGACTAATTTGTTTATTTTAAATTAAGTTCAAATGTATTTATTCGTTTGCGTTGGGTAGGTAAGCTGTGCAAATAATGAAAATCAAAATATCGTGAAATAGCGGAATTTCGGTGTTTTACCAAAAAAATTATAAGTCCGCCATTTGTTGTCAGATTTTGTTAAGTAAGTGCTTATTTTCTTTGGAAAAATGCCAGCTATACGTAAAAAAACCAAAATCGCTGTTAGCATCGCGTTTTATATTTTATATGAATTTTTATATGAATTTTTCTGCCACATTTTTACTAAAAAAACGCAGTTTTTTAACCTTTTTAAGCCGCCAACATCAAAACTACTCACCCGATTTGAAAATTTTCTGAGAATGAGTTGTAGACGGCTCAATTTGCTTTAATTTGAGTAGTAGTAGGATCAAATACGTCAAAGAAGACGAAAGATATGCTCAAAATTGTAAGTGTACCTCCAAAAATTTAAAAAAAAAAGTTCAAAAATTTGTATCTCGAAAACCAATCGACAGAAAAATTTTTAAAACTCATTTTCGTGTTTAGTAGGTCAAAATCAATGAGAAAAAGTATGCTAGAAACAAATCACAGAGAAAATTTTGTTATTTGTGACCTAGTGTAATTTTTTGTAGACCCTTTTACGGTGTTTGATACGGTTGTATCACGTGCTGCTTCAAATTACATTGAGAGAAATGAGTAAATGTTGCCAGACTATAGGAATGTTGCTGTTGAGTAGGGAAGTGAAGAAACTCCTTTGAAAGTTTAGCACATTATATATTTTACTAATTTGCAATAAACCTGCTTGCTAGGGAATTAATAGAAATGCTGGAGAAGAAATCCTGGGTTGTCGGAAGGATAATGGGCTACTGAATAAAATCGATTGAAAAAAAATAACAAGCCTGTGTTAGATAACACGGGCGCATAGGTCAGACGTAGAATACGTTAGTCATTTTGCAATTAAAATATATGAATTAAATATAATTTTTGATAAATGATTTAAATCTATCTAATATATACGCATACAGCTGATAGCTAGTTATTAAGTTTTTGCAACATAAGTGCACAATAGATTAGCTGCTTTCCAACTACTTCCCAATGTATTCACAGAAATGTGTTTAGGAAAAACGCCATTGATATAGTGAGCGTATACATCAGTGATGGCCAAAAATTGAAAAACATACCACATGTGGTAGGAAACGAAAAATGCTGCTGACGCTCTGCTCCCATACGTACAAAGTCATTTGATTGTAGCAACAACAAAACAACGTGTTTACTCAACTGAACTCAGTTGCTGTTTGGCATTCATGTACAGTGCAGTTGCCTATTATTGCACGCACACAAACGTACTTTCCTAGTGTTAGTGTGGCCATCACTGGTATACATCGCCAATCCTTTGTATTAATGTACATACACACACATTTACACGCTGCTCGCAGAAGTAAACAAACGACAGCAAAGATCTTTAAACTTTCCAGGACACACAAGTGTCCACGCTCCCCTCCCTTCATTTTATGTTCCCCTCCAAACGAACTAATAACCGACCGATCCAACAAAACGAAATGTACACACACACATTTACACGCTGCTCGATAAATAAACAAAGCACAGCAAAGCCAAAATTATTTGATTTCACAACAACAACAAAAACAACAGCGGCATTTACAAACCAACAACGACAGCGGCATGTACAAAAAAAGTCTAAAATATCATGCTCTTAAATATTTATTTCCCTAACTACATAAAACTTTTATATATAGACATATAATTTCTTTAATGTAATTCGAAACAAAACATATTACCAAAACTGAGTAACATATAAAAATTGCTAAAATATGTTTTAATATTTAAGTAAAAGTGGGTGAAAATTGACAAACATTTTCTCAAAATTTTGTGCTCCAGATCAACACCCCTACCTTACCGTATAACGTATTCTACTTTAAAAAATGACATTAATTTTTGGGTTATTATGAAAAATACAAGAAAATTAATGGTTATTTTTAAACTTTTGGCTTACAGTTATACGATTGTACATGTCATTTTGTTCATAAATAACATTTTTTTTGAATTCCTTTAAGTCATATCATCCAAAAATTTGACAGCAAACTAGACATAGTCTATATATTTACACAAATTAAAAATGTTAGCATACATAGAAACTTGCAACATGAAAACTTACGTATTGTAATCCTCAAAAAGTAGAGATTATGCTTTTTTAAATTATTGACCAATCAACTTGATTGTTATTGATTAAAAACACAAAAGTAGTCTGCACTTGATCTTTCAAAATTATTTACACAAATTTATTTGCATTCAAAAATATTTACACAACAGAAAAAATATAAAACACCAAAAACAAAAATAAAATATTTTCCTCAGCATCTGCGACAGGTTGTATTCTTGCTAGAATATATGCAATCAAATTGCGTACAAACTCGATTTCTAAGCTGCTCCAGATATTTATTATTTCATCAACAGTTTCCTCTAATTTTCAGTTCACTTGGATAGATCTCTGCCTTTTTATGAATACTCATAAATTTTCTATTATGATTTCATCTGGACTCTGGGGTGGCCATGGAAGACAAGCCTGACCAACGCGATTTAAAAACGTTGTTGGTAACCCTGCTTTCTGGCATGGAGCTTAATAATCCTGCAAAATCCAATGTTCGTCAGGAAAAAAACTCTCAGAGCAGAGGGAATAGCATGGTCATTAAAAATATCTAGGTATCCTGCCTGGTTTACAGTGTCTTGTATTGGTATTAGATCTCCAAATCCATAGTATGAGACACATCCCCAAACCATTACATAACCCCCGCCAAAACGATTAAAGGTTGTACTGCTTTACGCTTCGATCCTTCGGAAAGGTGCATATAACTTTTTCAAGTTGAAAAGAGGACTCATCCGTACATAATACATTGGTCGAGAACTCCACTGGCTTATGAATATACTCTATGGAAACTCTAGACTATATTTTTTGTTTTTTTTTCAGCATCGTCTATTACATTCTCTCTTTATATCAAACATGCTTAATCTTCTCGAATTGTGAATTCACTTACATGTTTTGCAATGATGTTTTCTGCCTCTGCAACAACTTTAAGCTTTAAGCCATCTTCTGTTTTGTTTGTCACATATTTCTGATCAGTGCTGACCCTATTTTGTAGGTTTCCGTAGGTTCCTTTCTTCTTTGCTAAATTGATGACTGTTTTCCGACATATTCCGTACTCTTTTTCCAAGGCTGATGCCGAGGAACCTATTCCAAACTTCATTACGATCTCAAGTCGCGTCTCGACGGAATTTTCTTTATTTTCACCATTTTAAACGTTCTTTTGTATAAACATTTATTTTTAAGCAATATAAATTTGCTAACTAGCAAAACAAATGAGGTTTTTTTTTTAAAGATTGCAGCGCTTTTAACTAAATTTCAGGAATGTGTAAATACTTTTGAGAAATAAAATAAGTGTGTAGATAATTTTGTAAGATGAGGTGTCAAGTTTGTTGCTATTTTTAACTAGCATAATCTGTACATCTTAAGGATTACAATTGGGAATTTCTCATTTGCAAATTTATTAGGAAAGGTCCAATATTTTGCATTAATTCTAAGCATACAACAAATTTTAACTTCTGTAAACATATATGACTGTGTCTGTATTCTAGAGAGAAACCGCAAATGTTTACAGACTCCGAAAACAGTTTGAAGTTTAGACAAATTTGGAGAACGACCTTAAATTATAAATCCTTTTTTTAATGATCTAAATTGGTGTGATTTGAAAAATTGACCACCTACAGCGAGCCCTTGATATACACTCCGGTTCGCTTATTTACAGGCACTAAAAATTCCAAATTCAGCAGCCTGTATCTTTTGCAATTTGTAACCGATTGCAGAGTGACCGGCGGTGGTACAATGGTAGTGTGCGCGGCTCTTGTGCATGAGATCGTGGGTTCGATCCCTGCTCTGACCACCTTAAATTTCTTTCGACGTCGGCCATCTCAAAATACCGTCAGCAACCGGTGTAAAACTATAGGTCCCAATCAGTGAGTGTAAAACTAGAACGCGCACAGCTCACTGGTTATGAGAAGCTTTCTCTAATCCCTACATGGGATGTAACGGGAAACCAATTATTTCTATTTAAGCGATTGCAGAAGTTTAAAATGGAAGTGGAAGCTAGACATCTTGAGATATTAAAAAAAATTATGACAATAGTGGTTTCTTAACTAAAGAACTTTTTTTGAGCAATTTCTAAAATAAAGTCCAAAAATGTGCTATTTTTTTGTTCACTTGAATAAAGGCACTTTAACTAATTTTAATGAAAAACAGTTTTCCTTGTTTTCCTAATTTATTTTACTTTATTTAAGAACTATTAGTAATGGGTACAACCCCCCAAATATACGGGTTTTCATTGAGAGACAAAGTGAATTTATTTAATCCAACGAAATTTGATTCCAAGCATCCTTAATGGCCTGAATTAGTGACTGCTTGTCATCAAATTGTCTACCTCCTTCATAGACCTTACGATATAACTAACCCCACACACTTTCGATAATGTTTAGATCTGCTATTCGCCAGAAGAATATTAACATTTCGGCTTGCCATGAACTCCTTTACTACCCTGGCGTTGTGTATAGGGGCATTATCCTGTAGCAATATCCAAGATATGGGACCAAATAGTTCACTGAACTTCGGAAAAGCCGATTCCAATAACGTCTTATAGCGTGCAGCAGTCATTTTTGCACTTTGAAATTCAACATCAATGGTGCCATAGTACGTAATAGCACCCCCACACCATAACACCGCCCTCTCGGCTGTGATATCGGTGCAAAAAATGATTTTCTTTGCGCATATCATGGAAATAATAGTTGTAGCCATCAGCTCCATCCAAATTAAACTTCTCCTCATCCGTAAATACAACGGTTCTCCAGTAATTTACATGACCTCTTGGCTGCATATCCCATACCATGTAGTCTCTTGCGACTTGAAGCCGCTTTCCTTACGAGGAGCATTAAGTGGCGGCTTTTTTGTAATTTAGGATACTTAGGATACTGACAGCTCTTAAATACTCTGCGTACTGATAACTTGCTCGCTTCAACTTCAGGTTGAGCTCTTATTTTTGACAAGGATAAGGCAGAATTAGAAGCAATTCTGATGAGTTTTCTTTTCTCATACGCAGATAAAGACAATGAAACCATACTCCTTGGTGTCACTGATGTAATTGTCGACAACTGTTGGGCTCTGTTTTGCTTGTTTAACTATTGCGCGGTTAGAATATCCTTCAGAACGGTAAACATCAATTTTAGTATTTTCCGATAGATTTAAAACTTGTTGTTTTGCCATTTTGACCAGTAAAATGATTTAGATGTAATAAATTGTAATAAACAAACGCTCCCTACAAGAAGTCATCGCTTACTTCAAAAATAATAAAAAAATAATAAAGTGCCTTTATTCAAGTGAACCAAAAAAAATAGCACATTTTTTAACTTTTTTTTATATATTGCTCAAAAAAAGTCTTTAGCTAAGAAACCACTATTGTCATATTTTTTTTATATTTCAAGATGTCTAGCTTCCTTTTTCATTTTAAAATTCTGCAATGGGTTACATATTGTAATAGATACAGGCGGGTGAATATGTTATTTGTAGTGCCTTTAAAAATAGTGAACCGGAGTGTAATATTGGAGTATTTTAGGAAATGGAAAATATTAATTAACTGTGATAAAATTCAAGCTATCTATTTCACTAGGAAAGGAAAACAATTTTATATTGTTAAATGTTAACAATGCGAAAATCAAATGGGAAAATAATGTTAAATATTTAGGTGTAGTCCTAAATTCAAAACTAACATATGGGCATTTCCAGAGAAAGTACCACCCTATGTCACATCACGTCACCCTCGTTAATTGGTTATATTATATGACCGTGTGGTTCGATTGTTTTCTATTCTATTCCTAAATACAGAATGTAAGTAACTACATATTTATTAGAAGAAAATAAGACAATCAAGCAAACTGGTCCTAAACTATAAGTAATTATCGAGAGTGACGTGATGTGACAAAAGGTTGACCTTTCTGTGGAAATGCCCATATACGGATCATGTATCATACACTGTAGATAAATCTAATATTCTCATAAGAATATTATACCCTCTTATTAACAGAACATCGGCGTCAAACATTGACAATATATTGTTAATATTTAAATCAATATTTCATGCAGTAGGTTTTTTATGCAGCTCCTGTTTGGGCTAAAAGTTCCACATGTTACGTGAAAGACTCCAGATTATCCAAATTAAACTGTTTAAATTAATTTTCAAAATTCCTAGATTATTTTCTACGGAAAGACTTCACCAAATTGCGGATGTTGAATTGGTTTTAAATGCCAAATTCAATTTTTAATGCCAAATGTTCTTATTCAGAATACGATCACATCGCTGAGCTGGCCTCAATCTGAATATTTCGTATTAGATTTTAGGAAACCACATGATATATTTAAGCAGAAAAAGGTAATCTCCTTAAACTCTTTATATGTACATACATACTAAATAATAAACAATTCTGTAAACGCTATGAAAACAATAAAATTGAATTGAATTGAATTGAAAAATTAACCAAAATTAAATACATAGTTGTTTAATATAACGGGTATTTTTAAAATGTACAGTACACTCATAACTTTCAGTTCGTAGCACTGCTTTATTTGACAAGCGATGTTACAGCTGACAGTTGCTTTGTATTTACTTTGGTTTGCCATAAAAGTTATATCATTTTGAAGCTGTTTACCCATTGTTTGATCGCATCGGATTTTCTAAAAACATTGCATTAAAGAAAAAATCTATATGCTCGACAGGAACCATATTGCAGGAACCATAGATATGTTGGCTTGCATTGATTCCATGAATTAAAGATCTGCTGCATTTTTGTTCCTTTGTTATCTCTCAGGTTTGTTTCAGCAGTTTTCAACAAACGAATCCATATTTGGGTGAGAAAACCATATATTATAGCCTATTAATCATTGGGTCTCCAAAATGTATTATTGAATAGAAACACAATGTGTTTGTACGCAAGAATACTATATTTGCGAAAAGCTCCAACACATTAGATTTCTATCCAAGCAACAACAAAAAGACAGTCCGGAATACCCTACTTTTTAGGCGAAATTCGACTTGCGCGATCTCTAAAACTCTCTCGAAACATCTCAAAAATCTCAAAAAAAAATTTACACTTTAAGCTTTCCAATTAAGCTTGAGCAACCATGAAACTGGAAGAAGTAAAATTTTGTGGGACACCCTAGTATGCAGGGTATATATTTGTGTTGCATACACTTTAATATATGGATGAATGGCGTTGACATATCTACTTAAATAACAAATTCTCAGACTTTTGTAATTTTCCCATGTTGTTGATAAACATATGCGTGTGGCCATACAAAGTCATTTGTTCATTATAGAAAACCTGGTGCTCGAAAAATCGTCCCTAAAATTTAAGGAAAAGTGACACTAAAAAAAATTATGACCAAAAAACCAGTTACAAAAATATAACGTTGGCGGAACGAAAGCACAGCCCACATTGGTTTTGCATTTTTTCTACTGCCAGGATGATTATGTTTCAGACGCCCATTATGGATCAGATACTGACCAGAATGCAGTGTGTCGAAACTGGATATTTGTTTCTTAATTTTCGATCCGCCGTTGGCCAGTAGTATTGACTCATATGCCTTCAAAAGACAATGTAATATGTCCGCTAGTTCGAAGACCTTCTGTCAGTGATCGCACAACCACTCAGGCGTGAACATCACCTTCAAATTTGAATATGATTTTCGAATTTAAATCAGTTTAATGTAAATTTGAACAAAACTTTTAAATTTAATATTAAACAGGAATTTCAAATTAAAATATGACATAATGGTTTTATTTAAAATTAAAATGTAATTGTCATAATTAAATTGTGTCGTGAAATTTTGAGTTTTATACATTAATAGGAAGAAGTTTTTGCAAATATTTTCTTGTGTTTTTGCTTGCGAAATTTTTCGAACATTTGCATAGTGGAAAATTATCAATTGAGATGATTTTTCGTTTGCATTTTGACGAATTTTTCGAAAGCAGCATACCAAACAACCGCTGATGAAAATCTGAGACTAGATTTGAAATAGCCATACGGTTTGCCAGGAATCATGAGGTTCTTGAGCCTGAACAATAAAATAAAAAAAACTGCAAATTGAAAATCGTTTGAAAGAAATTTTGTGCTGCGGCGCTTAGTTCTGCAGTTTAATTTCGGAATATGAAAAACACCTTACTACTAAATATATTAAAAGCCTGTCTCAGGCGACGCTGACTACGACACTTGCAGAATTAAATGAAAGTTATAGCCAAAACATTGAAAATAATTTTAAATACTTTAGACAATTTCGTTTGTGGCGCTTACTACTACAGTAGGAATCGAAACATCAACGGCCGGTAGGGGAATCGAAATAGACTCGAATAAAAAAGTTTGACGTTCCCGCAATCAGCTCTTCAATACGCATATTTTAAGACTCCCACTAATAAAATTCAAAAAAAAACCCTGTTTTCAATGCACCCTAATACACATTGCCCCACTTTCATAAACAAAGTTGAAACATTTCCAAATGGAAGGGATTACGCACCCTGCATTTCTGTCATACACCTATTGTCCACAAAATATGGCAACACTGTTTCCCTTGGGGCTAATCACCACAATTTGTATTCACTGGTTAAAATAAACTTTATGAAATGCCCTAAGTGCTTCACTAACAGTTCTCCTGAAATTGCTATATTATTGTAAATAGTAAAAGCTTTTGGCGTTTTCCTACTCGAAAAACGTGAGCTGAATTCATTCCCCAAAAAATAATATTTATATTGGCCGGCGTAACAATAACGAAAACATGAACAAAAACGCCATTAAGTCATAATGTCTTATGTTGATGCGCTTTAACTGATAAAATTTAAATTAATAATTTTGAAAACTAATACAAACAAACGAGTTCGTATTTAGGTCCTTTTATCAAAAATGAAAAATAAAAAAAGGACTTACACCTTTCTAAAAATTATTTGGATCAGAGACAAATAAAATTGCAATACAAGTTCTAGTTAATCAAGATAATTATTTTTATTTAATGTTGGCTGTAATTGAGGGTGACATTTTGTATATTGCGGTTACGATTTTCGGGGACACCTTCGAGCATTTTGAGTGGTAGTTAACGAATGATGCGAGAAGCATTGACTTCCAATTTTTGGGCATATCCGGTTTATCCATGCAGACTTTGTATTTTACGTAGCGCCAAGAGAAACTGTTTATAGATGTGATATGATAAAGATGGTCATTTCACTGATACGAGTAGCGAAATTAACAGCTCACCCAAATTTATTCTCGCCAAGATGTCATTGTTTAGCAAAACTGTTTTTGGCAAGTAGCCCCAACATCTAAATTGATATTCCGTGGTTTTCGGTGGGACATTCGTTTACGTCGACGCTGGAGACTTATCATCCATATTCGAACAAGTGTCTTTTTTTGATCACTCTTCTGATTGTTGACACATTAGTAGCACTTCCGAGACCGACAAGACCGCGAAGGTTGCGATCTCAACGTAACTTTCTCCATTTGTATACGATAATTGACATTTGTTCCTGTGCGAGTGAGTGCTCTGAAATTTGTCGATTGTTTCTATAATTAACAATGGAGGGCTGCACAAAGAAAGACCGCGTTATCATTGTAAAAAGTCATTACAACCAGTACAGAAATTTCACTCGGGTGAACCGACTTAAACATACTCTCACCCTAAGTCATCAATTGGACCGGAATTCTACTAGAAAGTGTTTATATTTGCCGTTCAGTTACACGATCGGGCATGGCAACTGCGCTCATTTTCAATAGTAAATCGTTATTGCGCAAAGTATTTTCTGAAACCCAACCCAATTAGGATCCTTAGTGGTTTTGGGGTCTTATCGTGCGGGTATATATCACATATATTATAGAAGAAAAGACATCATAACTTCAATATTTTTGCAAGAAATTCGTTTGAGGACCTCTTAATATGACTGATCTATTCCCGTCTCTCAGATCACAATGAAATTTTATCAGTTGCTCTTGCCCATGAGAATGTGCGTTCGATCCGTTCTTTGACTACCCAACAATACTTTCGACTATGGTCACAACGTTTCGTGATGACGACACTATCGATTATTTATCCATGAAAAGGCTTTTCAAGATACCATACGGAACAGGGGTTAATCTGTAAGTTCCATTCAATGAGTGTAAACCTGGTAAGCACATAGCTCAGTTGCTGTGAGAATCTAGCCACAATCCCTTCATGGGATGTAATGGAAATAATTTTTTTTATTATTTTTCCAAACTTAGTTTGGGATTGAAAATTGGTATTTTTACCACCCATACAAGTCGTGGCATTTAGTACAAAATCATATTCCTTACAAAACTTTTCTGGTATATCTAATTCTGAAGGCAATTCGTTCAATGGGTAATGGAGCAAAGTGAAGTCAATGCTACTTTTTCAAAAATAATCATCTTCTCTGATGAAACGCATTTCCACTTGAATGGCTTCGTGAATACACAAAATTGTCGAATTTGGGGCTAAGAAAATCCTCATGCAATCCATGAGAAACAAGTGCACCCATAACGAGCAACTGACTGGTGTAGATTTTGGTCAGACGGCGTCATTGGGCGGCGTAATATGAGGCCGAAATTGAAGTGACTGTGAACGGCATTCGTTACAGGAACATGATAACGGAGTTCCTGTGGCCACAACTGGATGGCATGGACCTGGATGATATGTGGTTTTCCTGCCATGTGCACAGGAAAACATTTCCAGAATCGTCCACTTTTGTAGTTAATTACACCGTTATCATTGTGCCGATGAATCTGTACTTTTCCTGATGCTTTTCCTATTTAGTGTAGTCATTATATTTAGTGTAGTAATCTTTAAAATTAGGTTTTATAACAATTCTGGGATTGCGACTGCATAATACAATTTTGAAGAATTAGGTTTTAATTAACGAATTACATAAAAAATACTTTTAATATTGATTTTGAAATTCGTAATCGTCGTTTAAAAGCTCACAGAAAATTGTCATATTAAACGACAAGCATCGGGCATTTAAAGTATCATACATTTAAATTGTGAATTTTCATTTGAAAACTGGCCATAACATTGGATATTTAAAGATAATGTTAGTAAAGCAACTGAGCCTAAATAAAAACTTTTCTGGAAATTAATTATTGTGTGTATTAAAAATGATTTATTCTCTTTGATACGATGACAAAAAATCGCAGGAAGTTTAGTTTTATGAGTTTTTCAAAGTTAATTTTCGTTTGAAATATTTGATTGATATTTATTACCAGCTATAAATCTGTCAAAATAAAAACGACATTTCACAACCAATGAAATATATTTACGCAAGTTAATTTTCTAATTTTCAATAGACAATCAAACGATACCATTTCGATATGGGCATTTCCACAGAAACTGTTACCCTATGTCACATTACGCCACCTTCGTTAATTGTTTACATTTTATGACCATGTTTTCTACTCTTTTGCAAATATGTAACTTAAGTTGCTCTATCTTTAGTAAACGAAGGGATAACGATCCAACTAACTGGTCCCAAAATATAAGCAATTAACTGGGGTGACGTGATGTGACAAAAGGCGGACCTTTCTTCGGGAATGCCCATGTACAAATATATTCTTACTCAATTACGATGTAGGATTAAATCTTCTCAATTTATACACAGGTCGCACAACAATTTTATAAATAAAGTTTAGTTGGCCATAACGAACACCCGAAATGATATAAGTTTCAAGACAATGTGACGACTCATTTTGTGGAGAACAAATTTATGAAATCGTCGAATTCTCATTCTATTTTAAATTTAAAGCATAGATAAAGTAAACTAATACAAGTAGCACAAGTGTTATGAAAATTGTAGTGTAATGGGTAATTTGTAATTGCACGTAATAAATGGAATTTTTTTGCTCCCAAAAGCAAAGTAATCAAATATGGCATTTGAATATAAAAATTTTTTATATGAAAAGAAAAAATAATTTCCAACGAAAATATCACTTCAAAACAGGAGACCGACACATAAATTAAAGTGGAATATCTGATGGCAAGGAATTGCAAAGCCATATAGCCATCTGTGTCATAATAAATTGGTTCTTCCTACGGTTCAGCAATTATATCTGGTTGAGAGTAATCAGACGCTCTAACGGGCTCGGCATTTGTAACCACAGAAGTTCCTACAGATTTTGGTTTTTAGATTAAAAAGCGTTCCGTCATGTTGAGACTTTGGGTCAGATTACGGGTATTCTTTTACGGGATTACCCCGTACGTTTATCCATTACCCATGGGAAATGGGTAAGCGGCCTTTAGACATTACCCACTCGATGGGTGACCCAGGGTATTCCTTTTAAAAAAAAAATGCTTTCATTTTAAACATAGTCTCTTTCTAACTCGATATATTTAGTCCCCGGCTTTTCCAATTTGTTTATTTCATCCAAATAAAAGGTTTTGTCAAAGTTCTCAACATTTACGTTAGTTTCAGTTAGCCGAGTCATTTATTCAGGTTTGGAAATACAAAGTATTCACTGGTTGCTAATTCTAGTGAATATGGGGTACCCTATTTTGACCCACAATCTCATCATGAAATCGTTGAGATGTTATAAGCTCTACTTCACCTAAATGCATATGAAAAATAAAACCGAAAAACTAGAAATTTCACGTTTTGCAAAAACTGCCCTTTTCAAAACTCTTTTTTCAAACTCGGATTTGGATTCCTTAGAGTTAGAGGATAATTTTTAAAACTTTCACCAGTTTGTAGCTTTATTGAGCTTAATCAATTCCAGTTTCAAAAATATCGTGAATTAAATACACAATGAAAATATTCTAGAACGTTGGGAAAACGTGCTCAAACTACAGAAACTGAAAACTTTGACAGATTTTATGGGGAAAGGTTTCGGCATAAAATTACCCAAAATTACTTTTTTATTTATTTTTGGAGCATTTGGTCATAATATTCGGCATGTGTGTTTAATTCTTGTAAAAAAATGTAAAACGCCGGATCCCTACTAAACACCTGTACGTTATCATGATGGAAGATCAGTTTATTCTTCACCAAATACTTCAAGTCAATGCCAAATCTGTCCAGCACCAATGAATAAAATTCCCCGATGACAGTTTTACCCTGTTCAAGGCAATCGATGTGTATGACACCGCATGCACCACGGCAATGTATTGAATCTAGATTAATCGAATGTCAAGAATGCGGTTGAAATTGAAACTGACAAGGAAAGTTTATTCCATTTGTGGTGTGAAATTGGACAAACTTCTTCAGTGTTTTTTCATCTTCTTACTTCAATTCACTTTGAAATAGTTTGTTTACAAAACCTGAATATAATTAAAGGATATAAATCGGAATGCCAGAAACGATAAAAAATACAGAAGCTAAACTACAAATCACTTGAAAGAATCTAGGGTTCCTTGAAAGTAGTAGGTAGTAGTAATTTAGTAAAGTTTTTTTTTGTGCTGGCAACTCTGAAATTTGGTAGCTGTCACATTTGTATATTCGGCGTATTAAAAATTGAGCGCTTTACGAAAGAATAACGAAATATAAAAGTGAAAACTTATTACAAAAATATGGATAGTTATGCTGAGACCGCTCGAAAACTTCGAAAAATTATGAGTCGAGAAAGTGTACCTAATGTCTCAACCATTCGAAGATTGGTCAAAAACTCGGTTGGTTATGAACAGTAAGATTCATGTACGTCAACGTCGGTCGTTCGAAAACATTGCTGGTGTCATTGCTGTTGCCAAAAAGCCGAAAACATCAATTCGGCATCGTACTCAACAACTTCCAATTTTCAATTTTGCGTACAAAATTCAGCTTACACAGGAGCTCAAAGCAGCAGACCATGGAAAGCGCTGGCAATTCATTCAGTGGGTACTGGAGCACAGTGAAGTTAATGCTAATTTTGCAAACGAAAGTCATCTTCTCCGATGAAGGACACTTCTATCTGAATAGCTTCGTGAACACATAAAATTGTCGAGTTTGCGGCCCAGGAAATCCTCAAGTAATCTATGAGAACAAATGCATACACAACGAGCAATTATCTGATGCGGATTTTGTCAAGCGGCGTGATTGGGTCTTACATTTTTAAAGATGAGGCCCACATTTCAGAGACTGTGAACGGCATTCGTTACAGAAACATGATATCGCAGTTCTTGTGGCCCAAACTGGACGGCATGGATCTGGACAAACACAAAATTGCTCAGTTTAGAGCTAAGAAAATCCTCATGCAATCCATGAGAAACAAACGCAACCACAACGAGCAACTGTCTGGTGCGAATTTTGGTCAGGCGGCGTGATTGGGCCTTACATTTTTATATGAGGCCGAAATTTTAGTGACTGTGAACATGATAACGAATTTCTTTTGGTCCCAACTGGACCGAATGGATCTCGACAAAACGTGGCCACCTGCCACCCCGCGCATGAAACAATCTATTTATTGCAGCAACGAATTCTAGAACAATTAATATCGAGAAATTCTGATGTCAACTGGCCACCAAGATCATGCGATTTAACGAAGTGGGATTTCTTTCGTTGGGGTTTTGTGAAATCTCAGGTTTATGAGAATAAACAAGAAACAATTTCTGAGCTCAAGTCCGAGTACGAACGCATCTTCGGTGAAATACAGCTACATCTCTGTGAAAAAGTCATTGAAAATTTCATGAAAAGAGTAATCGCGTGACATCTGTGCCATGGGGGACGTTTGACGGCTATTTTATTCCATATATTATCGGAACATGTCTTATTTAAAATCCAGTAAAAATTTTACAGCAGTCTGAAGAAATATGTGCTTTTGTTTTAAAATGAAAAAGTGCATCCTTTCCTTTCGCACATATTGGGAAAAATTAAAACTTTGTTTCAAAAAGAAATTGTAACTTTAACAATTTTATTCTAGAGTAAAAGGACTTGTTTTACTCACAAATAAAAGTGGTTTCAAATAAAAATAAGAAAAAAGACAGTTTCAAATAAAATATTAGAATATAAAGGCGCAAACGTTAAAAAACTAAAAAAATATTTGAAAATTTGATATATTTTGGATGATATTTTGACATGGGTTTGTTAAAGGTGTAAAAAAGTTTACCGTTGACAAATTTTAAAAATTGGTTCAAATCTGATTTAGTTATAAATATTTTAGTTCGTGTAGTGTTGAAAAAACGGTTTTTGCCGGTAACGTCAGATTTCAAAATTTGTTCAAAAATGTGTTCAAAATTCTGAAAATGTCAAACTGATATATTTTTTTCATTCTGTACCGCCGTGTAATATTTTAAAACTAAATGACATGTATTGATTTATCGATACAAATTCGAATTCGCTACATTTTTGAATTTCTACTGGTTTTTCCAAAATTAAAAACCAGACGCTTAACAAATCATCCCGGTTGTATTCCAGAATGTATTAAAGATTCAGAAGATATTACATCAAGAATCCCCAATTACAAGTAATGTAAAGTAAAAATTCGTGTAATTTTTAATTAGTCATTGTTGTTTATTTTCCTGACGATGCTACTCAATGGGTAGCGAAATATTGAAAAATAAAAAGAATTTCAAATATTGACCTAAGGCTCCAATATTTCCTTTGTCAGTGAATATGTAAATGTAAAGCTGTATTTAATATTAAATTGGCCACAAATCACCGATTGTGGTAAACTAATCCAAAATTTATTAGCAGAATTGGAGGGTTTGTAATGTTTAAGTAAATTTTCTTTTAATCGGAATTTCTGAGTATGCGAAATTCACCCCTTCCAATGATATCCCGCATATTTATTTTTAAACTGGCACCCCTATTAAAAACATAGCCAAATGTTTATATACAATGTACATTATACAAGTAGATAACATCAACCAAATTAGACTGCTGCTAATTACAATTACTTCGATGGTGATGATGATGATAGTCATACCAATAAGCTTTGATGCCACCATTAACATGATAAACCATCCGTCACCCCGTGCAACCACATACGTTAACACCTTTCAATTTTCAATGGCTGCAACTGTAGTGGCAAAAGTGCCAGTAGAAATAATTATTATTTGGGCCAGACAACCATCATTTTTTACTAATTATTTTTATAGCCGCTCAATACAATTCAACACCAGACTGTGCGTGTGTGTTTTTATATACACGCGTATGTGTAAGTTCATGTTTATATACAACAACATCGAAATGTTAGTATATAGTAATAATTGTTAATTAATTTAATGAACATATATGTACATTAAATATGTAAGAGATTTTATATTTACTTAGATGTGTAGGTATCTATATAGGTCTTGGACGGACACTCGACGAAAAACATTAGGGAGATAATCTATTGCGTAGTTTATATGGATGAGGTGTTGTCTGCTAAATCCAAACGTTGCAAATAATTAGACTGCTGTGCGGTTTGTATTGGTAGAGTAACTTTTCGGGAATCCGGTATAATGTACAAATTACAAAGTGCACGATTTCTGCACACGAGAATTAAGGTTCAAGCTCCACGCTGACCACCTTTTATTTCTTACGGCGAAATACTCCAATCGTTTATTTATTTTAGTTATAGTTTATCGTCAGCCGTTTGTTCATCCCAAATTTGTTTCAGGCCAAACACACAAATACATTCCCGTTCGTAGGTTTCATGGTTTTGCAGTGTGCCATGTGAATCCGTTATGAATTCAAGACGGAGCCGTTCTTCAGATATTTTGTACGAAACGGACATCCGTAATGGACTCATAATGAATCTGTTTGCGTATGAAATTCGTCTCGAAAACGAGAATCGTTTTTTTTTGTGCATTTTCGGGTCTGTGCCGAACTCACAAAGGACTTCATATTCGAATCCGTTCCGGGTTGGTTTCTTAAACTAAACATGCAATCGAGACGTATCCGCTTTTGTAAGTTTTAGCGGATTTGCCTATGATGATATTTAAAATCCAAATAGGTAATGAACTATGTATATTTCTACCTTTTTCACTTTTCAAAACCCGTAAACATCATTTCGGAATCGTTCTCAACAACTGTAAATTTCACGAAGCACTACGCACCGAAGACCTCCACCTTCATTCGTAAAAAGTTCAGCTTACTCAGCAGCTCAAAATAGCAGACCATTGAAAGCGCCTGCAATACGTTCAGTGGTAATGGAGCAAATTGAAGTCAATGTCAATTTTTCAAAAAAAAAAAAACGTATTTTCTGATAAAGCGCATTTTCATCTGAATGGCTTCGTGAATACACAAAATTGTCGAATTTCGGACTCAGAAAATAATACTGCAATTTATGTGAAACTAATGAGTCCACAACGAGCAACTGTTTGGTGCAGATTTTGGTCAGGCGGCGTGATTGGGCTTAACTTTTTTGAAAATGAGGCAGAAATTTCTTACTGTGAACAGCATTCGTTACGGGAACGTACTAACAGAGTTCTTGTGGATAGCATTGATCTCGACGACATGTGGTTTCTTTAAGCCAGCGCCACCTGCCACAACGCGCATGAAACAATTGATTTATTGTAGCAACGATTTCCAAAGCAAATTATCTCTATAAATTCTGATGTTAACTGGCCACAAAGATCACGCGAGTTAACGCCGTGTGAGTTATTTCTATGGGGTTTTGTGATGATATCTCGGGTTTATGCGAATAAACCAGAAACAATTTCTAAGCTCAAATCCAAGATTCAACGCATATTCGGCTGGATACAGCCAAATCTCTGTGAAAAAGTCATCGACAATTTCACGAAAAGAGCTTTATTTTCAATTGACTGATTTTTTATTCCATACTTAATCCGAACATGTCTTCATAATAACCCAATAAAAAAATATGAACCGTCTCAAAAAATACGTGTTTCTGTTCTAAAATGGAAAAGTGCATTCTTAGTGAGACACTCTTACGAATCAAATAAAATAAAATATTACTTACTTACTTATCCGGTCACGAACAACTCCGAGGGGTCAGGGACATTACCACACGAAGATAATATATTTCGGCAACCAGTTCGATCTTTTGCCTTATCTCTCCAGTTGGCAATACCAAGTGCATACAGGGATCCGTCAACCTGATCCCTTCAGCGGAGTCTTGATCTACCTATTTGTCGTCTTACTTCGAGTTTGGGTTCGAAAACCCTTCGTGCTGGTTCATCTTCATCCATTCTATCGACATGGCCTAGCCAGTGTAATTGGGCTATTTTGATCCACGTAACTATGTCAACGTCCGGATGTAGCTCCTACAGCTCATGGTTCATGCGTCGCCGGTACTCGCCCGTGTGCACTATACGGCCATAAATTTATCGGAGTATTTTTCTCTCGAAGACTCCTAGAGATGTTTCGTCTATATGCGATAAGACCCAGGATTCTGCACCATAAACCATGACAGGTTGTATGAGAGTCTGGTATAGTTGAACGTTTTTTACTAGAGAGAGGGGGTTATCTCAAAAATGCTTGCTTAGCCCAAAATAACATATATTCGCAAGTACAATTCTCGGCTTGAATAGAAAAATAAAATATCCGGAGAAAATTAAATACACGATCAGGGAATCGTTTCAAATAAAAATGAACAGATAAAATTCAGTTATTAATTTTAACTAAAACATTATGAAACATTACATTGACACAAATTTTATGTTCTGACGGTATTTCAACTAAAACAATAAAAAGTAGATCATTTCGAAAAATTGTTTGTCACATTTATGGATGTTATTTTTTGACCATGTTTTCGTTGTTATTGTATTTCTAATTAGAGCCGGAAAAATTAGAAATACAATTTTTTGTCGAAAGTAAAAAACATATTTTATATGTGCCATTAGTTTAGTATTTTGGTAATAAGGATTTCATTGCGCAACTTTTAAAATCCATATTGGAAAACAAAATCGAAACTGTGTATTTCGAATGCAATACCGAAGCTGCCTCATCAATCAGAAGTTGAGTTCGAAAATGTTCTTAAATTTGTATTTTGTTTTTCCATAATCATCATAATTTTTACAAATAAAACCAAAATTCGGATTCAACGATACACACTAATGTACAATTAAATAAATACTGTGTTTGAATTTTATTTGCTTACGTGTGTAACATAACATCATTAATGTGTCTGTCTACCAGAATGTAATAAATTTTTTACATTCCAGACAATAGACAACGCAACACATATATCTCTCTATCTATATTATGTAAATATGTACTTCAATGAACTCTTAATGTCTAATTCAATAATTGCGTTTATAGAAATTCTATGGTATCTTAATGCTTAGTGCCAGGTTCATGCAACATATGTTTAAGGATCCTTTGTTCCAATGCTATTTATACAGTGTAACACCACATTCGACTGAATTGCTATGTGATATTTGCCAATTAATCATTTAAAGAGATATTACGAATACAGTTGCAAATTCTTAACATAAACAATAGATTTTAAATTCGAAATCAGCAAAAACGTGAACGCAAATGATTAATACTTTATTTGGATGCGCTGTCTGAGAGGAGCCACATAGGTTATTAATCAATCCATAAATCCGGAAATGACTGTTAATGAGACTGGGAATTAAGGTTGACATATAGATAGTGATTTGGAGAATGAAAGGGTAGTGTTGACATGTCTGCGTTATTTTCTAATATCAGATGACATTTAAATTGTAATTCAAATATTATTCTTTATAGCTAAACATAATTCAGATGCCATTGGAGTTGCCAAATCATATTTAATATATTGTATACATTGCAATTTTCATGTTGTTTTTTGGCAATAAAAGCAACATGTTCAAATGTGTTCACTTGTATTTGTTAGCTGTGCAATAGAATCAAATTCGTGTTTTTCTAACAAAGTTATCACGATTTTATTGTTT
This sequence comes from Phaonia tiefii, assembly GCA_963931995.1. NCBI lineage: Eukaryota > Metazoa > Arthropoda > Insecta > Diptera > Muscidae > Phaonia > Phaonia tiefii. The sequence goes on along the minus strand of OZ008370.1, from coordinate 211,121,672 downwards.
TTTGAAAGGCCCTTCAAAACATATGACTAAAAGTGTTAAAATAAACATTGTTGGCTGATAACTTTTTCCTACCGGAGACGTGAGATACGTCTTGCACTCGTTTTCAAAAATATTTGAACTATTTATATTTTGGTGTATAACTGAAGCACGTACAATGTACGTCGTACATGTATGATGTGAAATAAAGGGTTTTCCAATAAGGACTGAGACCTTTTTTTTAAATAAAACAAAACCATTTGAGATATTTCCAAAACATTATGATCGACTTGAAATACAATCAAAACACTTATGAATGGAACTCGACTTCGATCATATGGCCACCGCGGGCACGTCGGCAGCGGTCGATTCGTTAAACCCAATTGTATATGACTCGGTCACACATTTCGGCTGTAACGGCCGCTTTTCGCGTTCAATGTTGGCTCTGAGTTCTTCCAACGTCGTCGGCTTGTTGGCATAGACCAATGATTTGACGTAGCCCCAAAGAAAAAGTCTAGAGGCGTTAAATCGCATGACCAGGCGGTCAATTGACTGGTCCATTTCTTCAGATAACACGCTCACCCAGCTTACTCTCAAATAAATCGGTTGAAACGTGTGCTGTGTGGCTTGTGGCACCGTCTTGTTGAAACCACATGTCGTCTAAGTCTATGGTTTCAAAAGTAATCGAACAAAAATTAATCGGAAATCATGGCGCAATAACGATCGCCATTCACAATAATGTGGCGATCGTTATTGTCGACGAAAAAAGATGGTCCAATGACGCCGCCTGCATGCAGACCGCACCAAACTGTTATATTTTGTGGATGTATATGCATATGTACATTTTCACCAAATCAGTAACGTATATTTTGCTTATTGACGAACCCATTGGCCAAAAATGAGCTTCGTCACTGAATACGATTTTGCGATGAAGTTCATTATCTTGGCGCATCTTCTCCAGAGCCCAAGCGGTGAACGTACCTCGCGTCAAATGGTCCATCGGCTTCAATTCTTGAGTCAGCTTGATCTTGTATGGGTGTAAACCAAAAACATTACGCAAAATTCGCCATAAAGCGGTCTTGGCGGTGACCAGTTTTTGAGAACGCCGCGGAATCGACTGATTTGGATCGATTGCTACGGACGCCTGAACGGCAGCGATATTTTCGTCACTTCGACCAACCCGTTGTCTGACTGGTACGGCAGCATCACACAATGAATATGTAGACTAACATTTTCGCACTAAACTTCTTATTGCTTGTCTACTAGGGTGAGAAAAACGACAGAAAGTTGGAGTTAACGCTCTTACAGTTGCGGTCACCGACTCCGAATTTCAGTAGTACATTTTAGTAATTTGCATACGTTGTCGGTTCGTGTACGTTACCATGATGAAAATGTTGAGTTTACTGGAAAAAACGAAAGTAACAGTTAGATGATCAGTGAAATAGTGCGTTCACAAATTAAATTCAAAGTTGTCAAGTACCTATTGGAAAACCTATTGTATGATCCTCTCAACTTGTACCGGAAGAAATTTTTTAAGGGAAGGATTTTGAAATTAAGCAGGACATTTTAAAGTTAAGTAATATTTAGGATTTGGCGTTACTTCAAGTGAAAATAAGTTGATTAAAACGAAGAAGAAGAAAAGAAAACATGATCTCTTACAGCCTTAAAGGAAATTACAACTTTAAGAACCAATTTTGTTTTTATACAAAAAAAGGTAGCCACACTCTTTCGCAACAAGTTCGCAATGATGATGCCTTCACCACATGGCAGGAGTATTGCTTTTGTGTGGCTCACTGACAAAAGTTTTACTTTCCTGTTCGCCAAAATCCAAAATAAATTCCAAATGAATTATAAATACTTGAAGAAGGTATGTCTCGTTATATTGCTGTTATTGCACGTCATGCGAATGATCAAATATTTTCATTAAGGTTCGTCAAAAAGAGAATCAATATTTTATATAACAGACATAAATACGAAATTAAAATGCATCAATCGAAAATAAATAAATAAATTAATTTCTTCCTATTACGGAGAGCTGCTCACAACCAGTGAGCTGTGCGCTTTCTAGTGTTATACTCACTGATTGATTGGGACCTACAGTTTTACTCCGGTTCCGAACAGTAATTTGAGAAGCTTTTTCATGGCTAAATACTCGACAGTGTCGCCGTCACTATGTGAGTTGACCGTCGCTGAAAGAAATTTAAAGTGGTCAGAGCAGGAATCGAAACCAGGATATCATGTACAAGAGGCGCGATCACCACCCATTGCACCACCAGCGGCGAAAATATGTACCACAATTTCTTGTTTGTAAACTGTAAATGTCACCCGCCATTAGGGACTTTGATTTATTAAATATTGTATACCCTCAGATATAGTGGCGAGGGTTGTTATCACGAATTTAGAGAAGCTAGTTTTTGGTTTAAAAATTGGCATCATGGTCTCGTGCCTGCAGCTACCTCAAAATTTTTTTTTTTTTTTTTTTTTAATCGAGCGAACCCATCGCCGCCACTCTTACCCGCCCCTACCGACCGAGAGGGCCACGTCCCCATAACGTGAGGACAGCGTACACATTATAGACCGGTCTATAACGGGAGAGCAAGGATTATAAGTTCACACGTTACAACCAACTACAGAAATTCTTCACCAGTTGGTATTACACTAACATAAATAAGTATAAAAGCACATCACGAGATATTAACATAAGATACTTCAATATATAATAATTACGAGCAAAACGAAAACCAAATCATAAATCAGACCAGATAGTAAGGATAAAGTAAATTAAATTTACATATGTACGTCAACGAATATACAGCACTAATGCAATCGGTTCAAATGACAAATTATGCTAGACTTTGTCGTTTCCCAACTACCTGTGAAATCAATAAACTGATATAGCTCATTAAAGTCACGACACATTCTCCTAACTGGATCAAAGGACGCATAATTCGAACGCTTAAACTCGATGTTTACGAGTTTATAGTACCTCGTGGGTCTCAATGGGGCATTTATGAAAATCTTAGATAACAGAAATTCAGAACATATACATCCATCAATTATCTTCAAAACTGTAATAGAGTTTATCATGGTACGTCTACTACTAAGAGTCGGCAATCTGATCAATGCTAGTCTACTGCTATACGAAGGAAGATTATGGTTCGGGTTCCATTGAAGATTTCTCAGACAAAAAATGAGAAACTGTTTCTGGACCGATTCAATCATATTAACATACAAATTGTACTGGGGGTCCCAAACAACTGATCCATATTCGAGAATAGGGCGGACTAGTGAAGTAAAAAGATTTTTCGTAACGTAGGGATCAGAAAATTCCTTTGCCCAACGTTTAATAAAGTTCAGAACGCCATAAGCCTTGTTCACCATCGTAATTATGTGGGAGTTGAAATTCAATTTTCTGTCCAAGAGAACACCAAGATCAACAAATGAATCCACCGATTCAAGAACATTGCCACCTAAAATGTATTTTGCCGAAAATAATGATGACCTAGAGAACAGCATATGCTTACATTTCGTAAAATTAAGCTCCATCAAATTGGTCTCGCACCACGTCTGGAAAGTAGACAAGTCCCTCTGAAGTAAAGTATATTGACAAGGATCCTTGTAAGAAAAATAGATCTTCACGTCATCAGCGTACATTAACAACTTAGAGTGCATTATGGAGGCGGGTAAGTCGTTAATGAATAACAAAAATAGAACCGGCCCAAGATGACTGCCCTGAGGCACCCCAGATGACACAAAAATAGATCTTGAGAATGATCGACCAAATGATACCATCTGTTCTCTGTTCATTAAATAAGAACTAATCGAATTCAGCATGTTACAATTAAAACCCATTGCCCCTAATTTATATAGTAACAAATTGTGGTTAACTTTATCAAAAGCCTTACTAAAATCGGTAAAAATCACATCAGTTTTATCTCCATTAATAAAGCCGTCAATAATAGAAGAGGAAAACTGAAGCAAATTAGTCACTGTGGAACGACCCTTCCGAAAGCCATGTTGACATGGATCTAAAATAGAGGAAACCTGATGAGAAATTACCTCTGTGACTAACTTCTCAAAAAGTTTAGGAATGGCACTCAATTTTGCAATTCCCCTATAATTTGCAACATTTACTAAACTACCAGATTTGTGGAGAGGGATTATATAAGAGCTATATAAGAGCGGAATGGTAGAGCGGACAGTGTACGGGTATGATTTGGAAACATCATAGGCTCGGGTAGAATAAATATATGCGAAAAAATCGGCGAAACAATTAGCAATAGACTCTTCATCTGAATATTCAATACCGTTCATTTTGATCCTACAAGGTGTGGAAGACGAATTACGCTTCAAGTTAACAAATCTAAAGAATGATTTGGGGTTCCGTTTAAAATTAGCCTTCAACCTATCCAAATATAATCTGTAACTCTCACGAGATTTAGAGTTGTATCTACTCCTAGCAACAATATACCTAGCATAGTCTGCTAGCAGTCCAGATTTTTTATACTTGTTCGAACATCTATTCCTTACATTCTTGAGACTATTTAGAGCCCTTGAGGACCATGGGGGACCAGTATTACCCCTTATTGGCCTCTTGGGTACAGACTTAGAAATATAGCCATTAATAATATTATAGAAATCATCCAGGGCGATTTCAAATTCAAAAGAATTATCACACTGACATATACTATGCCAGTCGGTATCAAAGATAAGATTATTCAAAAGTATAAAGTTCGCACGCGAAAAGCATGGGCCAACATAGGACGAAGAGCAATTGCAACCAACCTGCATGGTATCATATGTATAATTAATTCCCAGCGTTGGATGGTAACTATCCTCAGGAGAAATTAACGGATCAATTCGAGAAATATCAAAGTTGTTAGAATCATCCACTAAAACTAGATCAAGGACTCGATTCATAGAATTGGGAATGTCGTTCAATTGAATCAACCACAGTTCGGAAATATGCGTAACAAAATCAGATGACCAATCATATGGTGTCAATGGAGTCAGAGAATTAGTATCGGGTAAAGACACCCATGTCACAGACGGCAAGCTAAAGTCACCCAATACTAAAATACGGTCCTTTCTACTGGCTAACGCAATAACTTTTGCAATAGCGTCAATATGCACTTGATATACCTCAAAGCATGAAGATGGCGGAATATAGGAACACGTGACAAACAATTTCAAATCGCCTAATTAAAGGACACCACAAGAAACTCAAGATCGCCAATGTCATCAACTGTAACCAACTCAGAAGATAAAGAATTCTCAATTGAGATTAAAACACCACCACCAATTTTACCAACACGATCTTTTCTATAAACTACGTACTTATCGCAGAACAACTCAGAATTAAAAACATTAGGTTTAAGCCATGTCTCAGAAAAAGCTATCAACAAATAATCTGGACAATTTAGTATTCAAACCGCCAACATTCTGATACGCCAAATTCAAACTCCCAATTAGTTTTTTGGAGCTGCCTTATCTCCAGACGGTAATCTAGCAAAATTATCACGCCTACCATTATCCCGATACTCAAATTCCCTTACGAATGTTCTGTGAGGCCAAAATTCCGAATCCACCAGTTTGACAAATAGATCATCCGGTGCAATAATTTTGAAAGACGACCTACGTTCCGAAAATTGTGACTTCAGCTTGAAGCACTGTATGGAATCGTTAGAATTATTCCCGACTAATTTAGACGATATGTAAAGTCGTACATCCTCTTCGGTCGTGTCGGGGGAAAGTCTAGACACAAAAACTGTCTTCCTTGCCGGTACGACAGTCAACGTTCTTGGTCCCGCTCCTGGCACCGGGGCGGGATTACCACCCGGAGGAGACGACTTATCGCTGTCCGTGGAAGCTATAGTAACTACAGAAACGACTTCAGCAAAAGTAGGATGGGCAGAAGATTTCATTGGACTTGAAACTGTAACTGGAGAATTAACGTCCATTAAATTCGGCGAGGAAGGAATTACCAACAATGGAGGGGCCTTCTTAGCCGTCTTCTTCCTTTTCGGCGAGGAAGCTTTCGGTGAACCCGCTCTCTTTTCCAATCCCGGATATTTACTAAACATCCCAATAAACTTGGAAAATCGACCAGATAAAGCCGAAAGCTCCTTTTCCATCTCAGAAAACTCGGACTTCATGCTCCTGAAAAATTTGTAGAACTCCACATCCAATTTTCTACAATCCACGCAACACCAACGCAGACCCTTGTCATGACAAAGATTGTCCGCCACTCTTGCATAAAGGCCAACACATTTGACATGTATCAAGCCATCACACAACCAACACGAAATAAGAGTATCGGTATCCGATCTAACCTTACAGTCTTTGTTCATGCAAGTCATCATTATAATTAATTCAGAGAAAAAAAAAAAAAAAAAAAAAATAAAAATAAATAAATAAATAAGAAACAAATACTAAAAACAGAATTCCAAAATCGACAAAATTCCCAAAAACGTATGAACTTATTATCCCTTTGATATTAATTCCCAAAACCAGATGGCAACTCTGACACACAAATAACGAAACAAAGAGAATGAAAGAAAAACAAAAATCAAACAACTACAACGTTAGATGTTCTCAACAATGTTGTTGTTTGTGTTTTACACGATCAACAGAATTTCCAATTGCACACAATAATACAAAAACAGTATTAACAAGCACTGCACTGAACACACAATTATATCAAGCAATGTATTTTAACTTATCTTCGCACTATTAACACAACAAGCACTATTTAAACTTTTAAAATACGAAAATAAAGTAAATTCACGGAGCACAACTAAAAAACGAACTAAACGAGAGTAGAGTTGCCAAATTGCTAGTCTTTCCAGGCCCGTTTTAGTACATCCGTTGCAAAATGTGGGTGGATGATGGCCCGTTCGACACGATAAAAAAAATAAAATACATGGTTACCCTTTACATCTAATGAATTGATTGGGGAGAGCTTCTCACAACGAGTAAGCTGTTTTACACTGACTAATAGTTTTACACTCACTGATTTGAGCCTTTGACTTAGCCTTTTCATGGCTAAATACTCGATAGTGTCGCCGTCATTAAGCGAGGTGACCGTCGTCGAAAGAATATTTTAAGGTGGTCTGAGCAGGGATCGAGTCCACATGTTCATGTACAAGACCTATGTACAACCTACGAATTGGTAGTCTGCTTTTAGAATTTTGCAAATTTATCACAAATATTTATGTAGATCGAATCACTACCATTCTGGAACAATTGAAGGACGACGTATTCACCTTTGGAATAACTGTCTGAAATGAAACTGTATCACAGTAGATTATTTAGGGTGACAAAATATAACATATTCATCAGGAATGATATTTAATTAGTTGTCTTTTCTGCTGGCACTATTTTATTCAATTACTCAAGATCACTCTATATATCTATTAATAGTGAGAGATACAGTTCCTCATGATTCCTGGCAAACCGTTTGGCTATTTCAGATCTAGCCACAGATCTTTATCGGCGGTTGTGTGGAATGATGCTATTGAAAAATGACTCAAACTAAATGCAGACTCATTTTAATTAAGAATTTCCTGCAATATAAGTGTTCGAAAAACATCGCCAGCAAAACATTTGGCAAAACTTCTTTCCATCTCCTGAGAACCATCGATTCCCACTAAATATGATTTTTGATGTTGTCTAAAAAGATATACCAATATACTGTTTCTTACTGAGGATTGTCCCAAAGGATTATTCACCAATATTTGTTTGAAAACATCAGCGGAGTCTCAATTTTTGCTTTTTCTGCACAGTGGTTGTAAATTAATTTTTTTTGTGAAATAATTCTGTAACTTTTGAACGCAAAATGATATCCAACTGGGGTCTTATTTATTCGGTCATATATATTTGCCGTGGAGCCGCCATCCTTGGTAATCTTGCATACTAAAACGTTGATTGAATCCACGTCTTCAATTGACAAACCATAAACTGTTAGTTGAGAATTCCTTTCCGTTCCAACAAGCTTTGCTTTCTTTATACGATATTTATTTTCAATCCTACTTTTCTCCCATTTTCGGAGAGTCTGTTTAACTTGGCGTCGATGTCATCAAATTTGTGGGCCATAAGATATACATATGTCACCTGCAAAATGATATACTACAAAGGAATGCAGCCTGTGATATAGACTAAACTAGAAGAATGCAAGGGGAAATGGAGGGCATTCGCTTACGTAAATTGCATATTTGAATTTTTATATACTCGATTGATGATCTACCCATAGTATCAATACAGGTGCAGTAGTTATACATCTTATGATGAACTTGTCACTGAATTCGAAACTAGTTGTGGCACTGCGTAACAGAATTGTCTATATTTTCAATAAAAACCAACCACCCAAAAATGTTCTTGACCTTTTAAATTTTTCGATTTTCAAAATATGAAAACCCCAATATCTGCAACACGAAAAAAAATAAGTTTCTGCGCGCATTAAGAACATTATGTCAAAATATGTTAAAAACACATAAGAAAGAAAACTAAATATTTGTTTTTTTTCTTGGAAATCGAAAAAAATAAAAAGTAGTCAACTTTGGATTTTTTTTTTGAAATATTGTTACAACTTAATAATACTAGACTCCGTACCTACAATCGGTTTTTACAGAATTTAAAAATGTTACCTAGATAAATGTTTGGTGTACATTTTGGGCTGGGGGCATGATCATACCATTCTTCTCCGAAAATACGTTTGGTCGGGCTATAGTCTAGGTTTGTTGTTCCTAAGTTGCAGACGCTAATAAAAACCGGCCCCTGTAAAATTATGCAGGAACCATGTATATGTTTGGAACATCCATATACATATGTACAAGCAAGCATTGGTTTCATGAATTGAAGATCTGCTGCTTTTTTTGTTTCTCTGTTGTCTCTCACGTGTTTGTATTCAGCAGTTTTCAACAAACCAACCTATATTTGGGTCACATAAATATATATTGCAACTTAATAATCATTGTGTCTCCAACCTTTAATATTGAATATCAAACACAATGCGTTTGAGCACAAGTATACTATATTTGAGTCAGGCTACAAACACGTCGCATTATCATTCAAACAGCCGAAAACGACAGATATTTCAGCGTGAATCATTGGAGGTTGACGACATATGGTTTTGCCAAGACGGCGCCACCCAAGCATATTTTATTGTCATGAAATTTGTTGGAAGTGTCAGGTGATAATAGTTTTGACTCGAGTATTTTCAGCTGTCTGTACTGTTTGGCATCGATTACTTTAGTTTCATCATGGCTTTAGAGGCTCAACAGCCACAACAATTGATGGGTTTGGGAGTGTCAGAAATTACCACGAAAATCTAAATTAGTAAATTTGATAACAAAATGTCGCCTCTATGGTCACCATAACACTCTCGTACATTATATTTCAAATTTCGTATGTTGCTCTTGTATTTCATATCGGTTGTCTTCCGAAATGTTAATGCTTAATGTTAATATTACAGATTTAACGTCAAACTACAAACTTAAAGAATCGCAAATCTTTTAACCACATCCTCGTTTATTCGCATCTAAGTTTTGTTTGCTTCATCAAAACTATTACTATCGTTAACTTATTTTATTGAACTGCTAACGAACATATACGTTTACATATAAATTACAAATGACAACTATAGCAACAAAGGCAGCAGCAGCCACAATGACACTGGAGGTTGAGATGAAGAGACAAGGAAAATTTCATAACGATTTAACAACAATTGATTTTGTAGTTTATCGACTTAAAGATGAGCGCTATAAAGTGTATCTCCCCCCACAACACAATCTAACTAATACTTGTACACAAATATCGCTCCCATCGAAACCAACACACCCAATACTAACATAAGTATTTGTACGTTAAGCATTTTGATGTAGCGTTACTTCAAGGATATGTGATATTTTGTAATTGATGTAACATCCTTGTACAAGATATTCGAAGAAAATATCAAATTCTTATAGAACAAAAACAACGCGACAAGTCAGGGAGAGGGAGAGGAAGAGGAAGACACTTGACGTTGTTGCCGTTTGCTAGTTGAAACAATCAAGGAGGCATAAAGAAACACAGCTAGACTAAGAAGAGGGGGAAATAATTTAATTTAGATTGCGTTTCATTATGTTGTTAATAAACTTTTAACAAGATTTGTTATGTTTCGGAAAATCGAATTAAAAATAGCTTAACGAATTTGAAAATATAAACGAAGTGTTGTTACGTGTGAAGGAACATATGTTGGGGTTTATGATCTCGAGGATACGACTAATAACTATAAAATTTAAGTCTTCGATACACAGTGGAATAAATATTTGGGGGATAAGTGTTTAAAACATAATGGAAATGTAAATACGGTCGGACCACATGGCTGTGTTACTCACCATTAAATCAATTATTTAAAGCATTAACACAAAAAAAAACAAGATTTAGATTTGCACAAGCTTAAATGTAAGACAATGAAAAACATTATATCGAAAAATCGATTACAAAACAATTTTTGTATAAGCTGAAGTATAGAACAGGGTGCACTGACTAACAGTCCCGACATAAAGAGTCTCAAATGACGTATAAATCTGATCATGTGAAAAGCCAAACTTTTTCTTCGAGCCTACAGTTGGTATCCTACCGTCGCACAGTGAGCCAGAATAGCGAATCAAATAATTTATTCAAAAATTAGAATTTAATTTTTTAACAGTGTTTGGTATCAAATCAAAGTTCACAAGACCACATCACGTACTGCAAATAACAGCGGAATTGTAATGGGTATCGCAGTAAGATTGCACTTTTTAAATTTAGTGTAATTTTTTTCTGTACCCGTGGTAACTCTGAACTTTGGCAGCTGTCACATATGTTTTTTATTAAAGGGTTTTTCAACAGAGACGCTACAAAAGTAAATCGATAGGGACAGCAAACGACGCCATATTTTTTCCCGCTCTTTTGACATTTCTCTTCAGTAAGGTTTGCCATTTCATCATGGAAAGATATACGAGCGAACAACGAGTCGAAATTATTAAAATTTACTACCGAAATTTGGAGTCAGTGGCCTCAACTTTAAGAGCGCTACGACCAACTTATGGTCGTCAGTTCAGTTCAAGAAAACCCAAATGTGTCTCTCACACGTCGTTTTCAAGCGTTGGGCATCTCTGTGACGTCGTTGAGGCGAATTTTGCGAAAAGATCTTGGCCTACTAGGTCAAATTGACGCAAGAACTGAAGCCGCTTGACCCCCATAGGCGTCGGATGGTCGTGAATTGGGCTGAGCAACAACTTGAAAATGATTCGGATTTTCATCGAAAAATCATCTTCAGCGATGAGGCTCATTTCTGGCTGAATGGCTTCGTCAGTAAGCAAAATATGCATTATTGGTCAGACAGCAATCCACATGTAATCCATGAGTCATCCCGAAAAATTACGGTTTGGTGCGGTTTATGGGCCGCCGGCGTCATTGGGCCGTACTTCTTCCGTGATGATCAAGACCGGCACATTTCTGTGAAAGCGAATCCCTACCGTTCAATGATAACCGAATATTTTTGGCCCCAATTGGATAATATGGACTTGGAGGACATGTGGTTCCAACAGGGCGGTGCCACAAGCCACACAGCGAATGCCACAATCAATTTATTGGAATCCAAGTTTGGTGAACGTGTTATCTCACGAAATGGCCCAGTCGATTGGCCGCCTTGGTCGTGCGATTTGACGCCGTTAGATTATTTCCTGTGGAGCTACGTCAAGTCTATGGTCTATGCCAACAAGCCGGCGACGATTGTTGAACTTCGTACGAATATCGAACGTGAAATTGCAGCAGTATCGGCCGATTTATGCTAGAAAACCGTCGAAAATTGGGTTCAGCATCTGGACTTCTGCAAGCGTGCCCTGCAAAAAAATCGAGTTCCATTCATAATGGCATTGAACGTACTTTCACAGGAATAAAGAATTTCATTAGTATCTAAAACCGGGTTTGTTTTATTTAAAAAAACTTTTGTAGCGCTCTTATTGACAAAACCCATTATTTAAAATGGAGTGTTATAAATTAGTAATTTTATTTATTTATTAGAGCGTGGCACAACAAGGATGAATCTTATAAATTACTGTACTCGTGGTAAAAGGAACAGTTGCTCGAAAGTTTAATTAAATATAATATATATTGAAAAATTTATAATAAATAGGTACATACACTCCGGTTCATTTATTTAAAGGCACTAAAAATTCCACATTCAGCAGTCTGTATCTTTTGCAATTTGCAACCGATTGCAGAATATTACAATGGAAATGGAAGCTAGATATATTGAGATATAAAAAAAACTATGACAATAGTGGTTTCTTAACTAAAGAACTTTTTTTGAGCAATTTATAAAAAAAGTCCAAAAATGTGCTATTTTTTTGGTTCACTTGTCGCTTTATTATTTTTTATTATTTTTAAAGTGAGCGATGGTTTTTCGTAGGGAGCGTTCGTTTATTACAATTTATTACATCTTAATCATTTTCCTAGTCAAAATGGCAAAACAAAAAATTTTAAATCTATCGTGAAGAACTAAAATCGATGTTTACCGTTCTGAAGGATATTCTAACCGCGCAATAGCTAAAAAAATTGGACGGAGGCCAACAGTTGTCGACAATTAAATCAAGGACCACGAGGGTTATGGGTAAAAATTTAAAAGAAGGGTTTCATTGTCTTTATCTACGTATGAGAAAAGAAAAATCATCAGAATTGCTTCTAATTCTGCCTTATCCTTGTCAAAAATAAGAGCTCAAGCTGGAGTGGAAGCAAGCAAGTCATCAATACGCAGAGTAATTGAGAGCTGTGTGTATCTTAAATACCTAAAATTACAAAGAAAGCCGCCACTTAATGCTCCTCGTAAGGAAAAGCGGCTTCAATTCGCAAGAGACTACATGGTATGGGATGTGCAGCCAAGAGGTCATGTAAAGGACTGGAGAACCGTTGTATTTACGATTGAGAAGAAGTGTAATTTGGATGGCCGTGATGGCTACAACTATTATTTCCATGATATGCGCAAAGAAAATCATTTTTTGCACCGATATCACAGCCGAGAGGGCGGTGTTATGGTGTGGGGGTGCTATTACGTACTATGGCACCATTGATGTTGAATTTCAAAGTGCAAAAATGACTGGTGCACGCTATAAGACGTTATTGGAATCGGCTTTTTCGAAGTTCAGTGAACTATTTGGTCCCATATCTTGGATATTGCTGCAGGATAATGCCCCTATACACAACGCCAGGTTAGTAAAGGAGTTCATGGCAAGCCGAAATGTTAATATTCTTCTGGCGAATAGCAGATCTAAACATTATCGAAAGTGTGTGGGGTTAGTTATATTGTAAGGTCTATGAAGGAGGTAGACAATTTGATGACAAGCAGTCACTAATTCAGGCCATTAAGGATGCTTGGAATCAAATTTCGTTGGATTATATAAATTCTCTTTATCTCTCAATAAAAACCGGTATATTTGAAGTTATTAAAAATAAAAGGGGTTGTACCCATTTGTAATAGTTCTTAAATAAAGTAGAATAAATTAAAAAAACAAGAAAAACTGTTTTTCATTAAAATTAGTTAAAGTGCCTTTATTGAAGTGAACCAAAGAAAATATCATATTTTTTTGCCTTTATTTTTATAAATTGGTCAAAAAAAGTTCTTTAGTTAAGAAGCTACTATTGTCATGCTTTGTTTTATATCTCAAGATGTCTAGCTTCCATTTCCATTTTAAAATTCTGCAAATCGCTTACAAATTGCAAAAGATACAGGCAGCTGAATATGGAATTTTTACTGCTCTTAAATAAGTGAACCGGAGGGTATGATTTGATTGATGATAATATGTTTACAGCTATTACACTTCTGTTTGATTTTCGAAAGACAGGTTTTTTTTTATAATACGGTGTCTAAATTTCTAAAATATACTTTGGTTGTAATAACAATTTTTCAAATACATATATCAGTTTTGAAAATGGATTGACTTTGGGCCAATATAACTTTTGTGTGACGGTAGCACTTAATGAATTTGATAATAAATTACAAAGGCATGTGTGGTTATCATTTTTTGGGGTATAGTGATGGTGGTAGCGTCAGCTTAGTGGAAAAAGACACCTTTGTAGTTTTAAAAAGTGAATAGCTATAGATTATTCTGTACAACCTTCAAAAAGAATTCCACCTTCCGAATGGAGCGTCAATTTATAGAAAAATGGTTTTAAGTCATTAATAACATATTTTTTTCTCAATAAGTTTCAAAAAGCAAGTACATCCCTTGAAAGATGAAGAAATTCTCTTTCCTGTGATGGTATATTTTATACCAATAGGAGCTCCGTTGGCGGTGGTATCGGTAAAAATCCGTTATAATACACAATCTAGTAGATAAACCAAACTACTGCAAGGGAAATGAATACAGGTGATACTGTAATTCATCAAAGATCAAACATTGTCATTATTATAATGTAATATCAATAAAATTCACTTTAGTATCTATCAACTTGTCCCATCTTTACTTACCTCAGGACAATTACATTTAGAAAATTGGTATCCCATTCCCCGTAGGCTACTCCGTCCATCTAGATGAAACGTTTCTACAGAAACCAGATCAACACCTGAGAGTCGTAGGATATGTCAAAGGCCTCTATAGACCTTTACAGTCGCCCTATAGATTTGTTGTTCTTGTTTCAGATTTAATGACGTCATTTAGGCTTCCAGAACGTCACTTAATGTTACTCAAGCTATTTAGTATATATCAGACAGTAATAAGTATCAAGCATTAACTTGGTGACAATTCGCTACAAAAATAATGTCCTTGATGAACATAATTTCCATTTTCGCCATAGCCACTACTTTGTCTGTTTCAATTGTCTATCTAGCACAAACAAATTAACACTACGTGCTCTAAAATCGACATTAGTTTATTGACAAAAAAAGAAATATTAACGGCAGCAGTGTTGCCATTAAAGTCATGACGCCAGTAATTCAAAAGTCATTTTATTTTAAGCCGTATTTTCCTTCTACTCAGCATGAAAAAAAAAACACACAATACGAGTTACAGTCCGGGATTATTTCCGTCAACTACTTAATTTTATATTTTAGTAGGGAATCAAATGTGTATATTGGTAGTGTGTCTCTTGACTCAAAAGGATTTTTTTACATTTCATTAGCATTTTAAATATAGAAAACGTCCCTTATGAACAATTTCACCACTTCCTTGTAAGAATAGCAGAAAAGAGCTCATCATATTACTTGGCATTTTGTTGATGAATTTCGACTCTCCCTTTGTCATGCATCATGTTTACATTGTAAATTGTTTATTCATGAAATGTTGTTGACAGTCCAAACATTGACAATATATATCTACCCGGAATAGCACAAACTGCTATCCGTGCGTTCGAAATATCTAGTTACTTGCCTGATTGTCTTGTGTCCCTTCAGTTTCTCTAGTTTTTGTTTCTTTCTCCCTCTTGGCTTTTCATTTTATATGCCATGTTTAGAAAGCAACAGTAATAAATAAACTTAACACCCAAAAGCCTCGAATTTGAAACAAGTGGCCACTAGAAAACCATAAAAATATATCCTAACTCGGTTAAGTACACAAACAATATTAACAGACGAATCCAATGAAAATGCCGCAAAACTAACACAACCCAAACCCCACAACCGCAAAATGCCTGAAGTCATCAATTTTATTCGCACTTCATTTTGTTTCACTGTGCGTTCATTATCTCACCATTGAACATTAGTGTGTAACGTAAATGCGAATTTTGGAATTTTTTGACGTAACACCACCCAAATCACGCTTAAGAATCAAGTAATTATGGGAAAATATAAAATAAAATCAAAAATTTTGGCGCCACTACTGGCGGTTGAAGCTATCTTCTGGAAATAATTAAATTCGAGTTTGTTTTGCTGTATGGGTTTTAAAATGAGGGGTAATGAGGTGAATACTAGGGGAAACATATTTAAATAAATCTCGGAGAAAAACTGCACCCCCTTACTTTTTGAAATAACCCTGCTGTTAGATTAGGACCATTTGGTCCAAATTTTTTCTGTTTTCCCTTGTAACTTTGGAACGGTGATATATACTGACTAAATTTTTCTGCTAATGGGGTCTTTTAATAAAACAATGTTATGTGCGAAAATTAAATTTTCTAACTTTATTCAGGACTGAGAAAAATACAAAATGACGAATCTTAGATTAGAGGACCATTTGGTCAATAGTACAGTTTTTCATTACCAAGCGAATGTAAATTCATGTCAAATATTTAGAAGATGTTTTTGATATGTCAAATACTTGCTTTAGAAATTTTTGAACCAAAATAGTTACAAAGGATAAGATAAAATTATTATTTTGGATGAAAATTGCAGTATGGACCAAATGGTCCCTCAATCTAAGATTCGTAAGTTTTTTCTAATCTAACAGCAGGGATAAGTCCCATTTTTTTTATTTTAACTTATAACACAGAACAAAAATAATAAAAAATTAATTTTCCCTGTTGGAAATGTTGTCTTGAAGACATTTCCGGTTGCATATTCCTAGGACCATTTCAGTAGGTGACAACAATTTATATAAGACATATTCTAGATATATCACTACCTTTGACTTAGGTGACATCGATTTTGTAAGGGGTTGATAATCTATGGAAGAGCATCCTATTGATTTGTCAGCATTATGTCAGGACTGACTCTAACTAACCCACCCCTTCACGATGACGATCCTGAAGCGCAGTAGAAACCCATGACCGACTCTATAAAAACTGTCGCGACAACCGTACTTGGTTTCGAAAAACCGCTTCGCAACAAACCATTGAACGATGACGAGTGTCGCACTGCAGACAATGAAAAGAACACTGCACGTATGTCAGTGCTTCAGTCAAATGCAACACGAGCTGTGACTGAGCTGTATATGGAAGGAGGAAGGAGATATACACTCTCTTTAGGCGTAAGAACCGGCAGTGGAGACAGGGCGAGGGTGAGAACTTAAGACATACAGAAGGAAGAACGAAGCCCGAAAAATCTACCAAAAAGTCAAAAACGGAACTAATGGACATGGTTCAGGGTCCCCATTCTGTAAATACAAGGACGGAAATCTCATCATATATGTGCAGAGCATGTTGGGAATATGTAGAGATCATTTCTCCGCACTACTGGTACCTGAGATATCCAAAGACGATGAGACAACCGGTCACAATTTGAACGACCACGAACGACCAAATGATGTCAGAACAGCTATTGCCCGGCTTAAGAACAACAAATCCGCAGGAGTCAATGGATTACCGGCGGAGCTATTTCAGGCTGGCGGTGATGCGGCAATAAGGTGCATGCATCAGCTCATTAGCAAGATACATGCACCATTCATCTGTGCTATTTATCGCGGAATAAGGTTCTATCAAGTATAATGTGCGAAAGACTAAAACCAATTATCGCTGGCCTGATTGGACTAACTGGTTGGAGTGTGGGTTTAGGCCTTGGAAATCGACAACTGACCAGATTTTCACACTACGCCAAATGTTGGACAAGACCCACGAAAATTAAATCGACATCTATCGTATATTTGTCGATTATAAGGCGGCCTTCGATATCCCGACATGGAAGAAACTCTACGAAGCAATGTCACGGAAGAAACTCTACTAAGAAATGTCTTCCTTCAAATCTCATACCCCCTTGCAGGATGACCTTGACGAACACCAACTCCGCAGTGGAAGTTGGTAACGATCTTACCGAACATTTCAAAACTAAGCAAGGACTCAGGCCATGCGACACTCTATCATGCGATCTCTTTAACATCTTAATGGAGATCATTATAAGAAAAGCTGCAGTCAACAGGAATAAAACCATCAGCAGAAAAAGTCACATGGCGCTCGATTATCATTAGCGTAGATATCATTGGGCGCATAATTAGGGCGCATAATGCGTTGTTTTCGAGAATTGAGAAGGAGTCAGCAAATGTGGGTCTGACAGCAAATGAGTACAAGACAAAGTAATGTTTTCGATGAGCATGCCTCCACGCGATTAGACCAAAGCGTAAACGATATCATTTATAATAACAATTCCGTTATAATTTCGAGGTGGTGGAATACTTTTTATACCTCGGATCTGCTGTACACAAAAACAACAACGCTAGCCTAGAGATCAAGCGGAGAATTGTGCATGCGAATAGATATTATTTTGGGACAAGCAAGAACTTTAGCGATAAAGCCTTCTCCCGAGTAACAAACGTCCTCTCTCATATAACATGTCTTGGTTTATGATGCAGAATCCTGGGTCTTATCGCAAGCAGACGAAATATCTGTAGGAATCTTCGAGAGAAACATATTCCGAAAAATTTATGAGCCTATAGTGTACAATGGCGAGTATCGGCGATGCATGAATCAGGAGCTATATGAGCTATATCCCGACATTGACATAGTTAAGCGGCTCAAAATAACGCGATTGTGCTTGCTAGGCCATGTCAGTAGAATGAATAAAAACGAACCAGCACGAAGGATTCCGAAACCGAACTCGAAGGAAGACGAAAAATAGGATGACTAAGACTCCGGTATTGCCAACTGAAGAGATAAGGCAAAATATCGACTTGGTTGCTGAAATATGTTATCCTCGTTTTGTAATGTCCCTGACTCCTCGGGGTTGTTCGAGACATCCAAACAACAAAATCGCGACACAAAAATTGCCATTAACTTCCTTTTTCTCCATTACCCATTAAACGAATTGTCGGCGCTTTCCATGGTCTGTTGGTTTGAGCTCCTGAGTAAGCCGAACTGTTTTCGCCTGAAGTAGGAAGTCTTTCGTCAAAATTCACTGCATAGTCCTTTTGAAGTTGTTGATAACGATGCCGAATTAAAGTTTACGGATCTTGGGCGACACTCTTGTTTACAGCAGCAACGTTTTCAACAGGTCGACCGGTACATTAACGTTACTGTCCGTAGCCGACCGACTTCAAAATGTTTGACCATTCTTCGAATGGTTGACACATTGGTGCACTTTCCCGACTAAAAATTCTTCGAATTTTGCGAGCATAACTTTCCAAATGTTAGTAATATGTTTTCACAATTATAACGCATTCTTCTTTCGTAAAGCGCTCGATTTTTAATAATTGGGAATAAACATATGTGACAGCTGCCTGATTGTAGAGTTGCTACCTAAATAAATAAATAAATGGTTTCCTGTTACATCCCATGAAGCAATTAGGGAGAACTTCTCACAAACCAGTGAGCCTTTGCGTGTTCTAGTTTTACACTCAGTGATTGGTACCTAAACTTTTACACCGGTTCCGAACGGTATTTTGAGAAAAAAAAGTGGCACTGAATTTGAAAAGTGAAATCTTACTTAGACACTCTTTAGTAGACCAGCATACTTCCTCATTCTCCCAACATTTTCGCGGTACAAAATACGGTAGTGTATTAGTGTAGCCACAATTTTTTAACTTTGGAAAAGTTAAGGTCCCATCCCCAGTGCTGCTCACTTGCTCCACAAACTGTTGTGTTTATAATTTGTAGGGTGGTACCTGCGAGATCTTAGAAGAATCTTAGAAGTTTGCGGCACATCAGGTTTTGAACCAAATCAACAGAACTGGGGGGTAGGAGCAAAATATCTTCATCGCTAAAAAATGTCCGTACAAAGAAGGGTCACTCTAATGTGCATACATGATAATGTGGGTTCGATCCAAGTTCTGACTACCATTAGTTACTTTCTACGGCGGTCACCTGGCTTAGTGAACGTGACAATATCGAGAGTTTGAAACAGTTTCAAAACTGTAGATCAAGACAAACCCTCCCTGTCCCCCTTCATGGGATGTCATGTAGAAAATATTTATTTTTTGTTTGGGTGTTTCTATTTCCTTTTTTTTGGCTGACGGTACACCCTATATACTTTTTTTGAATTATTTTTAATTGCACTTGACCACATGTTCAATGCGAAACATAATTATTGGCAGATCTTACTTTTCCTTGTATATAAATTGTTTGTAGTACCATAATAACATCAGAAATGGTTCGTCAGCACTCGGAATCAATTTAGTTAAGTAATTTGAGTTTTTGGAAACCGATTCAAGGATGCAAGTCAAAATACTTAACCCATTAGTGCCTAGAGAAAGCTTGTCCCAAGTTGTTGACTAAAATTTTACTGCAAGGGTTGTCAGGAGTAGAGCGGTCAATTACTCGAGTCTTCAGTAAAACGCTGGTGTGGCAAAATTATCAATTTTTCTAAACACAGTATCTGTAGAAGAAATTTTGGTTTCAATCAATCAATCAATGGTTTCCCAGTACATACCATGAAGGGACTGTGGAGAGCTTGTCACAACCAGTGAGCTCTACGCTTTCTAATTATACACTCACTGATTGGGACCTACAGTTTTTCACCGGTTCTGATTGGTTTTTTTGGCAAGTTTTTCATGGCTGCATACTCGATGGTGTCGCCGCTGCTAAGCCAGGTGACCACCGTCAAAAGAATGGTAAGGTAGTCAGAGCAGGAATCGAACACACGTTCTCGTGTATACGTGAAAACCCACATGTGTTGACTATATCTATACGGTTTAAAAAGTCGAAGAATATATATTATGGTCACATAAGTTGTTTCCCCACATGTGGCTTTAACTAATAGTAACTCTTATGTTGAATTAGTTTGATATTTAGTGTGAAGTTGCGACTATAGATGTGATAAGTCAAAAGTCTCAGTGCTATAACTTCCAGAAATATCGGCCGAATTAAATTTGAATTAAAAATTTGGCAGCTAGTACTTTGGAGGAAGGAGATCATCGTACTTTCAAATCAATTTCGTTCTAAGAATTCTTAAGGGTGGTATTCTATAAGTCGTTAGTCAGACACTTCGCGTTACTTTTGTCGTTTTGGTAGTTTGTAAAACGTTACAGCTGTTCGATGACTACCTGCGTTGAGTTACGTTATTTAATGTGTAGTTCACAAAACGCAGCGCAACGTTTTCATCACTTCAGCTGTCAAATTGAACACGCCACAGTTCTTCGCGTTAGTTGAAGAAATTACAAATTTAATGAAAAATGTCGATCGAGGATAGGCAGATGGAAGTATTTTGCATTTCATTGCTTATAAGTAGTTGCCAATTTTGGCTGAAATGCATTCGATGGATACAGCTCAAACATTTTTTTTAAATAATTCAAAATTATGTTGTTTACGCACTGAAATTCTTATTTACAATAATAAAATTAGAAATGGATCGTTCAAATAAATAATGCGTTGCAACACTATTATAATTATATTCATAAAACTTATAGACATCAGTTGATGTTGACAATAATAAACAAAAGAACCAATACATTACAATCAATACATACCGCCAAATGGCACGTGTTTTTCAAAAGACAACTAATTTAATATAGATGGGGAAATTTATTGGACATTGAACCCCAAAATAACATAGGTTTTTTACACATTTTATGTGAATATTGTTGGTATTTGCAGTATTATAAATAATAGCAATCTTAAAATCTGTTGATCTACTGAAATAGAGCTAAATTTTTTAAACTTTTTCATTCTGAGCATTTCACTCAAGGTAACTTTTTATGATCTATAATTGTTTATTTTAGTTTGGCAACTCTATAAACCGCATACGTCAGTGACAGCTTTCGTAAACAAATGCAAGCGCGAAGTGATATGTAAACTACAATTTTTTGACTTTGGCGTTCGCGTTGGATTTTGCGTTTACGTTAACTTTCGGGACTTTTAGAATACTACCCTAAGTCCTTTTCCCGAATTTGGCCACTTTTTTTTTAATTTTTAACAAAGATGTGGCGACGAAGTAGAATGTCATTTCGGCAACGGTGAGCTCGCTTAGTGACGGTGACACCATAAAATACTTAACCATGGACAAGTTTTTAGAAATATTCACTTCTGTTGGCGGTGCAATGTTGTAGGCCTCTCATGTAAAATGATCACAATTATCTTTGTAGTATTGATGGAATCGTTTCGCCACCCTTATTTAAAATGTGTTGTATTGTATCCCAATTTTGTTGAAGCAAAGTTTTAAATTTTTGATTCACTTTTGATTTTAGCAATGTTGTCTTATTTTGTAGCAGTCGAAAAAGTAAGCATTGCTAATATCGTTGGTAAAACCCATAATAAACGCAATTATTTCCACATGTTGCCAAACAGACATCTTGACGAATGTGTCAAAATTTTAATGTCTGATATCCAATATGCCACTAACTTAATTTCCCCTGACGTACTGCCGTGAATAGTGACACTATCGCATATAAACGAAACAACGAGGGTAGATCATTAAGTACCCGTTTGTGAAGACAGGTGGCGTTGCTGAGGGAAGTTGACAATTCCGTCATGTACTGCCATCTATCACACGACTCTACACTAATTTTCAGACTGATCCATGAGTCAGTTTTTATTTGGCAGCCAGTTTCGTGTTTCTCGGTAAAATATAAAAAGAACAATATCGATCAGTAATTAGTTTTTTATTTTTGGATGGAAAAATATGGGAAGAAATAAAATCGAACTTAGATGCTGTCTATGGGGAGGAGCGCTCTGGCCGCTCGTCTGACGTGGTTACCGAGCAAATCATTTAAAACGTTCACGACATGATTGTCGGTGACAGCCGAATGAAAGTGCGTGAAGTAGCAGAGGCTGTTGGCGTGTCGTACGGAATGGCAATTAATAGTTTAATGAAAAGTTAAGCATGAGAACGGTGTCGACCTGAGGGGTGCCGCGATTGCTTACGGTGGACAGCACACTCATCCATAATTGTCACGGGGAAATTGTTTGAACTACACTACGAATTGCTGCAGCAACCACCGTACTCGCCCGACTTGGTTTCCTGCAACTTCCTTCTGTTCACCAACATATAAATGTGGTTCGGTGGAAAAAAATTAGCTCAATCGAGGCGGTTATCGCCGGAAGCGTAGTTTGAAGAGGTGACAAGTTGAAGTGGCAGAAACTTTGGGAAAAGTGTACTGTACTAAAAAGAGATTACTTTGGAAAATAGAAGAAAAAATTTGTGACAAACTTGCCTCTTCATTCACGGGGACTGATTGATCGACCCTCCTAAAACACCTACACACACATTGGAAAACTATATGTGCACACCAGCCGAACATACAAAATCTCTGTAAATACATAATGAATACGAGTATTTCGAATATTTATATGTATGAATTGTAACGTGGTGCCAGGCAAAAAAATAGGGTGATACATTTTGAGTTACTTGTACCAATTAGGAATTTATGTCAAGCTTTCATGGAATTTTTGATCTTTAACCCATGGGTAGACGGGAGTGTACACGATAACTGTGATGAAACCACTGAGCGTCGTTCTACTTATATAAGTAAATAGCTTTGTTATAACTGGTAATTTTTTTAACTGCATGAGAACTTAAAACGATAATGCAAGACCGAAATACTGTTGGAATTAAATTTTTTTTATTATAATCTGGTACATAATTTCATGATATTTAGTTTTTAAATAGTATAATTTTTGATTACTTTTTCCAATAAACCTGGCCGTATGGCGTCAATGGTGGCTTGAATATTGGCTTCCAATGCTTCGATAGTTTCTTGCTTGTCGCAATAAACCAATGCGTTAACAGAAACCAATGCCATAAAAATAAATGCAGAGGCGTTAAATCGCACGAACAAACAAATTGATTGTACAACAAATCGACTGATAAGTGCACTCGCTGTATGGCGAATTGCGCCATCTTGTTGGGGCCAACTGCTAGCTGATGAATTTTTGGAAACAAAAATTCCGTCAGCATGACTCGATAGCGCCCGCCATTCAGCGTAACGGCAGCTCCTTGCTCATTTCGAACGAAATAAAGCCCAAGGATGCCGCCAGCGTGTAAACCGCACCATACAGTCAAATTCGTTAACAGGGTGTGGCAGGGAGATTCAATGGCACAGCTGATCGAAAAGGTACTAGGGCGATGATAGAGAATGCTAGAGCAAAGAAGACAGAAACTAATTTTATGTTGTTATGTTTTATGTTGTTTGCGTTGAATGAAAATATGCATTCCGTTTGACTTCTGTCCGTTTTATGTCCAACGAAAGGGTAAAATTGGTAAAATACTACCTGCAAATAAAACTCTATGAAATGGCCTACTACCTCGTCGCCATGAAGAGGCATCGAAGAGAGTAATGAAAATTCTAATATATTACTCTATGAGTGAGGATTGTTTTCGCCCCAAATACGGCAATTTTGCTTATTGACGTTGCCACGTAACCATAAATGAGCTTAATCACTAAATTCAATTCTTTGATAAAAATGCTAATGAGCTTCGCAAACAGATTAATTTTTTTCAAAGATAATTTCCACAATTTGGAAACGTTGTTTGTAGCGTTAAACAATTCATGATGACCTGCCAAACCTCACTGAGCAGAAATGTCGACACAGATTGACATTCTTAGCTGTGAAACTATCATTATTGATATCTATAGATCTCATGCAGCTAAAAAACACAACCGTTTGTATATCGAACTTGGCGTATTTTACATACCCGTCTTGGTTTAAATGCATACAAATTCAACTTGTGCACATATTGAATTACTTGACCTTCCAAAGCGTCATCGTTTCAGCCGTTTAAAAACCTCGAAGGGGTTTCAACTGTTTTTAACCTAAATTTTATGTAGCGATAGGGCCCATTTCTGGCTAAATAACTAAGTCAGTAAGCAAAATTGTGTTCCTTGACTGAACAGATATCCGGCGAGGTTTAAGAGTTGGTATTAATTTCACCCAGACATACCAACAGTTTAGTGTGGTTTAGGGGGTAGTGGAATCATGGGCCAACATTTCTTCAAACGTAGGACCGACCAGAAAGAAATTGTGAATGGCCGCCATTTGTTCACCGTGATAACTCACTAGTTGTTGCCAGAAGTTGAAGACCGCAATCTCAACGATAGCTGATTGCAATAAGACGGCGCTTTGTGTCGCACACAGTCCGCGAAACCATGGAATTATCGTGAGAACATTTCGGTGAATAGTTAATCTCACGCATTGGACCGCTAGAGCTTTTCGTTTGTGTCTACTTGGATAAGCTGGAAGCCAAATACAACTCAAAGTGCCTGACAGATATAGAATGTTTTTGAACTTGAATAATAAAATAAAAAAGTACCAATAAAAAGACCGAGTAAATAAAAATTATCCCCAAAATAGAACGTTTTATTTTATTCTCAGTGGCACTCGGTGGTGCAATGGTTAGTGTGCGCGGCTCTTGTACATGAGATCCTGGGTTCGAACCCGGCTCTGACCACCTTCAAATTTTCTTTCGGCGGCGGTCACCTTGCATAGTGACGGCGACACTATCGAGTATCTAGCCATGAAAAAGCTTCTCAAATTACCGTTCGGAATCGGTGTAAAACTGTAGGTCCCAATCAGTGAGTGAAAACTGGAAAGCGCACAGCTCAGTGATTGTGAGAAGTTCTCCCTAGTCCCTTCATGGGATGTAATGGGAAACCATTTATTTATTTATTTTAAGAATGCGCATTTTCACTTTAAAATAAAAATACCTTTTTGTTTGAGATAGTTGTGTTTTTTTTTTTTGGGTTTTAAAGGATACATGTTCCGATTAAGTATGCAATAAAATATCCGTTAAATGGCTCCACGGCTCTGATGACAGGCCATTACTCTTTTCATGATATTTACAATGACTTTTTCACAGAGATGTGCCTGTGCCTCACCAAAGACGCGTTGGATCTCGGATTTGACTTCAGGAATAGTTTCTGGCTTATTCGGATAAAACCAAGATTTCACAAAACCCCAAAGTAAGAAGTTGACACAAGAATTTCTTGACATAATTTGTTCTAGAAATCGCTGCCGCAATTAATCGATTGTTTCAAGCACGGTGTGGCAGGTGGCACCGTCTTGCTGGAACCACATGTCGCTGAGATCCATGCTGTCCAGTTGAGGCAACAAAATCCCCGTTATCATGTTTCTGTAACGAAAGCTGCTCACAGGCACTACAATTTCGGCTTCATCTTCAAAAAAGAAAGGCCCAATCACGCTGCCTGACCAATATCCGCTCCAGGCAGTTGCTCGTTTAGGGTGCATTTGTTTCTCATGGATTGCATGAGGATATTCTGAGCAACAAATTCGAGAATTCTGTGTATTCACGAGGAGATGCCAACGTATTTGCTCAGCATTTAGGACTCGTTTTTCAGCCTAACACCGCCTCTGGAAACTACAACCTTGCCCAGCAAATTATTAATCCACATTCAATAATGACCAAAATAACTCCAAACGAGGTGTCCAGCACAATTAAAAACAAATTGACCTGCAAAAAATCCCCAGGGTACGATCACATAACGCCAATCATGCTGAAAATCATGCCCTTTTCTGCTGCAGTTTTTATCACTAGGCTTTTTAATGCAATAATTAATCTCGGATATTATCCCGCTGACTGGAAAAAACCGTTATTATAATAATCCCCAAGCCCGGAAGGGATCCCACACTAGCTCCCTCTTATAGACCAATCAATCTACTTCCCTCTCTTTCAAAACTGTTTGAAAACGTTCTTCTTATCAAATTAATGTCATACCTGCAAGAACGCAATCTCATTCCGCCTCACCAGTTTGGATTCAAAGAGTAACATGGCACAATTGAACAAGTTAACCGTATAACAAAGGAAAGAAGATATGCATTTGAACGCCGCGAATACTGTTCAGCCATGTTCTTAGATGTAGCACAAGCGTTCGACAAAGTTTGGCATGAAGGTCTAATTTTTTTTCTTGCCTCAAAATGTGCATGCAGTTTTTGAATCATACATAGCCAATAGGGTTTTTAGAGTAATTCAATAATGTAATGAAATATAATAAGTCCTTTACGACTTGCGATTTTCAAATTAGCTCCGTAGTCCCGCAGGGAAGTGTCCTAGGACCTTTTTTGTATGTGTTTTCTTACGTCAGATATCCCAACAAGTAATAAAATAACAACCTCTACACTTGCTGATGATACAGCAACATTGAGCAGACATAAAAACGTTGTTATAGCCGCCAGACGGCTTGAAGAACATTTGGCCCAAATTCAAGGTTGGTTGGAAAAATGGCGTATTAAAGTAAATGGGGGAAAAAGTATACACATTACTTTCACACTAAATAGGAGCCCCTCGCCACTGATTATACTGAACGGTGTTCAAGTTCCTCAGGCGAATGATATTACATACCTTGGCACTCATTTAGACAAAAGGCTTACCTGGCATAAACATATCGAAGCAAAGAAAAAGCATATAAAGATTAAAGTCGCTAGCGTGCACTGTTTGATAAACAGTTGCTCACCACTGAATCTGGAATACAAAGTCCTTCTATACAACCAAGTCATAAAACCTATATGGACTTATGGTTTACAGTTGAATGGAAATGCTAGTGCTTAGAATATCGAAATAATACAGAGATCCCAATCCTAGATTTTGAGAAGTATGCTGAAATCTGAGTTCCAAAAAAGCAAAGAAAAATACTTAGAAAAATTTCAGCATCACATAAACCCTCTGGCGAGATGCCTTGCGCATTCAGAAAGATTTTCTCGGCTCAAAAGGCCTGATCGCCCTGCAGTTAGAAGAACTGAATGTTCAGCGCAGCTGTAATAAAATAAATCAACACCTTCGCCGCCTCAAAGGAAAAAAATAAACAGAGCCTAACGTTGAAGACGGATGCAACCCCACTCTTGGATCTAAGCCCAAGAATTACACTAAAGCCTGTTTAGAATTATTTAATTAGATATAAGATTTTGAAACTTATTGCTAGTCTCATATATATTGAGAACATTCAATAAATAATTTTAATGTAAAAAAGAAACGAGGAGATTCAGATGGAAATGCGTTTCACCGGGGAAGATGACTTTTTTTTAAAAAAAAACTGGCATTGACTTCAGTTTGCTCCATTGCCCGTTGAACGAATTGCCGGCGCCTTCCATGGGCTGCTGTTTTGAGGTCCTGAGTAAACTGAATTGTATACGCATGAAGGTGGAGCTCTTTTGTCAAAATTCGCTGGGTAGTGCTTCGTGAAAATTTTTGCAAACGATGCCGAATTGATCTTTTCGGGGTTTCGGGGACATTCTCGTTTACAGCAGCAATGTTTCAAGAGACCGACAAGTACGATGACGCACAGCAGTCTCTGTGTTCATAACCGACCCAGTTTCTTGAAATTTTTTAATCATTCTGCGAATGGTTGACACATTGGGTGCACTTTTTCGACTGAAATTTCTTCGAAGTTTTCGAGCGATCTCAGGATAACCTTCCAAATGTTTGTAATAAATTTTCACAATTATAACCATTTGTAATAATCGGAATAAATATGGGTGACAGCTGCCAAATTTCAAAGTCGCCACTTCCACATAAAAAAAATTACACTAAATTAGAGAAGTGCAATCTTACAGAGACACCGTTTATTTTGAAGTATTGTTATGTACTTAGCCCTACAGCAAATTATCTAAATCGCCTCACTTCCATTTATATTTCGGGCCCAGCAATAAAAAAAAACAATCTTTTATCATTGGAAATGGTTTTATTGTTTTTCGAAATATTCTCATATTTTCAATATATTTTGCGTGCGCTCAAGCCAATTTTCGAAGCACTTTTCCACTCCGATTGAGGCACCTCCAAAACATGGTTTTTGAACGCTTAAACAGCTGCTTCGGACGTCAAAGAACGTTGACCACGCAGATTTTCCTTGATGTGGGTGAATAAAACGAAGTCATTGGGTGCCAAATCGAGGCTGCATGGTGGATGAGCTATCAATTCGACATACGAAGTGTCCAAATAGCCCACTATTGCAGCTGATGTGTGAGAGCTCCTGTCCTGGTGCAAAATTATTGTCCTGATGCAAAATTATCCATTATCTTTTGTTGTTTTTTCTTATTTCTTCGAATACAGTTGGCAAACGGATGGTGGTATACCACTCAGAATTTACCGTTTTACGTTCCACTGAAAGCACTGTGCCCACATGACCGGTTAATCCCAATAAAAATTGCGATCATTTGCTGCGATGTGCTTCTTCCACCAACAACTGTTGTTGGATTTAACTCATCTTCAAAGACCCTTACGGTCGATTGGTGTTTTGTCTCGGGCTCATATGCATAGATATATGTTTCGACACCTGGGACGACATTGTACATCATGCTTGAGTTACCGCGGTTGTAATTTTTCAATATTTCTTTGCTCCAATCGACACGAACCTTTTTTGAGCCGTCGTCAAATTAAGTGGGATCCAGCGAGAACAAATCTTACAATATGAACATGTCAATGAACATGCAACATCTTATTGATGCTAATGGTACTAATGCCCAAGGAAGCCTCAATCTCACGGTATGTCACATGTCGGTCATGCTTTACCAGTTCACGCACAGAATCGATGGTTTTCGGCAAAACGACCGAAGCTGGATAACCTGCACGAAATTCGTTCCGGACCGAACGGCGTCCGAGACTGAACTTATGTTACCAGCGATTTGCAGTGGTTTTTGATGGTGCATTATCACCAAAAGTCGAAGCAGGTTGATTGACAATCCACGCCGAGCCATCATAAAAAATTAATGAGTGTTCGAACTCACTGGCGATGATTTCTATGAACACATTAGTAAATGTTGCATTGGAAAATAAAAAAAGAACAGGTTTTGTGCTGAAGGCCCTTTTGCTCTTGCGCTTTATTTTTTCTTATTTCTGCTTTAACATTAGATGTAATATTGTTGAAACAAAGGAGGCAATATTTAACTCACTGAAATAATTTTTTTGTTTTGTCATAAAGCGACGACAAAAGCTATTGAATAGTATCATGGTAGAAGCACTAGCCCAGCTGATTTGAACTTTTTTCTGGAGTGAGTTTTTCTCTTAAGTCAAACTTTGTTTACTTTTGTTTGTAGACAACCACCGTTCCCCTATATTGGCTGTTTTTGAAAAGTTTTCTCTTAAAAACGTTTTAATTTCCATTCTTAAACACTTTCAAAATATCAAATAAAACACACACATGTTGGAAATGACACCTTTTCCAATTTTGTATGTATTTTCATTATTTTTCAATCAGCTTAGTTGACAAAATACAGGCACTGAGCAAAAACAAAATGCCTGTTGTTTTGGGCTGTAGTATCTGTTGTCATACTGCACCGACTATTATATTTCTACCATTAATAGTATAGAGAACTTATTGCACTCTTTTCCGCTCTCATGTAGAGAGGGTAAAAAAGCATAAACGACTTTTATTCTCTTTATAGAATATTTCAATATAAATGCACCATTTCAGCTATGTTATTACACAAAACAATGCAAAAAGCATAAATATTTCTATTCTATACTATACTATTCAATACTTTTTGGCGACGACGACCTGTTTGTTTGTTCGCTGCCGCTACATCAATGTCATCAAACTTATTTCAGGCAGAGACAATTGTTTTACAACAACCACACATGTGATGCTAACCCTGTGTATTTTTAGCATGTGTTCACTTTGATAGACTGTCCTACCCGTGCCTTTCAGCTTAGTTGACAAAATACAGGCACTGAGCAAAAACAAAATGCCTGTTGTTTTGGGCTGTAGTATCTGTTGTCATACTGCACCGACTATTATATTTCTACCATTAATAGTATAGAGAACTTATTGCACTCTTTTCCGCTCTCATGTAGAGAGGGTAAAAAAGCATAAACGACTTTTATTCTCTTTATAGAATATTTCAATATAAATGCACCATTTCAGCTATGTTATTACACAAAACAATGCAAAAAGCATAAATATTTCTATTCTATACTATACTATTCAATACTTTTTGGCGACGACGACCTGTTTGTTTGTTCGCTGCCGCTACATCAATGTCATCAAACTTATTTCAGGCAGAGACAATTGTTTTACAACAACCACACATGTGATGCTAACCCTGTGTATTTTTAGCATGTGTTCACTTTGATAGACTGTCCTACCCGTGCCTTCAGATGTTAACACACCAAAAATCATAACGCGAAAATTTTCACAGGTTAATTCCATTTTTGACTGAGATGAATTTTTCAACACACTGTAAATACAACAATTAGTGTTCGTAAATGAAAGCGTTCTATGTCTGTTTATGCTAAAAAAGGACAAACTTTCCAATGGAAGAAAATATAAATAGCAACCCTCTATTAAAACCTCGCCTTTATTTTACTTTGATGGAATTTAATACTTGGATTATTACGATATAAATATTCTGCAACTTTGATGTAAACAGTAGTATATTATAATTTTTGGCATGATGCCTCCACCCAACTACAAGTGGTTGTTTGTCGACACCACCTGTTATTGAATTAATCTCCATAACTAAGGATATATCTTGTGTACAACACTGCTACATATATAAACTCACGAGCTGATTGCTCTTAATTAAAAGAAATGCCCATTAATTAGTGTTTTTGTTAACATAATCACTTAATTACCATATCCTATTACCTATTTTCAGTGTAATACCACAAAAAAATTATTGTCATTAGTGTTAATTGCCTAATATACGAGTATAGAATAGAAAAATCTGTTACCTGGGAAAAATTATTTTCCCCCGACTAATGATTTTGATTGTATCTAAACAACAAAATTGTTGTTAAGTAAAACAATGATTCATTTGTTGAAGTGGGCACATTTAATATCCTTGGAGTGTAGTGGCACATAACTGCAATAACTTTTAATTTTTCCAATTATTTTTACCCCCCAAATTTGTTCATGCAATTTTGTTATTTAAATTTTAATCACCGGGAAACCCATAACATCTGTCTTCACTCAACTGCAGCTATTCCAAGTCCCTTTTGGATAATTATTCTTTCCCCTAGTAGGTGTGAAATTGTCAACTTTAATGCTCAATTATACATGAAGATAAAACAGTAGCAGTACAAACAACAAAAATCTGTTTTTGTGATTATTCTGTGACAGCGGTTTCTTTTCATGGTTTACTTTTTATTATGATTTCTGCTTTATATCCCAAAGGAATTCTCCGTTTTCACAACAAATGTACAAATATATTACTTAATTTTTGTAAGCATTTTGGTTTGTGGCGCTGACAAGAGATTTGACAGCTAAAGTGGGCATAAGAATGAAAGCGTGACTAGATGAAAGCTAAATGGTACAGAATGTTTATGTAGATTATGCATTAGTTTTATTAAATATTTCATCTCAGAGAATTTAACAGTATAATCACGAGCAAGTGGTAAGTTTAATTTCAATAGAATGCCCCAGTCAGGCTAAAATTTGATAAACCAACAAAATCGAAAATAAACGTTAACGTTATGAAAAATTTCGAAGAAAGGACAGTATTACCCATAGGCTCCCCAACAAAACGAAAAAATGCAAAATATGTGTCACCATTACGAAAAACTCCTTTGGCAAAACCGTGTCATCCATAGCCCCGCCCGAGGTGGTTTGGTTCAAATTGTATTGAGGTTAATTTAGATAGTGATGAGTATCTTCTAGCAACTTTGTAGAAATTGAATTGGAGCAACATCATTGTCAATACTAAATAAATTAGATTCTTTTATACTCTTGGGTGGGGTGTTCCTGTACGACATTTTTGAATTTTCATTACATGTGGTATTAATTGCGTTACGAAGCTATCGATGTATAAAGTAAAACATCTCCTTAATGCAGTTTTGGATCTTTACAATTTGTGTGTCATGCGGAAGAGAGCTCAATGTGATATACGCTGTAAAGATGGCTCCAGCAACAAATTGCAGATACCATTTACATGCTTGCAAGCACTGTTTTCATGAATTGAAGATCTGGTTCTTTCTGTTTCTTAGTTGCCTGTCACGTTTCTGTTATCAGAAGTTTTCACCAAACAAAGCCATATTTGGGTTACCAAAGCGTATATCATTGTGTCTCCAACATATAATGTTGAATTGCAAACACAATGTGTTTGGACACAAGTATACAATATTTGTGACAAACTACAAGACCGTTATATTTGAATTCAAACTACAAAAATTACAGATTTTTCAGTGTGTAGAAGTAACAACAAAATTATGCATTCAATTTTGGCGGAATTGTACCGCTTTTTGCGTGATTGTGCCGTGTTTTGGTATCTCATTCCGACTCAAATCTGAAAATAAAAGGCTTTATTTTACTTTAACTAAATATATGTATTTTGTTGAATTTTTTATTCAAAACCAAAAATGGGTTTTATTACAACCAGTTGGTCAGGTTACCCATAAAGCATGTTGCACCGTCTGATTGAACTTACATGCCGTCCAATTCCTTATCATTCGACGTAGAAACAACAAGAATAGATTATCTCATCCCGCTAGAGAATCAGTAATTGAATTGAACTCGCTTTTTTGAAAAACAATATTTTCCTTCTTTTAATGTTACCATAGTATCTGATTTTGTTTTAGATAAGAAAACGTCAACATATGATATTTAAATTATTAAATTTATATTTTAATATTTTTTTGACGTGACAACGTCTTAAATTAGGTTGCGGCTGGGAGTCACTTATGAAAAAGTGTAACGCCCGGTAACGTTACGATGAGTCACCGAACACAAGTAAACGCAATGTGTTTACTTGTGTGCCAGAAACGATTTGCTTTGCTGGCTTCTAGTGGCTGTTGGTTGGTGGTGTGAGTGTTTTTGTTTTTTGGCACATCATATATATGACGACTGAGCAAGTATGTATGTGCGTATATATGTGCGTGTGTATGAATATTGATTTAGATCAGTCTGCATTGGATAAGGTATTATTTTTTGTTTTTTGTTTTTTGGCTTTATGATATGTGTAGTGTATGTTTGTGTGTAGAAATTTTCATATGAATTAGGTAGCCAAAACGAAACAGAGAGCTGCGGTCGGCTTTAAAAACGATATGCGAATATGATGAATTGAAATACTTTTTGGTTAGTAAATTATTTTCTTTTGTTTTTCATAAAAGAAATGTTTATTTTTTATAATAAAAGAAATGTTTATATTTTATAATAAAGGATATGTTTATTGTTTATAATGTCACATTTGATAATGTGTTCATAGAAATCGCACAGGTACCTAGATGGTGTTGAAATTACTTCTATTTTCCTAAACCATAAGTTTCAATAAATGTTAAAACATCGCCCGTGAGTTCTAACACTCATTGGGCAAGTGAGTTCATTGCACTCCTATTGTGCAATTTAATTATATTCATATCAATAAATATTCTACCGAGAAAAAGACGTTGTCACGTAAAATCTTCGCCCGTAAAACCGACTTTACAGGCAACAATTTTTTTAAATCAGATATCATGGAAAAATTAAAAGAAGGAAAATATTGTTTGTGAAAAAAGTGTGTTAATACCTTCTTCCACCAGGGGCTTCAATTTTTATTGGCCGATTCGCATCATTTTCGAGAAGAAATGGTTCGATGAAGCAGTGATACGTGATAGATTCATTTGTGCCTCAACAATCTCTCGTGTATTTTCTGAACCCCAAATGCGACAATTTCGACGACTAACGAAGACATCAAGATGAATATGAGCATAATCGCTGACGACGATTTCGTTGGAATGCCCTTAATATTTTTAAAATATTTCTCAATAATGAAAAAATGTAGATCTGTCATTTAGAGTGCCATTTTAAATAACCCAGAGTTTTAAGCTGTCATGTTCATTTTTTCTTCAACAACAACACTTTACCGCACACGTGGCACGAAGTTCAAATCTAGAGTGAATTCTCGCACACCCTTTATACAATGGAATTGTTATCTCCTCAATGGATATTGGGATATTCAGGACTTTGGTGTCGTTCGAAAGTCGGCTCAATCTGATAGAACTAAAAGAAAATGACTTTGCCATATTTGAAGTCAGCATTTAAGTTTCTAAGGCCAAATTTACGTAATCTATATTGTTGATTTTGACTAGATGCATAAAATCAATTACTCTGCTGTTGAATAGCATGTAACTAGAGTGTTCAAAGCCGAAACTGAAGACTAACTTGTAATAACAACTATGTACGAGAAACCGAATGCCGGCTTTCAAAAAATTCGGTTTCTCCGAATGTCTTTTATCTCAAATATATTTTTGTTCTCATGGATTCAAAAGTATTATTGTTTAATGCTAACTCATTTTAAATTTCCTCAAACATTGTCATTTCATACCATTTCATTTCACTTTATGTCATATCATATCATTTCATTTCATGCTATTTAATTTCATTTCATTTCATTTCAACTCAATTCATTTAATTTAATTTCAGTTAATTTCATATCAGTTCATTTCATTTTAGTTCATTTCATTTAATTTAATTTCATATAATTTCAGTTAATTACAGTTCATTTAATTTTAGTTCATTTCACTTCATTCCAATTTATTTTATTTCATTTCAATTCATTTCATTTTATTTCATTTCAATTCATTTCATTTCATTTCATTTCAATTAATTTCAATTCAGTTCATTTCATTTCATATCATTTCATTTCATTTCATTTTAGTTCATTTCACTTCATTTCAATTAATTTCATTTCATTTCATTTTAGTTCATTTCATTTCATTTCATTTCAATTCATTTAATTTAATTTAATTTAATTTAATTTAATTTAATTTAATTTAATTTAATTTAATTTAATTTAATTTAATTTAATTTAATTTAATTTAATTTAATTTAATTTAATTTAATTTAATTTAATTTAATTTAATTTAATTTAATTTAATTTAATTTAATTTAATTTAATTTAATTTAATTTAATTTAATTTAATTTAATTTAATTTTATTTCATTTCATTTCATTTCATTTCATTTCAATTCATTTCATTTCATTTCATTTCATTTCATTTCATATCATTTCTTTTCTTTTCTTTTTTTTTCTTTTCTGTTCTTTTCTTTTCTTTTCTTTTCTTTTCTTTTCTTTTCTTTTCTTTTCTTTTCTTTTCTTTTCTTTTCTTTTCTTTTCTTTTCTTTTCTTTTCTTTTCTTTTCTTTTCTTTTCTCTTCTTTTCTTTTCTTTTCTTTTCTTTTCTTTTCTTTTCATTTCATTTCATTTCAATTCAATTCAATTCAATTCAATTCAATTCATTTCAGTTCAGTTCAGTTCAGTTCAGTTCAGGTTTCATTTTATATCATTTCAACTCAATTCATTTAATTTCATTTCATTTCATTTCAGTTAATTTCATGTCATTTGATTTCAGTTTATTGCATTTCATTGCATTTCATATCAACTAATTTCATTTCATTTCATTTCATGTCATTTGATGTTATTTCATGTCATTTCAATTCATTTCATTTCAGTTCAGTTGATTTAATTTAATTTAATTTAATTTAATTTAATTTAATTTAATTTAATTTAATTTAATTTAATTTAATTTAATTTAATTTAATTTAATTTAATTTAATTTAATTTAATTTAATTTAATTTAATTTAATTTAATTTAATTTAATTTAATTTAATTTAATTTAATTTAATTTAATTTAATTTAATTTAATTTAATTTAATTTAATTTAATTTAATTTAATTTAATTTAATTTAATTTAATTTAATTTAATTTAATTTAATTTAATTTAATTTAATTTAATTTAATTTAATTTAATTTAATTTAATTTAATTTAATTTAATTTAATTTAATTTAATTTAATTTAATTTAATTTAATTTAATTTAATTTAATTTAATTTAATTTAATTTAATTTAATTTAATTTAATTTAACTTAATTTAATTTAATTTAATTTAATTTAATTTAATTTAATTTAATTTAATTTAATTTAATTTAATTTAATTTAATTTAATTTAATTTAATTTAATTTAATTTAATTTAATTTAATTTAATTTAATTTAATTTAATTTAATTTAATTTAATTTAATTTAATTTAATTTAATTTAATTTAATTTAATTTAATTTAATTTAATTTAATTTAATTTAATTTAATTTAATTTAATTTAATTTAATTTAATTTAATTTAATTTAATTTAATTTAATTTAATTTAATTTAATTTAATTTAATTTAATTTAATTTAATTTAATTTAATTTAATTTAATTTAATTTAATTTAATTTAATTTAATTTAATTTAATTTAATTTAATTTAATTTAATTTAATTTAATTAAATTTTATTTCATTTCATTTAATTTCATTGAATTTTATTTAATTTCACTTCATTTCATATCAGTTTATTTAATTTAATGTTATTTAATTTAATTACGTTTCATATTATATTATTTTAATTTATTTTATATTACTTTATTTTAGTATAAATTATCTTGTTTTATTTTATTATATTTTATTTTTATTATTTTATTTCATTTCATTTCATTTTACTACAGTTATTTACATATCATTTTGTTTCATTGCTTTCATTGCATTTCATATAATTTAATGTATTTCAATTAAATTATTCCATATAATATCCATTAAAATCCTGTCCCATTACTCCATGTTTATATCAAGCTATGTGTGGCCGCCTGTGTTCCAATGGGTAGTGTGCGTGCCTCAGTGCATGAGATCCTGAGTTCGATCCCTGCTCTGACTACGTTAAACTTCTTTCAGCGGCGGACACCTCGCATAGTGACGACGACACTATCGTGTATTAAGCCATGCAAAGGCTTCTCAAAATACCGTTCGGGATCGGTTGTAAAAACTGTAGGTCCCAATCAGTTAGAATAAAAACTAGAAAGCGCACAGCTCACGTTCTTTAAGTTCTTTCGCATAAATATGTATAGAACGTTTTCACTTACGAGCACGATTTGTTGTATTTACAGTGTGTTGAAAATTCATCTCGATCAAAAAAATGGAATTAATTAATTTTCGCGCGATGATTTTTTACGATTTTTGGCGTCGGTTATCGAGACAAGAGCGTCTCAGTCAAATTGTTTCGACTTTTAGCGAGTTCAAGAGTTCAGTCTCGGACGGCGGGTTGTTCTGCAACAAAGCATCGATGCAGTAAGTGAAATTATATTGCAAGATCGTCATGTAACACATCGTAAGATAGAAGCATCCTTACACATTAGTTCCGCTTCAATACATTCGATTTTACATGGAAATTCGGCAGTGAAAAGTATTTGTTCGCGTTGGATCCCATATAATTTGGCAATCGCTGAAAAAAGGCTCGTGTCAATTGGTGTAAGGAAATGATTAAAAAGTACGACCGTGGTGCTTCAAAAGACGTGTATAGAACAAGTGACAAGTGGCGAATCATAGTGGCCTGTTTTTTCGGCCGAACGGGTCATGTGGCCACTGTACCACTTGGGCAACATAGGACGGTCAATTCTGAGTGGTACACGATCATTTGTTTGCTGGAGCTCTCACACAGCTCGTCGAATTTTTGAGCAGCCAAAACATCAAATTGATGACTCAACCCCCGTACAGCCCTGATTGGGCACCAAATGACTTCTTCCTGTTCCCGAATATCAAAGGTAAACTGCGTGGACAACGAGCCTTCAAAAACTATGTTTTGGAGGTGTCTCAAGAGGAATGAAAAAACTGCATTGACAATTGGTTTGAACTAATGCAAAAGTGTACTGATCATCAAGGGGAATATTTGGAGAACAATGAATCCATTTTCATTTAAAAATGTTTGTCATTATTTGCTAATCCGGAAATGTAAATAGTAACTCTCGTGTTTCGTGTTTCAGGAAAGCACACTCACTGGCATGACCGCGGTAATATTTTCAATCGTATGGGGTATGTGAAAGGTGCGTCAGCCCAGCTGATTTGTGGTTTTTTCTTCTTTTCCTTGGGTAAGCTGTCATATTTGATTTTACTTCTTTTGGTTGTTAATGAAATTAATTAAATTTTTTATAATTTGTGTACATAGTTTTTCAACAAATTTTGACAGCTTAACCACGGAAAATAACCACCTAATAATGGGCATGACAAGCTTCGAACTCAGGGACAAGTTCATCATCACCTGCCTACTCACGGTGTCTGAATTCAAACCATAGGTTAGATCAACGATCATCAAATTTATATGTAATTTGCAATTTCACTGCTATTTAGTGAAATGTAACTCGTTTGCGGCAAATAGAGAAATCGGCAAACGTAGGAACGTATAATGGAATCGGTTTTCATTTCTTGCAAACATTTTCCTTTCTGAATCACCAGCGGATGTTTTTTATACAATTTTCCGTTCCGTAACCGAGTTGATTTATTTATTACAAAGAAAATGATATGTTTGATTTAACGTTGTTGTTCGTTGCCGGCAAGTATAAGTACATTGCCCAAACGGATTTTATTAACCTGGGATTTCGCTTGGGCGTAACGACACATTTATTTGCGTGTGGTTGCAGATTCGGATACCAATTGTAATACAATTCAGAAAATTGTTTTGATTTTTCTGTTATAATTTGTTTCACTGCTGGCAATTTATGTTTGGAAGTATTTACGTGTAGAGGTTTGTGAATTTGATGAACAATTAGAGGAAATTTCGAGCCATTAAATTAAAATACATGTTATAATTGTCATACAATAAATTTGCTCCAAGTACGCCGAATATAATTGGGAACTTTTGGTAACTCCCAATTAGAATCAATTATCCTGCGATTATGTTTATTTTATTTACTTAGACAATTTGGTTAATATTTACTTTCCAAAGTTAAAAATTATTTATGTAATTGCGCTTTCATTTGAATCTATCATAATAATTAATTAGAAGTTATTGGGTAACTTAGCAAACTCTACATTCTCAACGCCTCTTAAGCGATTACACAATTTCCATGGTAGCTCCAATCATACCAAAGAATCAAATTCAATAAACCAACTGCCTGGAATAGTAAAATATAACAACTCCCACAAGGTTTCTAAGTGAAAATACACTCCGGTTCACTTATTTAAAGGCACTACAAATTCCATATTCAGCAGCCTGTATCTTTTACAATTTGTAACCGATTGCAGAATTTTAAAATGGTAATGGAAGCTAGATATCTTGAGATATAAAGTGGTATCTTAACTAAAGAACTATTTTTGAGCAATTTATAAAAAAAAGTCAAAAAATGTGCTATTTTTTTGGGTAACTTGAATAAAGGCACTTTAACTAATTTTAAAGAAAAACAGTTTTTCTTGTTTTTTTAATTTATTCTACTTTATTTAAGAACTATTACAAATGGGTACAACCCCTTTTATTTTTAATAACTTCAAATATACGGGTTTTTATTGAGAGATAAAGAGAATTTATATAATCCAACGAAATTTGATTCCAAGCATCCTTAATGGCCTGAATTAGTGACTGCTTGTCATCAAATTGTCTACCTCCTTCATAGACCTTACGATATAACTAACCCCACACACTTTCGATAATGTTTAGATCTGCTATTCGCCAGAAGAATATTAACATTTCGGCTTGCCATGAACTCCTTTACTACCCTGGCGTTGTGTATAGGGGCATTATCCTGTAGCAATATCCAAGATATGGGACCAAATGGTTCACTGAACTTCGGAAAAGCCGATTCCAATAACGTCTTATAGCGTGCACGAGTCATTTTTGCACTTTGAAATTCAACATCAATGGTGCCATAGTACGTAATAGCACCCCACACCATAACACCGCCCTCTCGGCTGTGATATCGGTGGAAAAAATTATTTTCTTTGCGCATATCATGGAAATAATAGTTGTAGCCATCACGGCCATCCAAATTACACTTCTTCTCATCCGTAAATACAACGGTTCTCCAGTCCTTTACATGACCTCTAGGCTGCACATCTCATACCATGTAGTCTCTTGCGAATTGAAGCCGCTTTTCCTTACGAGGGGCATTAAGTGGCGGCTTTCTTTGTAATTTTAAGTACTTAAGATACACACAGCTCTTAATTACTCTGCGTATTGATGACTTGCTT
Organism: Phaonia tiefii; assembly: GCA_963931995.1. Taxonomy (NCBI): domain Eukaryota; kingdom Metazoa; phylum Arthropoda; class Insecta; order Diptera; family Muscidae; genus Phaonia; species Phaonia tiefii. The sequence goes on along the minus strand of OZ008370.1, from coordinate 211,081,042 downwards.
GCTTCCACTCCAGCTTGAGCTCTTATTTTGGCAAGGATAAGGCAGAATTAGAAGCAATTCTGATGACTTTTCTTTTCCCGTACTTAGATAAAGACAATGAAACCTTTTCTTTAAAATTTTTTCCATACCCCTGGGGGTCCTTGACGTAATTGTCGACAACTGTTAGAATATCTTTCAGAACGGTAAACATCGATTTTAGTTTTTTCCGACAGATTTCAAATTTTTTGTTTTGCCATTTTGACTAGGAAAATGATTAAGATGTAATAAATTGTAATAAACAAACGCTCTCTACAAAAAAATCATCGCTTACTTTCAAAATAATAAAAAAGTAATAAAGTGCCTTTATTCAAGTGAACGAGAAAAAATAGCACATTTTTGGACTTTTTTTTGGAATAGTATCAAAATCCAGAATTTCAAAATCCCGAAATGCCAAAATCCCGAATTTTTTAAAAGGCCGAAATGTCAAAATCTCGAATTTCAAAATCCCGAATTTTGAAAAATCCCGAATTATTGAAAATCATACCAATACAATTTTTTTTTATCTCTTATTATTTGACAAGGAGCCTTTTCAGTACTGTTTTTTGCATTTGTTTTTAACGAGTTGTTAGAATGCATCACATGTTTTTTATTAGCTACGGGCTCATGACTGTGGACAGAAGGCTCCTTTTTTAACCCTGCTGTTAGATTAGGACCATTTGGTCCAAATTTTTTCTGTTTTCCCTTGTAACTTTGGAACGGTGATATATACTGACTAAATTTTTCTGCTAATGGGGTCTTTTAATAAAACAATGTTATGTGCGAAAATTAAATTTTCTAACTTTATTCAGGACTGAGAAAAATACAAAATGACGAATCTTAGGTTAGAGGACCATTTGGTCAATAGTATATTTTTTCATTACCAAGCGAATGTAAATTCATGTCAAATATTTAGAAGATGTTTTTGATATGTCAAATACTTGCTTTAGAAATTATTGAACCAAAATAGTTACAAAGGATAAGATAAAATTATTATTTTGGATGAAAATTCCAGTATGGACCAAATGGTCCCTCAACCTAAGATTCGAAAATTTTTTCATTACCAAGCGAATGTAAATTCATGTCAAATATTTAGAAGATGTTTTTGATATGTTAGCGGATGTTTTTGATATGTCAAATACTTGCTTTAGAAATTTTTGAACCAAAATAGTTACAAAGAATAAGATAAAATTATTATTTTGGATGAAAATTGCAGTATGGACCAAATGGTCCCTCAATCTAAGATTCGTAAGTTTTTTCTAATCTAACAGCAGGGTTAATATATGTTCGTCGTTAACCATGATTATGTGCAAACGACTTTTCTTTTATATTTGCACAACACCAGTAATACACTTTTTCAGTTGATTTTTCCAAATGGTACGAATGGCTATTCAAATTCAGTTTTTGTTTGCCTTTATTTTATATCAAAACTTCCAGACTCATTTTATATTTTTTTGTGAAAAATTAGCGACGTTTTTTATTTTGAAGTTAATATTTTCATATGTGAACTAAGACTGAATAATTTATTTATACATTTTAAAATATTGCGAATAATTGTACAGTTTTCCATGTGAACTTAGATCGAGGAATTTATTTATAGATTTCAAAATCCCGAATAATTGTACAGTTTTGGTTTTAAAAATCGCGCGATTTTTAAAACCAAAACTGTACAATTATTCGGGATTTTGTAATTCGCGATTTCGTAATTCGGGATTTTGTAATTCGGGATTTTGGAAATCGGGATTTTGTTTTCGGGATTTTGTGTTCGGGATTTTGTAATTCGGGCATATGACCCCAACCCCTTTTTTTATAAATTACTCAAAAAAAGTTCTTTAGTTAAGAAACCACTATTGTTATGATTTCTTTATATCTCAAGATGTCTAGCTTCCATTTCCATTTTAAAATTCTGCAATTGTTTACAAATTTCAAAAGATAAAGGCTGCTGAATATGGAATTTTTAGTGCCTTTAAATAAGTCAACCGGAGTGTATTTCTCCTCGCTACGCAATAAGTAAATTGTTAAATCGCATGATTCAATGCTCAATAAATTCTTCGAAATCATCAATTTGTTTCTTCTTTGTACCATAGAAAGTACTTAATTGTATAACAAAGCACAACTTTTGATGGAAAATAAACTTCATATATACAAAGAAACTTAGAAACTTTCTAATACTCGTATTCTTACAAGTGTTCTTATGAAATTTGTTGACCACACATGTTTCTTTATAGATGTTCCAGTGTTTCATGGTAAACTACACCATAGACATATGTAAACACAGTCCATATATATTGTCTACATAAACCATGAAGAAATATAACTTGTATATCAATGTTGTTTCGAAACTATGAGAATACATCAAGGTTGTATTTAGTTTACCATCTCTTATGATATATACACAATTAACATCGCCTTCCTGATATTACATATGAGCATTATATCAATTCAGATCTTATATAAGAAAAATTCGAAAATTGCAAGAAATATGTCGGTATGATGTATAACCGATTAGTACCGTTTGGAGTCACCCTATTACATTTAGACCACAATTGTTTTATTTTTTTACAAAAGAAACACAAGAAACCACCACCACCACCAGGGCATTTTCGAATTAAAAACTACTTTAAGTCAGTATTGAATAATGTTGTATTTAAGTTGAATTTCAAAAATACTTGAAACAGACGATTTTCACTTTTTATCTTTAACATCCTCTTTTGGATCTTTCATTATACACTTGATGCATATGGTAGAAGTCTTTTTCAGTGAAGATGGTTTATTTTTTTCTACTCTGAACATAAGAAAAGCTGGAAACCATTTACTATGTTGGCTTTACTTACGAAGGTTAAAAAATATCTGGCACTTATTGTGGCATTCACATCAATTTGTTCACAGATTTTATTTTTCCTGATGAAACCATCATCATGGCGGTTAACCCCCATCTTCGAATCATTGCAGTATTGACATTGAGTGATGTTGTTTGTCGATGATGACCATTTATATTTATTTAGACATTCAAAGCCAACTAGAAATTTGGTAAGCAGTGAAAATACCATTATTCTATATATAATATTTTCTCAGGTCAAGTTAAAGAAGATGGAAGAAGGATTTGTCATATGGAAAGGTTTTAAAATTTGGTGAAAATAAAACTGAGTGACTGGAAGTTGTCCATACAGAAATGTTGTTTTTTAAAAATCCCCTTTCATTAAAAAAGACGACTGACTTGCTGTTTGGTAATTGCATACACTACAGGAAGGGTAGGAGAAAGAGAAATAGGCGAGTGGAAGTAAACAAAATTTAAATTGAGTGTTATTTATACTAGTGTCTTTGAAAACGACGGTTGATGCTACAAATGACATTCGAGAAAGACAACATTTTGTATTTGTTTTAGTTTCTGTTCGAATGTTGTCAAAATTGTGACAGACATTCAAACAGTATCGAAATTCCTATTAGCACAATCACCAGGGGGTTTCGATGACACAGCTGGTCGACATCCTAGCTACAAATTTGATACAGAATCGAATTTTAAATAGAATGAGCGATAGGCGAATTGAAAAAAACTGAGTTTAAAGTTGATTTTATTTACACATACGACTTTAAATAAATTAGTTTTGGTTTGAAGAACATAAATACTATCGTTCATTTTTATTTGTATTAAGTCCAAATTCTGGCACACAAAACCGTATCAAAACTGTCGTTAGCCCAGTGGCTTTCGACGAGAATTTGATGGAACTGAAACACTCATGCACACTCTTTATATCTTTCTCTATGACAATTACCCATAGAGAAACACTTCAGAGAGCCACCAAATTCCCGTTGAAAGCCATTGGACTAACGACAGTTTGGATACAGTTATTTCATGCCACTTTTTTCAGCCAGAATGTGGAAGTAATATTTACAAGTAACTGAAGTTGGAATGAAGTTCCTTTCGCTATATATTATGTACTAGTTAGTTCCAACACGCCTAAGGCGATAATTTAAATGGATCTTTACGAAAAGATGCATTTTGTAAAATGACAAACTTTTTTTTAGAAAAATTTTTTTATACATTGTTTTTTTTTAAATAAAAAAGTAATTTTTGTAAGAATATGTATCATATTTTACCAAAACGGTCCTCTTTTAAAGAAAGGTACTTCTTTTATTAAAAGCTATTTTTTTTAAGAAAAGTTACTATTTTTAAGAAGAAGTACTTTCTGTAATAAAAAGCCATAAGTGTATGAATTTTTTTACGAAGAAGTACTTTTTGTTAAGAGCAGGTACTTTTTAAAGAAGTGGTACTCTTTTTAGGAAAAGTTTATTTTTTAAGAAAATTTACTTATTTTCAGAAGGGCTACTTACCTCAAGTAAAGAAACCAAAAGATATTATTTTATTTTTAAGAAAAGCTGATTTTACGAAAAGGAATTTTTGTAACAAAAGGTACTTTTAAAGAGAAGGTATTTTTTTGAAGAAAAGGTTTATTTTAAGAAATGGGAATTTTTTTAGAATTGGTACATTTTCAAGAATGGGTACATTTCGAGGAGTAAGTACTTATCTCAAGAAAATTTATGTTGTTCCAAAAAGAGGTATTCTCTAAAGAGAGTGTAGTTTTTTTAGAAAAATGAATTTGTTGTAAGAAAATTAAATTTTTTAAGAAAAGGTACTTATTATCGAAAAAAAACCTTTTTAAAGGTATTTTTTGTAAGAAAATTAATTTTTTTTAAGCAAAGATACTTCCTTAAGATAATGTATTTTTTTAAGAAAAATAACTTTGTTTAAGAATATGAATAGGTATTTTTTTTTGAGAAAATTTACTATTTTAAGAAAAGGCACTTATTTAAGGAAATGATATTTTTTCAAACTTCTTTCACGTTGGCTTTTCTAAATTTTTCTTTTTATTGGGTTCAAAACTACAATATGTACTAAATATTGGTTAAATGCTTCACCTAGAATACTTTCCATTAAACAAGAAATTTCCCAACATATATTAGTATAGACACAAACCAAAGCAAAATTAGACACTATAGTTGCGAATACTGGGTTGTAGCATAATAGTGTTAAAAAAAGTTGTTTAATTTTGTTTCATTTAGCCTCCATCCCGCAACGTGCGATAAGGAACTTCGTTCCAATTAATGAAAATTGTTGTGTTCTTCAAATCGAAGCTAATTTATTGCATATAACGTCATTTTAAAAGTCATAATTGCCAATAAAATCATATCTACAGTCAGTTTTTTCAATTGTCCAATCGTCCACTCTATTTTACATTCTCTCCTGTATCAAATTTGCAGATAGTAGGTCGACCAGCTGTATCAACGAAACCCCTGCAATTACCTTTGGCGAGAAATGCATGGAACTGAAACAATAAACAATAGTACTATAAACCTCGAAAAAATTACCATCTCACATTAGTTTTAAAAGTATTGCGGAAGACGCATTTACAAATAAAATTTAAGGATGAAGATGTACAGAAACTGTTTGTTTTTGGAATTTGAAACAATGTTTGATTTGAAAAAATGCTTACCAAAAAGTTATTTTCGGGAACACCAAAATTGTTTTGCGATTGTACTTTCGCAGCAGTTGATGCTGTCAATTGTGGAGGTAATTAATATTAACCTAAAAATGCAATTTGTTGTAGAATTGATTTTTGCCATGCTTGGCAAAGAATTCATGCTTAAGAAGAATTCAAAAATACTTTAAAGATTTTTTTTGGGCTGACTGAAAGTTTTGGAAAAGGATTCTAAACTAAACTAACCAGAATTCTGACCAAATTATTTTTTTTATTCTTTGACGTAGAAACTAGGTAGGAATTATATTCAGTTTCATATCTCCAAGGAGGAGTCTTGTTTCCACTTCTTTGGAATTTAGCATTGGATACTGTTTTGCATGTGCTGGAGGGATCAGGTTCCATAGTTGTAGCATATGTTGACAACCTGGCAATTAAAAATACCAACATGCTGCGATGTGCTCCAGGGCTTAGCCAGAAGATTAACTACATGGGACGTGAATCTGTGAAAACCCAAGCTCGAACTCTTTATAAGGAAGAAGAAGGGGTCAAATATGCAGCCATTAACTCATATAAAAAAATAGGAGTGTGCTTGACGTGAAGGCTTATGTTCAAGCCAAACACTTTAGATAGGATTAATCGAACTACAGTGGCATATTCGTGTAAAAGAACCCTCGGAGGATTTTTACATTTACCTAATATTACTAGCAGGGACACAGGAAATATCAAGGGTACACATCAAGAATTCATTGTTTGAAACGAGGTTGCGCCAACCGTAAATTCGGTAATTGTGATCGAATTGCCCAACCGAATTGAGGCTGTCATGACGGAAATTAGCCGCCACAAATGAAATTCTACTGAAGCAAATTCTAATCGGTGATGACATCTAATGTGGTTGTGATAACCTGTATATTCGGCTACGGCTAATTCGTAAACTTTTTTGCGAGTGTATGTATCATGGTTGCAATTGGCGTAAGACCAACAGCGTGTTAATCTCTACCTCGTATCAGTTCAGTTCATTCATTAATCTCATTGCATTTCAATTTAATTTATTTCATCTCATCTAATTTCCGTTTATTTCATTTCTTCTCATTTCATTTTATTTTATTTTGTTTTATTTTATTATACTTTATTTTATTTTATATAATTTCATTTCCCTTCATTTCATTTCTTTTCATTTCGTTTCATTTTATTTCGTTTCATTTCATTTCATTTCATTTCAATTCTTTTCTTTTCCTTTCTTTTCATTTCAATTCACTTCATTGCATTTTATTTTATTTTATTTTATTTTATTTTATTTTATTTTATTTTATTTTATTTTATTTTATTTTATTTTATTTTATTTTATTTTATTTTATTTTATTTTATTTTATTTTATTTTATTTTATTTTATTTTATTTTATTTTATTTTATTTTATTTTATTTTATTTTATTTTATTTTATTTTATTTTATTTTATTTTATTTTATTTTATTTTATTTTATTTTATTTTATTTTATTTTATTTTATTTTATTTTATTTTATTTTATTTTATTTTATTTTATTTTATTTTATTTTATTTTATTTTATTTAATTTTATTTCATTTTATTTTATTTTATTTTATTTTATTTTATTTTATTTTATTTTTATTTTTTTTATTTTTTTTATTTTATTTTATTTCATTTCATTTCATTTTATTTCATTTCATTTCATTTCTTTTCGTTTCGTTTCGTTTCGTTTCTTTTCTTTTCCTTTCATTTCTTTTCATTTCTTTTCATTTTCTTTCATTACATTTCTTGCCATTTCATTACATTTCTTACATGGCGCTTCGATGACACAGCTGCTCGACGTCCCAGCTGCAAATTTGATACAGGACAGAATGTGAGCGATTGGACAATTCACAAAACTGACTTTCAATTAGATTTTATTGGCACTTATGGCATCTAAAATAACTTTGTATGCACTAAATTAGTTGTGCTTTGGAAAACACTAAATTTTTCATTAATTTTTACTTGTATTACCAGAGATTTTCGGTGACACAACTGATCAAACTCCTAGCTGCAAATTTGATACAGGATAAAATTTTAAAGACAATCAGAGATAGGCGAATTGCAAAAACTTATTTTAAATTTGTTTTTGTTTCCAATTATGACTTTTGAAATAACTTTATATGAAATAAATTAATTTCGATTTGAAATACAGAAGAATTTTCTTTAATATTTATTTGTATTACGTCCAAATTCTGGCAGAAAAAACTGTCATAACTAAAACGTATCAAAACCGCCGTTATCCCAGTAACTTTCGACGAGAATTTTGTGGAACTGAAACACTCATGCATGCTCTTTATAGCTTTCTCTGTGTGTATTACACCCAAATTCTGGCGAAAAAAAAAAACTGGCATAAAAAACTATATCAAAACTGTCGTTAGCCAAATGACTTTCGACGGGCATTTGTCGGAATTTAAACACTCATGGCTTCTCTTTAGTATTTCTCTATGATGACATCCGATGTGGTTGTGCCAATTTATAGTATATTCTGTTTAGTTATATTCGGGATAGCTTGTTTACTCTATCTGTGAGAGTATGTATCATGGGTGTCATTCGCATCTGACCTACCGCGGGTTTTCCTTTACCTGTTATCACTAGATTTATTGGACAGGAAACTGGCTTCCACTGCGGTTATCTGCTTAAGATTCTCCTCGTAATGGATGACCAACTTATATGGGCATGTTACGATCTAAAGAGCTCTACTGCAATCTACGGGGCTGCATGACGCACGTGGACAGGCAGGGCTGGAGGGGACGCCTTCCCGGTAATATCAACGCTTCATGCTGCTACGACGATAGCCCAAACTAGGTTTTTGAGTATATTCAAAAGATAATAATATAGCCTTGCCCAAAAGTTACCGGACAATTGTGATTTCTTTCCCGCAGAAGTCATGGCAATCAGTGAAATTGCCCTCTGACTGGGATGAAACGTTATCACTGCCTGGCGTGTCAGCATCTACTCTGACAGCCAAGAAAAGTCTGCGATATCTATTTCCGACTTTAAGACGAAAAAGTCCCATTACATTCCATGAAGGGATTGGCGAGACCATATCCAAACCAATGAGTTGTGCGCTTTACATTCAGTGATTGTGACGTACAGTTTTTACACCGGGTCGGAAAGTTATTTTCAGTCGCTTTTTCGTGGCTAAGTACTCGATAGTGTCGCCATCTCAAGGAGAGGTGACCGTCGACGAAAGAAATGTAAGATGGTTAAGAGCAGGGATCGAATCCAAGTTCTAATGTCCAATAGCCGCCCAGACTAACCATTGCACCACCAACGGGCACTGCTTTAAGAATGGGAACATTCCTGGAAACCATAAAGTGCTACAGCTCCTATTCCACTTAATTTGGATCATGTGGGTGTGACCTTTTCTGCATGTATCCTCATTTTTAAAACCGAAGTTCTCATGCATGCGGATGATGCACAATGTGCAAGGTCACCGGTCAAGTATGACCATGTTATGACATGAATCGTACTCTAAACTTAATATCTAGTTCTACGCAGGATATCTCTACGCTAGTAGCTGTGATCATTGGACACTGTTTAATAAGCAGATATGCGCCTAAGCTTTAAAGATTAGGTGATAACTACTGTCGGAACATTATTAATGAACATAACGACGCGTCGAACATATCATGTTGAGAAATCTTTTTTGCCGAACATACTTTGTAGCGCATGGAATTATTGGGTGTCTCATCTTCTGCCACATCCTGGTATATCCTGTTTGGATACCATACGGCTAGAACGCCCCTTACCAGTACAAGTTCAATGTACAGGTTCAATGGTGGAAACGGAATAAGGCGGTCCGTGGTGTCTCAGCAGTCTTCATTAGAGTATGTGTGTCCACAGAGTTACCCATTTCTACCTAACCTAATCTAACCTAATGGTTTGTCAGTTTCAGCATTTATTCCATTTTTAAATACGAGTATGCTGCTACAAAAAAGTCGATTATGAACAGGTGATAGAAATCGGAATGACAGAAGTTAGGAAAAAACAAGAAACTGATGGACGACGCAATTAGGGATCAATATGAGGAATCCAAAAAACAATACAACCCACCGGAAGCTGCAGCCAAATTCGACAGGTACCGGCTGAAGTAATTGCCGCTTTTTGTTGGCTCAACTATCGAAAAATAAAACGACACCTACCACCTATTTAAAAGATTATCAGGCTGCCTTCGATAACCCGAAACGGGGAAAAGTGTACCAAGCTATGTCGGATTTTGGTATTCCTGCTAGACGGACACGCTTTGTGGAATGACACTGGCTGACACAAAATCCTCAGTAAAGACTGGTAACCATTTAGTAAGACGCGAGAGCTCAGGCAGAGCGACAGCCTACTGTACGATCTCTTCAACATTTTAATAGAGATCATTTTGCGAAAAGCTGCAGACAACACGAACAATAAGTCAGAAACAAAAGCTACATGTTGCTCTCATATGCTGAATATTTATATTTACATCAGTGGCTGAAATCTGTGAGAAGTTACTGCAGTAGTTAATCGAGAACGAATAAGTAAATGTAGGTTTGGCACTAAATGAGGATAAGATAAAATGAATGGTTGCGAAAAGCATAATACCCACCCTATTGAGGGAAATGATGTCCGTCGATAACCGTTATAGTTTAGACGTAGTGGACGAAGATAATTACCTTGGATCTGCTGTAAACAGGGACAAAAACATTTGGCTATAAACCAAACGGAGAATTCATGCAAACACGTGTTACTTCGGACTACGCATGCACTTCAGAGATAAGACCCTGTCTCAAGAAACAACAGATCCAACAATATCAGAGCCTCATAAAACTGTCTTTCTGTATGGCGCAGACTCCTATCGCACGCCGATCAAACACTTCGAGAGAAAAATGCTCCAAAAAATATATGGTTCTATAATAGAGAAGCGCGAGTATCAACGACGGATGAACAATGAGCTGTATAGTCTGTAGTTGTATTGCCGTAATTGTAGGAATTCTAATAACGAAATTACATTGGCTAGTCTATGCCTTAGGGTACCGACGTATAGAGTAGACAACTCTCTCAGTAAATTGATGACATTTGGTGTGTTGTAGTTGGGCGGTTGGATGTTGGAAAGTATTACTTTAATAATACCAGAGAGAGTCAATGGCTCAAACCAACCAACAATAAATCAGCAACGGCATTACCTTTTGTGCTTTAAATTGTTGCGTAAATACACCAAAAGTATGCAGGGTGATTTAGGACGTTCCGAACAAATTTCTCCAGCGTATTCCTTGGCTCATTTCATGGAGAAAAGTCCACTAGGCCCATGTCCGAAAATGTAAGGGTGCGAAATGGCAGCGAGAGAAATGGCAGTGCGAAATGGCAGCGAGAGTGAGAGACAAAATAACCACTAAATGTTTCCAGTGTATATACATACATCACCTAATAAGTCCTGATAAATATATACAATACTATCTGAGATGAGAATCCATATGTGCAGGTCAAGGTTTACCATTCCAGATTCCCAGTGCGGTAGAAAGAACCAATAGACAAATCATCAGATAATGGTATCGTCTGCCTGGATCCAGGGTAAACCCCGCGAGAATTCCATCAAATCCTCATTGGCCACATCGCTGAAAAAGGCCAGGACCTCTGCCTGAAACCAATCAAAACAATGGCGGCGCCTACGCTTCAGGGCTGGGCACTGCCACTGAAGGTGCTCAATGGTTTCCACCTCTTCTTCATCACCACAAGCACGGCAGTAATCGACTCCGTTCACAATCCAGTTGCAAGTGAAGCCTTCGGCATCGCAGTGACCCAAGATTACCCCAGTGAGGAGTCTAAAGTCAGCCTTATCCAGTCGAAGAAGAGGCTTATTTCTTCCTAAATCTATTGCTGGTCATATGTCCCTCGAAATTCTGCAATCTACTCTGGCCCGGCAGACAGCGTTGGTCTCGTCCAGCGGCCAGCGATCGATCAAGCCATACAAGTAACAAATCGGTGGATTTGCAAAGGCAGTCAATGTGACATCGCTATATCCCGGAACCGAGCACAGTCTTAGCTTACCGGGCAATATACTATTCAAAATCCGCTTGCAATCCCTAACCAATTTGGATTTACACATGTGTGACCTGATCGCACTCTGGGCTGGCTTACTATCAACGCAGATGACGAATTCATCCGCTGGGTACAAGCATGAGTCCATTATCTCAGTTGCAGCTGTCATAATCGCCACGATTTCCGCTTGGAAGACACTACAATTCGTCTGATTGTGAAAACAGAAAATAATAAAATTGTTTCTGTCTTTTTGTGTGTGATTAGTAAAAAAAAGTTTAACGCTTTGTAGCAGTATTTAAAAAATACTGTAACACATAAAATATTATCGCTCTAAAAATACAGCAATTTTTTAAATTGTTGACTTGTTCACTGTTAGGCTGTTTCCTTACCACGACAGGATGTTTCCTTTCCAAATATCATTCTTTTCTAGCGTATTTATGCAAAGTTTTTGAATAAAAGAACTATAGTTTTGTGTGTTTGTGATTACATTTTGTTGCTCTTTGTTTGTTTTTTAACAATTAGTTTTTTGTTCGGCTTCAGTTCTTCAACGGAGGAAACATAAAACATTCTGTTTCCGGTGACATTTGTGTTGGTGTTCCCAACATTAAATAAAAATGACTAGAATATACAGATTTACGTGGTGCAAGCATTTCAGTATATTTATTATATTAAAATCACATAAATCCAAGATCTCATTACTTTATGAAAAGTAGATGTCACACATTGGCAATACAAAAAACTCATTCAAATAATGACGGATATTACAATGGATTTTTGTTCATGTTTCGCGTTTCACCTCTTCTTGGCAGATATCGTCGCCTACGGGCGGTGCAATGATTACCGTATGCCAGACATGTAAACGAGAAAGTGGATTCAATCCATGGTCTGACCAACTCGTTATTTCTTCCGCCGACCTTGCCTAATGGAGGCGACACTATCACGTAATTTGCCATGCAAAGCCGCTCAAAAACAATTCGGAATCGTTCATTAAAACTAGTGTTAAATATGCAGCGTTGCCAGAATTTTTTTGTGAAAAGGCAAGATTTTCAGAGAAAAACAGATAAAAAAATCACGTGAGGTGTCAGGGGATTCAAAAACACCAAAGCAAGTTCCTTTCGCTAAAGTATATAGTATGCACTAGTTGGTTCCAACACGCCTAAGCCGCCCGTTTAAAAATGAGATAATTTAATAGGGTCTTTACGAAAATATACTTTTTGTAAAATGAAATAAGAAATAGTTTCTTTCTACAGGATGGATTTTGTTTAAAAAAGTATATTTTTAGGTCCTTTTTCTAAGAATATATATTATGTTTTCCCGAAAAGGCCCTTTTTTTAAGGAGAGGTACTTCTTTTATTATAAGCTAATGTGTTTTTTAAGAAAATGTACTATTTTTAAGAAGAAGTACTTTCTGTAAGAAAAGGCTATAAGAGTATGAATTTTTTTTTACAAAGGAATACTCTTTTTTAAGAACAGGTACTTTTTAAAGAAGTGGTGCTCTTTGTAGGAAAAGGTTATTTTTTAAGACAATTTACTTATTTTCAGAAACGTTACTTATTTAATGATGTCTCTTTATACCCTCTACACACTACTTGCTATGTATTTTTGTCACACATTCTTAATCCTCCCTACAAATATTATATATTTACTGATTCCAAACAGATTTCTCTCACTTATTGCAGTGCCACGCTTTTTGGTTACTTTATACTACATATTCCCTTTTTAACACAAACCCAACCATAATGAACCGGTTTTCTTACATTTGGCACCTTTAGTCTATCATACACTTTTTTAAAACATTCCCAATTATTCCAAACGATTTTTCTAGCACACACAGTGAGTTTTTTACCCCCTTTGCAGTGTTGTCCCTAGTTTACCCTTTTTCTTTCCAAACGAGTTTTCTCCCACAAATTAACAATTTTTACCGCAATCCTAATAATTCCACACTAATTTTCTCGTCAGTTTGAGTTTTACTTACATCCCAGTGTGCCATATGAATCCGTTACGAACTGGAGACGGATCCGTTTCTGCGAACATTTTGTTCGAAACGGACATATATTGCGGACTCCTAACGAATTCTTTTTCGTACGAAATTCCTCTCGAAAACTCGAATCGTTTGTTGTACTTTTTCGTATCCGTCTCGAACTTCATATTCGAATTCGTTTCGGATTTGTCTTTTGTACATACGAGGTTATTATTTAATATTCGGGAACTAGCAATACTAGTGTTCCCAGATGCACACTGGAACTTCCATCGGAAAGTTTGAAGTTTTTGTTAGCATAAATATACAAAGAACGTTTCCAGTTACGAGCACTATTTGTTGTATTTACAGTGTGTTGAAAAATTCATCTCGGCCAAAAATGAAATTAACCAGTGAACATTTTCGCGGGATGATTTTCTTCGATTTTCGGTGTGAATTATCAAGCCAAGTGTGTCATTCAACTAGTTTCGACCTTTGGTTATGAACCACCGTGAAAAACCACTGTAAATCGCTGGTAACAAGAGTTCAGTCCCAAAATTGGTTGTTCTGCCACAAAACACATCAACTGATAATGCAACATCGTCATGTGACATATCGTGAGATAGAAACATCCTTGCACATTAGTTCCGCTTCAATACAACCGATTTTGCATGAACATTGGTCAGTAATAAGATTTGATCGTGTTGGATCCCAAATAATTTGACAATCACTCAAAAGGCTCGTTTCAATTGGTGTATGGAAACGGTTGAAAGTTCGATCATTTTGCTTCGAAAGACGTGTATAGAATCGATACAGAAGACGAATCCATGGGCCGGAGACAAAACAGCAATCGACCGTGTGGGCGACCTTGTAAGATGAGCTAAATCCAACAAAAGTTCTTCGTGGAAGAAGCACAGCGAATAGGTTATGTGGCCACTGTTTCGTTTGAGCAACGTAGGACTTACAATTCTGAGTGGCAGACGACCATTGGTTTGCCAGAAGTCTTTAGAGAAATTCGTAAAACCAATAGTCAAAGATGATCCATCATGACAATGCGAGCTCTCACACAGCTGCATTTTTGAGAAGTCTAAACATCGAATTGATGACTCCTCCCGACAGCCCTGATTTGGAGCCCAATAGCTTCTTCTTGTTCTCGAATATCAAAGGTAAACTGCGTGGTCAACGATTTACGAGGGCCGAAGAAACAGTTGAAGCGTTCAAAACCCATGTTCTGGAGGTGTCTCAAGAGGAATGGAAAAACTGCGATGACAAATGTGTTGAAGGAAAGCAAAAGTGTTTTGGCCATCAAGGGGAATATTTTGAAAAACAATAAATCCATTTTTATTTAAAAATTTTTGTTATTATTTGATATTCCCGAAATATAAATAGGAACCCTCGTTAAATGGTTTCGAGACGGATCGGGTTTTCATATTTGTACGGACCCGTAATGGGTTCAAGACGGATCCACCAAATCGCAATTTCACTGAATTGTTTTTATGTTATTACGGACTCGTAACGGATTCGAGACGGATTTTTCATATCGCAATTTCACTGATTCGCTTTTTAAGTCTAGACGAACTCGTAACGTTTTCGAGACGGGCCCTTTAAATCCCAATTTCACTGGTTCGCTTTTTTATGGATTTGCGGGCTTATAACGGGTCCGAGACAGATCCGCTAAATTGCAATTTCACTGATTCGCTTTTTTATGTTTTTACTACTGACGTGCAGTTCCGCGAATGTGAACAACCGGTTTTGTCTAGTCCCTTTCCAAGAAGAACCCGATATTTTGACCGGTTTCGGTTCTCACTAAATTGCTGTACCAGGGAGGCTTAATATCTTATTATTAGAGGAAAAGGAGAACACGGTGGAAAAATTCTGTCTGTTCTTGTTGTTGGAATTATAGGCCTTTCAGCGATGTTGATACTTAGGGATCTTGTATATATACTATTGATGAGTTTGTATATATACTATTGATGATCAACCGATGGTAGCAATTCAGGCACAGTAGTTAAGCATCTGATAATGAACTTGTCACGGAGTTCGGAACTAGCCATGCCAGTGAGTGTGTGTTGAACTGAATTGTCTATTATTTCCAACAAAAACCAACCAATTTTCAATTAGAAAAATGTTCATGAGTTGCAAGCTTTTAGCATGAACTTCTCATACATTAACCAAAAACTAGGAATATAATATTTGGCAAAAATACACATTTTCACATCCTCACCGATTAACACATTAGGTTCCTTTGGAAGCGAGTCCTGTTTCTCCGGAGCCGTTTTACGGTTCTTTTTAAACCGTTTTTCAGTTCCGTTAGAATCGTGACTCGGGTCGTTCTTTTGGACCCGTTGTTTGTGCCTTTAAGAACCATTTTCTGTTCATTTGGATCTGTATTTCGCTTCATTTAAAAACACTTTTGGTTTGTTTGGAGCCGCTATTCGGTTCTTGTAAGAACCGGTCCGGTCGTGTATTGTAAAGAACCGGTTATGCAGAAACGGTTCTCCGATTCTGTGCATCACTGGTTTTCGCGGACTCGTAACGGGTTCGAAACGGATTCGGGACTTTACATTTCGCTTTTTTATAAATCTACGGACTCGAAACGGATCTGCATCGGTTTTTATGTACACTGGAGATACCATTTTTAACACATACATAATCATTACCCCACATATCCCCTTCCGAACTTCTTTCCGTCCTTTCTTACAATTTTCACGTTTCATCAAATTTCACAACATGTTGCCCCTTTTCTATTATTTCACACTTATGTTCGTTTTTCCAATACATTTGGTAATTAAAAAATTTTCTGAAATTTCGACTCGGGTATCATTCTTCTTGAATTAAATCGGGATCGAACAACATTTGAAAATCCTTGAAAATTAAAATTAAATGATTTAAATCTTCAAAAAATTAAACTCCCTTATTGATTTAAATTTTCCACAGAATCGAAATCGAATGGCTTTCCTTACTCAGAATTTAGTGTTCAGAGAAATTTAAATTTTCGATTATTGAGAGTTGTTATAAAACGGCACTGATTTTGATCTAATATACACATTTTGATCTAATGTGCTTATAAAATTTAAAATTTTGAAAAAGGACTCTGCTCTACACCGCGTTTCATAAAATTTGCGGCTGAACACAAAACCGCATTTGAAATTTGCACAGATTCATCATATTTGGGAAACACCCAAAAGCTAAAACAGCGACCTCTTTAAGCAACGCTCACTTCCATATCTACCTCGACCATCCTACAATATTTTTACGTTCTCTTACGTTTCTTCCCCATTGCACAGCATTAATGCTGAAAAACTTTCACCATTATTTCTTAAGTTCTGTTTTTTGTTTACATTTCACTTAAAATTTTTCGGTAAAGTGTATTTTAATTAAGGATCACAAAACAAAAACTACGTTGGCAAGGAAAACAGCGCGCGTACCACGACAAACGCGTGGAATTTACAAAAAAAAGAGAACAAAAGAAACAAAAAAAAAGTTATAAACTTGTCCCTTCCGACTTTCATTTTTAGTATTTGCAATTATAACAACACTTGTCTTGTTTGCGTTCCATGTAATTTTTAGTTTAAAATATTTCTCATTACTTCTCTACAAGAATATAACATGTTCGAGGTGACTGCAGTCTGTATAATGAAATACGTGATGTCTTTAAGGAGACTTTACAAATGATGACTTGTTATGACATTCATAATTCAAAAAAATGCAAAAAAGGATAGCGGAGATTTTATGTGTTATAAATTCTAAAGCAGAACGGACGTGATGCGTAATCTTTTGCATTTAGATACATTTAGTGTAGAAAATTCTACATTTTTTTTGTGGGATTGTAAAACCAACAATTTAGATACCACTGGAAGAAATTGTTACTTAAATGACACCATTAACTTTTGTGCCCGAAGTTTTCATTATATATCTCATATTATAATTAATTGACTTCTGCTCTTGAGATGTGATTTTATGGCATTAAATATATGGAAAGTCTACGTATAAATTCGGTGCCTTAGCCCCTCAGCGCGTATGATTTATTTCTAACATCACAGTCTATTGCCTACAATTTGCAACAGCAAAGAACTGAGTTGTTATTAATTTATTCGTTCCTTAAAATGTATCTGTTGAAATGAATATTCTTAATGACGAGAGGCTGCTATTAGATGCTGTATGTACTTATTAAAGGGTGTCTCAGTAAGAATGCACTTTTTCATTATAAAATAAAAACACGTTTTGTTTGAGATAGTTGTGATTTTTTTATTGGATTGTAAAGAAGACATGTCCCAATTAACTGTGAAATAAAATATCCGTAAAATGGCCCCAACAACTCTAATGATAGACCATTACTCTTGTCATCAAATTTGCGATTACCTTTTTACAGAGATGTGGCTCTATCTCACCGATGACGCCATGATCCGATGATCTTGGTGGCTAGTTGACATCACAATTCCTTGAGATAATTTGTTCTGAATATAGTTGCTGTAATAAATCGATGGATACCTGCGCTGTGTGGCAGGTGGCGCCGTCTTGCTGAAAGCACATGTCATCCAGATCCTTGCCGTCCAGTTGAGGCCACAATATCACCTTTATCATGTTCCTGTAACCAATTCCGTTCACAGTCTCTACAATTTCGGCCTAATGTAAGGCCCAGTCACGCCGCCTGACCAGAATCCATATCAAGCAATTGCTCGTTGTGGGTGCAATTGTTTCCCGTGGATTGGATGATGATTTTCTGAGCCTCAAATTCGACAATTTTGCGCGAACTCACGAAGTCACTCAGATGGAAATGCGCTTCATCGAAGAAAATTAACTTTTTTTTTGTGAAATTGCCATTGATTTCACTTGGCTCAATTACCCATTGAACGAATTGCCGGCGCTTTCCATGGTCTGATGGTTTTAGCTCTTGAGTAAGATGGATTTAAATTCAAAATTTGCTGCGTAGTGATTCGTGAAATTTGAAGTTGTTGAAAACGATGCCGAATTGATATTTTCGGGGTTTCGGTGACATTCTCGTTTACAGTTGCAACGTTTTCAAGAGACCGTTGGCTACGTTGACACACGGTAGTCTTATTGCCCATAACCCACCCATGTTCTACAAATTTGTTGACCACTCTTCGAATGGTTGACATATTTGGTGCACTTTCTCGACTGAAAATTCTTCGATATTTACGAAGTTTCGGCGATGTTTTCGGGGTTTCGGCGAGACTCTCGTTTACAGCAGCAATATTTTTAAGAGACCGACCGGTACATAGACGCGCAGATGTTTTACTGTTTATAGCCGACCCAGTTTCTTCAAATTTTTTGACCACTCTTCGAACGGTTGACACATTAGGTGGACTTTCTCGACTGAAAATTCTTCGAAGTTTGCGAGCGGTCTCAATATAATTTCCCAAATTTTTGTAATAAGTTTTCAAAATTATAACGCGTTTTTCCGTCGTAAAGCGCTCCATTTTTAATAATCGGAATAAATATATGTAACAGCTGCCAAATTTCAGAGTTGCCACTTGCACAAAGGAAATGATACTAAATTTAAAAAGTGCAATCTTACTGAGTCTTCCTTTAGTTCCGATAACAATATTACTAACAAATAATAGGAAAATATGTCTCAAGTACTTATACTCTCCCTGACTGTGGTATTCACTAAAAAAATAAAAGACATGGTTTCCCATTAGATAAAGGGATTGGGGAGAGCTTTTCACAACAATTTAGCTATGTGCTTTTCAGTTTTAACCTCACTCATAGAGACGTACAATTTTGCACCGGTTCCAAACGGTGTTTCGGCTAGATAGTCGACTATGTCGCCGTAACTAAGCTTGATGACCGGCGCACATTGGTTCATAGATGATTTCCATTGGTGAAATTTCAATATCGTTTGATCTAGTTAACATTTTAAAGATTTGTAAAAGAACCAATTGTAGGCAAGAATTCAAGGATTGTTGAGATATTTGAACATTGAAAATCGCACAGTGGGGTATATTTCAGAAAATTTTCAAAGCTGACTTCGTTTTGTCTTTTTCGATCTCCAAAAAACACAAATTTTGGATGTTTGTATTTATATTTTTCTTTTAACACATTTTGACATTATTCTTCATATGTGTATTACAGATATTCGCCTTTTTACATTTTGAAAAAAATTTTGATTTTTTTTTTCAAATTTCAAGAACTGTATCTTATGTCGTATTAGAGATTTTGCTCTGAGTTTTTCTGAATTATTAGGAGAGATTACGAGGCTTTAATATCGCAGATAAGTTTTGATCGTACCAAATATTCCAAAAATATCATTTTTGAAAAATAATTGACTTCAAGTGCCTTTAATGGATATGATACTAAGTTGGAAAGGCCGATCTATTCTCCCGGTTTTTGATGGGCAAATTTTACTAAACTGCGATTGAGCACAAGGAAGATTGTTCTAGTGCAATGAAAAAGCCCGATTTTTTAAGTGCTTAATCCTGAATAGCTATGTATTCCTTAGCAATCTCAGTAAGATTTAAGTTTTAAATTTAGTGCCATTTTTTTGAGTGCAAGTGACAACTCTGAAATTTGCCAGCTGTCACATGTGTTTATTCCGATTAATAAAAATGAAGCGGTTGACGAAACAACAACGCGTTATAATTGTAAAAACTTATTACGAAATTTGGACAGATATGCTGATACCGCTCGCAAACATCGAAGAATTTTCAGTCCAGAAAGTGCACCGCATGTGTCAATATTTCGAAGAGTGGTCATAAGAAGAGTATAAACGAGAGTGTCGCCAAACAGCCGAAAAAATCAATTCGGTATCGTTCTCAGAAACTTCAAATTTCACGAAGCACTACGAAGCGAATTTTCACAAACGACATTTAGCTTACTCAGGAGCTCAAACCAGCAGAGCATAGAAAGCACCGGCAATATGCTCAATGGATAATGGAGCAAAGTGACTTCAATGCCAATTTTACAAAAAATAAAGTCATCTTCTCCGATGAAGCTCATTTCCATCTGAATGGCTTCGTGATTGTCACAAAATTGTCGAACAAAATTGTCACAAATTTGTCGGAAAATCCTTCTGCAATCCACGAGAGACAAATGCGCCCACAACGAGCAACTATCTGGTGTGAATTTTGGTCAGTCGGGGTGATTGGGCCTTACTTTTTTGAAGATGAGGCCGAAATTGCAGTGTCATTGTAAGGCATTCGTTACAGGAACATGATGACGCAGTTCTTGTGCCCTCAACTATATGGTTTCAGCAAGCTGCCGCCACCTGCCACACCGAACATAAAACAATATATTTATTACAGCAACGATTTCCAAAACAAATTATCTCTAGCAATTCTGTTGTCGACCGGCCACCAAGGTCATGTGATTTAACGCCGTGCGATTTCTTTCTTTGGGTTTTGTGACATTTCGCGTATATGCGAAGTAACCAAAAACACTTACTGAGCTCAAATCCGAGATACAACGCGTCAGCGGTGAGATACAGCCACATCTCAGTGAAAAATTAATTAATTGCCTGTCATTAGAGTAGCGGGGGCCATTTGCCGGATATTTTATTCCATATCTAATCGGAGCATGTCTTCCTTACAATTCAATAAAAAATTGGCAACTATCTAAAAAAAAAAATCGTGTATTTATTTTAACATGAAAAAGTGCATTCCCACTGAGACTCCCTTTATATGCGCAGCTAAAAAGGTTATACAATTCTATGTCACATTTCGTATTTTTTATACTAATTGGAGTTCATTTACCGGGGTTATGTCAAAAACATCCCTTACAACACAACAGTTGGCATATAAATCGAATTACTTCCGTTGAATTGCATACAGGTTGTACGGAAATTCATCAAAAAGCACACAATGATGTTTTTATAATGTTTTTATAGCTGATTACTATAAAAATTCGCCGTAATAAAAGCCGCGGCCGATTATCATAATAATGTCAATATTTGATGTGTGATGCATTTCAGTACCCGTGTATGCAATTCATTGACATTAATTCGATTTATTTGCTTAAGGTTGTGTTTTCGCCACGAACGATACAATTTCGCCACCGTCTGCCAAACTTTTATCGAGAAAAGTATTGACAGAAATTTACGAATCAATTCACGAAAATGGTGATTGTCCACGCGAAATGACCTTGCGGGTTATGACTTAAATCTAGGATTGGCAACAACTCTATCACGTAATTCATTTACATTTAGTTTTTCAGTAGGGTTTTTTTTTTATCAGGACTCAATTAGCCTACGTCTCTTGCCAGTGTTAGGATTTTTAATTTGTAATGGATTTTAAAATGCGACTCCAAAATCAAAATTTCGTGAGTAACCCATTATTTGTGTCGTGGCGAATGGGTAGCGATCGTTGACACATTACCCACAGGGTATGGGGAAAATAATAACTCACGACGATGGGTAATGGCCTACCCAGTGTAACCATCCTCAGTTTTGATCGAAAATATGACAAAGTTAGAAAACATTCTATATCTTGGAACGGAGCGTCCATAGGGCGGTCCAATTCGTATGGGAGATTTTTTTTTCGAAAAATCGCCAAAATAAGAAAATCGCTACTATGACAAAGTGGCTATAACTCGGAAACGGTGCTTTGAATCGCAAAAATAATACTTTTTTACCTCCAACGGAGGCTTTAACCAATGGATGTCTTCAATATGGCATCACTGTTTTTTAAAAAAAATCGCTAAAACAAAAATTTTTCTAATAAAACAAAACGCTAAAATGCCCTCATGTCCGTATCTCGGAGACGGAGCATCCAATCGGAAGCATAACCAATGTTTGCGAGTTTGTAAGGGTTTTCCGTAAAGTGGTCCAATTCGTATGGAAGAATTGTTCTTCCAAAAATCGCCAAAATAAGAAAATCGCTAAAATAAAAAGTTGATATAAATCGAAAGAAGTGATGCCATATTGAAGCCACCCATTACTTTTGCTTGCTACGGATGTTAAATTGTTATAACCGTTTCCGTGTATGCACCGTTTCCGTGTTATAGCCACTTTATTATTTTACGGTTTTTTTTATTTTGGCGATCTTTTGATCAAAAATTCTTCCATACGAATTGGACCAGTTTATGAAAAATCCTTAGGAACAGGAAAAATTTTAATTTTTTTCGATTTGATGCTCTGTTGCCGAGATATAGCGACTTTTATATTCACAAAATTAGCGTTTTAGCGACTTTTATATTCACAAAATTTTAGTTTAAGCGATTTAAAAAAAGTCATGACATACTCGTATTCAAGACACCCATTGGTTAAAATCACCTATGGAGGTAAAATAATTATTATTTTTTGATTAGACGCACCATTTCCTAGTTACAGCCACTTTTTTATTTTAGCGTTTTTTTTTAGTTTGGCGATGTTTCAAAAAAAAAAATCTTCCATATGAATTGGACCACTTTATGAAAAACCCTTAGAAACGTGCAAAAATTTGATATTTTTTCGATTGGACACTTGGTTTACGAGATATAGAAATTTTTTCTAATTTTTTCACATTTTCGATGAATTATAGGGATGGGTTACTCTGGGTAACCCATTCCCATCGTCGTGGGTAGCAACGCATTGTTTTCCCCATTTCCCTGAGGGTAATGGGTAATCGTGATGAGTAATTCCCTATTGTCGTGGGTAGCTACCCATTATTTTCCCCATACCCTGTGGGTAATGGTAAACGTTCATTACACATTCCCCACGACGATGTGTTACCCAAGGGAGGTAAATACGAACTCTGTCCGAAACCATGCGACTCCAAAACCTTTGCTACAGGCGATAAGACATAACTCGAGCTGTATGACTCTTCCTGGTTAGCAGGTTTATCTGTTTTTAGGAGTGAGATAACTCGATCTGATCTCCACACGCCGAGTATGACCAATTGGCTTAACGGAAGTATTACAGTATGCGCGAGGTACCGAATCCCTATTTTTCCGAGTTAATTTACCACGAACATCGAAATGCCTTCTGAGCTTTAGAGGATCTAGATTTGCAGATTATGGCTTCGACTTCCTTGGGTGTGTAGGAGCAGGGTACTAGATCTCGTTTGAGGCTTTTAGTTCTCCGAACTATAGCTCTGTTGGTCCAATTCTGGTGGGTTGGGTATCCAATAAATTGCTGGCATCCGTGTAATGTGTAATATCAAACGCAATAGTTACGTGACTCTTTCAATTTCCTTTACCAGATAGTCCTTTGATTGTAGGCAATAGACTTTTCGAATAAATATTACAGTTTTCCAGATGTTCTAGCCGTCGGTGTTGCTTAATCAGTAAATTAATTTTATGCATCAGGGGTATTATTCGTTCATTGGTCGGGCTGTTGCCGCCTGTGAGATCACGCTGGTTCGCTGGGCTCACAGCAATTGGGTCTACAATTATGATCTTTATCAGCTGGAATAAACCGCTTTGAAGGGTTGTGTATGACATCCCTTAGGATGGCCTCATCCTGCCTGGCGAAAGATGGTAGCTACAAATGACAAAGGGATTCATCAATAACGTTCGTAATGCCAGGCAAGTTGGCTTTGTTGTAGTTGATCCGACTCCTTGCAGTCGCTAAACAAATCCACAGTGATCAATATGGGAATATGCTTAGAGTTCAAGGTAATATGGGTCTGCCAGGTGGTAATGGCAAGTAGCGATGCACTGAGATGGAGAAATTAGCCAGTATTCTTGTAGAAAAGCCTTCAATTATTTATCTGCGATTTCAGAGTCGTCATCTGCTCTGCAATAGTAATGCCACGCCGTTCGGAGATTAGCAGGGAGAACCACATCCTTGCACTTTTCTATTTCTCTTTATCGTACAACCATACGGTAAATAAAGGATAGCAATGAAACTTCCTCTAGAAAAGACTTATAACGCATTTTACTTTTGTTGCCGTCGTCTCTATTCATCACATGTAAGGTGTTTTTGTTGTTGTTTGCTTCCGATTATTCAGCTGACATTGTATACATTGTACTCATATGTGCGAACGTACGCGTAAGTGATGTGACCTTTGTGTATGAGTACGTAATAAATGTTTTCAATTTCTCTCAGCCGCCCACTTTCCCAAGCTACCCTTCGCCCATCGACCCATGAGTTTTAACATAAATTTGCATATTAATTACAATGTAATAATTGTTGTTAAATATTAAAAAAAAAATCAAGAAAAGAGAACACAAAGATTTCTTTGAGAAGATTAATTTCTTTAGGGGGTCCTTGTAATATCAACATGTCAGGGTAATGATAACCTTTTTCATTTCAAGACTGAAATTAAACCCCCATATGTATAAATTTCAACGACAGCAATAACATGAACCAGTTACTGCTAGCATAGGCTGCCGACACTACAACAGCACTAAAGCCCCAAGGAAAACGGTGACCTCAAAAATGAAGAAAATAAATTCGTCCTTTTGATCAAAATCAAAAAGAGAAATGCCCGCGGTCTGAATGTAAATATATTTAGAACAACGTTATGTTATGTAAATATAAAAACGTTTGTTTATGAAGGCGGACATCCATATGCGTGAGTTAGGTTCACCAAACAATGGTGGATATTGAATCCCATTTATTTCCGGATTTTAAGGATATGTTTCTGATACACTCTGTTTGGTACTGTTTGCAGGCTGAAAAAATTACTGGTACCATTAAACATAGTACAAACCTTAATCAAACCAGTAATGACGATCGACACAGAATACTGTTCAAAAAACTCTGATTTCTAAAATCCGTGACTTTGGTTTAAACGATTTTAATTTTTCAAGGAGCAATCCAGATTCCCATCTGCTGGTGAAAGAGACGATTGATTGAAAGTAAACGTGAACCAAAAAAACTTTGAATATTGAGTTGTCCCAAAATACACTTGTCGTCATTGGATAAACAACATTTAGATACCCTTAATTCCAAAACACATATTTACATCTATTTAAACGTAAGCCTAAACCTAATTCTAAGAAAGAGTGAAAAGACCGAAATGAGCAGGATGAACAACAAACCCCGAAACATTTCCAGAGGGAAAGAAGACCGAATTATGGACTGCCCTCCTCCAAAGACAAGAATGGGAATTTGAAGACCGATGGGCAGTGTGTGCTTAGAATATGGAGAGACCAATTTTTCACACTACTCCGCGCTCAGATACTTCCACAGAAGATCACCGGGTAATGATTGTGGAAGACAGTGTAGATTTTACCCCCCCCCCCCCCAGCCAAAGCAAGATTAGAACAGCAATCTCCCGGCTTAAGAATAATAAAGCTGCTAGTGTGGAAGGACTGCTCGCCCACATGCATCAACTTATACGAGTATGCAGTATATGGTAGGGGGAATATATGCCTGACGGTTGGAGTCTCAGTGTATTAAGTCCTGTATTCGGAATGCGTGATCCGTGCGTCTGTTCCAACTATCGCCGCAGCAGTCTTTTATCCATCTCGTATAAGGTCTTGTCGAGCGTATTATGTTAAAGACTAAAGCCAATTGTTGAAAACCTGATTGGACCTACCTGATTG
The DNA here is from genome assembly GCA_963931995.1 of Phaonia tiefii. NCBI lineage: Eukaryota > Metazoa > Arthropoda > Insecta > Diptera > Muscidae > Phaonia > Phaonia tiefii. Next base: position 211,055,129 of record OZ008370.1, on the reverse strand, counting down.
GACCAGGCTAGTCCATGACTGTCCAAATATTCACGCTACGCCAAGTCCTGGAAAAGTCCCACGAAAACAAATCGATACACACCATCATTTTGTCAATTACGAAGCTGCTTTCGATAGCCCCATACGGGGAAAACTGTACCAAGCTATATCTGAACATGGGATTCCGGCAAAAGTGAATCCGCCTCTGTAGAATGACGCTGACCAACACCAAATCAGCAGTGAAGTTGGGGAATGACCTCACCGAACCATTCTGTACCAAACGAGGACTGTACAAGGCGACACACTTCCGTGCAATCTCTTCAACATCTTAATGGAGATAATAATGAGAAAAACTGCAGTAAATACGAACGAGACCATTAACACAAAAAACCGAATGTTGCTGGCGTATATTGACGACATAGACATCATCGGGTGAAATTGGCGAGAGGTTACTGTAGTATTTTCAAGAATCGAAAAAGAATCAGCGAAGATGGGTTTGGCTGTTAATGAGGGCAAGACAAAATTGATGGTGTCAGCGACTAGACAAATCTCTCGACTTGGTCCGCACTTGAACATTGACAACCAATTTAATTTTGAAATGGTAGATGAATTTGTGTACCGTGGATCCGCCGTGAGCAAGGACGACAACGTCAGCCTGGAGATAAATAGGAGAATTGTGTTTGCAAATCGATGCCATTTTGGGCTCAGCAAGCAGTTTAAAAACAAAGTCCTCTCTCGACAGACAAAAGTTCAGCTTACCAGACTCTCATTTTACCTGTCTTGACATATGGCTCCGGAACTTGGGTTATATCACCAGGGAAAATTCGACAGGAAATTCTCCGTAAAATATATAGTCCTGTTAAGGAAAACGGCGAGTACCGACGTCGTTGGAACCAAGAGCTATATGATTTATATTCTGACGGGGACACCTCTAGGCGAATCAAATTAGGCCAGTTGCGGTGGCTAGGCCATGTTATCAGAATGGATGAAGATGAGCCAGTGCGAAAGATTTTCGATAACGTAACGATGGAGGCAAGTAAAGAGAGCGACCAAGACCCCAATGGAATGACCAGGCCGAAGAATCCCTCTTTATCCTTGGTGTTACCAACACCAAACTCACCTTACCTAAAAGAGTGGAAAAGAGGAACGTTATTGTTCCTGCGCCTGTGGGAACTACAGGGAAAGACACCTAATTGACAGAATTCAACCCCACGTATGGGCCCTCTTATAGCCTACTGACAAACACTGATGACGACTGACACCAATGACAGAGTAGTGGATATATTTGGATTGTAATCCCCTGAGTACAACCATCTCGTTTATAAAAAAATATCTACGTTGAGAACGTATGTGTATAATTGCCAAGCATCATTCAGATATAGTCGTCGTATTCAGCTGTTGTGACGGAGACGTTACTACTACATGTCTGGAGATGGCTGGACTTGCAAAGCGAACCACGTGTTTTGGTTGTCAGGGCCTTATTCGATGGGGGAAATCCAAGCCTTGGTGCGCACATGCCAGCACACAAACACTAAGGTGAAGCTTACGAAAACCGCTCTACACGCTCTTGCGAGTTGATATATAAATCTTTTTATCTCTGTCGGCACTATCTGTTGACAATGTGATTATTATAATCTGGGTATTATTGAAATCTAAAGAGAATGGCAATGACGTGCACCATCATGTCATAGGATTCATCTCGAATCCTATGATCCTACCCTGCCTTGTTTGTGAGTATGGGACAATATTTCAATATTAATTATTGGTTTCAACGAGCAGGGCCTACAAGCGATTAGAGCAAAGCATGAACGTTGATAGCTGTTAAAATGTCGAGGTGGTGGACGAATTTTTATACCTCGGATCTGCCGAACACAAAAACAACAACGTCAGCCTTGAGATCAGGCAGAGAATTGTGCTTGGGAATATATGTTATTTTGACCTAAGCAACCAGTTTAGATATAAAGGCCTCTGTCGAGTAACAAAAGTCCTGTCTCATATAACCTGTCTTGGTTTATGGTGCAAAATCCTGGGACATATCGCAAGCAGACGAAACGACTGTGGGAGTTTTCGATAGAAAAATAATCCGAAAAATTTACACCCCTATAGTGCACAACGGCGACTATCGGCGACACAAGAACCATGTAGTGTATGATCTATATCCCGACATTGACAGAGTTAAGCGGATGAAAATAAAGCGATTGCGCTGGATAGGCTATGTCAGTAGAATGGATGAAGATGAACCAGAAGGAAAACAAATAGGAAGAGCAAGACTCCGCTGGATGGACCAGGTTGACGAATCCCTGCGTCCACTTGGTATTGCCAACTGGAGAGATAAGGCAAAAGATCGAACTTGTTGGCGAAATAAAGGGTCCGCCAAATAACTTTTTTTTTTGAAAATGCTATAAAAAAAAAACTGCTGAATATTTTCTCAAATTTCTTTTCTTATTTGAAAGTACAATCCTTCCGGTTAATAACACAGTGCAACACGAAAAAAAATAACCATATACGGACACCACTACGTGATAAAAGACTAAAAAGAAAAAGACCCGTGTCTCCCAATTTTTCCCAAAGTCATGCACTTTTTTTTTATGGGCCGCCAAAGATTTGGGGCTTCGGTATCATTTTCGTAAAATGTGATCATTTTCTCAGGCTCATATCTTGCAAACCGTTCAGAATTTCGATTTACTCTCTGAGGCAAAGTTGTAGCTCTTGTCATAAAGAACAAAAATTGCGAACATAAAAATTCGATTTTGTTTTACCTTTTTTCCCGTGTTCAGGTCCATAGGTAGCAAACTGTTCAAAATTCAAGGAAACAATCAACTACAAAAATTTACCTAAGATCTGAATAAAAAAATTTCTAGAACATACAAACTTCCTATAGATGATTCTTAACACTGTTTAGGTAGCACGCAATAGTGAAAAATTTGCCGAAAATTTTTTAATTTAATTTTTTTTACCTTTTTCTCCTGTTCAGGTCCATAGGTAGCAAAAAATGAAATATGCCTGGCCAGAACCATGTGTTTGTCCAATTGTTAACACCGTTTAGGTAGCGCTTAGGTATCACGCGATCATGCCCCGACAGCAGCAGCACAGGCAATGCAGTAAGCTCAGCACACACAACAAGGGACGCAGCACACAATATAAAAGCGACACGACGCTCACATCGAGGCATTACACAGCGCGACGTCAACGAGAGCTCAGCGGTGAAAGTTATAAAGTGAAAGTGAAAGTAAAAAAAGTGAAAGTGCTACAGTATAATTCGCACACAACATTGGCAACTGACAATTTCAATATGCAGTGTGAAAATATTGATTTATTTTGCTACGTTTGCGGTCATCAAACCAGAAAAAAACATCTACAAGATTTCAGAAGGAAAAGAATCTTTTAACTAGTGAATTCAAAAGAGCATATACATTGTTTTTCGACGAAGTGGACTTGACCGGTGAAAATTACACACCTAATACAGTGTGTCGCCAATGTTATAACAATCTCATGGCATGGTTGAGTGGAGGCAGAGGTACTATGAAGTATTGTAAGCCGGTAAACTGGATTAATCGCCCAGGTGATCATGATGCAACCAGTTGCTATGCATGCGTAAATTACACATGTCGTCTAAATCGACATTCTGAGAAGAACAAAATTTATAAAGCAACTGCAACAGCCACACTACCAGTGCTTGCACCTGAAAATTTTGTATCACCAAGGCCGCCAACTCCAGATCATACTACAGAATTTACAGCAATGAGTACATCAAGTGGTGTTACTTATGAAGATCCATTTGATACCTATTATGAGCCCCAACAGGGAAGAGATGGACCACAACTAATAACACAAATGGAAATGGATTTCATTGTGGCCATATTGGGATTATCGCAGCGACTTGCAATATTTTTGACAGCTTTTTTAAAGCACAGAAAACTCACACATGCTAATGTTAACTCTACGGCGTACCGCAAACGACAAGCTGAATTTCAGATGCTCTACACTCTAAATGACAATTCGTTCGCTTACTGCAACGATATAAAAGCTTTGGTGGTAAAAATGGAAATGAACTACATCGCTAGTGAGTGGAGATTATTTATTGATGGTTCTGTTTCAAGCTTGAAAGCAGTGTTTTTGCATGTGTCGAACCGAAAACCTTCCATTCCGCTAGCAATGGGTATCAACATGAAAGAAAGCTATGAAACATTGAAAGATATAATGGAAAAAATCAAATATTACGAAAATAAATGGAAGATTTGCTGTGATTTGAAGGTCATCAACATTTTGCAAGGGATCATCGATAAGGGCGGCTTCCCAAAATTCTTTTGTTTTCTTTGTAATTGGGATTCACGCTCACCTCTGAATCAATTCCAATGTAACTCGTGGAAGCCAAGAGGAAGTGTGGATGAACAAATACAACAACATAGACTGAAGAATGCACATGGTTCTGGCCAGGCATATTTCATATTTTGCTACCTATGGACCTGAACAGGAGAAAAAGGTAAAAAAAATGAAATTAAAAAATTTTCGGCAAATTTTTCACTTTTGCGTGCTACCTAAACAGTGTTAACAATCATCTCTAGGAAGTTTATATGTTCTAGAAATTTGTTTACTGAGATCTTAGGTAAATTTTTGTAGTTGATTGTTTCCTTGAATTTTGAACAGTTTGCTACCTATGGACCTGAACACGGGAAAAAAGGTAAAAAAATCGAATTTTTTTAAGTTTTTTGCGATTTTGATCTGGAAGGTGAAGTTTTTTGATTTTATATGTTCGCAATTTTTGTTCTTTATAACAAGAGCTACAACTTTGCCTCAGAGAGAAATTCTGAACGGTTTGCAAGATATGAGCCTGAGAAAATGATCACATTTTTACGAAAATGATACCGAGGCCCCAAATCTTTGGCGGCCCATAAAAAAAAGTGCATGACTTTTGCGAACATAAAAATTCGATTTTGTTTTACCTTTTTTCCCGTGTTCAGGTCCATAGGTAGCAAACTGTTCAAAATTCAAGGAAACAATCAACTACAAAAATTTACCTAAGATCTGAATAAAAAAATTTCTAGAACATACAAACTTCCTATAGATGATTCTTAACACTGTTTAGGTAGCACGCAATAGTGAAAAATTTGCCGAAAATTTTTTAATTTAATTTTTTTTACCTTTTTCTCCTGTTCAGGTCCATAGGTAGCAAAAAATGAAATATGCCTGGCCAGAACCATGTGTTTGTCCAATTGTTAACACCGTTTAGGTAGCGCTTAGGTATCACGCGATCATGCCCCGACAGCAGCAGCACAGGCAATGCAGTAAGCTCAGCACACACAACAAGGGACGCAGCACACAATATAAAAGCGACACGACGCTCACATCGAGGCATTACACAGCGCGACGTCAACGAGAGCTCAGCGGTGAAAGTTATAAAGTGAAAGTGAAAGTAAAAAAAGTGAAAGTGCTACAGTATAATTCGCACACAACATTGGCAACTGACAATTTCAATATGCAGTGTGAAAATATTGATTTATTTTGCTACGTTTGCGGTCATCAAACCAGAAAAAAACATCTACAAGATTTCAGAAGGAAAAGAATCTTTTAACTAGTGAATTCAAAAGAGCATATACATTGTTTTTCGACGAAGTGGACTTGACCGGTGAAAATTACACACCTAATACAGTGTGTCGCCAATGTTATAACAATCTCATGGCATGGTTGAGTGGAGGCAGAGGTACTATGAAGTATTGTAAGCCGGTAAACTGGATTAATCGCCCAGGTGATCATGATGCAACCAGTTGCTATGCATGCGTAAATTACACATGTCGTCTAAATCGACATTCTGAGAAGAACAAAATTTATAAAGCAACTGCAACAGCCACACTACCAGTGCTTGCACCTGAAAATTTTGTATCACCAAGGCCGCCAACTCCAGATCATACTACAGAATTTACAGCAATGAGTACATCAAGTGGTGTTACTTATGAAGATCCATTTGATACCTATTATGAGCCCCAACAGGGAAGAGATGGACCACAACTAATAACACAAATGGAAATGGATTTCATTGTGGCCATATTGGGATTATCGCAGCGACTTGCAATATTTTTGACAGCTTTTTTAAAGCACAGAAAACTCACACATGCTAATGTTAACTCTACGGCGTACCGCAAACGACAAGCTGAATTTCAGATGCTCTACACTCTAAATGACAATTCGTTCGCTTACTGCAACGATATAAAAGCTTTGGTGGTAAAAATGGAAATGAACTACATCGCTAGTGAGTGGAGATTATTTATTGATGGTTCTGTTTCAAGCTTGAAAGCAGTGTTTTTGCATGTGTCGAACCGAAAACCTTCCATTCCGCTAGCAATGGGTATCAACATGAAAGAAAGCTATGAAACATTGAAAGATATAATGGAAAAAATCAAATATTACGAAAATAAATGGAAGATTTGCTGTGATTTGAAGGTCATCAACATTTTGCAAGGGATCATCGATAAGGGCGGCTTCCCAAAATTCTTTTGTTTTCTTTGTAATTGGGATTCACGCTCACCTCTGAATCAATTCCAATGTAACTCGTGGAAGCCAAGAGGAAGTGTGGATGAACAAATACAACAACATAGACTGAAGAATGCACATGGTTCTGGCCAGGCATATTTCATATTTTGCTACCTATGGACCTGAACAGGAGAAAAAGGTAAAAAAAATGAAATTAAAAAATTTTCGGCAAATTTTTCACTTTTGCGTGCTACCTAAACAGTGTTAACAATCATCTCTAGGAAGTTTATAAAAAAAAAAAAAAAAAAAATGGTTTCCCATTACATCCCATGAAGGGACCGGGGAGAACTTCTCACAATCACTGAGCTGTGCGCTTTCCAGTTTTCACTCACTGATTGGGACCTACAGTTTTACACCGATTCCGAACGGTATTTTGAGAAGCTTTTTCATGGCTATATACTCGATAGTGTCGCCGTCACTATGCGAGGTGACCGCCGCCGAAAGAAATTTTTTTTTTGAAGGTGGTCAGAGCAGGGTTCGAACCCAGGATCTCATGTACAAGAGCCGCGCACACTAACACTAACTAGGAAGTTTATATGTTCTAGAAATTTGTTTACTGAGATCTTAGGTAAATTTTTGTAGTTGATTGTTTCCTTGAATTTTGAACAGTTTGCTACCTATGGACCTGAACACGGGAAAAAAGGTAAAAAAATCGAATTTTTTTAAGTTTTTTGCGATTTTGATCTGGAAGGTGAAGTTTTTTGATTTTATATGTTCGCAATTTTTGTTCTTTATAACAAGAGCTACAACTTTGCCTCAGAGAGAAATTCTGAACGGTTTGCAAGATATGAGCCTGAGAAAATGATCACATTTTTACGAAAATGATACCGAGGCCCCAAATCTTTGGCGGCCCATAAAAAAAAGTGCATGACTTTGGGAAAAATTTGGAAACACGGGTCTTTTTTTTTTGTCTTTTATCACGTAGTGGTGTCCGTATATGGTTATTTTGCCATGACTTAAAAAATTACACACAGTGTAATGGAAAATAATTTCATTCAAATGACTGCCCCGGCTGGCCATGCAGTAGCCTACACAATCGGTCCAATTTTTAAGCACATTATCGATTGTGTGCAGCTGTATTTCACCAATGGCTTCACGAATATCGTCCATTAAAGCGTCAATTGTCTCTGGCTTGTCGGCGTAACACTTATCTTTGAGAGCACCCCACAAATAATAGTCCAACGTTGTCAAGTCGCAGCTCCGAGGTGGACAAACGACATCAGCTCTGCGGCTTATAATGCGATCTTCAAAAACAGGGCGCAAAACATCGAGTGTAGCTTCGGCTGTGTGGCACGTAGCGCCGTCCTGTTGAAACCAAATGTTGCCAATATCCTCCTCTTCAATTTTTGTGAACAAAACTTCGTTCAACATGGTCCGATAACGATCGCCATTGACTGTAACGGCCACTCCTTGCTCATTTTCGAATAAAAATGGCCCAATTATGCCTCTGGACCAAAATCCACACCAAACAGTGACTCGTTTTAGGTGTTTCGGCTTTTCAATGTATGCGTGCGGGTTTTCTGTGCCCCAAATGTGACAATTTTGCTTGTTTACATACCCGCCAAGATCAAAATGAGCTTCATCTGAAAAGATGATTTATTTTGGCAAAATCGGCATCTTCTGTAAGTCGATCGCAGGCGTTCTTCAAGCGTATACATAACCATATGCGTTCAGCGGAAGGATAAAACTAATTATCTGTCAAATCAGACATGAACTAAGTGTTACCATTCACGAAATAAGCACTAGTTGAAAAAAAAACGTTAGATGGCGGACCCGTTATGTTATCTTCGACTTGTAAGGTCCCTGATCCTCGGGGTTGTGCGAGACCGGATAAATACGTAAGTATGAAAGTGTGAGATAATAAAGAAATACAGTAGGCCTCAAACAAAGACTATAAAACTAGAAATCGGACAGCTCAGCCTATCTCTTCATGGCATATTTTGGGATTGTATATACATTAGACCGACTCACAGTAAAAGGTTCCTTTTGTCCACCCCTCATTCACATGATTATCACATTTATTTTGCCAAAGGAAATTTCAGCTGTTGATTACAGCTATACTTCTGATTATACTTCAGTATATTCTAAACCGTTACATATTTTCCATTACAACCTTCTACAAAATTGTAGGTCCGTTCATCATCGCATAATGTTCACTAATATAGATTTTGTTAAAAATACACCGCCAAATGACGAATGGCCAAACTTGCAATTTTTTGGATTTCTTGTAATTTTCCAGCACACGGTATATAATTTGGGGAAACTGTTTTAGAAGGAATTATAGCCCATAAAATTCTTGATAATTTTGCGAAATACACTAACCAAAAAAAATTGAATTTTTACTCTAAAATTGGGATTTGAATATTTTAAGCAAAAAAATATTTTATTTCGCCATTATTTTTTTTATAACTGCGAAACTGTTGATTAAATTGGGAAATAGTGTAGGAATAGGTTAAAGGTATTGCGCTTCTAAATTTTTTGGAATGTTTTCGGACGAAATCGGACACGTCGTTCTCGAGTAATGATGACATATATATACAAATGACCATTTTGAAAATACAAAGTGATTTTTATGTTTGTTTTTTTTTAGGTGTATTATGTTTTTAATTGTTTAGGGTGACTAGACGCATTCAAATTGTATTAACGTGTTCGCCACGGTTATTCAGCTTTATCATGGCTACAATATTGCTAAATATTGTGAGTGCATCATTAGTCGCCCCTTGAAGAAGTCCTTGAAGTTATGCTGAAAATAGTGAAAAATTTTTCAAAAAAAGTGAAAAAAAAATCTGAGACTTGGTAAAAATCGATTTTTCTAAAAACTTGATTTGATACCTACATTTCATGGATACGGATCAAGAAATTAGACCTGCCTCCAACCGGTACTATTTACTAGAACGTTGATACAAAAATTTCATACCAAACATTATTACAACATTGTCTTTGATGCCAGAAGCACCATCTGATGCTCTTAAAATTCATGCTTCATCTCAAAAAAATATTTGGAAAGACATTATAAAACGGATATCAAATAATAGTGTTGAAATGTTTGTAAATGTTTTAAAGGCTCCTCCGATTAATGCCGATTAATATGTATTCCATAAAATTTCGTTCTGCGCCTTGGACGTTACTTGACGAAATATTCTCAGATAAAAACAAATTGTTTTTTTATCATTTCAAATTCTTTAAAATTAATATATTATATGTGATCCAAAACTGTTTTACCATAGAAAGTAATGCACTCGGAGACATTTCTCTACTGGAATTGGATACCCGCACATGATTATTCCCACGCAACCCCATATTTCGATTCAAATTTGCTTTGATCACACAAGAGTTTATTGCACTCCATTATTTATTAGCCAGCAACAAGTGTTATTAATGACTTAATTATACTCTACAGTTACTTTCAATATATGCAAATATTATAACTTTGGTAATCAAAATTTCTTAAAGGATTAATTACCCATCACCAAGAGAGTGATGTGAACTCGATTAAAAATCCTCCCACATAAAAATGTGTTTAATTGAAGGAATTCTAATAGAATTCTAATAATTTTTCAGACATACCACTGTTAAATAAAACCAGTAAAGATTTATTTTTAATGAAACATGAATGGAAATTTGGATTTTGTTGTGCAGCAAAGCAATTGTTGAATTATGACCACCCGTTCCAATACATTTTGCTATTAACATTCAGGGTAATTTGGGTTCCCACAGAAAGAAACGCGCAAGGTGTTTCAACAGATCTGTTATGTTAAACTTTTACATGTTAAACTTTGCGAAAAGCTTTCCACAATCCATTTGCATGTTGTATTGGGAAATCATTCTCCCCACCTTCCTCGTTGGAAAGCAGCAGACCATATACGCATTTATTACCTTTTCAATTCTCATTCAGTCCATGGCGGCTATCGTACAAATATTAGACCTTTGGTGGTTGGAATTGTCAAAGATGTATATTCTGTATTCAATGAAGTATTTCCTGCTTTTACCTTCATTGTTGCTGAATTTTGACACGTAGCGTACTTGATTTGTGGAAATAAGTTCCTTGATAAAAGGATTTTCTTCTATAAGAAAATTGTTCTGAAGTGAAGAAATAAGTAGGTACTTAAGGAAATTGGTACTTCCACCTTTCAAAGACACATGTAATTATTAGGTTTGATATATTTTAATTTATTTTTCAATATTTCGTCTTTCTGAAATATATGATATGTCATACATTACATATAGGCGCTACAGAACGTAACATATAAACAAGAAAAAACTCGCAACAAAAAAAATACTTTCAATTCTAACTTATGAAAAAACTTGAGTACAATACAACATGTAAGTAAATAAGCGCAGCGACCGCTACCCTCCGCCATCGGTTGGTTACTGAACTAGTCCAGTCTCATTGAACTCTGTTCACTTTTTCAGTTGGAAAGATGTAACTTTTCCTCAAGTTCTCGACACCTGTTCCATGGCCTATACGATGCGCTATTGGCGTAGCATCTCCAGCGCCAGACGTTTGCCATAATTGTCCTCACATTGTAATACTCTCACATTCTCCAAAACGCCGTTTCGTGGTCAGAATTATGTCCGTGCACAATATCGGATTTGCGACCTGCTATTTCCGTCCTCAAATTGCCCCTTGCAGTCCCCATGTAGTATCCGCCGCATAGTGAGATTGCATTTCCGTTGCATTTAATCCTATATATAAGATTGGTATAAATACCCCGAAGTGCGTGACCCGTCCCGCCAGCAATTTGGGCAGATTGGGCTTTCGTTTTCTCTTCCCCAGAAGTCGTTCCATTGTTTGCTCTGAGAAGCTATTCTGTCCCAGTACGTCCCCAAATCTTGCCTTTATCGTCGGGATGAAAATCTGCACCGCTCACAGTGAGGACTCCATCCATAAAGTTTGCGGCCGTGTTCATAATAATTCTCCGCCGATGACCCGAATGGAAATTGACCAAACTTCCAGAGGCCGTAGGTTCTCGGTACCAATGTATCAACAATCTGTCCCTCCTTCGCATCATCAGGGTGTCCACATAAGGAAGTTCTCCCCCTGTTTCCCCTTCAATAGTGAATTTAATATGTCGGCCAAAGCAATCAAATATAGTCAGAATGTCATCTATTGCACTACTTTTAATTATTCCAAACAGGTCGTCAACATATTTCGTCAGTATCCTAGGTCCAATATCACATCTCCCCATACATTTATCCAGTAGCTCCACCACGAACCACTGGTGATGCCGATGATCCCATCGGGAGACCTTTCCCGTTTTGATTAATTTTACCCATACCCTAATGCAAAATTTTACAGCTTTCATAAATAAGGTTCCCGCCATATCCGTATTTTCTTACAAAAAGTACTTTTTCTTAAAAAAAAGTACTTTTTTTAAAATAAGTACCTTTTCTTAAAAATTTTAATTTTCTGACAACAAATTGCCATTTCTTAAAAAAGTACTTTTTCTTTAAAGAGTACTTTTTTGTGAACCAAACTTACTTTTCTTGAGATAAGTACATACTCTTAAAAAAGTACCTATTCTTCAAAATGGACCAATTCTAAAAAATCCCAATTCTTAACAAAAACCCTTTTCTTCAAAAAAATACCTTCTCTTAGAAAAAGTCCAAAGAGTGTTCGAACTCACGGGCGATGAGTTAACACCTTTTTATTACACGGTACCTGTTCACTTTCTATGAACACATTAGTAAATGTTCCATTGGAAAATAAAAAACAGCCTTCAATCATATGATGACGTTATATTTAAATAATATTAATACTTAAAATTATTTAAAGACCAGTGCAAACAAATGTGTCATTATTTTCTTGCTTAATACTTTATATTTTATTCCCACAAAAAACAAAGAGAATGCAAAGCAACAGATACGTGCACATACATACACAAGTTCACATAATTTTTGTTGCTCTCTTGCAGTCTCATTTTTGTATACGTATAACCACATCATTATTCTCTTTGCTCTGAGAATGCTCCGCACCCACACAAGACAACTATTCGCTGCCGCTACATCAATGTATGTTTTCTTCTGTGTTCTATATAGGGGTGGGTCACCCTTATCATTTAGGGGTATGGAAAATAGATGTTGGCCGATTGTAAGACCTTCCATACAAAATTTCATACAAATCGTTCCAGCCGTTTAGGAGTAGTTTAACACCAAACAATCTGTGTGATCGCAGTCCGACAAATCTGTTTGCTTTTTTGTTTGGATGTGTTCACTTTGTGAGTTTAGTCCCTACCCGCGCCTATAGATGTTAACACATCAAAAAAACTTTTCTTACAAAAATTCCTTTTCTTAAAAGTACCTTTTCTTAAAAATAAAATAATTCCTTTTCTTTTCTTGAGATAAGTAGCATTTCTGAAAATAAGTACATTTACAATAGCCTTTTCCTAAAAAGAGTACCACTTCTTTAAAAAGTAGCCCTTCTTAAAAAAAGTAGTTCTTTGTAAAAGAATTCATACTCTGATGGCTTTGGCTTAGAGAAAGTACTTATTCTTAAAAGTAGTACCTTTTCTTAAAAAAACATTAGCTTTTAATAAAAGAAGTACCCCTCTTTAAAAAAGTACCTTTTCGGGAAAATATAATACATATTTATTAAAAAGGACCCAAAAGTAAACTTACCTCAAATGTACTATACTATACCTAAGGAATAATAATCTTAATTTGAGTTCAAAAATCTTTGGATCCCTACGAAGTTAAATTTTCCTTAATCGAAATCCATTTGGAATTAAATTTAATTGCATTTTTGTATTTGGGTGTACTACAATATATGAAGGAATATCTCTGCTCTGTACCGACTACATTCGTCATTGTATATTTTAACGTCCAAGAGGCATATAAATAATATCATCTATATCATTCTTCAGAAATCTCATAGAGGGTTACCATCTGTAGTGATTCTGAGGATTGTAATAATCAAAGAATTTAAAAAATACAGCAGCCAGTTGTCCGAGGCCTTCGGCCACGGACTGCCCCTGCAGGCTGAGTCAAAGACACGGCTATTAAGTTTAACGTAGAATGCGCCATCCGATAAAACATAAAACATATATAACAATAAATGATAAATAACATAAGCAAATGAATTTATTTATTTGATAGTTACTTTTGATAATATACATAAGCTTATGGTAGGAAAAATAGGATAAATATGTTTTTAAATTAAAAGAGTAAGGATAAATGATAAATGACAGTCGCAAATCAATTTGATTTACATTTTTTATAATTATATATCCATGTTAAATTCAAATTCACATTTAACATTTTCTTTCACTTAAATACATAAGTAAATATACGAAATTTCAATATTTCATCAATCAAAACAACAGCCGAAGGTTTGTGTCCACACTGAAACAGCACCATAGTTTGTGTCCACGCTACAAACTCAAACACTCAACCAAACACCACACATATGTTTGAGTGTATGTGTTTAAACAATTTTCATTTGAGAAATTTAATATTAGGAAGATATCAACCAATATGAAATGTATATCAAACGAAATATAACATCTTCATTTACCTACAAAAAAATTTTTAAAAAAAGTTATCTCGCCGTTTCCTCATAATCAATGAAATAAAGATTACAACAATAACAATCTGACATGACTCCCTATACCGTAAGGTAAGACGTATTCTACGCCAAAAATTAATCTACAACGTTCTTAATAATTGTTCGGTTCAATATCAATAACTATTGTGAAATTGATCATTATGGGGGATGGTTGGGAATACAGCTATTTCAATGCCCTCCCAGGCATATCATCAGCTCCCTTCTCCACAAATATTTGGGTACATCATCACAGATTATAGGGATAAACAAATCTCAAGTAAGCGAGAATTGTCTAAACTCCTTGTGCGAAAACATCCACAACAATATTTTGCCATAATCATCAATATTCACAACATTTCTTTGCTATGCATGCTTTCATCGAAAACCATTGCATAGATGTTGTTGTTTCAAAAAAGAAACAACAATTGCCATGAGATTGGCATTTGGAGTGTACCGTCTTCAAATTTATCCGAATGAACAAATGAAACAAATGAAAGATCGAATAATATAAACTCGGATTAATCTACAACAATTAACCTAATGTCCTTTAAGATTTTGATCAACTACAAGGTTTTTTGATCGCTTAGCCTGTTTAATGTCAGAAAAAGGTCTGTTGATATGAGGATGTAAAGTGGGTGCCAACATTGTCTAGGTAAGCCTGTCATAGGGCCTCGAAATTCCCTATTTTCCCCAATGAGATACATATGTATATTGTGATTTTTTTCATGCCAATGTGTTTTCTGTTTCGTGTATCAGTAAACCAATTTTTTTTGATATGACCCAACCACTGGCATTTGATATCAATAAATTTCCTTAGTGACTACACGGAAACCTCAAACATTTGCACTTCCGAACCACAAAGACGGTTTAACACACACACGTACAAATCAAATCAAATACTGCCACATGTTGAGGCAACAATGATGTTCACTTTTTGGTAATGTATAGCTGTGTCACATGTACATTACGGTGTCCCAAAAAAATTTTTTATTAATTGGAAAGCGTATAGGGTAAAGTATTTTTGAGATTTTTTCAGATTTTTCGGAAGAGGTTTAGAAGTCGCGCAAGTCGAATTTCCGCCAAAAATCGGGTATTCCGGACGGTTTTTGAATTTTCCTTAATACTCGGTCAATGAACACGAGTTTTTTAGATTGCAAGTCAACACTTTAAAACAAAAAGTCCAAACTTTTATTGTATATGCATAAACCACCAGCTTTGGCAATGATTCTGCTCAATAAGGTAACATGTATTATATGTTTTCGTAAATTTTGTAAATAACGCTTCCTATCTTTCAAAATTCCAATGCAAATTTAAAAAATAATGACGCACTTTAAAAGACGCATAAATTCAAAGCAGTTTTGAATTTGCGGTTACTGTTCAAAAGGTTCGAGGTTGAATTTTATGTTTCGGGATTAGAGAACAAAAACAAATATTAATCATCGAAAATCACTTTATTGATTTTCAAAATATTCCCCATGATGATTTATACACTTTTGCATGCGTTTGAACCAATTGTCGAAACACATTTGCCACTCTGATTGAGGCATCTCCAAAAAAATGCAGTCTGAATGCAGCAACCGCTTCTTCAGGTGTCGAAAAACGTTGACCTCTCAGTTTGTTATTTACGTACGGGAATAAAAAGAAGTCATTCTGTGCCAAGTCAGGACTATACGGCGGATGACCCATCAACTCGATGTTTTGGGTGCTCAAAAATGCAGTTGTTTCAGCCGATGTGTAAGAGCTCGCATTGTCGTGGTGAAGAGTGATCCGTCTTCGGGGGTTGGTTTTCCTGATTTCTTGGAAGATAACTGGCAAACAAATGGTTGTGTACCACTCAAAATTCACTGATCCGCGTTGTTCTAGTGGTACGATTGCGGCATGTCCGGTTTTTCCGAAAAAATGGGCGACCATTTGCTTGGAAGTGCTTCGGGCGCGAAAAACTTTTGTTAGATTTGGCTCACCTTGAAACACCCATACAGTTGCCTGCTGTTTATTTTCGGCCTCATACGCATAAATCCAGGATTCATCACCTGTTGCGATGTCAAAGACGTGTTTCGAAGCACCGCGATCGTATTTTTGGAGCATTTCTTTCGACCAATCACCACGAGCCTTTTTATGAGCGATTGACAAATTGTGTGGGATCCAGCGCGAACAAATTTTTTTGAGAGTCAAATGTTTATGCAATATTGAATGTATGCTGGTTAAGGTGGACCTTGAAATGAAATTTTTGCGATATTTTGGTAGATGAGGGCTCTATTCCGTGCCTTTTTGAAAAAAAATGACAATGCCGAAAAAAAAAATTAAAAAAAAAAAACATTAGGGGTTGCGCACGAGCCGAGAAAAAGGTCCACTTTGCCAAAATTAGGGGGGAAATTGCCATACGTCATCAGGGGTCACCCGTAGGGGGGAAGAATGTAAGGCCGACCCCCATTAACTTTTTACCGCCAACATTTTCCCCCAAGACCCCAAATACTGTTTCTCTTCTTCGCCTTGACACAGTATTCTATTATAATCTTGTATCATTTTTACTCCTCTTTCGGCAGTGTCGTTCACAACGCGCAAGTTATTTACAATTCTACGACCTTCTTGATAGTCTGCGCGAGATTTCCAGGTTGCTGGATTTGCAAGAATGAAATCTTGCGATATTCCAAATCGTACAAATAAATTTTTGGTATTATGAGAGACGAAGTTGCTCAAGTCTTTAGCCAAGAATTCCTCATTCACATCTTTGAATTTCACCTCGATTTTTTTAACGCTGGTGCTTTTGATTACGACGCGAGGAGCTGGGGGAACCGGGTCGTCTTCTTCATCTTCTTCACCTTCTTCGTCTTCTTCATCTTCTTCACCTTCTTCGTCTTCTTCATCTTCTTCACCTTTTTCGTCTTCTTCATCTTCTTCACCTTCGTCATTCTCATTTTCTAGCAATGCTTGGGCCATTTTGGCCTTCAACTCATTTGAAACCTTGTCATCGAAAAAGGCAAGGGCTATGTGCTCATCGGCGAGATACCATAGGTGACCGATAAATTTCTTTATCATTACCCGAGATAAATCCTGGTCAACGGACTTGTACTCGACGATGTCCTTCAAAAACTTCCAATCTTGATTCGGCGCCTCAGCTGCTCGAGAAGAACCAAACCATGCCTTGACGTAAAGTCGCACCACAAAAATACAAACGTGTCGAATACCATTCAATTCACATACAGATAAGTGAGAAGTTCTCCGAAACAAAAACATCTTGAGGCTGTAAGTGGCTTTTGCCATACATCGAGCATGGGAAACGGGTCCTGGAGGTCGGAAATGATAATTCTCACGTTTTTCACCCAGAAACAAAAGAATTAATTGTAGCATTTCTTTGTAGTCATCGCGAGGGTGTTTCTCCTTCAATTGATCTAAGCAAAACTTCTTTATGCCGACTTGCATTGCCACAGGAATTTTTCTGACGACTTGATCGTCTATCAAGCCAGAATGGAATGGTTTAACCTTTACAGCGTCCCATTCCTGTTTGAAACGGTCAAAGCAAGGAACGCCTGGTGCACTGGTCTTTCCCATTTTTGTCTCAAAAACTTCCCTTAGCACCAGTTCGTATACGTGGTGTCTGCAAGGTAAATATAAGATTTCTCTCTCCAACAGCCGCTCAAGAGCAACTGCGGCTCCGGAGAATGAGCCACTGTTCGTTGATGTCGTGTCGAAAGAAAGTCCTTGTATTCGATGTGTCATATGCCAAGATGCCAACAGTTGATAAACGGCATGTGCTATTCTCCGGCCTTTTCCTTTCCCATCTTCTACTTTGGGAACTCCAAGAAGTTGTTCTTTTTCTCCGTACGAGACAATTACCGGTAGACGGTCCACCTTCTTTGTACCCACAAAATCCAAAAGCATTTTGCCATCCCAATGGACTACGAAGGATTTAGCTGCGACAAGCTGGAGATGAATGAAACGCGTTGAAGAATAAGAATTCTGAATGAGAGCAAATAAATCTATGCGATCTTACTTCTGGATTGTCTTTCACATATCTCAGCATGTTCTCTCGATTTGAACGCCGACATCTCCGAAGCGACGTACGGTTTATTGTGTATTGTTGAGGATCGCGTCCAAATGCTTCTGCCGCCGCTATCATAATGCCGACCGCGTCTCGGTCAGTCACTTTGCACTTGTCCAAAGCTGATAGGACTCGTTCAGTAAAACATTGTTTGTAACCTCTTCTGTCACCAACATTTGACGGGCCAGCTTCTGCCGGGAAGTTTTCGTCCTGTCTCCCATTATCATCGCTTGAATCACTGCTTGAAAATTTAACCACTGCAATTGAACGAATTTCATTTGAATATAAACATTGGACGAACACACAAAGCGCGAAATAGCTTACCGCCTTTAGCGAACCGATCTCTACTAGATTCCGTTGCACGTTTGCGTCGCAACTCTTCTTGTTCTTCGCGCTCAGCTTTTCTTTTCCTCGTTCGAGTATCAGTAGCGTCCACACCTCCCATAGTTCCTGGCCGGCCGTCTTCTCTTTGCTTTAGCAGAAACTCAATGTCTTCGGTATTTGTCATTTTCTCAAGGGCGTTGGCGTGTGCGATGCCGAAAAGATTATCCAAGCTATCAGAAAACGTATTCTCTTTTTCTCTAGTGGACTCAGTCTTTCTGTGAGATGACTTTCTTAAAGCATCCCACTCATCGTGCAGCGCAGCTATTTTTCTTGTAACATCTCCTCTGGCTTTCGTCGGAATAGCTGCTTGGCGCCAAAAAATCATCACTGCGTCCGCGACTATAACCGCACTATTTTTCTTCGACATGTTTCGTTTGCGAATGTTGAAGAAATGCATTCTTAGCACTTGCTTCTTCGACGGTAATTTGTTCCCCGTAATATTCATGCTTGGATAACCAATCAAAAAAATATCGTCGCGCGATCTAAGTCGTGTTGTCATCTTAACTTTTAAAAAACGGGAAAAAAATCAATTTACTTTTCGCGGTCGTCGGCACTTGTTGAATGACAACAATCGATGAATGAACTGCTATTTATAACTACTACGTATTTTGCAATATTTTACTGCCAGGTACTGATGAATGGGGGCATCTGCTAAGGGTGCCTATGTACCTGATTCAGCACGTGTGCGTTTCAAATTTTTCAAGACTTTCCAAACAATGACCACTCTTGAATATTGGTGGAATTGCTGTAAAAAAATCAAAAAAAATCAAAAAAATCTCGATATTGTGCAACTGTAAATACATAGATTTTCAGTATTTTTGTATGGGGAGTCCCTCAAGGAGTGGAGATAGAGGGTAAGTTTGTTCGGAAAAGATGTTGGGGATGAAAAGTTAATGCGGGTCGGTCATATATTTTGCCCCCCTAGGGGTGACCCCTGATGACCTATGGTGTTTTTCGAAAATACTGAGCAACCTCCATTTTTGTATGGTGACCCCCCTAAGGGGAGGAGATAGGGGGTGGGTGTCTTGGGGGAAAATGTTGGCGGTAAAAAGCTAATGGGGGTCGGCCATACGTTCTTCCCCCCTACGGGTGACCCCTGATGACCTATGGCAATTTCCCCCCTAATTTTGGCAAAGTGGACCTTTTTCTCGGCTCGTGCGCAACCCCTAATGTTTTTTATTTTTTTTTTCGGCATTGTCATTTTTTTTCAAAAAGGCACGGAATAGAGCCCTCATCTACCAAAATATCGACACAAGGTCCACCCTAATGCTGGTCCCACTAATGCCTAAGGTCGTTTCAATCTCACGATAGGTCACATGACAATCTTGCAAAATCAGTTCGCGCAATGGTTTTCGGAACAACAGCTGATTTTTGACGACCTTCACGAAATTCGTCTTGTAGAAGAACTAGGACCACGATTGCATTCACCATACCATCGATAAACACTGGTCCTTGATGGAGCTTCATCGCCAAAAATTTAATCATGTTCATCCATGCACTTTTATTGAGTTAATCCACGTCGAAAGTTGTAAAAAATAATCGCACGAAAATGTTCACGATTTAATTCTATTTTTGGGCCGAGATGAATCTTTTAAGTTACTATAAACAACACAAATAGCGCTCGTTCTGAGTAAGCATTACCTCAAGAATGTCCAACTTTACGGTAGAGCTGCCAGTTGCCAGATTGCAAAACTAGGGTTGCCAAATCCCGAAACATAAAATTCAACCCTCGTATACCATTTTAAATCCTTTTACCCAATGTATGACACTAATAATATTATAAATTGTTTGCCATTTTTGCATCGGATTTGCTTTAAATTTCTATGATTATTTAAAATACTAATGATGCACTTTAAAAGACGAATAAATTGCAAGCAATGTTGTAGACAAAAATTTTGCATTTGCAGTTACTGTTCTAGAGTTATGTCACTTTAATACTCTTTACCCATTGTATGAACTTGCCATTTTTGCATAGGATTTACTTTAAACACTATATTCATGAAAAACTCAACATGGGCTAAGTAGCCACAAAGAGTTACACGCAGAAAAAAGGCCCCAGCTATATATTGCAGGAACCACATATATGTTTGCAAGCAATCATATATATGGTTCCTGCTATATGTTTCCGGGACCGATTTTTGTTGCGTGCAATTCTTTTCCGTTATTTAGGACATGCAGATTTTTTCAATAATACAATGTTTAAAGCAAATCCCATGAAATATGGCAAACAGCTTATAATATTATTAAGTTCATACAATGGGTAAAGGGTATTAAAGTGGCATAACTCTGGAACAGTAACTGCAAATTCAAAATTTTTTTAAACAAAATTGCTTGGAATTTACCAGTCTTTTAAAGTCCATCATCAGTATTTTAAATTTTCATAGAAATTTAAAACAAATCCGATGCAAAAATACCAATCAGTTTATAATGTTATTGGTTTCATAAAATGGTATAACTCAGGAACAGTAACCGCAAAATAAAAATTTTTCTTTACATAATTGCTTTTAATTTATACGTCTTTTAAAGAGAATCATTAGTTTTTTAAATGTGCATAGGAATTTTGAAAGATATAAAGCGTTAGTTACAAAATTTAGCCAAAATTTTCGACGAAATTTAATACATGGTAGCTTATTGAGCAAAATCATTGCCAAAACTGGTGGCTTATGCATATACAATAAAATTTTGAACGTTTCTGCTTTAAAAGTGTCGACTTTCAAACTAAGAAAATCGTGTTCAGTGACCGGGTTTTAGTACAATTCAAAAACCGTCCGGAATAGCCGATTTTTGGGGGAAATTCGGCTTGCGCGACCTCTAAACCTCTTCCGAAAAATCTGAAAAAAAAATCTCAAAAATACTCTACTCTATAAGCCTTCAAATAAAGCCTCAGCAAAATAAAAAATTTTTGATGGGACACCCTAATGTACATATGGAGGTGCTACACATACTTGTGTTTTGCTTGTTGTGTAATGTAGATTTTATGTTTGTTCAACTAAAAGACAAATATCATTTCCGGAATGTGTCACATATATAATATCCTTCCTGGTCTTCCTTGCCAAATATTATACATTCAAGTGATATGTAGCCAAAAGGGGCTTATATGAGAGCAGCTTATGTTTGATGGAAAGATATCAGAGGATCAAAACAATATACACCTTATACCATTATAGGCACGGTTGTTAGAACCTTTCAATTATTTTTCAAATTATCTAACTCTGCCCCATTTTTTCCATTGGAAGGTTTTGAAATCAATCAGTGGTGGCTTGAAATATAAATGGTTTTAACGGCTATTTAAAATGAAATTTGAATTCGAACTACAAAAAAGGTGTCGCAATTTGCCATATTTCTCCAGCAGACGGCGGATAGAGGTATAGAAAGAAAACGTGTGCATCATATATCATCTTAAAATATTGGACTTCAATTCCAATATTTATTATGCATACAGATGTATATATCTCCTTTATTTATGTAAACAAAATATTAAGCCTAAAAGTCACTCAAACAATCATTTCAGGTTTGATGAATCGGCCGTATCGGAAAACTCTTTAATATTATCGCATCTGTGATATCGAAATGTGTAAATTTTGGAATTCCCATACACCTTTGGGTTAATATATTTTCTATTGTTGATGTCAGCACCATTAGGGTCGTTGTTTCCATTGCCACTTTTTGTGACTCTTAATTTGATCTTTGTCAAGAGATTTGTTTTATAGGTTAACCAGAGAAAAATGTTGCACATCAACGTTATCCGAATACAGCGCGGTAGCCAGAAAATTATTTCGGAAATAGGCGAAAATATGTATGTGTAACATAAAAAATAAAATTTAACCATTTCTAGGGGATGCTTGCCCTGTAGCCCACCCACTGGCTACTGTTGTATCGGTATATATCGTAAATTTCTCCACTGCCATGACATCATATCGAAAATAAATTAGATTTTGCTCACTTTTAGGTTAGGTTGTTATTTGTCTTTTTTGTTTGATTATTGATGTGTTTGTTAGGGTTGAAAATGATATAAGTGAGTTCAAATAACCGGTTTCGGAGCTCTTTAAACAAATTCAGATTTGTATTTTCTTATTTCTTTGTATGACAATTTTTTGCGTTAAAATTGAAGAAGCAACTTTCGGAATTATGTGACACTTGACTTAAAAATAGTATAATACTGACAATTTGGGAGAAATTGGACAACAGTAAGACGTGACGTTTTGAGGTGGAACTTAACATTTTAAACGTTGGGCGCGTAGTAAAATTGTACAAGTAGTCGCAGTAGATATTGTCGTTATTATGTGGAACAACAACAGGCATTTTGCTTTTGTTTGTGCCCCCACATGACAATTTCCCCAGATACACATGGGGTGGCTCGCGAATAGTGCTGCAAAAAAATAACTTTTGCAAAAGAAGTTCCTTATCACAGGTTGCGGGATAGGGGCTAAATAAAAAAAAATTAAACAACTGGTTTTTAACACTATTATGCTACAACCCAGTATTAGCAGCTATATTGGGTACTTCTGCTTTGGTTTGTGTCTAGAATAACATATCTTGGGAAATTTCTTGTTTAATGGGAATTGTTCAAGGTGGAACCTATAACCAATATTTAGTATATATTTTAGGTTTGAACCCAAAAAAAAGTAAATTTAGAAAACCCAAAGTGAAAGAAGTTTAAAGAAAGAAAATTTTCTTAAATAAGTACCAATTCTTAAAAAATTAAAATTTTCTCTAAAAAAAATACCTATTCTTATTCTTAAACAAAGTACCCTTTCTTGAAAAAAATACATTATCTTAAAGAAGTACGTTTCCTTACAAAAAGTAAATTTTCACACAAAAAGTACATTTTCAGACAAAAAGTACCTTTTCTTAAAAAATTTTTTTTTTTTAAATAAGTACCTTTTCTTAAAGACTACGTTTTTTTTACAACAAATTGCATTTTCCTAAAATATTACCTATTCTTTAAATAGTCTCTTTTTTGTGACACAAAATAACTTTTCATGAGATAAGTACATACTCTTAAAAATTTACCTATTCTTGAAAAAAGAACCAATTCAAATAAAAAATCTATTTGGGAAAAAAAGCATTTCTTCAAGAAATACATTCACTTAAAAAAAATACACTTTCTTACAAAAACTCCTTCTCTTAAAAGTAGAAAGTAAAGCCTTTTCCTTTCTTGAGATAGTAGCCTTTCTGAAAAAAAGAAAATTTTCTTAAAAAAATAATACTTTTATGGCTTTTCCGTACCGAAAGTACTTCTTCTTAAAAATTTTACATTTTCTTAAAAAAAACATTTGTTAATAACAAGTACTTTTTAAAGAAGTGGTACTCTTTTTAGGGAAAGGTTATTTTTTTAAGAAAATTTACTTATTCTAAGAAAGGCTACTTATTGCAAGAAAAGAAAACAAAAGTTGTTATTTTATTTTTAAGAAAATGTACTTTTAAGAAAAGAAATTTTTGTAAGACATGTATTTTTTTAAAAGAATGTATTTTTTTTTTTTGAAGAAAAGTTTTTTTTTTAAGAAATGGGAATTTTTTGTGAATTGGTAATTTTTCAACAATAGCTATATTTTTAACCCTGCTGTTAGATTAGAAAAAACTTACGAATCTTAGATTGAGGGACCATTTGGTCCATACTGGAATTTTCATCCAAAATAATAATTTTATCTTATCCTTTGTAACTATTTTGGTTCAATAATTTCTAAAGCAAGTATTTGACATATCAAAAACATCTTCTAAATATTTGACATGAATTTACATTCGCTTGGTAATGAAAAAATGTACTATTGACCAAATGGTCCTCTAATCTAAGATTCGTCATTTTGTATTTTTCTCAGTCCTGAATAAAGTTAGAAAATTTAATTTTCGCACATAACATTGTTTTATTAAAAGACCCCATTAGCAGAAAAATTTAGTCAGTATATATCACCGTTCCAAAGTTACAAGGGAAAACAGAAAAAATTTGGACCAAATGGTCCTAATCTAACAGCAGGGTTAAGAGAAGAAAAGTTATTTTGTTCCGCAAAGGGGTTCTCTTTTAAGATCAGTTAGTTTTTTAAGAAAAGGTAATTTGTTGTAAGAAAATTTAATTTTTTTAAGCAAAGGTACTTTTGTTTAAGATAAGATATATCTTTTGAGAAAAGGTACTTTGTTTAAGAATTTGAATAGTAATTTTTTTTTTTTGAGAAAATTTCCCTTTTTTCAGAAAAGGCACTTATTAAATAAAATTTTCTTTTTTTAAACTTCTTTCACTTTGACTTTATAAATTTACTTTTTATTGGGTTCAAAATTGCAATACATACTAAATATTGGTTACAGGTTCCACTTAGAAAACTTCCAATTAAACAAACAATTTCCCTACATATGTTAGTCTAGACACAAACCAAAGCAAAATTACCCAATATAGTTGATAATACGTGTTGTAGAATAATAGTGTTAAACAAAAGCTGTTTAATTTTTTTTTCATTTAGCCCCCATCCCGCAACAATAAATAAAAATCCCTAGTGCAATTTTTACCAAACATCGAAGGTGGAAAATTTGTTCAAAAATGTAATATTTTCAGAGAATGCTGACTATAGTTTACATTAAATGTTTTTGCCAAAGCCTCGTCTTCCAATCTCCTTGAGGCAACTTAAACATTTTTCCACTGTGTTCATTACTAAAGTGCTCCCAATTTAGTGGTGTTTCCTGAAATATTATTTTACCCAAATTGTTTAATTATTACAAATACCCAAAAAAAAGTCAGCGAAAAAATTGTCAATTTTAAAGTTTGATATAGAATATCTTAATAACGATAACAGATATTCCATAAGATATAGCGTATTTTTTTATTTGTCTTCAGCAGTAGTTTCTGAAAATTAAAAATCTCGCCCTATAAGTACATAAGTACCCCAGCGGCGTAAGTCATGACCTGAAAGGCCAGAAATCATGACCAAACAAGCCTTCTTTAAAATACGGAAGGCCTTCCCTACATTACCTCCTCCTTTCTTTTTAACATTGCGTGAGTCATGCCAGTGAGTGTGTGTTGAACTGAATTGTCTATTATTTCCAACAAATACTAACCATTTTTCAATTAGAAAAATGTTCATGACTTGTAAGCTTGTAGTATGAATTTCTCATACATTAACCAAAAACCAAAAATAAAATTAAAATAATTTATTTTATCACAAAATCATTATCCACTTCTACATATATATTTATTTATAAGTATGGACGTATTTATCTTAGAAAGTTTTACCACGCCCAAATTCAAATTGAAAATTTGTATGAAAATTTCCAACTAAATTGCGGTTAAAAAGAATTGGAAAAGAAGTTTCTCAAAATTGTAAAAATCTTCTTCTTGGTTATATTTGATGAAAAAATTCATGCATTCCGCAGGCCTTATTTTAGGGAGGCATTACAAAAGAACCATTCCGCATGCCTTATTTTTGGACCTCCGCCGCTGGGATAAGGCTTTGGAAGGTTCCGCAGCACCAGAGTGGACAAAGTTGGCACCCTGTACCACCAACTGCATTGAGATAAGGTGACTCTAACTTCAATATTCTGAAATTCCTCCTGTCTATGCACGTTCCAAAATTATCAAAGCAATACTTTAAAAGTTGTGCTATTATTATCGTATATTCTCCAATCGGCCCACTGTGCGCCGTTTGTAGTGACAGCGACAAATCATTTTATTTGGCAGGAATAAAAAACTCCAGAAACGTTGAATGATGGAAAGAGGCGCGGTATTTAAAAAACCCCGTAAACGATAATTAATTTTAAAACACTAGACTTTGTGGTTTACATTTTTTTATTTGAAATACAGATCCTTTGACTAAAACCAACAATAAAAAGCTATTACAATATACATAGGACTTCTATTAAATTGGTTCATTCAATGAGGATTTTCTTTCGAGATATACCGGGTTTATACATATAATAAAACAGGGCTATGATAGCTTTTTATGAGTGCCGAATAATAGAGTATACATTAGACTGCCACATTTAAGTATGCGGCTGGTGCGAAAGTAAGAATTTCAAATCCTTGTTTAGCAGTTTTACTTTGTTTCACTGTTAAATACACAAAAAGGAGATAATAATTTAGATTCCCTTAATTACAAATTTATCACTTTTCTACCATGCATTGGCAGTAAAGTTCGGGCTTTACCCTGATTTATCTTTAAAAATAATCAACAGAATTAGTCAAGGTATTGGTAAATAATACATCTCTGACAACAAGGAATCTCGAATGCCGTCTCCTTTTTATCCTAATTATCGCAATCAAAAACAAATATAATAAAGTCGTATACAAATTCGAAGATCCTAGTAGACATAAAATTGCCATAAAATGTAAAATTGCACACAATTTATGAATAAAACCACAAGGCATTATTAAACTAATACATTTGGCTGTGCGGACATAAAAAATGTTATCGACAAAATACAGCTTCCTTTAAATACTATAACAACCGGTTACCGGGGTTTTGTCTATTTTGTGGGCGGATATGTTTCTATGTTTCTATGTATACAGACGAAATTTATGCTAAGTAGTGCAAGGAAATATGTGTGTGTTTGTAACAAACGTCATATATTTTATTAGAACGTTGATCCGTGGTCAAGGTTATTATGCCTATTCCGTTCGCAGTGATTTATTGTATGATACTTACATAGTTTTTGGTTTGTAAATCATCTACATTTCTATGTAAAGAATCTATGTAAATTTAAATAATAAACAACAAGAAAACTTATAAGAGTAAAAGAAAACGTTTAAGTGGTTTGAGGTCAAGTGGAAAGAGGCAGATGAATGTATCAAATAAAAATTAACCATTGGGTACTTTTGTCATTTCATATAGCAACATTAGAAATCTTACAAAGCTTCTTATATACACTGTGGAATATCACAAGAATGCCCTTGTTTTAATTAAATTTAGTTTACAGCCAGTACAAATATGAAAACTTGTTCGTCCTATCTTGCTTTAAAATTAATTTCATTAGGCTGTCGTTTACAGTTGTATGAAATTCTTTCGACACAGACTTAAAAATTCTTTTTACTCTAGTTGTAATGAATAATGGTGTGCCAGTAGACGGATGACTTTTTCGCAATAGCAATTAAAATAGTTGTGAACACGAAATGTCAAGAAGTTGTTGACAAATTGAGGTCCCATTCATAAAAAAAGGGTTCCACCACTACTGGACTTTAATAAAATGGACAAGTGTAATGCGAAATAGTTTTGGTAGTTAATTGCTTTTAAATGGATACAAGCTTTTAATTTAATTTAGTGTTTTACATAGATATTTGTACAAATTGGTTTACATTAAAATATTTTAATTAAAATAGTTTCATTTGAAATGAAAAGGTTTCAATTAAAATATTTTTATTTGTGTGTATCAGAAAATATTATTCAGCTCAAAGTTGACGCAAAACCACACAATTCTATGGACAAAAATAATTTGAAATTGTTGTCTCTCAAGATGAAATGTAAAAGTCTTGTAAATTAGGAGCAACAAATTTGAAACTAATATGAAACTTGTAGGTCGGCCCATCAAATTCTTTTCATGGTGTTAGCATTAGAATACGTATAAAGTATAAAGAATGCATATGGATATTTCCATCATTGTGGACTGCTACTTATTTACTTACCTATCCGGTCTCGAACAACCCCGGGGGTGAGAGACCTTACAAAACGAAGATAACGTACGAGGTCGGTCCCAAAACTAGCCGACCTGAAGTGTAGATGGTGCCAGTAGTTTGAAAAAAAAATCCAATGAGGGTTCGAACTCACGGGCGATGTTCTAACATCTTTTTGTTATACGGTACCTGTTCGATTTCTATGAACACATTAGTAAATGTTACCTTGGAAAATAAAAAACAGCCTTCCATCATATAACGACGTTATATCTAAATAATATTAATACTTACAAATATTTAAAGACCAGTGGAAGCACATCCCAGCGGGCAAAAAACCGAGCCTTAGCGAGTGTTACGCTAAATGCTCGCAAACGGACTCAGAAGCGAGTATTTACCGGACCAAAACCGGGGGAGAAATTAAACTCGCCCAAATATTCACAAACTGGTTCAAAAACGGGTGCTAAACGGACGAAAAAAGAGAGAGAAACATTGTTGTCGTTGTGTCGTGCGCCAAACAGAGGCACACACGTGCAGGCACACGACACAACAACAAAGTTTTGGCTATTGCATTTTGTTTTATTTTTCGTGTTGTTCTCGCAAAAGATATTGCAAAAGTCTCGCAAACGAATCTCTTGCAAGACATCGTAAACGAAACTTTTACTGCCACAAACTGAGCGACTGATGATTCATTTTCCGATCGTTTTCGGATCTGTTTTCGAGAGTTTTACCCGCAAAAGTTTCGCGTAACTCTCGTATACGAAGTTTTGGTCCGCTGGGATGTGTCATTATTTTCTTGCTTAATACTTTTTGGTTTATTCCCACAAAAAACAAAGAGAATGCAAAGCAACAGACACATGTATATATACACATGTATATATATACATTATTATGTTCGTACATACGCCACACAAGTTCACACAATTTTCGTTGCTCTCTTGCTATCTCATTTTTATATCATCACACACATTATTCTCTTTGCTCTGACAGTTCTCCGCACCCACCCACACAAGACAACTATTCGTTGTTGCTACATCAGTGTGTGTTTTCTTTCGCAGTTTGACAAACTGTGTTTCGCAGTCGGACAAATCTATGATCTATATAGGGGCGGGTCACCCTTATCATTTAGCGGTATGAAAAATAGATGTTGGCCGATTCTGAGACCTTCCCGATATGCACACAAAATTTCATACAAATCGGTCCAGCAGTTTCGGATGAGTTTAACGCCAAACAATGTGTGATCGCAGTCCAAACTTTGTTTGGATGTGTTCACTTTGTGAGTTTAATCCCTATCCGCGTCTATAGTTGTTAACACATCAAAAATATATTTTGGTGAAAAGTGGCAACCTTATAAAACAAAAGTGAACAATCTCACTGAATTTGTAAACATGTAACAATTTTTTCACCGTTATGTAATTCAATATTTCTATTTGAAAGGTCTCAGTCAAAGCAATATTAAAACCGAGCGAGATGTTCACGCCAAACACGATTAAGAAAATCCACAAAATAGTATTGGATGATCGACGGTTGAAGGTGCGTGAGCTAGCTGAAATGATAGGCATTTCAAAAAGTGTTTTACATCATACACTGACCGAAGATTTGAATATGAGAAAGCTGACCGCAAGATGGGTGCCGCGCTTGCTTTCAATAGAGCAAACACAGCGTCGTTGAGATACTTCAGTAGAGTGTTTGGCGATGTTTCACCGCAATAAAGCCGAATTTTTGCGTCGATTTGTAACCATAGTTAAGACATGGACCCACCATTTCACACCTAAGACAGCGGAGCAATTAAAACGGTGGACTGTAAAGGGAGAATCGTGTCCAAAGAAGCCAAAGACGATTTCATCTGCAGGCAAGGTCATGGAATCTGTTTTTTGGGATGCGCATGTAATAATTGTTATTTATTGTACCGCTTAATTGATGAAATTGTGGAACAATGGCCGCATTTGGCGAAAAAGAATGCTCCAGTTCACACATTCACTATTGCGATGGCTAAAATGAATAAACTAAGGTTCGTATTGCTACTTCACGCACCTTATTCGCCTGATTTGACACCCTCGGATCATTTTCTATTTCCAAACTTGAGAAAATGGTTGGGTGGTAAATCGCATGATCTTGGTGCCCAGTTGACATCAGAATTTATTGAGATAATTTGTTGTGGAAATCGCTGCTCCAATAAATCGATTGTTTCACGTGCGGTGTGGCAGGTGGCGCCGTCTTCCTGAAACCACATATCGCCCAGATCCGTGCCGTCAAGTTGATGCCATAAAAACTTCGTTATCATGTTCCTGTAAGGAATGCCGTTCACATTCAGTGGAATTTCGGAATCGTCTTCAAAAGGTAAGGTCCAATCACGCCGCCTTACCAAAATCCGCACCAGGCAGTTGCTAGTTGTGGGTGCATTTGATTCTCATGGATTCCTGAGGATTTTCTGAGCCCCAAATTCGACAATTTGGTGTATTCACAAAGCCATTAGGATGGAAATGCGCTTCATTGGAGTAGATCACTTTTTTGACAAATTGCCATTGACTTCACTTTGCTCCACTACCCATTGAACGAATTGTCGGTGCTTTCATAGATCTGCTTGTTGGAGCTCCTGAGTAAGCTGAACTTTATACGCATGAAGGAGGGATATCTTTTGTCAAAATTCGCCGCGTAGTGCTTCGTCACATTTGAATTTGTTGCGAATTGACGTTTTCGGCGACATTCTCGTTTACCTCAGCTATGTTTTCAAGAGACCGATCGGTACGTTGACCACAGGGGAATTACTTAGAGTGTCCAAAACCGAAAAACCGGGGAAACCAGTTAACCGGGTTTTTTTTGAAATTAACCGTGTGCCGATTTTTTAAAAAACGTAATTTTCGAACAAACCGGAAACTGGTTATTTGACTTCGGTTAACCGGTTATTCGGATTTTACCTAATTTGTATTAACATCCTTAAAACAATTTATAATAAATGATATGACTTTCGAATTTTAGTGAAATTTTGGAATTAAGAAACATGATTTCTATTGCGAATCCCAACAATTTTTTCAAAATGAGTTTATGACTTGAATTAGAATTAACTAAAAATTAATTAAGCTTTTCAAATATATTTTTTTTTATCAAATTCCAAATTAAAATTAATTGCTAACCAAATATTTTAAACTTAATGAGATTTTCATACATGAAATTTTTTTTCAAATTTGAATATGATTCTCGATTTTAAATGAGTTTAATGCGAATTTGAATAAAATTTCTAAATTTTGTATTTCAAATTGGAATATGATAAATATTATTTAAAATGTGATGGTTTATTCGACCTTTCGTATTATATTTCAATTTAAAATATTCGAGCGTTACTTCTATTTTAAATTATTTTATTCTTAAATATTTCGCTAGCCATTGGTAGCATCGCCATGAAGGAAGATAAGCACAATTATTAATTAAAAATTTAATTTTAATTTTAAATTTCATTATTTTTCATTTAATTTTTAATTAATAACAGAGTTTAGCTTTCCGGCGATGATACCCAATGGGTAGAGAAATATTGAAGAATAAAATAGAACTAACGCATGAACATTATAATTTTAAATATTTAGTTTTTATCTAAAATTAAAACGTAATTAATTAAACACAGTTGTGAAAGACGAAATGGTCGCTAAACAAATGTACTGTAAGTTCTAAATTTGTAATGTAAATTAAAGCAAAAAAAAACGAAAAATTAATTTTTTGAAAAATTGATTTTTCGAACAAACCGAAAACCAGTTTCTTGAAAAACTGTTTTTCGAAGAAACCGAAAACTGGTTTCTAAAAAATGCCGGTTTTTTGGACACTCTAGTCTTACTGTCCATAATCGATCCAGTTTCTTCAAATTTTTGAACCAGTCTTCGATTAGTTGACGCATTAGGTGCACTTTCTCGACGGAAAATTCTTCGAAGTTTGCGAGCGGTGTCAGCATAACTTTAACCAGTACATAAGTTTCAGTCGGGTGAACCGACTTAATCATACCCTCACCCTAAGTTATCCATTGCATGGGAGGTCTGTTAAATAAAAAACGCCCATACTCAAAAGTGACCATATTCAACAACAGATTGACATTGAGCTAAATATTATTGAATACCCAAATTAGTTAATTTCCCTCCGAATATTTATATGCGAGGTACAAAAATGGGCATGGCAAGCAGTTGCTAACATTTTGATCAGTACCAAATTTTATTAAGATCGGCTATGATATATTGGAGATATCGAGTCGGCAAACTGCAAATACGCCCAACTTTTGTATGGGCGGTACGAAACTGGGCGCGGCACAATAGTCAGTTATGAATTACACAGTAGCATTTAGCAAAATATTGCCTAGTACCGAATTTGTCGATCAACCGGTCATCCGCCCAATTTTTATATGGGAGGTCGCAGAAGTGGCGTGGAAAAACAGCTCATTTTCTTTAGGAGAGTTTTATTTGACTAAATGTTGACTAGTACAAACTTTCATAAAGATTTGTTCGGTTTTCCGGGACTTCTCGTGCCGAACAACCAGACCGCCAAACAACTTTTGTGTGGGAGGTACCAGAATGGGCGTGACAATCTCAGCCATTTCCTCCGGTTAACTAGGCATTTACAGAGTATTAACCGGTGTGAGAGTTGAAGCTAATCACATCTACCAGAAGAAAGGTTTGAAAGAAATATGATTATGTACTAAATGTGTCGATTTGTATCGGCGGTACCAGAAGGGGCGTGGCCACAACGCCCATTTTCAATCCCAAATAAATAATAGTCAATATTGGCAATAAATAGTCAATATTGGCAAATAATAGTCACTGTAAAGATTTACGGAAGTTATCGTGTTGACCAGCCAGCCAGACAGACAGACAGAGAGACGGACATGGCTCAAACATCTTAAAAAGTCCTAAAACGAATCTCGTCCAAACATACTAAGGGTATAATGTGGCTCCTTCTATGTGTTACATTGGTTTACGTATTAAATGATATATACCCCCATCCCTATGGGTGAGGGTATAACAAGTGTTTTAATAAGTTTTCACAATCGGAAAAAACATATGTGGCAGCTCCCAAATTTCAGAGTTGCAACTTGCACAAAAAAAGATTACACTTAATTTAAAAAGCGCAATCTTACTGAGACACCTTTTAAATCATTTCAGTTTTAAGACACATCCACCGAAACTTAAAAAAAATTAAAATTAATTTATATTTATTTAAATGAAATCAACTGAAACCTAAGTAGCATTAATTGAAATTTCAATTTAAGTTTAGGAGACATCAATTGTAATTTCAGAAAAGTTAGCTGCGATTTAAACGACTTCAATAGTAATTTTAAAAATTAAATGTAAAATCGGTTAATGATTTTTGAATTTCGGCTGATGAGTTTTGAATTTATATTGCTATCTTTCCGACTGCAATTGGTGTATTTTAAATTTGTTTTACTTATTATGAACCTTAGAAAAATTTTTGAATTACATGGTTTTAAATAGTGTATCTGATAAAGATCGACCTCCGCTATGCACACACTGCTGCATACGTTTTCGGAAGTTTCCATGAACTCTAAGGGTCAATGATGCCTACTCATGATATGGCGCACCACACAGTGCGTACACATAACACATTCACTGCTGTTCTCAATGAAGTTACCCAATTTAAAATTGATTGCAATCCAGGAACACTTCCGCGTGGGGGAACAGCGAATCTTAAACGAAAAGCACGCTGCACTGCATTAGAAAAATATGCTTCAACACAAAATGACCTCTCCTCACGTGTCCAATGTATGATGGCAACTGAAAGGCAGACGAATACAAATCACCCGTCAGCCACTATAAGCCACGCACACTCTCCACTCTCTTCGACCAACAGTGCCGCCACAGCTTGCAGTGCAACAAAGCAAAGTAACGCGCTCCACCCTGTATATACCCGAATGTTTCTTAAAATTTAGTTGGTACCTCTTAAATTTGAAATAAAGTGTTTTAAATTGCAATTACATTCGAAACTCTTATTTTAAATTTCAACTCATGCATTGTAGCTTTAAACTAGATTTTTCAAATTTCAGTTGATACTTTCCAAAATTTAATTGATACTGTTTGTATACAATTAAAAATGGGGTATTAAATTAGCGGCAAAAAATGTTTCAAAAAAAATTATCTGATTTTACTTAAATTTCTATTGTCCCAAATTCCTTAATGGCATTAAAACAATCTACAGACATACATGTGTATTTCATTCTTGATTTATTAACTTTTATCTTTAACGAAAATTTTCTCTTTTCTTTCATTACAGTGAAACATAAAGGAAAGCAAATTAACCAAAAAGCTTTCAAGGTTTTTATTTGCCAACCGCTTCCTTTTGCCTCGGAATGTAAACGATACGAACGGACTGCAGGTGTTTGCTAAAATGTTAACTAAGCATTCCTGCTATATTGCAAAAGGCAATAGAAAAGCATTGCATGCATTCACATTTCATAGTGACAACTTCATTAGGACTATTCTAACGTTCGATTTTCGTACCACTACATTTAGCGCTATCTTACCCAGCGAAAAGTGTCAACAACAACAGCATTTCTTGCAAGCAGTTCCGAATACCGCCAATAACAACTGTTGCTACCACATGCCAGTAGCAACGAATGCAGTAGCAGCAACAGAAAACAAACACAAGTTAAATCTATAAAAATTATTCAAACTGGCCATGTTGATGATTGCAAGGAAATTCAAGTGATAATCAAATCAAAATAAAATGTGCAAACTTCTAAATGAATCTGCTCAGCAGCAGCAACATGTTCAGAAAAAAAGGAAACAACATTTAAAAGTGGTTAATTAAAAGTTAAGTCCTTTGCATTTGTATCCCCTTGCATGCAACAAACTGTGCTAATTCAAAGAAGAATCATCAACAACTCCTGAATGCTGCACGGTTTTTTTTTTTGTTTACGGTTCGCGTTTAAGTGTTTCCGGTAGCTTAAGTGTATGGCGTCATACTACGGAACATAGTATTCATTAAACTACAATTTCAGTTCATTTACTTCCTCTTCTTTTTGTGTTATTTATCACTCTACGAGTTGTTTGGGTGTATGCAAGCTGAAAAAAAAATCACACAAAAGTTTAGATTTCAAAAAACTATGTTAACACATCTTTATACAACTGAAGAAGATCCGGCCCTGTGTTCAATTATATGGGGTTCCAACTACACAGCAACGCCCGCTATAATTGACAGCAACAACGACAGCAATGCTATTACAGCAGCCTCGACATCACATAACATCGTTGTCGACAATGCAGGTGTTGGGATTGGTGGCGGCATTGCAGGAGATGGCGGCATCAATGTCATAGCTGGTGGTGTTGGTAGCTACACAAATGGCGGTGTAGCAGATAATGCTGGTGCTGCTGCCATAGGTGTGGGTGATAATTTACGTGATGATCTTTACATTACAAATGAGGTGAGTTTGTTTAAACGTCTACATATATATCGCTTGTACAAGTTTTCCAACAAATCCTGTTAAGATTGCTATGATTTGGGATAAATAATTGGTAGCCTAAAAGTAGGCGATAAATTTTGTGATTTTGTCACAAACTGTCAAAATATTCACACACGTACACAGTAATGCAGGCATTTAAATGTTAATCTCTTCAAAGGATTAAGTAAAGTACACACTCTTAAATTTATAATAAATTGTTTAATATTATTGTATTTTCATTATTGATTCGTTAATATAATAGAGATTTTTTAATTTAGCAAATAAGTTCCAAGTTTACATATTTTGCAGAAAGTTTGAACACTCCCGTTTAGGGACCTACAAAGAGGCAATTAATCTTCATTATGGATCCAGATGTCACGATGAAACAATCTTTTAAATAAATAAAGTCCTTTTTATGTCCATATGTAAAGGACTGTAGGGATTTGTGACATCAGTGTTAGCAATAAATCTTCAAACATACACAGCTTTTGTTTTAAATGGAGTTTGACTACATGAACTTCTAAATTGCCCTTAGATGAGAGAGAAACTCTTTAACTGAAAGCCAGTACTTTAGAAGGGAAAACATTAATTGTGTGGCTACTTGAGTCATTCAAGAAAGTTGTGAAGTATATAGAGACGAGAAAATTGTCGCATTTACGGACCATTTGGTACCAACATAATTTCCAAGTAAAATTACAAAAATAACTATTTAATTTTGAGAAATATCAAATGAAATTTAAAATTCTGTTTGAAATTTAAGAAACATCAATTGAAATTTAAAAACTATATTTGAAAATTTTTTTTTGATTTTTTTACCTTTTATTTGAAACATCAATGTGGCCGTCGTAAAAACATAAAACAAAGAATTTCTATCTCTGTTAAACGTGCACAAATACCACTTCTGCATTCGGGTACGGAAACTCATCAAAAGCAACGGTATTTAAAGACGTTTTAATCGGTTTGGGCAATACTAGTGTGCGAAATTTGTTTGAAATTGAACGTGGTGACAGCCGGGATCGAAGCACAGTAGGTCCCAATTAGTGAGTTTAAAATTAGAAAGCGCACAGCCCACAGGTTATGAGAAGCTCTCCCTAAATGATTAATGGGAAACCTATTTTTATTGCTTTTTATTTGAAACATCAATCCCAATTCAAAAAACACCAATTTAAATTTAAAAGAAATCAACTGAAATTTAAAAGACATAAATTTAAATTTAAAATACATAAATTTTAATTAAAAATACGTTAATTGAGATTTAAAATACTTTAATTGAAATTTGAAACACATCAACTGGAATTTATAGCACATAAATGACAATTTAAAAAACATCAATTGAAATTGAATAAATCATCAATTGAAATTGAATAAAACGTTTATTGAAATTTAAAAGAAATCAATTGAAATTTAAAATTCGTCAGTTGAAATTCACATAATTGGTTTTTAAATTTAAACAGATGTCTTTTAAATTTCAACTGATGTCTTTCAAAATTCAATTGATGTGTTTAAAATTTAAAATATAGATTAATTCAAACTAAATTAAAACATGTTAAATATGTTTATTAATTTAAAATTCACGTATTTTAACATTCAACTGATGTGTTTTAAAATTCAATTTCTGTCTTTTAAATTTCAAATGAGGTCCTTTAAAACTCAATTGATGATATTGTATTGAATTTCATTTGATTGTTTCAAATGATATATTTAAAATTTCAGTTAATGTCATTTAAATTTCAATTGATGTTATTTAAGTTTCAATTGATGTCGTTTAAAAATCAATTGACTTCTTTAACTTTCAATTGATGTGTTTTACACTTCAGTTAATGTTTCACTAAGCTTCATTTGATGCGTTTTTCATTTCAATTGGTGTGTTTTAAATTTCTGATGATATGTTTTAAATTTCATTTGATGTCTTTAAGATTTCAATTGATATCTATTAAATTTCAATTGAAATTTTAATTCGCAACTAGAAACACATCACGTGAAATTTATAGCCCATAAATTGCAATTTAAAAGACATCTATTGAAATTGAATTAAACATCAATTGAAATTCAAAAGAAATCAATTGAAGTTGAAAATTCCTCAGTTGAAATTCACATGATGGTGTTTAAATACCAGCTGATGTCTTTTAAATTTCAACTGATGTCTTTTAAATTTTAATTGAAGTGTTTAATATTTCAATTGGAGTATTTTAAAATTTAACTGATGGCTTTCAAAATTCAATTGCTGTCTTTTAAAAATTCAAATTTTGTCCTTTAAACTCAATATCATTTGATGTCTTTTAAATTTCAATTGATATATTTCAAATCTCAATCGATGTCGTTTAAAATTCAATTGCAAGTTATGTGTTTTAAACTTCAGTTGATGTTTCACTAAGCTTCCTTTGATGTCTTTTAAATTTCAATTGATGTCTTTTAAATTTCATTTGAAGTTTTGGTTGAACTCCCGGAGCTGGTGTGGAGCTAAAAAAACTAAACTCAAAATTAGAGAAAAATAAAAGAACACTTAAATAAAAAAAAATCCAGCACGGAGCCATTGGGAACACTGAGCCAAAAACCAGGTCACTTAGGGACACATAGTAATAAGCAGGTGTGGACATTCAAATAAAATATATTATTCTCACTAATCCACTTCTGGGAGCCTCGATACCCCTCGTATTGAGATACGAAAAACAGTTCTACCTGCGAACCATTTTATTGAGGCTACTCACATAAACGGGAAGGATGAATACAGGCCTGTGCGCAGGGGTGGGCACGAGCCTCCCGGACTTATTTCCTTAAGTGACGATTTTGAATGCCATGCTATTTTTCAACCTAGATATGAAATATGACCCCAACTCCAAACTCCCCCTCTCCAACGCCCAGAAAAAAATGCTGCGTTCGTGCCTGGATGAATATATTTCATTGCAACCATTTCACTTTTATTAACTTATGTGGCCTCAAACAACCCAGAGGGTTCGAGGGCCTTACAGAATAAGGATATTGTATTTCTGCAATCGGCTCGATCTTTAGCTTTTCTGCTCCAGTTGGTAACACCAAGTTAGCTGGCAATATTCCACCTGGTATTTCCGGCGAAGACCTGGTCGACCTGTGTTTCGATGCCATTCGTGTACGTCATTCAATAGCTTTCGCACTGGTTCATTCTGATCAATTTTACTGACTGACCTAGCAAGCATATACTTGATATCTTTATACGCATAACTAAGTCGATGGCGGGTTACAGATTATATAGCTCGTGGTTCATCCGTCTTCGGTAGTCGCCGTTTTCTATTATTGGACCACATGCTTTTCGGAGCATTTATCTTTCGAAGATTCCGCATGCTATATAACCCAGGTTTCTGCGACATAAAAACAAAACAGTTATACGACAGTCTGATATAATTCGATCTTTGTTTATCGAGAAGGGTCTGATCCCTAAAGTGCACGAAATAACACCTGTTTGAAACAACAATTCTCCTTTGGGTTTCTAAACTGACGATATTGCCTCTGTGTCCAGCACATCCGAGGTAATTAAATTCGTACACTACCTCGAAACTATAACGGCTATCAACGTTCCCCCTTTCATCCAATTGGGTAAATGTTCTGCTTGTCGAAACCATAAATTTTGTCTTGTCCGCGTTTACTTCCGACTCCACTGCTGGAAAATACTGCAGTAACTTCTCGCAAAATTTCGTCCAGTGGTGTCTAAATCAATCCTATACGCGCGCACCATGCGACATTTTTTGCTGCTGATAGTATTATTCGCGTTAACTGGAGCAATTCTCACGATGATCACAATAAATATGTCGAACAGATCGCACGAAAGGGTGTCGTCCTGCCTGAGGTCTCGCTTCGTACTACATAAATGGTTCGGTAAGATCTTTACTGACGATGTCGTGTCAGTGAGTGTCAAACTCCTAACTTTGAGCAGTTTTCCCCGTATCAGGCTACCGAAGGCAGCCTTATAGTCTACCAAGAGGAGGTATGTGTCGATTTCTTTTTTGTGGGTTTTCTCCAGGATTTGCCGTGATGTCCATATCTGGTTGATGGTTGACTTTCCAGGCCTAAAGCCACACTGCTAAGGTCTGGCAGGTCTGCAACAAACGGCTTTAGTCTTTCTCCACATTAGGCTCGAGAGGACTTGGTACGCGGTGGATAAAAGGATTATGCAATGATAGTTGGTATATACACTCGGGTCGCCTTTTTGGAAAACAGTTCACCGTAAGCTAAGGTCCCAATCGTCTAGCCACCTTTTCAACCCGTATTCGCGAACCTTAAATAGCCCAGCCGAAAGTCCACAAGAACCAGCGGCTTTGTCGTCATTAAACCGGGAAATTTTAGTTCTAACTTCGCTTTGACTAGGAGGGGCAGTCGGCGCCATCGTCTTGTACCGATGTCTTCTCATCTGTATTGAAGTCTACTAGGGCAACTAAAGCAGATAAGTCAGCTCACTATATTCCCCATATACTCTGCAAATGTGTTACTAGATTCCCGTGCTTATCTCTACAAAATATCCATGGTCGTTAGTTTGACTTTGTACATTTCGGTAGAATTTATGGGCCTCATTCTTCATCTGTAAAATTAAATTTTCTCTATCCCGCGTTTACTTCACAACCGTTCTTTCATCTTGAACCATATCTGTATAGTTTGAAGAAAAATATTTTTTTTTTAACATTTCCACGGAAAATTCGTATGGTGATATTCAATATCCGCATATTGGCGCTTGTGATAGTTCTCTTCTTACCAATATTTGTTGTGTCAAGTTCAAATAGATTAACTCATTGAGTACCCAATTTTATTTAATCCGAAGTTTTCCTTGGTGACCCGGTGTATTGGGCCCCATGGGTCCAAGCTGCAAAATTTTTTTCATTTTCCTTAATCTTATATTTTTCCATAATTTCGGTAAATATTTTATTTGAGCGCTGTCTCAGCTCCTACAATTTTGCCGGTCTTTTTTTAAATATGAATTGATGTATTTTGAATTTGAAACAAAATTTTTGAATTTTAATAGATTTTTGCAAAATTTCCAATGAAAGTGATGTAAATTTTTTTAAATAATAAGACTCGACCCATTTTTGAGTTTTGGATTTTACACGATTTTTAAAAATACAACATTTAAATTTTTATGCAATAAATAATTTTTTTTTCTTCACATATTTATTTAGAACTGCAAAACTGTTGATTATGTTGAGAAATAGTTAAGATCCAGATTGAAGCATTTCTAATTCTTAATTTTTCTAAATTTGTTTAAACAAAATTGGATTAGGCGTTCCCAAGTAATGCTGACAGATGTACAAATTGGTCTCAAAAAATTAGCTCTAAATTGCAGCCTCTGAGTAAAAAATGTTCAAAGCATATTTGTATGGAACCATAATTATGTGCCGAAAAACTAATGATACAGTTCAATTCGTAGGAGCCGAAGTAGTGGAAATCCGTTAAATCTGCAAATATGTTTCAAAATTGTTTTAAAAAACTTGCATAGTGTTATCAACAGTTCATGACTAATAACAAACTATTGATAATCAGGAATTTCCCCCCCTTTTTTTCTTAATTATCCCACTATCCGGTAGATTTCCTATCACTTCATTATTGTTAAGCACTTTACATGGTTTTCATTTCCTGTTGACTTCTTTATCTCATTTCTTTCGTTTAAGGATCCACGAACTGAAGCATTGCGAGAGTATTCCTATGGCATAATACTACCCATCATCTGTGCTCTTGGAATCATTGGTAATGTCCTTAATCTCGTGGTATTGACGCGACGTAATATGCGCGGAACTGCCTACATCTATATGAGAGGTTAGTATTATATATGTATTCTGTTATTGTACTAGTAAATGTAATAACAACTGAATATATATGTGTGTGCGTATTTTAAGGAAGGCATGTCGTTGAACATGCCATAAATGTCTCCATCAAAGGCGACATCTACGCAAGAATTTCTTGAAAAATAAATAAACAAAATTCCATTATTAAGGTTTACAATTTACAACATTACAACATTTTTTATTTTCCATCTGTGTGACATTCGGATTCGGTAGGTTAGATTGGCATGAGCTTTTATAACGAGAAATCTGATCTGAAAATTCACACAACGAAGGGAAAACAGGAAATTATATTATATATTTCTTAAAGTTAAGAGGAACAAGTAATCAAAATCTTTGACTTGTTTACCTGTTCTCCTTGAGAAGTTCTATGCAAAGTGAGTATGGCACATAGGGGATTTCCAATAAAAACATTTGAAATTTGTATTTCAATAAATCACAGAATAATGCGATATTTGGCAGCATTATACACCGGGTGAAGACACATTAGGGTGTCCCAAACAAATGTTCTTTTTCGATTTGCATGGTTGCTCAAGCTTGATTGGAAAGCTTATATGGTAAAGTATTTTTGAGATTTTTTTAGATTTTTCGGAAAAGGTTTAGACGTTGCAGAAGTCGAATTTTCCCCAAAAATCGGGTGTTCCGAACGTTTTGTGAATTTTACTTAAAACTCGGTCAATAACCACGATTTTCTTAGTTTGTAAGTCAACATTTTTAAAGCAAGATGTTCAAACTTTTATTGTATATGCATAAACTACCAGTTTTGGCAATGATTTTGTTCAATAAGGTACCACGTATTAAATTTTTTCGTACATTTTAGATAAAATCTGTTAGTACCGCTTTATAGCTCCTAAAATTTCCATGCAAATTTAAAAAACTAATGATGCATTCTAAAAGACGGATTAATACCAAGTAATTTTGTAGAAAAAAATGTTTAGTTTGCAGTTACTGTTCCCAAGTTCTACCATTTTAAATCCTTTTACCCATTGTATGAAACGGATAATATTATAAACTGTTTGCCATTTTTGCATCGGATTTGCTAGAAGTTTCAATGAAAATTTAAAACACTAATGACGCACTTTAAAAGTCGGATAAATGGCAAGCAATTTTGTAGAAAAAATTTTGAATTTGCAGTTACTGTTCCAGAGTTATGCCATTGTAAAACTCTTTATCCATAGTATGAAACTCATAATACTATAAAATGTTTGCTAATTTACCAACGCATTTGTTTTAGGCATTGTATTCGTGAAAAACTCTACATGCAAGCAATCATATATATGGTTCCTGCAATATGTGGCCGTTGCCATTTTTTGCTGCGTGTAATTCTTTACCGTTACTTAGCGCATGTAGATTTTTTCAATAATACAATTTTTAAAGCATATCCTATGAAAAAAGACAAACAGTTTATAATATTATTAGGTTCATACAATGGGTTCAGAGTTTTAAGTGGCATAACTCTGGAACAGTAACTGAAAATTCAATAAATTCCTTGAAATTTCTTTGTCTTTTAAAGTGCATCATTAGTATTTTAAATTTTCATGGAAATTTATAGCAAGTCCGATGCAAAAATAGCAAACATGTTATAATATTATTAGTTTCATACAATGGGTTAAAAGCTTGAAAATGGTATAACTCTGGAACAGTAACCGCAAATTCAAATATTTTTTTACACAATTGCTTTGAATTAATACGCCTTTTAAAGTGTATCATTAGTTTTGTAAATTTTTATAGGAATTTTAAAAGATATAAAGCGTTATTTACAAAATGTACACACAATGTACGAAACAATTTAATACGTGGCACCTTATTGAGGAAAGTCATTGCCAAAACTGGAGGTTTGTGCATATACAATAAAAGTTTGTACGTTTAGCTTCAAAAATTTTGACTTGCAAACTAAAAAAATCGTGGTTATTGTTCGAGTTTTAAGTTAAATTCAAAAATGGCTCGGAATACCCGATTTTTGGGGGAAATTCGAATTGCGCGACCTCTAAACCACTTCCGAAAAATCTGAAAAAATTCTCAAAAACAATTTACCCTATAAGTTTCAAATAAAGCTTGAGCAAAAAAAAATTATTGATGGGACACCGTAGTACACATAGCACCCTATCTACAAAACAGTCATAACCCAAATGTAGAAATTTTCAGTAGAAGGAAAAACCTGTTTTTGTTAAGTCTGCAAATATATGAAAATTCTTAACAAGGACATATTCATACTGGACGTTTTTCCCGAATGTAGGAGAAATTGACAACAGATTTTTCTAGTGGATAGAAATAGTCCCTGGCAATTGATATTAAGCAAAAAATTTAAAATCTGAAAGTTTTGAATTATGGTTCAAAATCGCACATATTAGCACGTTTGCAGTGATCAAATTTTTGGCGCCAAATTTCCATGACTCTTCCATACATATTGGCAGGAACATTGGCAATTTCGCGTTCGATATATTTCCCGAGCTCCTTGTTGTCATATACCTACGATGAAAGAAATCCAACGGCAATAAATCGTATGAGCGAGGTGGTCTGGACAATTTCCTGAGATTACACGATTACCGAATTTTCTCACTACTTTTGTACGTGTTTTGGCCAGCTATGTGGCGAGGACAAAATTTGATCCAATCACAATTCTGACATGAAATCCACACCGCACGGTCACATTTTGTGGATGCACTGGAGTCTCTTGAAGCACATGTGGGTTTGTTCCTGTACAATAACGCATACTTTGGTATTGACATTAAATCAAAAATCAGTTTCAGCACACAGTGGTCTCAAGGTGGGTTTTTGTGAATGCTAGCATAATATTTTAGAACTGTTAAGAACTGCTGGGTGTCTTGAACACAAAAATGATTTTCAAAAGATTTCAGACCAACAATTTTAACCTAGAAAAATTTCAAAGGGATCCAAAGCAAAAAACATATTTATAAGCGGTTAAAGAATCAAGGCCGATCAATCAAACTGTAGGTCCCAATCAATGAGTGAAAACTGGAAAGCGTACAGCTCATTGATTGTGAGAAGTTCTCCCCTGTCCCTTCATGGGATGTAATGGGAAACCATTTATTTTATTTTTTAAACAATCAAGGCTCCAGCGACTTTTTACCTAAGGTAGCATTTGGCAAAAACTTTGAACAAAATCTTTTATTATCAGATATTTTGTTTCAAAATCGGTGCTAGTACGACTCCTTGCACTTAGCAACTAAAGGGTGTCTCAGAAAGAAAGAAAGCACTTTTTAATTTTAAAATAAAAACACGAATTTTTGAGATAGTTGTCAGTGTTTTATTGGACTCTCTGGCTCCCATGACACTCCATTACCCCTTTCATGAAATTTACCATGACTTA
Source organism: Phaonia tiefii (assembly GCA_963931995.1). Lineage (NCBI taxonomy): Eukaryota > Metazoa > Arthropoda > Insecta > Diptera > Muscidae > Phaonia > Phaonia tiefii. The sequence continues at coordinate 211,010,506 of OZ008370.1, read as the reverse complement.
TTCACAGAGAAGTGGCTGCATCTCATCGATGACACTTTGGATCTCGGATTTGAGCTCAGGAATTTTTTCTGGTTTATTCGCATAAAGCAAGATTTCACAAAACCCCAAAGAAAGAAATTGCACGGAATTCAATCGTATGATCTTGGTGGCCCGTTGACATCAGAATTCCGTGAGATAATTTGTTCTGGAAATCTTTACTGCAATAAATCGATTACTAAATGCGCAGTGTTTTCTTTTTTTTTCGAACTGGTTGGCGAAATGTGAAATCTTCGTTTTATAAGGTAAGTAAGTAAGCATGCGCAGTATGGCAGTTGGCGCCGCCTTTCTGGCACCACATGTCATTTAGATCCATGCCGTCCAGTTCAGGCCACGCGAATTCCGATATCACGTTTCTGTAACGAATGCCGATCACAGTCACTGCAATTTCGGCCTCATCTTCGAAAAAGTAATGCTCAATCACGACGCCTGACCAAAATCTGCACCAAACAGTGCATCTGTTTGTGATGGATTGTATGACAATTTTGTATATTCACGAAGCCATTCAGCCAAAATTACTTTTTTGAAAAATAGGCATTCAGTTTAGTTTGCTCCAATCGCACTGAACGAATTGCCGGCGCTTTCCATGGTCTGCTGGTTTGAGCTCTTGAGTAAACTCAAGTTTGTACGCATGAATGTGTAGGTCTTTTGTCAAAATTCGATGCGTACTGCGTCGTGAAATTTTATATTATTAAGAACGATACTGAATTGATGTTTTCAAGTTTTCGGCGAAACTCTCGATTACAGCAGCAATGTTATCAAGGGGCTGACCGATAAGTTGGCGCACAGGAATTTTGTCACTCGCACAAAAAAAAATTACACTACAACCCTTACAACCTCTGGAATTAGCTCGTTGTTATCTAGGGACAATTCTGGGAAACGGCGGCTATATTGAATGCGTATTTGTGCAGCATCCATTAGCCCGTAATCCAATTGATCTTATTTTGGAAAAAGTGTAACTTATGTTAACTTCGTTGCAAAGACAACCTACACATCACCAACTGCTGAGAACGTCGCCTGGTGGAAATTTAGGGGTTTTCCTCAATACTTGGTTGCACACGAGTAATGTTTACATCATTTCGAACTGAATAAGGTCTCCCAGCACGTGAAAGATCACAGACAGCCCCTTCTTTCCCTAAACAATGAACCAATCCATAAATTGTTGGAGCGTTATGTGCATTTCGAACATGAAGGAAATTCGGTTATGATCTTTGTGTTTGAATAATCGAATGCTGACATTTAAAATTAAACTGATCAACATTGGTACTTTGTTCGGTACTGAGTCTTTCAATCATAAATTGCTCAGGTTTTTTAAAGTTAGACGAAAAAAAATACGCAAAAGTAATGTATTCAATAATTAGGCTAACGTTATTTAGGCGGCAACCTATATAACTACACGGTGAAAAAACTGTCTTTTTTGTTGTTTGGATGCAAAGGTAACGTGTTTGCAGCTTGTGACAAATATACAATACTTGTGTCCAAACACATTGTGCAGACGATTCAATATTACATGTGTGAGACACAATGATCATTAGGATATAATATAGGATATCTCACTACGAGTGCAGTTTTGATTGCAGTTTTTTATTGGATTGTAAAGAAGACATTTTCGGATTAAGTATGGAATTAAATATCCGTAAAATGGCCCCCACGACTCTGATGATAGGCCATTACTCTTTCTATGAAATTTTCCAGGACCTTTTCTTAGAGCTGTGGCTGTATCTCATCGATGCCGCGTTGGATCGCGGATTTGAGCACAGAGATTGTTTCTGGTTTATTGGTATAAACTCGAGAACTTAAAACCAAAGAAACAAATCGCACGGCGTTGGATCGCATGATCTTGGTGGCCACTTGACATCAGAATTTCTTGATATATTTTGTTGTGGAAATCGTTGCTGCAATAAATCGAATGCTTCATGCGCGTTGTGGCAGGTGGGGCCGTCTTGCTGAAACCACATGTCGTCCAGATCCATGCCTTCCATTTGAGGTCACTAGAACTCCGTTACCATGTTCCTGTAACGAATGCCATTCACAGTCACTGCAAGTTCTCATCTTCTTCCAGGGTAAGGCTCAATCCCGCCGCGTGACCAAAATCCGCACCAGACAGTTGCTCATTGTGGGTGCATTTGTTTCTCATGCATTGCTTGATTGAAAATTTTCTCAGCCCCAGATTTGACAATTGTGTGTGTTCACGAAGCCATTCTGATGGAAATGCGCTTCATCAGTGTAAATGACTTTTTTAGAAAAATTGGCATTTATTTCACTTTGCTCCATTACCCAATGAACGAATTGCCGGCGCTTTCCACTCATTGTCTGCTGGTTTAAGCTCCTGAGTAAGCTGAATTGTGTACGTATGAAGGTGCAAGTTATTTGTTAAAATTCGCTGCGTAGTGCTTCGTGAAATTTGAAGTTGTTGAAAACGACGACGATTTGATATTTTCGGGTTTTCAAGAGACCGACCGGTATGATGACGCACAGGAGTCTTACTGTCCATAACCGACCCAGGTTCTTCAAATTGTGGGACCACTCTTCGAATGGTTGACAGATTAGGTGCACTTTCTCAGCATAATTTTCCAGATTTTTGTAATAAGTTTTCACAATTATAACGCGTTGTTCTTTCGTAAAGTGTGTCAATCTTAGTAATTGGAATAAACATATCTGACAGCCGCCAAATTTCAGAGTTGCCAAATTGCAAAATAACACTAAATTTAAGAAGCGCAATCTTACTTTGCCACCCTTTATATGTTTTTCTGTCCCAAATGTGGCGTTGTTTGTTGAAACCGAGCTTGTAAACATATACATGTTTCCTGCAATACGTTGCTGGGACCGTTTTTTCAACATGTAAGCACATGTAGAAATGAATTTAACTCGAACAAGCCAACGGAAGTGTGTGGTTTTTGTAACATACACTACATCGCGGTGAATGATAATGTGGTATATTATTGACAAATGATCGAAGTCTATATCGGTCAGCACGTTCATATAACTCCACACAAATGTACCCACCAAGACTGAAACTTTCATTCCAGATACTACAAATATTATCCCATTTCAATGAAATTAGGTACACGCTGAAAACTAACGGCCTTTGTAACATACTCTCCCAAATATATTCCGCAGGATCCATGTATATGTTTGGAACACACTTCAAACATTCATATGTTCGCAAGTCCCAAACTAACTTGTATTTAACTGTAAACAGTATCATGTTTACTGACAAACATATATGCATTTACGTGGAAACATATGCGTTCGTCATCCCAAACATCCATATACTTACGTGGAATCTTTCCCGTGTTTTCCTTAAACCTACATATACTTCGTGGAAATATAAGCATATTATTACCTCTCCAACATAATGACATTTAGAAACGAATTATTCTTTTTTTATTTTAATAATTAATTTTTTCAATATAAATCCACATTTATAAATAATTAATACAAAAACTAAACGATTTAAAACGGTCTTTTTAAAATTTAGGTGCATTGAATGCATTATTTGTTCTTTTTTCATGAAATGAGAATCTACTGCTTTTTGCTTCTCTTTTATTTGTTGTCTCTCACGTTTTTGTTTTCGGAAGGTTTCAACTATACCTTGGTTGTCACTATGCGTTGGTACACAAAGAATATATTTATATACAAATCTAGTTCATGCAAGCCAAGCATTTATTTCAGAAATGGGCCTCCGTTCCGATTTTCTCAGTAAAGGCTCGGACAGACAAAGGACTTCACGTTGTTGCCCAGATTCTTCCATCAAAATCGTTTCTCACTTTGGTAGCACACATTCATATATACGAAACACATACATAAAAACCAAATTAACTTCACAAACCCTTTAACCGTCCAAGTCTTCGTTTATATTTTTTCACTGATCAAGCGCTTTTGATATCCTCTGTCCGATCAGCCATTGACGGCTGAATACATGAAATTAACACGCAATACATCAGGCAATATAAAAAACACTACATCTTCAATTTACATGAACATTCAAGAATATTTATGATACAGATACATACTTACAAGATAGACTCTATCGTTGTCCCTCTTTCATCCTTTTGCTCTCGAGAGAGCATAGGCAGTGCAACAACCACAGCTGGATTTATATCACAAGCATTACATATTAATCATTGTGTCTGAAACATGTTATATTGAATGTCAAACACAATTAGGCATTTCACAAGTTCTCGTACCTTTTGTACTTGTCGTACTGTAGTACCTTCTCACAACAGTTGTACGAATTTTGTTGTTGGCTTCCATATAAAACTAACTTACGACAAGTACAACATCGAAGGTATGTTTACTGATTGTCGTACTTTACTAGTGCTGTTCTTCTTGTACCGCACAAAGCTGTTATTATTTTAATATTACGCACAAAACTGTTACTATTTTATCCATTTCGTTAACTTGAGGAATTTTACTTTTAATGTTTTTCTTCAATCAGTTGTTTATGCAATCAGCTGGATACATACGACATACAACAAAATATTCAATAATGGTTGTTCACAACTACCCTACTTAGGCACGACAATCCAGTACAACATTACGACATTACGAGAGCTTGTGAAAATCCTAGATATGTTCGGACTAGTATCTACCTACTCTTATTTACCTATTCTTGAAAAAAATACCAATTCAAAAGAAATACCATTTCTTAAAAAAAAAACTTTTCTTCAAAAAAATATCTTTTTATAAAAAATACCTTTTCTGTCAAAAATTCCTTTTCTTAAAAGTACCTTTTCTTAACAATGAAACATTACCTTTTTTCTTTAGATAAGAAGGCTTTCTGAAAATAAGTAAATTTTGTTAAAATATAACCTTTTCATACTCTTATGCAGTGTTGCCAGAAGTGACGATTTATCGTCATTTTGACGATTTTTAGTAACAAAAACATAAAATGACGATTTGACGATTTCAGCTTCTGGAATGACGATTTTTAGTCTATTCCAAAATTGAAATTGTTGGTAATGCAAGAGCGACAGCTATATACTATATTTAAACATAAATTTAACCCATCAAGGGATATTGGGTAGAAAAACTCCCCACAAATGGAACCATTTATGAAATAATAGAATTATCGAGATTACATTTTTGTAGACGGGCTGGGGAAGTATAGAACTATTAAAAACTTACGATATTAATGTATAGAACATACCGTGTCAATAATATACATACATATGTATGTAGATACCCTAAATATTATCTGTGTGACGTTTAATCAAATTCACACAATTTAATCGGGGGTCAGCCAATTAGGGGTTAATGAAAATTATTCATGAAGGACAAAAACTGCATCGACTCTTCTTTTTTACCCTATAAAATATAAATTTACAATTCCTGTTCACATTTCTTTCAGAAATCTCCAGTGTTGTTTTATGTTTGTATTAAGCCGCCAACATTCTGCGTCTTGACGCCAGGGAAATAAAAAGAATTCTAATTTTTGTCGTTTACGCCAGAAGCGACGTCAAATGCCAGCTTTTGTTTTTCTTCCATAAGAATACGTGTACAAATTTGTACCGCCTACGTTATCGCTCCGATTGTGTTCGTACACATATTTGTAAACTCTGTTCGTTGGTTGTTTGACCAATAGTTGAAGAGATTTCGGAATAGGGTTTAAATAAAGATATATGAATTTTAAAAATATTACTATAACATATTGATTTAATTGCTTTGTTTTACTGTTTTCCCCCCACAAAAATACATATTGATATTGGGTACAGCAATTGCAGTTTTTAATGTTGACGATTTTTTGACGATTTCGAAAAAATTTTTTGACGATTTGACAATTTCTGCACCTCCAATTTGACGATTTGTGACCGACTTTATCTGGCAACACTGCTCTTATGGCTTTTGATGTCTTAACATCTATAGCGGCGTATAGGGACAAAATCTATCAAAGTCAACACATGCAAACAACACACAGATAGGTTTTCTGCTGCTGCTAAAACCAGATTTTATGCTGCTGCTAAAATCAGATTTTCTGCGACTGCGAAAGAGAATAATGACGTGTTAAACAAAAATGAGCGAGCAAGAGAGCAATGAAAGAGTGGTGTGGCAGGAGTGAGGCAAACGAAATTGTGTCTATAGCGTATGTATTAACATAATAATGTATATATGTACATGTGTCTGTTGCTGTTTTTGAACGGAGATATAAAGCATAGCCACGCAAAATTTCATTTGCATGGGCTTGCGCAGTCGACGTTATGGTGACACACTAATACGTCAGCTACTTCGTACAAAGTATGTGTGATGTTGTGTGTTTGGCTGTTTCGTTGCTGTTGATATGGCGAACATGTGGTTATGTGCAACACGTATACGTCAGCTACTTCGGACAAAGTATGTGTGATGTTGTGTGTTTGGTTGTTTCGTTGTTGTTGCTATGTCCAAACAAAGCGAGTCATTTGATGTTCAGCATTGCCCGGTGTATACAAAAACCAGTAGAAACAGTGTTAAGTTCGGCCGGACCGAAGCTTATATACCCTCCACCATGACAATTTACACTCCCACTCTCCACTCTTTGCATTCCCTTAACAGTTTTTCTTTTTGGTACCCCCCCTACACCCACCACCCACACAAACACTCCACGACACAGCAAGCACAAATAAATCACCAACATATCAGTAGTAGTATTTGTTGTTGTTGTTTTTTATTATTGTAAAAGGTAAGTCCAATAAAATGTGGGTGCGGAGCACTCTCAGAGCAAAGAGAATAATGACATATTATACGTATATAAAAATGAGATAGCAAGAGAGCAATGGAAATGTTGTGAACTTGTGTAGCGTATGTAGGAATATAATAATGTATGTATGCATATAAAAGTGTCTGTTGCTTTGCATTCTTTGACTTTTGTGGGAATAAAACAAAAAGTATTGAGCAAGAAAATAATGAAACATGTGCTTGCACTGGGTCTTTAAATAATTTTAAGTATTAATATTATTTAACTGTAACGTCATCATATGATTGAACATTGTTTTTTATTTTCCAATGTAACATTTGCGAATGTGTTCATAGAAATTCTACAGGTACCGTGTAGCAAATAGGTGTTAACACATCGCCCGTGAGTTCGAACACTCATTGGATTTTTTCTTACCGAAAGTACTGCTTCTGAAATATAGTACATTTTCTTAAAAAACATTATCTTTTAATAAAAGAAGTACCTCTCTTTAAAAAATATTCCATATTCTTACAAACAGGACCTAAAAATATAATTTTTTTTAAAAAATACGTTGTAGAAAAAAATCTTAAAAATATTTTTTTGTTTTACAAAATGTAGAGTTTCTTAAAGATGCATTTAAATTATCGTACTTTTCAACGGGCGGTTTATACGTGCTGGAACTAACTAGTACACAATATATAGCGAAAGAAACTTCGTTCCAACTGGGTGTCCCATGACACCTCACGTGATTTGTTCTTACAATTTTAAGTAATTTGGTATTTTTTTGGTAAACGGTTTTTGTGCAGAAATGTTTAATTGATAAATACTAATAGCCCGTAGCAAACTAAAAGCATTCTTTAAAAATTTGGCCACCTTAGGATAGCAATATGCTAGAAAAGGGTGAGGTTGTATGTTACTGACAGGTGAGGAAGGAAAAGTCAAAAAAGAGCAATATAAAAATATTATAATTAAAATTCTACAACCCTATCAGAGAAGGAAATCTAAATACATACTTACAAACTACACACATGCAAAAAATTAATTTACATAAGTGTATACATATACATAAATCATGCATATGTACATATGAAAACAATGATTTTGTTTTAAATATTTAAATAATGTATTAAGACAACATTAATTAGAGTGTCCAAAAAATCGGCGTTTTTAGATACCCGGGTTTCAGTTTTTGCGATGAAACAATGTTTCATTAATTAAAATAAATTTTAAAAACTGGTTCTGGTTAATCTGATTTTAATAAACCCCAGTGAAGCCGTTTGTTTTGAAATATTTCCAAAAAATTTGGTATCCTTATTTGTGCTAAATTCCACAAGTGCATTAAATTTAAATTTAAGATCCAAATATTAAATAAGTACGGAATTTTGAAAACCAAGAAATTTTAACTTCAAATTTAAGTTCACTTACTTTAATCAAAGTAGGAAGTGATGTCGTCGCTGTAACTTCAAAATGTGAATTGTTTCTACATTTTTTGATGTGTTAACATCTATAGGCACGGGTAGGATAAATCTAACAAGGTAAACACTTGCAAACAACACACGGCGTTAGCATAACATACGAGATTGTTGTACAACAATAGTCTCTGCATGAAAATAAGTATGATGGTATTGATGTAGCGGCAGCGAACATGAATGGTCGTCGTCGTTGGCAAAGAGTATTGAATAGTATAAAGTAGTATAGAATAGAAAAAAATATGCCGTTTGAAACAGTTATGCTTTTTGTATTGTTTTATGTAATAATATTGTCGAAATGGTGAATTTATATTGAAATATTCTATACAGAGAATAAGACTCGTTTAGGCGCTTTTACTCAGACTCTCTACATGAGAGCGCAAAAAGAGTGCAATAAGTTCTCTGTACTATTCATGGTAGAAATATATTGGTAGATGCAGTACGATAACAAATACAATAAGCATTGTGTGAGTTCTGCTGATTGAAAAATAGTGTAAATGTATACAAAATTCGAAAATGTGTCAGATATAAAATGCATGCGTTTTATTTGATATATTTGATATTAGAGTTTAAGTAGAAATGTGTATCAGTTGGAATTTTACGGAGAAAACATTTCAATAACAGCAATTGTACACGGGGGTTGTATACAAACAAAAGTAAACAAACTTTGACATAAGAGAAAAACTCACTCCTGAAAAAAGTTCAAATCAATTGGCCTAGTGCTTCTACCATTTGTTTGTACCACGATACTATTCAAAACTTTTTGTCGTCGCTCTGTCTATGATAAAACAAAAACAATTATCTGAGTGTGTTAAATATTGCTTTATTTATTTTACCAATATTACATCTAATGTTAAAGCCTATGTCAGAAAAAACAAAGTGCAATAGCAAAAGAGCCTTCGGCACAAAAACAATTTTTTTTTTATTTTCCAATGTAACATTTACTAATGTGTTCATAGAAATCGAGCAGGTACCGAGTCCTTTTCCCGATATTAGTGTTGACTCAGAGCAGGCCTTCCCAATTAGGGAGTCATTTCCAGGGGAACCGCGAAGAGGTTCTAGACAGAGGTCGTGACTTAGCACAAATCTCGCTTAAATAAAAAACAATTCGTTTGGGGGATATGTTAAATCAAACACATTATTCCGTTTGTCATAAATAAATAAAACTTTTAACGATCACCAAACACGTTTACAGCAAACGACTTATAGTAACTCTAGACCAACAAAACATTAACGAGAAACGAAAAACCCCTGATCTGTGTAGCTCATAAGAAATAGAAACAAATTCTTTTAAGAAAACCCTTTCGATTAACTGGTTTTCGTTTGTGTTTTATAGTGGTAAGTTTTTTGCCGGTTCAAGTTAAGAATGTTCAGCTTGCCTTGTAATTTCATCATGAACAGACTTACAAACGAATAACACTTGCGAATCATTGAGTTTTATTGGCATAATTCGTGCTCTGTGAAAAATGTGGTTTGAAAGTTGCGTCCATTTTATGGTCGATATAATTGACTTACCGAGCAGGCCATTGTTGCAAAATTTTGCATCAGTTTCACTTAAAAAAAGAATTAGAAAAAAGAATTATTAGGAAAGTGCTACGTGATCGAATGTATAACTAAAAAAAAATGGTTTCCCATTACATCTCACAAGCAGTGAGCTGTGCGCCTTCTAGTTATATACTCACTTATTGGGACCTACAGTTTTACACCGGTTCCTAAGGGTATTTTGAGAAGGGTTTTCATGGCTCATGGCTAAATACTCGATAGCGTCACCGTCACTATGCGAGGTGACCGCCTCCGAAAGAAATTTTAGGTGGTCAGAGCAGGGATCGAACCCAGGATCTCAAGTACACGAGCCGCGGACACTAGCCATTGCACCACCGATGGCCAAATGGTTATATAGTTGATTTGACAAGTTGTGTATTGGTAATGCTTTGTATGATGATTAGTTGAGGTTACTTAATATCAAACAATGGTTCCCAATTGAGCAATAATTTCTTTTTTATCAAAAAATTACACATAACCCTCTTCGCTGGTTCAACGACGATATTTAGGTTTAAAAATCAATCTTAAAAATAAAATTTGCATTTACTACGACTCTGGCGCATATTGAAAGTTAAAAACGATTTTCACCAAAAGAAAAACAAAAATGTAAAAAATGTTATACAAATTTAAAAAAAAAATCATATATGACACAATTTGAGTAAACACAAGTTAAAGAGTAAAACTTCGAAACACGGTTACCGGTGACACCGGTTAAATGTCATACCGGTTAATCAGGTTTTCGGTTTAGGTCCATAGACCACAATGACATTTACGACTTAAACAACAACAGAATTTGTACAATGGGTTACCAAATGTGAGAGACTGGATCACATAACTTTGCGTTCATGAATATATAAGTACACACTAACCAATGTTTTTAGGGGTATTGGATGACTAGTAAATAGCAGGAAAATTCCGAGGCCTGCAAAAAAACCCCCTCAAGAAGTCCACCACTTTCAATTTCAAAAGATTCCACACATTCTCTCTCAGCTCTTTCACAAAGTGGTCTGCTACCAGTGCTTCCCTTCCGCTGCAAAATTTTCTTACACATGCTGCAAAATATGTATTTTTGGATGTCAATATAACGTGTCGCAAATATAGTATACTTCGGTGTACAAATACATTGTGGTTGCTATTCAATATAACATGTTCGGGACACAATGAGTAGTGGGCTATAGTATATGTATTTGTAACCCAAATTAGGATTTTTTTTGTTGGAAACTGGTGATAAGAAAAACGTGACAGACAATAAAGAAACAAAAAGCAGCAGATCTTCAATTCACGAAAACAATGCTTGCAAACAAGTACATGGTTCCTGCAATTTGTTTCTGGGGCCGTTATTTTGCACAGTGTTTATTTTGGTGAAGTAAGAGGTCATTGTAGGTCATTGTAATAATAAAATGAGCAAAATACAAATTAAAAAATAAATTACATTACAGCTTTCTATTAAAATGCCTCTTGGTAGGCATTCTTTTGCTGGCATACGGTATGCAACCAACTAGAAGCGAGCATGGAAGGCCTTGCACGGCAATGCCATACACAGTGAAAATATTAGTTGGAAATCAATTCAGGCATTGCAAATTCCATGATAAAGTCTATATTTTGATCAGAATTCGTAATTGTCAAACATCAGAATAATTTGTCGATGTTATTGATAGATTAAAAATCGGTCTTACTAAATACAAGTTGCTACTACCGAATTTTAGTTGTTTTAACCAATTTGAGTATTTCAAAAACCTCATTCATCTGAAATGGAAGATACAACTAGTAAAAAGTACAATATTAGAATTCGTGTTCAAATATTAGTCACTGTAATCACAATTTAGTTTCTGTTACAAAAACACTAGTTACAAAATTATGTATTCGATTTTTCACAATAACCTCTGTTGTTAGAGATAAACTACATACATTTGAATCTTACACGAGTCCTTTACAGAAACACTAATATTTTAAACAGAATAAACAAAGTTGTGAAAAAAACAATAAAGTGAATAGTTCTAGATCCTTTTAAACATAATCGTTGAATATGACGCCACTATTGACGCCTTCACAAACACATGCATACAATTGTGGATACTAGGCTGGAGGAACTATTATTCGGGATGACACAAATTAACTTAAACATACTTATGATACCCAAGGTAACCCATCCCCATTTTTGGTCGAAAATATGAAAAATATAGAAAAACTGTCTGTATCTGGAAAGCGAATCGTCCAATCGAAAAAATACTAATTCTTTACCGGTTCCTAAGGGTTTCTCACAAAGTGTTCCAATTCGCATGAAATAATTTTTTTTTTCAGAAAATCGCAAAAATACGTACTCAGGTTATAAACAGTAATAATTTTGTTTATATTTAAATATAAAATACATAATTTTAATAAAAAATATTTTTTTGCTTTCTTTTCTATAAAATTCATAATGGGTTAAAGCAACATCACCAAATGGATTTGACAGCCGTTAAATTCAAGTACATAATTAGTTGAGCATACCAATATATTATTTGGTACAACCGAATTAGTTTTTACATTTTTCGTTCAGCCAACTAATAGAATTTCACCACTACAGGATAATTTGATTCCTAGAACTAAATCTTGATTGACAGACCACATTTATTTATTGTTGCTGTGGCTTCAACTAAATATTTCAGTTCTTGCAACCAAAACTGAAATGCAAATCAATTGAAGTGCACAACATTTGGTGATAAATAACACAATTATTTGTAATCACAACTGAATAATGTGATAGTCTAAGGAGCCGCCAAATTTTAGTTGGCTGTAAATATAGTTGTGACAACGAATCTCTTCTCTGTGTGCACGCTGTGTTAATTTGACCGGAGTAGAGAATGGAACTGACATGCTTGCAGGCTCTAAAATAAGGCCTGATAGAAGGCCTTCTTACCCATTACTTTTGCCGCTGGGTATTTCAAGAATGTGGATGGCAGATAGGTGATTATGAGGACTAGGACGATGATAATTATGATTACGATGATGTATATGAAAGCGACATAATAGGACTCATGCTTTGGGCGAGTTTTTATGGTTACACTCACTTAAACAATTAACATCTACAAAAAAAAAACAACAACACTAAACACAAATCGTCAAATAAAAGTAGCAACAACAATTACCTACATGTTAACCCACAAGTATGTACACATCTGTGTAGTGTATGGGCAAAAAGGAAATTTATTAAAGGTTTGTTTCTGAAACATCCACTTTCTTGTTTTGGAGAAATTTTCGATATCCGGGTAGACAGATTTTTTAATATACTCGTACACAGGGTATAATTTGATAAGCTTCAACTTACTAGTGATTTTTATAACAACAAACAGCTTGTGATTTAGCTTCGGCGCACAGTGGTTCAGAATCGATTTCCATCGGACAAAATTCCATAATATTTGATTTAGCCAACAATTGTGATTTGTGTGCAATAAGGATTATAAAGGGTGGGTCTTGTACAATGTGGAATTTAAACAAAATTAATGATTCCCCATTTCATCTAATGAAGGAATTGGGGAGAACTTCTCACAACAAGTGAGGTATGCGCTTTCTAGTTTTCTACGCACTGATTGGGACCTACAGTTTAACTCCGGTTCCGAACGGCATTTTGAGAGGGTTTTTCATGGCTAAATACTCGATAGTGTCGTCGTCACTAGGCGAGGTGACCACCGTCGAAATAAGTTTAAGGTGGTCAGGGGAGGGATCGAACCCAGGATCTCATGTACAAGAGGCGCGTACACTAAATATTGCACCACCGACATCCACAAAATTTGGAATTTGAATTCACTTTAAATAAATACTAATATACAGTTGTTCAAAGTTATGATTTTATTGGCAAGCCCCATCGTTGACATTTATGAATGAAACACAGAATCGTGCAAACGACTTCCACGACTTTCTTCAAAGTAGTTCATTCGATCTACCCATTTTTGAGATTATACGGACCTCTATCTCGTGAACGTTAGCGTCGACTTTGCGGTGTAATGACTCAATGGCATCGGGATTGTTTTGTAACACTTAACTTTCACGTCGTCTCAGAGAAAATAGTCGAACGGGGTCAATTGGCAGCAGCAAGCCGGTCAGTGGATTTTCGAGTTTCGTCTGATTATGCGGGTTGCGAACACATTTCGCAAAAGATTGATTGTAACATTTGTTGTATGTCACGTAACGCAGTACTGTTGAAACCATACATCGTTCATCGCTCATGCTCGTAACGCTCGCCGTTGACGGCAAGTACGATAAATGGGCCTATGATGCCTGTTTGAGTACACTTTCAGATACAGCATTAATATTTTCAACTAAACGCACTGGACGAACACGTATACTAGTTATTTTGTCCAATAAGGATCGGGACATGGATTAACGGCGGAGCTGTTTAAGGCTGGTGGCGACGAGCTGATAAGGTGCACGCATAAGCTCATTACCCAAATTTGGTTAGATGAATGCACGTCCGGTGATTGGTGATTTTAACATCATAATAGGAGATCATTATGGGAAAGCTGTAGTCAAAATGAATAAAACCAAATTCACATTCTTCTCGCATATGCTAATGGTATAGATATCATTGGGCGCACAATTAGAGAAGTTACTGCGGTGTTTTCGAAAATTGATAAAGGACACATACACATAACATATACATAAAAACCAAAGCTACATCACAAACCATTTAGCCGTCCAATCCTTCGTTTATTCTTTTTGACGTGACAACGTCTTAAATTAGGTTGCGGCTGGGAGTCACTTATGAAAAAGTGTAACGCCCGGTAACGTTACGATGAGTCACCGAACACAAGTAAACGCAATGTGTTTACTTGTGTGCCAGAAACGATTTGCTTTGCTGGCTTCTAGTGGCTGTTGGTCGGTGGTGTGAGTGTTTTTGTTTTTTGGCACATCATATATATGACGACTGAGCAAGTATGTATGTGCGTATATATGTGCGTGTGTATGAATATTGATTTAGATCAGTCTGCATTGGATAAGGTATTATTTTTTGTTTTTTTTTGTTTTTTGTTTTTTGGCTTTATGATATGTGTAGTGTATGTTTGTGTGTAGAAATTTTCATATGAATTAGGTAGCCAAAACGAAACAGAGAGCTGCGGTCGGCTTTAAAAACGATATGCGAATATGATGAATTGAAATACTTTTTGGTTAGTAAATTATTTTCTTTTGTTTTTAATAAAAGAAATGTTTATTTTTTATAATAAAAGAAATGTTTATATTTTATAATAAAGGATATGTTTATTGTTTATAATGTCACATTTGATAATGTGTTCATAGAAATCGCACAGGTACCTAGATGGTGTTGAAATTACTTCTATTTTTTTTACTGATCAAGCGCTTAGATATCCTCTGTCCGTTTCACCATTGACGACTGAAAAAAAAAATTACAGCAGACAGTTGTCCGAGGCCTTCGGCCACGGACTGTCCCTGCAGGCTGTGTCAGAGACACGGCCATTAAGTTTAACGTAGAATACGCCATCCGATAAGACAGAAAACATATATAACAATAAATTCATTTGCTTATATTATTTATCATTTATTGTTATATATGTTTTCTGTCTTATCGGATGGCGTATTCTACGTTAAACTTAATGGCCGTGTCTCTGACATAGCCTGCAGGGACAGTCCGTGGCCGAAGGCCTCGGACAACTGTCTGCCGTAATTTTTATATTTACCAACGACTTTTAATTCAAGTCCGTTTAAAAAAAAAAATATTATGTTAAATTTTTTTAAACTTAATTTAATTTATGTATTTTAATTAATATTTTTATTGAAATAAGTTCTGCGAATGTTGAGAGGGCCGCCCTAATATTAAAAAAGGTTTACCTTATCGAGTCTTCGCATTAGCATTCGAGCGTTGTGTGAAAGCTTTACGCTTTACAATTCAAAATTAATGTTACAACAGCTTTATTGAAGCTTTCGCAAAAAAGCTTTATTACGTTAGCTACTGTTTGTTTCACCTTTTACAAGATACATGTTCCTAAGCAATGTTAAGCAACCAAAACCACTCAACCAAACACCACACATATGTTTGAGTGTATGTGTTTAAACAATTTTCATTTGAGAAATTTAAATATTAGGAAGATATCAACCAATATGAAATGTATATCAAACGAAAGATAACATCTTCATTTACCTACAAAAAAAATTTTAAAAAAATTCATCTAGCCGTTTCCTCAAATTCAATGAAATAAAGATTACAACAATAAAAACCTGACATGACTCCTCATACCGTAAGGTAAGACGTATTCTACGTCAAAAATGGAACTAAAACGCAATACAACAGCGAAAATAAGAAACACTAACTTCATCTGCAATTTACACGCCAATTCAGGAATACTTATGACTCACTGACTGAGAGAATAATGCAAAAATGCACATACACACTTACAAGATATACACACTCGTTGTCCCCCTTTTATCCTCTTGCTGTCGAGAGACCATAAACAGTGCTACAAACACGTCTGTATTTGTAGCACAAACACAGACATAGTTGGGTCGCAAACCCACATTTTATAACATATTAATCATTGTGTTTCAAACATGTAATATTGAATAACAAACACAATGCGTTTGGGAACAAGTATATTATATTTGCGTCAAGCTCCAAATACATGATATATTTGCATCCAAACAACAAAGAAACAACAGATTTTTCAGCATGTGGCCACAATATAAAATTCGAAGGACTTACTCCGAAATTAGGCAAAATCAGGGGAACGTATCAAGACTAATTGCCGCGCTGACCGAGATGGTGGAACATCTCATCTGCAGTTGGCCGGCTCTGATGAATAGACGCCGATAGACTATAGGTCGTCTCTTTATACACTACCTCACTGTGAGACACGAGATGGATCCAGGTGATCTAATGAGGTATCTCCGATTAACAGGTTGAATATAGGTGGCATTCAAAACGGTGGCTCAAGACACTGATTGATGTTAAATAGTATCTTTAGCAACCACCTGAACCAATCAACCAAGGCGCGCGAAAAAGTAGATTTTGTGACACGGTGTAACCTACACTGTGACAAAAATTAAAGCAATTTGTTTCGGGCCTCAACCAAACCAAAAAATTGTGAAAGTACTTGGATGTGGTATTACAAAACCCCGCTCGGTTTTGCCCCTATACGTAACAATTTTTTTTACAGGCCATAGAAAATTTTGGAGGTGGGTGAGGGTCCTCTTTCAGATTTTACTTCAATAAATCCTACACAGCTTGAAATATTGCATTACAACGTTTGATAAAATTGTAGCTATTATCGTATTTCACAATGCCCTCTAATACATTTCTAAGGAAAAGAACACTATGAATCGATTATTTCACGAAACGTCATGAAAAATTTCACATATTTTATATGTTTTGACGTTTCTTGCCTAACGGCAAATAAATTGCAGTAGCTATCTTCAAAAGTATTGTAGCTAATACATTTCTTGATAATTTTTCTAAATACATTATTCAACTAAAATTACATTAAAGCTCCATAATTGGTGTAGAAATGCTGCGTTTAACCATATTCGTTAAATATTTACCTATATGTATTTAATATTAAACAAATTACAAATTGATATATTAATAATAACAATATCGTCAAATACACTAATGAACAAAAATGGCTTTTAGGGTTTCAAAATGATTCTACCAATTCACAATTTTAAATGTTTTAAAATTGTATCTTATAATTTCTATACTATTATCACAGGCATATAATAATGTTCTCCAAAGTCGTATAACTTAAGGCTTTCGATAGAATTTCCAAATAAATCAACGTTTAAAAATGTCATATATGATCTCAAACAAATATATTGTTGTTTTTAGCGTTTTTGTTCATAATTTTCATATCTTTAAAACCTTTTCAAGTTACCAAACCAACAATCGAGTCACCCTATACGATGCTCAAGTAACAGTGTACTTTAAATAAAGTGAGAATTTACATTTATAAATATACATATGTACATCGCATCTTAAGCCGTATGATTTTGTATTATGCGACCCTTTGAGATCATATACAACATTTTAGGATGTTGATGTATTTGACGATTTTGTCGAAAGCCTTAAGTTGTACAACTTTCGAGAACATTGTTACATTCCTGTGTTAATAGTATAGAGATTATAAGCGAACATTTTAAAAAAATTTATATTTCTGAATTGGTACCATCATTTTGGAACCCAAAATTTAATTTTTGTTCATTAGTGTGTTTGACAATATTGCTAAGTATATTAAGCACTACAACTTTCTAGAAGATATAAATTTGTAATATTGAATCCATAAATGTGAATATTTAAAGAATATTGTTAAACGCAGCAATTCTACACCAATTATGGAGCTCTAAATATAATTTTTGTTGATTAGTGTATTTACAGAAGTTATCAAAAAATGTATATGCTATAATTGCTTTGACGACAGCTACCGCAATTTATATACCGTTAGGCAAGAAATGTCAAAACATATAAAATACGTGCAATTTTTCATGACCTTTCGTGAAATAATCGATTAACAGTGTACTTTTCCATAAAAATGCATTAGAGCAAATTGTGAGGTGGGAAAATAGCTACAATATTGTTGAACGTAGTAATGCAATATTTCAAGCTGTTTAGGAATTATTGAAGTGAAATATGATATAGGGCCCTGTCCCAAACTCCAAATGTTTCTACGGCCTGTAAAAAAATTGTTACGTATAGGGGCAAAACCGAGCGGGGTTTTGTGGTACCACATCCAAGTACTTTCAAATTTGTTTGGTTTGGTTGAGACCCGAGACCCACTGTTGCACAGTGCTATTGGACTATCGAACTTTTTAAACAAAGACTTTCCACTGCAGTAGAATATTCGCAATATAAGTTTCTATGGGATATATTTATTATCAGATCTTAATACTAGTTTGCCAAGAACTTTCAGAGAACGGACGTTCCATCCACCAATAAGTGGTTTTGTTTTATTGAAAGAGTTTGGAAATGCAGTTAGTAATTTCGCACATTGTTGACGCTCTTGAGGCAGGTTTATTATTATTGAAACCTCCAAGACCGATGTACTTGCCACCTAATAGCTTATTCACATTTACCGCGTTTCAGCTGAAACGCCGGCGTTTCGCTCTCATGAAATCATTTTGAAATCATGGTGTTCACATTATGCTTTTTTAAACTACTGTGGTTTCATGTGACATTTCTCATTTCTGTTTTGTGTTTTCTGTATTGACTGTAAACAACACAAACGCACATTTGTGAATAAAGAAATATAAAATAACATTGATACATACATAATGTAAACAAACAGATTTGTTTTCCCTCATTTTTCTGACATTTGCTTTGAACCAGCAATGGAAATTTTTTCATTTTACTCCTTTTTTTAACTACTATTGGAGTACAACACTGTGCTCTCTCTCATTTTTACTGTGATTTCAAACAAACTACAGTAAAAAGAGCATAATGTTTGCGTTTTTTTTGTATGGAAATAAGTGTCAATTAAAGTGTGTTTCGCTGAAATCATCGGAAGAGAGCGAAACGCCGGCGTTTCAGCTGAAATGCGGTAAATGTGAAAAGGGTATAAGATAAGTCAGAGTTAACTACATTGATAAAAATATTGCGGCGACCACTTCAAGATTCAATATATTGCTGATTAAAACCCATGACGCCTTAGACAGTAGTATTCGATAAGACTCTGTTCCAACCACATATTACAAGCATAAACTTGATTCAGTTGGGTGCCTAGATACATCATATTTAGGCTGTTCCTATGGAGACATATGCCCTTTTCTGCCGCTCCATGTGAATAGAGGCGCTACTAATCCTACCCCGTATATTATATTTTTTGATGTACCCGACATATTAAAGAGTATTCTCCTATCTATCGCCTGGGGAGTAACCCAATAAGACAAATTGTAAAAACTCCCTTGGAATTTCCATTACCACTTGTGATATAAAAATCTCATTTAAATGAATTTATCCCTCAGGTGGGTAAAGCTCACTACTGATGTTACCGTATGAAAAATGTGGCCCATAAATGTATGTAAGTACTTACATACATATATTAATATATGATATATGCGTAAAGATATGTATTCAACATTGTGTATGTATAAATATCATAAGTCTATGTTTCCATACGAATGTCATGCTTCTACTCACACGCATATGTAGACAAATTTATTTATGCCTGCGGCACGTGTGTTTGTTGTTAAGTCATTGACATAACCACTGTCATTTACTACTTTACTTTGCTTAAAAGCACTCCCCTACATTTTCTCAATTTATATTTGTGACAGATACGAGATGTCTAAAGCGAAAAATGTAGAAGAAAAAATTGTTGTTAATAACACTCTGATAGGTTTTTGCAAAAATGTTCGTAGACAAAGCCAGAGAAGACCGTTTTACCCTAATGCGGGTACGAGGAATCGAACTGCATCATTAGCTTTTTGAGTTAGAAAAAGTGAATTATAGGTCGATGTTGTGTATGGAAAAAATATTCTACGAAAAAATTCAGAATAAGTCATTGAAGATAAGAAAGACGTAGGTATAAAATCTATAAGTAAAAAGTAAGAGCAAATTTTTGAATTTATTTATATTTAAAATTTAAGTAAAATGTTCCACAAAAGTATTCCTCGTAAACTTTTACACAAAATTGCTGAACACTTCCTATACCTAAAATGTAAAGATCACATGGTTTTTCATCAAAAGAATGTACAGGGGGGGGGGGGGGGCAAAACTTTAACCCCCCACCCTACCTTCCTATTACCGCAATATGTAAACTTTCAAAACGCCGATACACGTAAACCTTTTGTATAACCCCTCCACCAGAATCCGTTCTCAGAACCTTTTAGTTATCGATAAAGTTTAATTTTGTTCCACAGTGTAATATGTATTTTGTAAATGAAAATTTAAAAATTCTTTTCGCAATTCAAATTATTTAAATCCCAAATATTTTAAATTCAAAAAACTTAAATTGTATTTAATGAGAAGTTTTTACTACAGGGAGATTTTTCTAAGGGTATGAAATGACAAGTTTCGAACTTGGTAGCAAGTTCATCATTAGATGGCACTCTACTCTACTTGAATTGATAACAGCGGTAGGTCATCAATCGTATATACTCAAATACAAACTCAATTACGAATGCAAATTAGTATCGATCGAAAACCTTTAAGTACCAAATGACACTGAAAACTCAATAAGGTTATTCACGAAGGGCTGATTAATAGGATATTTGATGAAAAGATTAAAAATAATCTCTGTGTTGCGTGAACACCCTTATATGTCATTTAGTCGCATATTTGATTACTTTTTTCTATCAGCTATTTTCAATCATCCTCTGTCCACCTCACCTCATCCTCTGTCCACTTCTTCGATTCGGTTTCCCGATATCTTTTTCGGCTATCATTCGATACTAAAATGAAATATAAATATAAATAAATGGAATATAAATGGATAAATGCTTTGGTTAAGAAATCTATGAAAAAAAAATTGTTTTACTTACCTTCACTCATGTTGATATTTATTTTTTCGCACAAAAAAAGCAACATAAACAACAATGCTACCAATATTTAAATATCAAATTTGAGATGCCAGATGCTAAAAATTCCCGTTTTTAGTGTTGTCAGTTGTGGTATTTTCCAACACTACAAACAATCATATACTCTATTAATCACTTCCCAAAGGCAAGGGTTGCTCGAAGTTGATGAAAATATTTCCATATATTTTGTTGTTGGTGAGTTAATCATTTACGCGGTTACACTGTTAATCAGCTCTTCGTGAATAACCCAAATTATTCCAACACATGCATTCTTGAAGAGAATAACGATTGGAATTTAAAAACAAATCGATTGGAATTCGAAACACATGTTTATTATATTTAAATTTAAAACTCGTCAAATGAAATTCAAAAGACATCAATCGAAGATTAAATTTCAATTTGTTTCTAATTTTTCGACCTTTATTTTATTAATTATTCTCGACTAATTGTTCCAGCTTAAGGTCTCTTCAGATTTCATAAAACTTTTTGTTTTTTTTTTGTTTTTTTCGATGTTCCTATTTCCTTTGGAAATCTTCTTCAGGAAATTTTTATATTAATTAATAACAGCGGTAGGAAAATCTTCTTCAGGAAATTTTTATATTAATCAAAATATCGATAAAAACAAAAAAGAACAAAAAGTTTTATGAAATCTTAATTAATATAAAAATTTCCCGAAGAAGATTTCCAAAGGAAATCGAAATATCGAAAAAAAACAAAAAGTTTTATGAAATCTGAAGAGACCTTAAGCTGGAACAATTAGTCGAGAAAAATTAATTCAATTAATATTAATATTGAATATTCTATGATTTAAACGTAATTACCATTGTTATACCAGCGACCGATAGAAGGAGTCATATTACACCAGAGGTATCTTTGCTTGGGCCACCGGTGGTGCAATGGGTAGTATATGCAGCAATTGAATCGCTGATTTTGAAAAGGGCGTAAGTCAGGAGTAATTAATTTGGAGGAAACTTAATAAAACCCCTTATTTCAAATTACAATATGTTATTATAAATCTATGTAGCAGACATTCCAAAGTCATTGTTTTGACATAATGTTTACTGCAGTTTTGCTAATTTCCTATTTAATTTGAATCAAATACCGAATTTACAAATTGTATGACTTTTGCTCTTTTCAAAATCAACTGAATTTTTCCAAAAAAAAAAATTATTTGCACTTATTTCTAAGTTATTTAAAAGTATAATGTTTAAAAGTTACATCTAGTTTTTCATAACGAATTTTCATCGTCGTCGCTGGCGGTGTCGGTGTCGGCAGCCGTGGATTTCCAAGAGAGAATCCTTTTGTCGAATCCATGCTGCTCCATGGCGTTCCGGGAAGTAGAGTAGAGAGAGTACTTCTAGCAATCAAATTATTCTGTAATGGTGAATTTTCCATTAGTTCGATCAACTGAAAATGTAAAAACTAATTCGGTTGTATCAAATAATAAATTGGTTAGCGTGCGCTTTTCTTGTATATGAGATTCCGGGTTCAATTCCTGCTCCGCCCACCTTAAATTTCTTTCGGCGGCCGTCACCTAGCTTAGTGACGGCAAGACTATCGAGCATTAAGCAATGAAAAAGCTGCTCAAAATACCGTTCGGAACCGGTGTAAAACTGTAGGTCCCCATCAGTGACTATAAAACCAGAAAGAGTACAGCTCACTTGCTGTGACAAGATCTCTCCAATTCCTTCCTGGGATGTAATGGGAAACCATTTGTTTGTTTGTAATACTCAACTAATTACTTGAATTTGACGGCTGTCACAACCATTATGAAATTTATAGAAAAAAAAATTTAAAAGAAAATTTTATTAAAATTGTGTAGTTGATATTTAAATACAAACAAAATTAGTATTGAAAAAGTTATAATTTATCCGACCTTTCGTATCAAATTCAAAATTAAAATGTCGTTTTATTATTATTTGTAACCAGAGTTCGTATTTCGTGGGTAATTGGTTACACTGGGTGACCCATCCCCACTTTCGATAGAAAACATGAATAAAGTACAAAAAATTTCTATATATCGGAAACGAATCGTCGAATCGAAAAAAGAAATTTTTTTTCGGGTTTCTAAGGGGTTTCCATAAAGTGGTCCAATTCGTATGGATTTACGTTTTTTAAATATCGGCAAAATAAGAAAATCGCTAAAATAAAGAAATGGTAATAACTCGGAAACGCTGCGTCCAATCGCAAAAATAATAACAATTTTATCTCCGCAGGAGGCTTTAGCCCATGGATGTCCCTAATACGGTATCAGTTTTTAAACAAAACCCTTAGAAGATCCCAAAAATTAGTTATTTTTCGACTGGACGCTCCTACGTTTGGGAGATATAGAAATTTATTCTAAATTTTTCTCATTTTCGATCAAAAATGGAATGGATTACCTTAGGTAAACCATTGCCCATCGCCGTGGGTAATGGGTAAAGCCCGGTTAGCCATTCCCCATGTGTAATGGATAATTGTACAGGGTACCTACCCATTATTTCCCCATACCCTGTGAGGACCATAGCGCATCAAATTCATGTAGTGGTCATTCGTTTCATCAACAACTTTTCCATGTTGTTGCCCAGTATAATGAAACCGAAAGCAAACTTACAATTTTCGACTTTGACACACATGCTTGAACTGGCAAAAACTTAACACTGAAAAGTCAAATAGCAAAAAAATCATTATTTAAATTATTATGCTCTAAAGTCTGAAAAAAGTCGGTGGATGCTATTAATCATGAAATTTAGAACTGGATATCAATTTTTAACATTGTTTTTCTTCAGGGTACCCTTGCGTAGGATACGTTTTTTTCTTATTGCACATATTACATGGTATAGTGTATTATTCTTTGAGGTTTTTGTCCACACGCAAATAAAACCCTCGTTCCTCACAAACGAAATCTCACATAAATGAAGTTTGTTTGGGGACTGTAGTTGGGAGAAATGAACTTCTGGTAAGCCATATATGTCAATTCGTTTGGAAGAACCAAAAAATGTTTACAGTAAACGAGTTATGAGAAACATAAGCTGAAAAAAAAAATTGGCGAGAAACGAAAAACGGTTCCACCAACTGTTCTTTGAGTTACAGCAACCGAGTTATGGTCTCTGCAAACTAAAAAAATCTTTTCGAGAACCGATAAACGTTTCTACTAACTATTGTTTCGGTTAAATCAGCCGAATTGTAGTGGTTTCAAATGAGTTACGTAAATTAAAAAATATGAAATCATTTTTAATATTTTTTTATTTGTGTTAAGTTATAGAATTAGTAGATGATATTAGTAGACTTATAAATTATCACGCACAATTGACTCATATTGAATTTTACTTATCTTAATTACAATGACGTTATTTCTTATAACACTTTCTTTACACATAAATGCTGCATTTACAGATTCAATTGGGACAGCAAAATACCCATACATACACAGCACATATTCCCATCAGAGGAATTTATGACCTGCAAGGCCTGAAATGATGACCAAACGGGCCTTCTTTAAGATACGGAATGCCTTCCCTACACATTACCTCCTCCTTTCTTTTCAACATTGCGTGACATTGGGAGGCAAGGCCTTCCTTGCCCATTGTCTAAAGAAGGCCTTAGAAGGCATGCAAAGAGGAACGCCTTAGAAGGCATTTACTTTAATTTATTTATTTGTGTTAAACAAAACTAAAATGAAAATAATTATTTTAACACAAAATCATTATCCACTTCTACATATTTATTAGTATAGATAGATCGAATAGATAGAAATTTTTACCACGATCAACTTCAAATTCAAAATTTTTAAAATACCCTGAAAAGTATTAAATAAACAATATAATTTTTAAATTTGTATGAAATTTTCCAATTAAATTACGGTTATAAAGAATCGGAAAAGAAATTTCCCAAAATTGTAAAAATCTTCTTCTTGGTTATATCTGATGGAAAAATTCATGCATTCCGCAGGCCTTATGTTAGGAAGGCATTACAAAAGAACCATTCCACATGCCTTATGTGTGGATGGCCTTACGACTTCTGCCGTTGGGTGTCTTCTTCGTAATCTGTGCATTCAATAGAAAAATGGCTAATTTCAGTTTTCGCGAACATTTTTTACATTTGTGGCAAATAAAATTTTGTACGCGTTTGATGCAAACGCGAACTCGTTTGCAACAAAATGATACACATTTGCAATGTACGATTTAATTTGCGAGAACTACATGAGCGGTTGCGATTAATAAATTAATACATTTCAATCAAAGTATTGTTGCAGGAATCGAGCAATAAACCTTTCTTTCTTTGCGTGCACATTGCCTCATGTTTGTCCTGATTCACGCTTATTTTCCCCATATCTGGTTATCCTAAACCAATTCATAATTACATCATTGTGAATGAATAAACAAAGGTTTAGCCACAGTTTTAGTTTACAATTTACACCCGGAAGTTAAATGTACACAATAGTATGTCTACATTGACTATAATATGTCGCATTTCGAAAGTGTACATTAACTAGCAGTTGCCCAGCAAGGCGCCCGCTTCCTTATTTCTCTATTAAATTGACAGTTGTGCCTTTACATATGTACATACGCCAGTAGTTCCCTTACATTCCCCTCTTATAATTTCAAACTAAATATCAATATTTTGTGTGATTTTGACGTGTCAAATACCTGTTTGATGTTTGATTGAAAATCAATATTGCCACTATGATATGCTTTGTACGTATTCGTCTGCTGTGGGGGAACGTGGAGGCCGAAACAAGCAATGCGTTTAAAAGACACACGATTGCCTTCTATAAAATTGATTACGAGAGTGTTGATTTTTATAATTCACTTCAGGCAACACATATCAACCATTCTCTACACATACATAAGTCAAACATTTACTTTATATACATACATACATAAATTACAAACCCAACCTCAAGCACGTCACGCTCTTATGTCTACGAAGTTTAAAGAACAAACATTTTCGTACATAATTTGCACATGAAATCAATGCTAATGCTGGTTGGGAAACTATTTGAAAGATGGCTGAAATTTATTCACAATCGCCTAATTCGTATTTAGAACTTTCTTGCTTTATAACTAACTTTATTCGAAATTGATGAAAATGTAGTAGAAAACTGTGAATCAATAAAAAAAAGGGACAACTCTTTAATTGTCTATCATCCCAGTGTTCTAAATACAGTTAGCAAAAAGTTGCAAGTGTTTAATGGAATTAGTCCTCGTATTTTGTGAGTCCTTTTAAGTCAACGAGATTTAATGGTCCTCATACTTCATTTTTGGGTTGGATGCTAATGTTGTTGGTGGTACTGGTGATGCTGCAAAAAACAAAATGTGAAATCAGGGGATTCAACATTAAAAGTAATAAATGGTCATAATAAATTACTGCAAAAGCAACGCATAAAAATTATTTTTAATTGTATTGTACAGTAGGACAAAATGGAATAAATGCAAAGATGTTGACAAATGAACAAATATACTTTGCCACAGAGTAAAATATTTACACACAAAATATTTTGAACTACTAACTACTCATATAAAGGTAAATACAATTAAAATTAATTGGACCACGTCTGAATAGGGGTAATACATTCAAGAATTCAAACCCTTATAACGTGGTTTTGTCCAAAGCTGAGGTAATTTCAGTTACGTCCACGATCGTTCCTTATATATATCCTCTATTTATTTAAACAGAATATAAAAATATAGAACAATTTTTCAAAAGTTGCATGAACGAAGTTCCTTTCGCTATATATTATGTACTATTTAGTTCCAACACGCCAATGCGCCTGTTGAAAAATACGTTAATTTAAATGGATCTTTAAGAAAAGATACCATTTGTAAAATTAAAAAATTTTTTTTAATAAATTTTATTTTATAGAATGCATTTTTTTTAAATATATTTTTAGGTGTTTCTGTAAAAATATGTACTATATTTCCCCGAAAAGTTCTTTCTTTTATTAAAAGCTAATGTTTTTTTTAAGAAAAAGTACTATTTTTACGAAGAATTACTTTCTGTAAAAAAAAGCCCTAAGTGTATGAATTTTTTTTACAAAGAAATACTTTTTTTAAGAACAGTTACTTTTTAAAAAGTGGTACTCCTTTAAGGAAAAGGTTATTTTTGGAACGAAGTTCCTTATCGCACGTTGCGGGATGGGGGCTAAATGAAAAAATTTTAAACAACTTTTTTTAACCGTATTATGCTATAACCTAGTATACAACCCAGTATTATTCTGCATGCTTTTAGGATTTGGTAATTATTGCTAAATTTGTACAGTCAGGGACGTATATGAGGATTGTGTTCTTTCATGTTGGCTGTGTGCTGGCTTCAATGGAAGGCATTATGACATAATTAAGGCTAAGGAAAGCGGGCTTCGCTGAACATGTTGGAAGTGTAAGGAATTCGATGTTGACTTTTTTATAGGTTATTGCCTTTTGCGTTGTTGACAGTATTACCCGATTCCGTGTGCTAGCAGTTCAAGTCTCCCGCTAGTACATAACAGTTATTTGAATTTTGAAGATTCATAAAATCAAATAGTTTTTGAAAGTCTGCTCGAATTGAATTTATATTGCCGGGCGGATAGTACGCACATGTAATAACTAAAAAGTTGCCGCAGTCAACGGATATCTTTATGGCGCATGTCTCTCAAGCATCTAGCGAATATCTACTTTTGTTATCGTGACTGTAGTATTGTATGCTATTCTTGATTAATATAGCAGTTCCCCAACCCTTGTTGAATCAATTCGATATTTGCTTATTATTTTATAATTTTTAAATGTTACATTGTGTCCATGGTTTAATTTTTGTCTAATTTAATAGGACAATATCTACTATTTACCTACTCTAAAAAATTTACCTATTCTTGAAAATAGGACCAATTCTAAAAAATACCATTTCTTAAAAAAATAGATTTTCCTCAAAAAAAATATCTTGTTAAAATTTCTTAACCCTTCTGCATTCCTTGCATATGCATGCACCCGTCCTATGATCCTTGGGTCAATTTGTCCCAACATCATAATTTGTTAAAGAACCCGACATTTGTGGGAGAAATTTATTATTCCAGTTTCATGGGAAAAATTAGAAACATAATTATGTATTAGTTATTATTGTTGCAGTTTGAAAACAAACTGACATATAGATTTTGAGTTTTTAGGGTTTACTGTCTCTTATTTGGTAGGACACTCGGCGAACTGTTCTTAGAATGTGCGAATATGAATTTACAATGTTTTACAACTTGAGTATATTTTACAACTTTAATGAACTATTAATAATGTCACATCTACTTACGCAAAATTTGTTGTTTTACGGTATTACCTGAAGCTCCAGCAGATAAATCCTGTACCTGTATGTTATATTAGAATTTCAAGCTGGATTTATTTCACTCATCTGTCGTGCAATCAAATCAATGTTTTACCAGCTGGTTATTTGAATTACTATTTTTGTTGATTAGGAAAGAAAAATAAATGTTGGTTTTGTATTCGTGATATAATATTTTTGGAAGGTTCAGAGTTGTTTGTTAAAATTTGATTTTCTTGACCCTACCAGCTTAAAGCCGTGGTTACTTTTGTCAAGGAGCACTATCATGTTTTCTTAAATATGAAATGGGGTTGCAGCGTCCTCTGTTGATTTGATCTTCCAGAAACACGCCTTCAATACTTTAGCTTGACAATAAGTATTGACCTTTTGCCTCATCATCATTTCCCAAGCAAAATTTCGTTCTCATCACATAAAACTTCAACTAAACTGTGTCCATTGAGTGGCGACGCCGTGGACGAATCCATTTTAGATTTTGATGATCAGCTATCATTTTATTACGGACAATCATGACTATCTGGGTTGCATTTTGTTCAAACAGGTATGTTCATATTAGAGTTAGAAAGAAGAAACAACACTTGACTGACGAACGACTAAGCCTACAAAATGTGGCCGTCGGTGGTGCAATGATTAATTAGCGCGACTCTTCTGGTCAGACCACCTTAAATTTCTTTCGGCGGCGGTCACCACGCATAGTGACGGCGACACTACTGAGTATTTAGCTAACAAAAAGCTTCTCAAAATAGCGTTCGGAATGTGTGTAAAAACTGTAGGTCCCAATCAGTGAATATAAAACTAGAAATCGCACAGTTCATTGATTGTGAGAAGCTCTCCTCAATTCATTCATGGGGTGTAACGGAAAACCATTTAGTTATTTTATTTACACTCGTCACTCGTCGAGCATTACAAAAATAATAGCAATATAAATGTAGCATAAATGTATACGAATATAGTATATGTATATATATTCCTATTACATCCCATGAAGGGACAACCAGTGAGCATGCGCTTTATAGTTTTACATTGATTGATGTCAGTTATTATACAGTATTTTGAGTAGCCTTTTCATTGCTAAATACTCGATAGTGTCAAGGTCACTAAGCCAGGTGACGATCGTCGGAAGAAATGGAAGGTGGGCAATGCAGGGAACGAACCCACGTACTCATGTACAAGAGTCGCATGAGTAAAGGAGATCCTATCAGACTGATTGTGAAGAAATCCAATGAAGCAGGTGGTAGAAGATAGAGCCGGTTGCGGAAATATGTTATCCTCATTTTGTAAGGCCCTTGATCCCTCTCGGTTGCTAGAGGTCCCATAAGGAAGGAAGGTGGTTGTATGGTCTATAACAATGGTTGATACGACATTAGACGGGGTGTTCTCGAATTATAGAATTAGCGATAAGGAGTTCAAATGTTTCCTATTTCCCGAACGCAACCTCATTCAAATTTGTGACAAAAATATTTAAATATAGCATAACTAATCATAATTACCTTTGGGTCAAATTGACCCACAGGACAATAGATGTATATATTTTACATATCTGCATGTAGAGAAACCCCAAAAATAATTAACTACGTATTTTTCTTACCAAACCATATTTTACCATGCTGTTGAGGATAACATGACGTTTCAGCTTGATAACTTGTAATTTAGGGAAAAGAAATTGCAATTGAAATATTAAATTGGGATATCTTGACCAAGGAGTGCAGAAGGGTTAAAAAAATTCATTTTCTGAAAAGTACCTTTTCTTAAACATAAAATATTACCCTTTTTTCTTGAAATAAGTAGGCTTTCTGAAAATAAGTAAATTTTGTTAAAAAAAATAACCTTTTCCTAAAACGAGTACCACTTCTTCAAAAAGTACCTGTTCTTACAAAAGTACTTCTTTGTAAAAAAAAGTCAAAAGTCATAAGTACCTGTCTTTAAAAAAGGATCTATATTGTACATATTCCGGAAAATATAATACATATTCTTACAAAAAGGACCTAAACATATACTTTGTTTTTAAAAAATACACTGCAGAAAAACAAAGTTCTTAACAGAGTTTTTTATTTAACAAAAAGTACATTTTCTTAAAGATCCATTTAAATTTTCGTACTTTTCAACGGGCGCTTAATACGTGCTGGAACTAACTCGTAAATAATATATAGCGAAAGAAACTTCGTTCCAACCAGGTGTCCCATGACACCTCATGTGAGTTTTTTAAGAAAATAAACTTATTTCCAGAAAGGCTTTAATTTGGCTTTACTAAATTTAGTCTTTATTGGGGTCAAAACTACAACAAACAAGTGTACTAAATACCCAATATCAATATAGTTGATAATAGTGGGTTGTGGCATAATAATGTTTATTCCATTTAGCCCTCATCCCGAAATGTGCGATAAGGAACTTCGTACCAATAAAAAGTTTAAACCAAAGGTTCACGAAAAATATAGGGCGTCAACGAATTCTCTCCATCGACTTCTGTCTCTGGCAAGTGATTTAATTTGGTTCAATAATAGTCGAGTCTGTTTGTATTCCTTCTCCAGGCACCGCTTACATGTATTTGGTGGTCTTCATGGCTTCCGAAACCCTTGCGGGTTCCATTTCAGTGCCATTCTCGCAATATCTGTTGTTGGGCGCATAATTATATATCCGATCCAATTCCGTTTTATTTGACATATACCCATTTCAAAAGGACTGCTGCATGTAAATTTCCAGAGTACTTCACTAGAATTTTGTTTCCAATCACCTCGCACTACGGTCTTGACAGGATCTTTTCCTGTCCCTGTGCACTACGAACTATGCATTCGCCCCATTTGTTTGACGTCCAATATTTTTCGTGAACGTTTTATATAAACTTTGTATTGTAATATTATTGTATCGTAATATTGTGTTTAAATAACACGCTGAAAAATTTCTTTTTCTGTTATTTGGGTGCAAATATATCGTGTTTGTAACTTGTCGCAAATATATAATACTTGTGCCCAAAAACATTGCGTTTGCTATTCAATATAATATCTTTGGGACACAATGATTAGTAGGTTATAATATTTGTATTTGTTGCCCAAATGTGGTTTTATTTGTTGAAAACAAAACAAAAACGTGACACTAAAGAAAAAAAATGCAGCAGGTTTTCGATTCACGAAACCAGTGCTTGCAAGCATGTACAATATATTACAGGGGCCGTTATTTTCAGCGTATGTGAAATGTTTTACTCCACTTAGTTCAGCAAAATTGCAATTTGAGTTATGACGCTCGTGTTGCAAATGAACGATATAAACACCACCTCTTGTACCACTGTAGCTTACATATATATCGCCCCCCCTCCAATAATTTGGTGTTTTATAAAAAGGATTCTTTTTTCATCCCCTTTTCGCCAGATTCAACAAATTGTACTAGACAACACGGTTATTGTTCCCCTGCTGCCACTATTTTTCTATTTTAAGTAGTTTAGGCTGCTAATCGTGAAAATCAATGCACATTTTTTAGAATGTTAAGATTTTTACCAGACTTTAGTTTTATTCACAACGAAAAATTTTTTTTGTGATATTTTATCTTTGCACGTAAAATTAAAATAGCTAAAAAATAAATCTACCTGATTAGAAAATTATAATTTTTTTATTTATGTTTTAAGATTTGGATAAATTCTAATATATCAAATTTGTTATTTGAATAAAATATATTTTGAATACAACGTATTTTAAATGCAAAAATACCAAATTTTAAGTTAAAGGTTTCCCCTCAAAATTAACTATATTTTTATTTGCACCAACAAAGAGAATATTCAGAATTTTAAAATTTAAATGTTCGACATATTTAAAATTTCTGTTCGAATATTATTCGTTTAACCCTTCTGCACAAATTGGGTCAAATTGACCCAATTTTGAAGAACAACCGTCGAAAATCATGTCTTAGGATGGCTGCAAGTTTACACAACTTTTTCATATCCTCAGTCAGGGCCTTCTGATGGATTTTAAGTAAAAATAATTTTTTTGCGACTAGTCAATTTTTTTTCATTACATTTTAAATACTTTACCTACGCGTATACAATTTGTGGGTCATTTTGACCACCAATGCTCGCGAATGCCCTATGGGCCTTCTGGGAAAAATTTTTTGGCAAAGATCCAGGAAGCTGTAGTAGCCGACACTCCCAGTTCATCGAAGATCATTCAATTTCAAGATTCTACCTCCTGCTTTTTGGGTAATTGGGAAAAAGACAAAGACGCTTTTGTTTGTCCACATACCAAAAACTCAAACAACCACTCAATCCGTCGCAATACATGCAAAAACAATTTATGCAAACAACATGTTGTGTATAAGTATAAACACCCAGAATTAAACTTCTTGTCTTAAAATAAATATTGAATTTGTATATTTTATGTTCAAATAATAAAAAAAAAAATTAATTAACCGTTATACGGATGTGTTTTTAATATTGGGCCAAATTGACCCACAAATTGTTTATGAGGGATATAATCTGAATTTGTGCAGAAGGGTTAAAGTCCCAGGAAGAAATATTGAATACTTAGAAGCATGTTTGTAAGGGAGAGTTAAGTTGGCAATCGCTTACCAACCTGCTGAATGAAATAAGGCATGATTTTTGTATGAAATGATGCTCCACTTGGCAGAATTAGATAAGGGCCGCCAAAAGGGTGTATTTTGTAGAAAGTTGGATGTTGTGAAATCATGTATCTTTCAAGACAATTGAAATCCCTCCTTTCTGTACATTGGCGAAGCTGTGAAATCACGTACTATAGTAATTGCTTCATATTGAGAATTCAGCATATTATGCTCCGATTTTAAAAATTTATATTTTGTGAAATTTATTATTTATTTAAATTTCTTAAATTGTTAAATATGTTATGTTTACAAATAAGCACGCTTTCCTGAACAAAAGTTCGGAACATTCACATTCTATGAAATGTAAATATCAATTAAATTTAACTTTGTATTCTGAATGTGTCATCCAAATTGTCTTGGGAGATCGGTTATTATTCGTTTGAGATCGTGAGGTCATATTCATTGCTTTAATTTAATGCATATTAGTAAGTCAAAAATATATTCACTGCGTTACGATAGCGAATACAAAGAAGCCAGATAATGAGCAATAAACATTACTTTACTTTCGTTTGAATTTTGCTTTAGATTGAAACATTACATACAAAACTTTGCCATGATTTATTGAATTTTTGTGTGATATATATGTAAAGGCTCCAAGTAAGCGCATGAGTATGCAAAAAAGTTTGCTGATACTTCTTAAAAATCGAAACACTTGCAACACTTTGAAGGGGTTCTCATCAAATATATTTTATTCAAATGAAATCCAAGAAACTATTAAGTTTATTTTTTCTAGTTCGAATTAAATAAATATATAACTTTATTTAGAAAAAAATTTAGTGAATTTAGTTTTTGAACGAAGTTCCTTATCGCTCGTTACGGGATGGGAGCTAAATGAAAAAAAAACTAAACAAATTTTTGTTTACAGAAAATAACCCTGTATTATCAACTGTATTGGGTACTTTTGCTTTGGTTTGTGTCTAGACTAATAAAGGGGTTTTCAACAGAGACGATACAAAAGTCAATCGATAGGGACAGCAAACGACGCTATATTTTTTCCCGCTCTTTTGACATTTCTCTTCACTAAGGTTTGCCATTTCATCATGGAAAGATATACGAGCCAACAACGAGTCGAAATTATTAAAATTTACTACCGAAATTTGGAGTCAGTGGCCTCTACTTTAAGAGCGCTACGTCCAATTCCTGAATTCGGAATTTCATTTCTGGCTGAATGGCTTCGTCAATAAACAAACTGTGCGTTATTGGTCAGACAGCAATCCACACGTAATCCATGAGTCATCATTGCATCCCGAAAAAATTTCAGTTTGGTGCGGTTTATGGGCCGGCGGCGTCATTGGGCCGTAGTTCTTCCGTGATGATCAAGACCGGCACATTACTGTGAATGCGAATCGTTACCATTCAATGATAACCGAATATTTTTGGCCCCAATTGGATAATATGAACTTGGAGGATATGTGGTTCCAACAGGACGGCGCCACAAGCCACATAGCGAATGCCACAATCAATTTATTGGAATCCAAGTTTGGTGAACGTGTTATCTCACGAAATGGCCTAGTCGATTGGCCGCCTCGGTCGTGCGATTTGACGCCGTTAGATTATTTCCTGTGGGGCTACGTCAAGTCTATGGTCTATGCCAACAAGCCAGCGACGATTGATGAACTTCGTACGAATATCGAACGTGAAATTGCAGCAGTATCGGCCGATTTATGCTTGAAAGCCGTCGAAAATTGGGTTCAGCGTCTGGACTTCGGCAAGCGTGCCCATGGTGGCCATGCAAAAGAAATCGAGTTCCATACATAATGGCATCGAACGCACTTTCACAAGAATAAAGAACTTCATTGGTATCTAAAACCGGTTTTGTTTTATTTAAAAAAACTTTTGTAGCGCTCTTATTGAAAAACCCGATATATGTTGGGAAATTTTTTGTGTAATGGGAAGTTTTCTAGGTAGGGCCTGTAACCAAGGTTTAGTATATGTGACCTGGTCTACGGAAAGGGGGCTTAGGTGTCAAAAAATCAATTTTCACTTTTTGGTTGATTCGGATGGATGATGACATGCTTTTTCACGTGGTGAAAAGCAGAAAATCCTAACTTGCTTAGAAGTGTACTAAAAATGTAGAGAAACAAGAGTAAAAATACGACAAAATATAATTTATTGGTAATGAACAAAATACATTGAATTATAAGCTATAAAGACATGATTATAAAGTACAAAAACGTATTATGGGCCAAAAATAATAATGCTGAGTAGTTTATGTATTTTTCTTTGTTGTCGTTTCCTTGAGATCTTTTACTTGAGGTCTTTTTACGTGTTGATCCTGAGGAAGATGGACCTGGTTCCTCGTCTGGTTTGAGAACATCTTCACTAGTTTTTGCCTTCCGTTTCTTCGATGGCAAATCTTTCGGCAATGGAGCCACAATATCTACTTTAGATATATCCGAAACTAAGCTGCGAAGATTGTGATAGATGTACCACTGACGTTCCAAAGATAAACCGGCTGGTTGTATAACTTTCGGCATTTCAGGATCGATAGGTTTTAACAGAAGCTTAAAGGACTGCACTTCTTCACTGTCTGCGAATTTCTTTGTTTTTACACAATCTGTAGAGATTATGAAATGATGGAATTGCGTTATTCCAACAAGTGACTTGTACAGTGGTTTAAAATAGCTGTCCATTCATACCAGACGACTTTTTCCCGTGGTATCAGTGTATGGCATTCATTATTACAACAATCTTTTGACAGAAATTCAAAAGAGAAATTCCTCCTTTACATCAACAACATACAGGTCCATGTTAACAAAAGTTTGTTCGGTATCATATTCTGCCTGAGATACACATGCTTCGTCTTCATCATCATCGCTCTCTTCATAGTTTTCATCATCGTTTTCATCATCCTTTTCATGGAAATATTGTCCGTATATGGCACTGAACTCCTCATCAACACTCATGTTTCATTTCATGCGAAATGCGAAGACGGTAATCAACAGAAACAGTAAACGTCACTTCTTCAGTGTTTCTTTTTTAAATGTTCCACACTAGCAACTTACACGATGAACTATAATAATATTCCGACCAACAACAACACTTACTGGACCAACAACAACACTTACTGGACGTCCGGCGCGGAGAACAATTAACGAGATAATGAGAAACTGACGAAACGAGTTGCTTACTTTTAACAGCTTTTTCACAGAAAACTAGTTTTCGCACGTAAGCTCCCTTTCCGTAGACCAGCTCACATACATATATTGTAGTTTTAAACCCAATAAAGAGTACATTTAGAAAAGCCAAAGTGAAAGAAATTAGATTTTCTTAAATATGTGCCTTTTTTAAAAAAATTTTAATTTCCTAAAAAAAAGGCCTATTCATATTTTTAAACAAAGTACATTTTCTTACAAAAAATACCTTATCTTAAAGAAGTACCTTTGCATGAAAAAAGTCAACTTTCTTACAAGAGTACCTTTTCTTAAAAAAATAATTTTTTTTAAATAAGTACATTTTCTTGAAAAAGTACAAATCCTTACAACAAATTGCCTTTTCTTAAAAAACTAAATTTTCTTTAAAGAGTAAATTTTTTGTCAAACAAGATAAAATTTCTTGAGATAAGTACCAACTCTTAACAATTTATATATTCTTAAAACTTCCTATTTCTTAATTAAAAAACCTTTTCTTCAAAAAAAACCTTCTCTTAAAAAACACCTTTTGTTACAAAAATTGCTTTTCTTAAAAGTTAATTTTTATAAAAATAGAATAATACCTTTTCTTTTTTTGATACAAGTAGCCTTCCTGAAAATAAGTAAGTTTTATTATGAAATATCCTTTTCCTAAAAAGAGTACAACTTCTTTAATAAGTAGCTGTTTAAGTACATTTTTGTAAAAAATTCTTATTCTTATCGCTTTTTCTTACAGAAACTGCTTCCTCTTAAAAAAAAACACATTTTCGTTAAAAAAAATATTAGCTTTTAATAAAAGAAGCACCTCTCTTTCAAAAATTAGCTCTCCGGGAAATATAATACATATTCTTACAAAAAAGACCTAAAAATATACTTTTTCTTAAAACAATACATTCTATACAAAAAAAAATTTAAAAAAAGTTTATCAGTTTACAAAATATATCTTTTCTTAAATATCCACTTAAATTACTGTATTTTTAAACGGGCGCCATAGGCGTGTTGGAACTAAATAGTACATAATAGCTATACAGCGAATGGAACTTCGCTCCAACCGGGGGTCCCCTGACACCTCATGTGATTTTGTAGAGTTTTTTGCTTAGGAGAAGAAACTACACAGGTGGCAGTTGTGGATGCTAATTTTTTTTTATAATTTTGTAGCCTAGTGTTGTTGGTCGTTTCTCGTTTCTTCCATTACACAGCCATCACACAACTTGGATGGTGTTTTCTTACTTGTCTGTATAGCACAACAGAATATCATATGGAGCGTGAAACATTGAATGGTAGGATGAGCGGTGTTCGTCATTTAAAGATTGTAATTGTGTTTGGTGTTGATAGTTATGTTGGAGCTACTTGTGATTCTGTTAAATACTGTATCGGTGTGAGATGTTACAGTGGCGATGTTTGCCGCATGTGATTCTTCCTGCTGTTCTTTTATTTAGGGATGATATTTGTCTCCACGCGTTTTTGTTGTTGTTGTAATTTTTAATGGTTTAACATAAAACTTCAGTTGCCTTCGGATTTAATAGAAGTTCTGGAGGATATTGTATTGGTATATCGTTGGCTATCGTAGTTTAATATGCGTGTGTTCTTTTTACTCAATTGTATTTCAGCCGACAATTGTGGTGACCAATTGTTGCAAATTACAATGATGATGTAGATATGTGTGGAGAGAAGGGATGTTTTCTGCAGCAAATTATTTTAGTTTCTTTTGTTGTCTCACAGTTTAGGTTGCTTCCAGGAGGATGGTATTGGAATTGAAAAAGTTTTTCGATTCTATACAGTTTATAAATTTGCAATAAACATATTTAAACCTT
Organism: Phaonia tiefii; assembly: GCA_963931995.1. Taxonomy (NCBI): domain Eukaryota; kingdom Metazoa; phylum Arthropoda; class Insecta; order Diptera; family Muscidae; genus Phaonia; species Phaonia tiefii. The sequence continues at coordinate 210,972,486 of OZ008370.1, read as the reverse complement.
CCGTACCTCCGAAATTAATTGAAGTCCAAAGTTTATGTCAACACGCCACGGGCCTGCGAAGTTTTGAAATACAGTATTCGACGTGAACAGCTTGAAATACTACAAAAACTAATGGGAAATGCCGGAAAACGCGCAACTTGTGCCATTCGCTCTGGCGGCGACCATCTACGATATACCATATTCCACAAGTGATAAAAAAAAAATTTTTCACAGTTTCAAATACACGAAAAATCATTCCACAGTAAGTAATATTGCGTACGTTTTTTCTATTATTAGCCAAAATCACTAGAAAGGTTTAAATGGCCCACCCTGTACTATGGTGACTTTGTACAATCAATACCATAGTTCAGGCAATTTTACCGCTACGATTCAGGCACAAGTAACGCTGAAGTTCTGGACGCCGTGTTGAGTTGACAGTGTAAGAAATGATTGTTTTTGGCCTCAGGCTATATGGCTCACTAATTTGGATTCCGGAAGATGGTGTTTGTCACTAAATTGGCAATTCATGAATAAGAATTGGTTTAAATAACAAATTCCTATTTTGTAGACTAACTATAAAATTCTTCAAAGCAAAAGTGGAAGATGATTCTCATTGCGCTTGTTAAGTATTACACTAGTTTACAGCTATTTTGTCCAAAAGCTACAACTATATTCGTTAATGTATTATTGTGCCATGTTCTTGTGAAATCAAAAAAGTAATTGTTCTTTTATGTACGGTGTCTCGTTATGAATGGACATTTTAATTTTAAAATGAAAACACCTACTTTCCCAAGTTATCACATTATTATTGGATTGAAAAGAAGACATATTCCAATTAAGTATGGAGTACAATATACGTCCAATGACACCACGGCTCTAATGACAGACCATTAATTTTATAATGAAATAATCTCAGGAATTGTTTCTGGTTTATTCGAATAAATTGGAGATTTTACAAAATTCCAAAGAACGAAATCACACGGCGTTAATTCGTGTGATCTTGGTGGACAGTTGAAATCAGAATTTCTTTAGATAATTTGTTCTGGAAATCGTTGTTGCAATAAATAGATTATTTCATGCGCGGTGTGGCTCATGTCGGCCAGATACATGTAGCCCAGTTAAGGCCACAAGAATTGCGTTATCATGTGCATGTAACAAATGCCCTTCACAGTCACACGTGCAAATGTGCTTCAGCGGAGAAGATGACTTCTTTTGAAATACTGGTATTGACTTCTAGACGGAAAATTATTCGAAGTTTGCGAGCGGTGTTAGCATAACCTTCCAAATTTCTGTAATCAATTTTCACAATTATAACGCGTTATTCTTTCGGTGGTGCAATGGTTAGTGCGCATGCCTCTTGTGCTGGAGATCCTGGGTTCGATCCCTTCTCCGACCACCTTAAAATTTCTTTTGACGACGGTCACCTCGCTTAGTGACGGCGACACTATCGAGTGCTTAGCCATGAAAAGGCCTCTCAAAATACCGCTCGGAACCGGTGTAAAACTGTAGGTCCCAATCAGTGAGTATAAAACTATAAAGCGCACAGTCCACTGGTTGTGAGAAGCTCTCCCAAATTCCTTCATGGGATGTAATGGGAAACCATTTTTTTTTGTTCTTTCGTAAAGCGCTCTATTTTTAATGATAGGAATGAGACAGCTGCCAAATTTCAGACTTGCCACGTGCACAAAAAAATGCTACTAAATTTAAAAAGTGCAATCTTACTGACACACCCTTTATTTAAATTTGTGTTGGGTATAGTTTCGTTATAATCACGAGCATTATTACAATTACATTTGACATCAGATGAGGTTTTCAAATGCATAAACTGATTCTTAAAACAATAACATATATCGTGGTATTTAATATATTCAAATAGTATATTCAAATAATTTATATTCGATATTATAAAAGAAATACATTATTCTTGACTAATTCAACTTAAGGTCACTTGCGATTTCATAAAACTTTTCTTTGTCATACAGTTACACAGCTGAAATTCCAAGCCTAATTTTGAGATACGTCTCCTACTAAACTCCCAGAAGAAAGAGACCGCCCTTGCCTGCGACTACTTGCCCTCGCTCCACAAGTTTCCAATGGCACACAGTTGGTAGGGCCAAGGGTAAAGCGCACAATTTGCTGTTGCTGTGGTAAATAAAGACAACTGAAACTCTCTTTGCCATGTTGGGCTTTATTTAGCGATTGAGATGTTGGCAGGCGAGATGTGTTTCGATGATCGACGGTGAAAGCAGACTGACTAAGCGCGACGTAAATGTAAATCGAACCCTTAGCGGGAACAGTGAATGGAACAGTGGAATCAGAACCGACACCACAACTTCTCTCACAGGAACAGTTAGGGTGTTCACGAAGGACTGCTTATCAGCTTATCAGCTCATGTGCTTATCTCGCCAACAACAAAATACATTGAAATAAAATAAGCAACTTTGAGCAACCTGTGCCTTTGGCAAAAGCTTATCACCTTATCAGCTTATTTTTAGTGTTGGAAAATACCAAAAATTTAACTTGCTGACAACACTAAAAACACGAAGTTTTAGCAAATGGCATCTCAAATTTTATATTTAAGTATTGGTAGCACTGGGATTTACATCTGTTTTTTGTTTATTAAAAAAAACAATCAAAATGAGCGCAAGTCGGGGGGTCGGGGAAACCTATGTGTACAAACGCAAAACCATAAATATTTGCATCGTATACATTTCTGACTACTTACCTTTAATGAATTCAATTTCCAAAGTAATCATATTGACTCTGAAGTCCATAATTTGTTGTTTAATGCTCTGCTTAGGCATTTTACAAACAATTTCAATTGTACATTGATGGTTTTGATTTCATTTATCGAACAGCTGATTGAAAAAAATAAGCAGATAACCAACATGGAAGGGTGTTCACGTAGCCCAGAGCTTATTTTTCATCTTTTCAGCACATAAGCTGATAAGCAGCCCTGCGTGAACAACCTAAGTGATACATTGTTCTTCTTGTAGTTAAAACTACGTTCAGTGCTACACGGGCGATGTTTTGTTTTTGGTTCTCTCAACATCAAGGGAGGGCAAACTTTGGCCCGTGCATAACTGAACACGTCGCATTATTTTGAGTGGTAAGTTTTCATTGAAATCCTGTTGCGAATGATAATTTTCGTCATATTTTGCTCGTTTATTTCCGAAAAGGCAAAAAAGCTGCGGAAGCACTTTCCAACACGACAACACAAGGCCTCACACATCTTTGTAGACTCGGAAAAAATATTCGAGCTTGGATGGGAAGTGATGCCATATCCACCTCACATTTCTCATCTGGCACCTTCTGATTTTCATTCAATCCGGAGGCTGCAACACTTTTTGAATGGAGAATTCTTCAATACAGAAGAGGACTTACATACCGAGTTGTTTGAATACATTTGTGGGACGGACCATTCTTGCTATAAGTCTGAGATCAAATTGTTGCCTGAACAATGGCAGAAGGTGACTGACCAAATTGGCACATACATTATAGATTAAAATTAATTATTTGAATAAAATAATTGAAAATAAGTTTAACCAATAAAATGGAATTTACTTTCTTGTCAACCCAATATATAAAATGGGTCATGTAGCTTTTTAAACATAGATTTTTTTAGATATGATTTATTTTCTTTCCTGCGATGCATAGTTAGGTTATGTTAGGTAGAAGTGGAGAAGGATGTTATATTAGGTTAGGTAGAAGTGGATATCACTGTTGATACACTTAGTCTAATGAGCACCGTTATAATAGCATGGGACATCATATTACAGCTTCTGTAGTAATCATGTGCTGATATTTCAAGTCTAGACTCATGTCTGGTTATTAAACAGTATCCAGTGACCACAGCTACTAGCATAGAGATATTCTGTATAGGAATGGATATAATCTTCAGTGGCGAACAATTTTTCTGATATTTTCGCATTGCGAATTATTTTTTTTGTATTTTTTTTAAATATTCCTACTGCCCACTCAAACAACTGTGCGGACTTAAAAATGATATTCAAGGCATTTAGCACTCATACACTTGTTTTAAAATTGGGACAATACTGGCGCTGCTCGGGAGTTTCAATCTCAAAATTCCGTCAAAATAGTAAAAATGAACCTAACGAATAATAAACTATTAACAAATAATTTTAAAAAACTTGTCTAAAATTTTTATTAATTTTGGAGCATTGCAGACTGCAATACACACTAAAAAACAATTTTTGTTTACCAGGCAGAAATTCGTCAGTCTTTGTTTAACTGCACTCTGAACAAACCGGCCTCTGCAACATATTCTCTCAAACACATTCTACAGGGATCATGTATATGTTTGGAACACACTCAATATATTCATATACACTTTAGATCAGATATTTGGAACCACTTAAATTTCTTGTTTTAGTCGACCATATGTTTTTTAGGTATGGCCTACTAAACGAAGAAACTTAAGTGGTTCTAATCATCTGATCAGCTTCCACTCAACCATGCCATGAGATTGTTATAACATTGTCGACACACTGCACTAGGTGTGTGATTTTCACCAGTCAAGTCTACTTCATCGAAAAACAACTTATATGCTCTCTTGAATTCACTACTTAAAAGATTATTTTCCTTTTGAAATCTTGTAGAACTTTTTTTTTCTGATTTTATGACCGGAAACGAAGCAAAATAAATCAATATTTTCACACTGCTTATTGCAATTGTCAGTTGCCAATGTTGTGTGCAAATTATGCTGTAGCACTTTCTCTATAACTTTCACCACTGAGCTATTGTTGACGTGTCGCTTTGATATTGTGTGCTGCGTCCCTTGTTGCGTGTGTTGAGCTTACTGCTTTGCCTGTGCTGCTGCGGTCGGTGAGATAGCATAGTGTCTCAATATTGAAGTAAACGGTATTAATAATCATTCCTAGGAAGTTCACGTGTTCTAGAAAGCTGTTAATTGAGATTTTAGATACATTATTTTAGATGATTGTTTCCTTGAATTTTGAACGGTTTGCTGCTATGAACCTGAACAGTGGAAAAAGGTAAACAAAAAGCGAATTTTTTAAAGTTTGTGATTTTACATGTTCACAATTTTTGTTCTTTATGACAAGAGCTACAACCTTCCCTCAGAGAGTAAATAAAAATTCCGAATGGTTTGCAAGATATGAGCCTGAAAATATGATCACTTTTTTGCAAAAATGACATCGAGGCCCCAAATCTTTGGGGTACCATAAAAAAAAGTGCATGGCTTTGGGCAAAACTGGGAGACACGGGTCTTTTTTTGGTCTCTTATCGGGTAGTGGTGTCCGTATATGGTTATATTTTTTCGTGTTGCACTTTGTTATAATTAATTTGATGAATATTAGTTTGAAGTTACAACCAATTAATATAAAATAAATATAAAGACTTAAACTTTCAAAACATTGCTGCCGTAAACGAGATTGTCACCGAATCCCCGAAAACATCAATTCGGCATCGTTCTCAACAACTTCAAATTTCACAAGGCAATTCGCAGCGAATTTTGAAAAAAGAAATCCACCTTCATGCGTACAAGATTCAGCACCTTAAACCAGCAGATCATAGAAAGCGCCGGCAACTCGTTCGTAATGGTGCAAAGTGAAGTCAATGCCAAAAGTCATCTCCGATGAAGCTCATTTCCATTTGAATGGCTTCGTGAATACACCAAATTGTCGAGTTTAAAATAAAAATAAATAGTTTCCCATTACATCCCATGAAGGGACTGGGGAGAACTTCTCACAATCACTGAGCTGTGCGCTTTCCAGTTTTCACTCACTGATTGGGACCAACAGTTTTACACCGATTCCGAACGGTAATTTGAGAAGCTTTCTCATGGCTATATACTCGATAGTGTCGCCGTCACTATGCGAGGTGACCGCCGCCGAAAGAAATTTTTTTTGGAGGTGGTCAGAGCCGGGTTCGAACCCAGGATCTCATGTACAAGAGCCGCGCACAATAACCATTGCACCACCGAAAGTCACAGTTTTGGCTTAGAAAATACTCATGCAATCCATGAGAAATAAAAGCACCCACAACGAGCTACTGTCTGGTATGGATTTTGGGCAGGCGGCGTGATTGGGCCTTACTTTTTTGAAGATGAGGCCGAAATTGCAGTTACTGTGAACAACATTCGTTACAGGAACATGAAAGTGGAGTTCTTATGACCTCAAATGGACGGCATGGATCTGGATGAAATGTGGTTTCAGCAATGTGGCGCCATCTGCCATACCGCGATTGAAACAATCTATTTATTACAGCAACGATTTCCAGAACAAATTATCTCAAGAAATTCGGATATCAACCGAGCTCCAAGATTATACTTTGGGGATTTGTGGAGTGGCGGGAGCATGCGAATAATCCAGAACCAATTGCTGAGCTCAAATCCGAGATCCAACGCGTCATCGGTCTCTGTGAAAAGTCATGGAAAATTTAATGAAAAGAATAATGGCCTGTCATTAGAGCCGTGGGGTATATTTTACCCCATACTTAATCGGAACATGTCGTCTTTACAATCCAAAAAAATCACATTAATCTCACAAAATTCGTATTTTTATTTTAAAATGAAAAACTGCATTCTTAATGAGACACTTAAGTACTTCACATTGATTGACAGCTCCCCGGATGCTTCCAGGAAAGTTATATATATTCGTATTTGTTTCACAAATTTGTCTTGCCGCAACGAAACGACATGATAGCCATAGGAGGTGTAAAGTAAAATAGTCGCACAACAATATGTAAACTGTTCCCGGAAAATAAGAGTGGCCCTAACAACTCATCACTTCGTGCTTCTATATTTGGGCACATGAATTTTTTAATCAAAAGTTATTTCGCCACTAAAATTTCTCAAAAATGTACTACCGCACGCACGTTTTAAATATGCGCTGCATGTTTAAATATACACATTTGTCCTTCAGCAGGACGAATACTGTGAAATTTTTTTTTTTGTTAGCGGGGTGTTGTTTTTAAATACTCCTCTGGTATGCAGATAATAAACATTGTCCTTTTGCAAGTCACTAAGTTGTATCACTATGTTGTTGCCACTTGTTTCATCGTTGCACGTTTTTGCGTTACTAAAGAGAATTTGCTTATATTTATATATTAAATTTTCACTTATTTCCAAGTTGAGCCTCTAAGGGTCGAGTGTTTGTTTAATTCTAGGGCCCAAACAATGTGTAATGATTTGACACAAAGCTGCTGCTGTAATTTATGCCAGCCGTATTGAAAGATCCTTAAGAAACCATTACATTTCTCGAGGATTATTAATGCTTTTCAGATTGAATGGAATTAATTGTATATGTATATTTTTTTCAAGAAGTTAATCTAGTAAATGCAAAACTAAAATTGTATTAGCAACAAAAACAATGAAGTTGAGTTTTGTGGTGTATAACAATTTATATGTATTTATTGTCACAGTTGACCACATACAATGTTGGCAGATGATGCGATACATTTTTTTTTCAATCTAATATAATCTAAAACATTTTCTTGTGGCAAAAATTGTTTTAAATATTTGATAATCTTTTGGTTATTTCATTTCATTTAAGTCTATTAAATTTACGGACATGTACATTACTTATATTTATACTAATATTAAATACATCCTCATAATTCCTGCAAACCGTATATGTTTTTAAGATCTAACAACATATCTTCTTCAGCGGTGGTTTGGCATGCTGCTCTAGAACAGTTTATCAACCTAAATGAAAACGAAAGCTGAGAATTTCCCACAATGCAAGTGTAAAACTATACTGGTAAACTATATCCCATTAACCGAGATATAGAACGACCTTGACCGTATAAATAAAGACAAGGTGTTTCAAAAGAAGTCATCCGATTTTGTTTGGCACTCATTTTTTTGTAAATAGAAAATTTGGATTCTGTTTATTGATTATGTATATTTGAACCTTTACAATTTTATTGGTTAAATTGAGAAGATGATATCGGTTAAATGGGCGCCGTCACAATTAATTACCATACGGGCTCGTTTTATCGCATTATTCTTCATAATGATTTGAAAATCATAATGAGCGATGAGGCTCATTCACACCTCAGCAGGTACGTGAACAAGCAAAACTATCGCTTCTGGGGCACCGAAAATCCGCTCAAAGTGACTGCATGGTGCGCTGTTCACGCTGGAGGAGTCATCGGGCAATTTTTTTTCGAGAACGCCGCTGGTCAATTGACAACAGTGGACTGTGCGCGCTATAGGGCCATGTTAACCGAGTTTTTTCTGCTGCAATTCGACGAATTAGGACTGAAGGACATGTTGTTCCTATAGGACGGAGCAACGGCACAAACTGCCCGAGCCCCAACCGATATTCTGAAGGTGGCGTTTCCGGGTCCCCTCATCTCTCGTTTTGGCGATTTGCACTGGCCCGCAAGATCTCCCGATTTAACCGTTCCAGACTTTTTTTTGTGGGATTTTTTGAAGTTCCGTGTTTACGTTAACAATCCCGAGACCCTGGAAGCCCTCAACCTCAACATTCGACACGAGTGCGAGAATCTATCGCCCGAAGTTCTCGCCGAAGTGATGAAAAATGCCATGAAACAAGCCCGTATGGTAATCAATTGTGACGGCGCCCATTTAACCGATAGCCTCTTCTCAACTTAACCAATAAAATTCTAAAGGATCATATAAACATAATCAAAAAACAGAATAGAAGTTTTTCATTTAGAAAAAAAATGAGAGTCAAACAACATCGGATGACTTCTTTTGAAACACCTTGAATCATCCCTGATGAATTTGAACTTAGAGTACGACGAAACGGCAGGCAATTGTTATTGCCTGTAAGAATTGAGTTGTCTATTTATGCAGCAAAAAAAATCATGTCTAATGGGAAACGATGGTCCTCTGGACACATATAGAAGCTTTGCGAATGCTTTCTTGTGTGTTTTGTTTGCGATATTTTTCGAACACTTGCATAGTGGGAAATTCTCAACTAAAGTGAGTCTTTATCTGCATTTGGTTTGATGCGTTTTTCAATAGCATCATTTGAAACAACTCCGATGAAGATCCATGGCTAGAATTGAAATAGCTTTACGGTTTGCCAGGAATTATGAGGATACATTTTGCAACCATCATTTAAAAAACTATATCCCTATTAATAGAAATATAGAACGGTCTTCAGCTTGAGTAATAAAAAAAAGTACCTGTAAAATGGTCGAATTAATAAAAGCAATAATCCCTAATGCATACACGTCTTCTTTTTTTGTTTGGATGCAAATATAACGTGTTTGTAGTTTGTCGCAAGTATAGTATACTTGTGACCAAACACGTTGTGTGTGCCATTCAATATAACATGTTTGGGACACAATGATTAGTAGGTTATAATATATTGATTTGAATATTTTTTTTGGTTTTCTTAATATGTATTTGTGACCCAAATATGGATGTGTTTGTTGAAAACTGCTGAAAACAAAAACGTGACAGACAATAAAGAAAAACAGCCGAAGATCTTCATTTCAAAAAAATAATGCTTGCAAACATACACATGGTTCCTGAAATATGTTGTTGGGGCCGTCATTTTCAGCGTGTATACAAAAATATGATAACCTCAGCCAGAGTTCAAGGGTGTTTTCGATTAGATAGAACTTACGAAAGGATTAGCTGTCAAACGAACTGTTAGCTCGCGTTACGGTCAATGGAGATTGTTACCGCACCATAATCAATGATTTTTTGCCATATGGCGACCGCATCCATCGACTTTTTTCATCGATTTTACACCTCTCCATTCATTTCTGTGGGGCTTAGAGTGTCCCAAAAAATTTTTCTTTTTCGATTTTCATGGTGCTGATGCTTAGACGGAAAGCTTATATAAGGTAAAGTATTTTTGAGATTTTCGGGAGAGGTTTAGAAGTCGCGCAAGTCGAATACAGCCCAAAAATCGGATATTCCGTATGTTTTTTGAATTTTGTTTAAACCTCGGTCAATGACCACAATTTTCTTAGTTTTTAAGTCAGCACTTTTAAAGCAAAACGTCCAAACTTTTATTGTCTATGCATAAATCACCAGGTTTGGCAATGATTTTGCTGTATTGTATTAAACTTTCCCGCAAAACTATGTAAATATCGCTTTAAAACTTTTAAAATATCTATGAAAATTTAAAAACTAATGATGCGCATTAAAAGACAGATAAATTTCAAGCAATTTTGTAGAAAAAAATTTTGAATTTACTGTAACTATTCCAGAGTTATACCATTTTAAACCTTTTTACCCTATTTACGAAACCTAAAAATATTATAAACTGTTTGACATTTTTGCATCGGATTTGCTTTAAATGTTTTTGAAAATTTAAAACGCTAATGATGCACTTGAAAAGACAGATAAATTCCAAGCAATTTTGTAGAAAAATTTTTGAATTTGCTGTTACTGTTCCAGAGTTATGCCATTTTTAAATTCTTTACCCATTGTATGAAACTAGTAATACTCGTACTATAAAGTGTATGCTATTTTTGCTTCGGATTTGCTTTAGACATTGTACTCACGAAAAAAACTACATGATAAGTAGCGACAAAGAGCTACACGCAGAAAAAAACGGCCCCAGCAACATATTGCAGGAAGCATATTTGTGTTTGTAGGCAATCATATATATGGTTTCTGCAATATGTTCCTTGTCGTTACTTAGCGTATGTAGATTTTTTCAATAATACAATGTCTAAAGCAAATCCGATGAAAATAGACAAACATTTTATAATAGTATTAGGTTCATACAATGGGTAAAGAGTTTTAAAGTGGCATAACTCTGGAACAGTAATAGCAAATTAACATAATTATTTGGAATTTATGCATCTTTTAAAGTGCACAATTCGTATTTTTAATTTTCATAGAAATTTAAAGCAAATTCAATGCAAAAATGCCAAACAGTTTATAATATTATTAGTTTCATACAATGGGTGGAAGGCTTTAAAATGGTAGAACTCTGGAACCGTGACCGCAAATTCAAATTTTTTTTTTTACAAAATTGCTTGGAATCTGTGCGTCTTTTAAAGTGCATCATTAGTTTTTTAAATTTTTATAGGAATTTAAAATATATAAAGCGTTATTTACGAAATGTATCAAAAATTTACGAAAAAATTTAGCAAAATTATTGCCAAAACTTATGGTTTATGAATATACGATAAAAGTTTGGACGATTTTATTTAAAAGCATTGACTTACAAAGTGAGAAAATCGTGTTCATTGACCGAGTTTTAAGTAAAATTCAAAAAACGTCCGGAATACCCGATTCGACTTGCTCGACTTCTAAACCTCTTCCGAAAAATCTGGAAAAAATCTCAAAAATACTTTACCCTATACGTTTTCAAAAAAAAAAAAAAAAATGAATGGTTTCCGATTACATCCCATGAAGGGACAGGGGAGAGCTTCTCACAACCACTGAGCTGTGCGCCTTAAAGTTTTCACTCACTGATGGGGACCTACAGTTTTGCACCGATTCTGAACGGTATATTGAGAAGCTTTTCCATGGCTATATACTCGATAGTGTCGCCGTCACTATGCGAGATGATCGCCGCCGAAAGAAATTTTTTTTTTTTTTTAAGTTGGTCAGAGCAGGGTTTGAACCCTGGATCTCATGTACAGGAGGCGCTCACACTAACAATTGTACCACCGACGGCCACGTTTTAAGCTTGAATAAAGCTTGAGTAAAAACAAATTGTTATTGATGGGACACCCTAGTAGGGCTACGTGTAGTCACTGGTTTATACTGATAAACCAGGAACAATTTACGCCTTTGAGACCACTATTTTTCGTGTAATTCGTGTCAGCAGTGCTAAACAACATGACACAGAAGGAAATAACAAGCCCGATTATTGCCAAGCATTGGTCTTTCGTACACACGTTTTTTTTTACCCATTTAAAATTTTTTGTGATATTTTTTAACTTCAGTTTTTATCGGACTTAAAAAAAGAGCCTTTATAATTTATTTTCTAATTTTCCAGGCCGCAACAAACTTCTTTATTGGCCTATATATACTGTAAAGTCTGCGACAAACATTCAAATTGGGAATAAAGAAGATGATACCGTATGCTAAAATTTCTTGAGATGATCAAGAAATTATTGAGATCATTTAGTTTGTCCGTACACCCCAGCCTAAAGTACAGGAGAAGGTTATAAAAACAAATTAAATGTTACATACAAGTTTACCTCCCAAATTGTTATGAGTTTAATTTTTGTATCGGCTTGAGGTCATGGAAATAAAAAGTAAACAATGTGGCACGTTTTGCTTTTTAACACAATTTTCTTCAATTTTTATCCAATATTTCGATGATCGTTTCCAAGGATCTAGTACAATGAATAAACACAAAATTTTCGAAACACTAATGAAATCAATAAACACAAAATTTTTATCTACGAGTAATGTTTGCTCTGATGAAAAACATGAAATTATTAATAAATATAAATAAGTATAATTACTTGTGAGGAAACAAAAAGTATACGCACGGTCTAAACTGCAAACTTTTGTCAACCCATTTGAGTTTACCACCTAAGTTTTGTCAATTGCGTGCTTGAAGACTTGCGGACATCGTTCTGTATCACGCTTGGAGTCTTTTCTCCATTGGAACATCAATAATTTGCAGCATTTCCTAAGAGAGACGTCGTGAATAATATTTCTGTTCAGTTCAAATTTCCAATTCGTCAAAATTTTGGGGTTTATTCAATTTAAGTACAGTGGTCTGCGAGTGCTGTCTTTAGTTCCAATGGTTTAAATAAAATAGGCCAATTACTAACACTGAAAAAAAGTTATTACGTTTTGTTTTTGTAGCACCATTCGCGCGCCACCCTGTATTTACCATTTTCTTATTTATTAAGTCAAAATTAACCTCGGAAACCGCACTTCTCCATCATCTTCAAAGTAAAATGATTGTTTCTCTAAAAGTCCAAGATGTCTGCAACAAATTTTGGAAATAAAATTGGCTTAGTTTGTGAAAAAAAATATTTTTTAAATCACAAAAAACAAAACCCTTCAATATTTCCAAAAAGATTATGTCTAACTTAGACCACTATCATAATTTCTGTCACATATGTAGGTTGTTGAAAAGCAAAATTAGTTTTCTCCCAAATATTAGTTTTATTTTTTTTTTTGTAATAAATAGGAATCTGGAATCAGCACATCCAAGCGATCAAGAACACTAAGTTTCGACCAATCGCAAAATTAACCTCCAAATGGGGTTTGTGCATGACTAACATAACTTTAGTCATGTTCCACATATTGGACCAAAAAAAAATTCCATATGTAATACATGTATAATTCTCTTCAAAGTAGATTTTTAACCGCAGAGCTAAAGTTATTAAATATCTGAACAGTTCAAGAAGCAGTTGGGCGACCTCTGGTGCAGACTACACAAATATGTAATTAGACTTAGAAAAAAAACTTACTTTCTTGCGTGTCAAAAATCGGCTGATACCGTTCTGAGCTGTATTTAGTGGATGATATTAAAAACAACAATAATGTTCTTCTTCTCTAATAAAAATATCTATACATTTCGACGGACAATACACAAACAGTTCTCTGTCCACAAATTTCTTGCCAACATTAGCACGGTATGTATTCAATCGTCAACATCCTCCCTTCGTAATATTAAGATTATAATATGTAAATGAAAACATATTTTCAATATGAAATTCGGTCATGTTGTTATGACACTTTTCAATTGTAAGAATATAAATTACACTATGCGACAAACGGAAGGTTTTTGTTAAGGGCCTCAACTAAACCAATAAATTATGCAGATAAATGGACTCGAAATTACAAAACCCTGTTCGATTCGGTGCCTGATCACCACAATTTTTATCACGAGTCAACCAAGATTTTTGCTGAGGATCAGGGCTGTATTTCCGATTTCATTTCAATAACTCCAACACACTGAAAAAAAACGGTCCCAACAACATATTGCAGGAGCCATGTACATGGTTGCAAGCATTGTTTTCACCAATTGAAGATCTGATGGTTTTGTATTTCCTTGTTGTCTGTCATGTTTTAGTTTTCAACAAATTAAATCACATTTGGGCCGACGTGTAATATTGAAGAGAAAACATAATGTGTTTGGACACAAGTATACCATATTTGCTATGAGCTACAAACACGTTACATTTGGATACAATTAAAAAAACTGATTTTCAGCATGGCAATTGAAATTCTGCACTACAAACTTTGACGATATTTTAGCTCTTTCTTCACTTCATAATTCTCTCTATCATGGGTTTTAGAAAAATCATACCATAGAATGTCTGAATGAATAATTTGTTCAATAATCTTAAGTTTGGCAATAGACGCTGAAAAATATCGGCCCCAGCAACATACTGCAGGAAATATGTACTTGTTTGCAAGCACTGTTTTCATGAATTGAAGATCTGCTAGGTTTTTGTTCATTTTCTGTCCGCCTCGTATTTGTTTTTAGCGGTTTTCAACACACATTTGGGCCTCAACAACATATACTATAACCTATTAATCATTGTCTCTCCAAAATGTTATATTGAATAGCAAACACAATGTGTTTGGGTAGTATGTTTGCAACAAGCTACACACACGTTATATTTGCATCCAAACAACAACAATTTTTCAGCGTGTACAAACTTAGATAATATTGTAGCTCTGCGCTCACTGTATGATTCTTTCTAACTTGCCTTTTAGAAAAGACACACCAATAATACTTTATAAAAACATCGAAATTTCTGCGCAAATTTTAAATATTTTAATTATATATTTTTTTTGTGTTTTTTGATTCAAGGTAGAGCAAGTGGGGTTGTCCTCTTTGAAGTTACTGTAGCCTAAAATTTTTTTCACAACTTTGAAAAATACAGTAATCAAAAAATGAAAAAATTGTGATAACACTGTTCAACAGTGGGACTCGGGCCTCAACCAAACTAAACAATTGTGAAAGTACTTGAACGTGTTAGCACAAAACCCCGCTCGGTTTTTCTTCCATACGTAACAATTTTTTTTTTACAGGCCGAAGAAAATTTTCAATAAATCCTAAACAGCTTGAAATATTAGATTACAACCTTTGACAATATTGCTGCTATTTTCCCATTTCACAATTTCACAACTTTAAGACGTTGATGTATTTGGAAATTTTGTCGAAAGTCTTAAGTTGTACAACTTTGGAGAACATTATTACATTCCTGTGTTAATAGTATAAAAATTATAAGCGAAAGTTTAAAAAAATTTTGTATTTCTGAATTGGTGCAATTATTTTGGAATCCAAAATGTAATTTTTGTTCATTAGTATGTTTGACAATATTGTCAAGTATATTAAGAATTACAACTTTGTAGAAGATATAAATTTTTACTTTGTTTAATATTGAATACATATAGGTGAATATTTAAATAATATGGTTAAACGCAACATTTCTGCACCAATTATGGAGCTTTAATATAATTTTAGTTGAATAATGTATTTAGAAAACTTATCAAGAAATTTATAAGCTACAATACTTTTGAAGATAGCTACTGCAATTTATTTGCCGTTAGGCAAGAAACGTCAAAACCTATAAAATATGTGAAATTTTTCATGACGTTTCGTGAAATAATCGATTAATAGTGTACTTTTCCTTAGAAATAAATTAGAGGGCATTGTGAAATACGATAATAGCTACAATATTGTCAAATGTTGTAATTTATTGAAGTAAAATCTGAAATAGGGTCCTCACAAACCTCCAAAATTGTTTGGCCTGTAAAAAAATATTCTTACGTATAGGGACAAATCCGAACTTGGTTTTGTGATACCACGTCCAAGTACTTTCACAATTTTGTGGTTTTTTTTAGGCCCCAAACAAATTCCTTTAATTTGTGTCACAGTGTAATCAGTGGCAAATCCGAGAGGGGTTTTGTGATACCACGCCAAGTGCTTCCATAATTTTTGGTTTTAGTTGGTGCTCAAAATTCACTGCCGCACAGTGTTACTATAGCGTATTCCCAACAATCTGATCTAAAATGTAAATTTGAATAATCAGATCAAAAAATATGAATAGGAACCAAAGACAACAAACAATATATTAATGTATGTATATAAGTGCGTTTATGTAGGCTTACATGTAATACTAAATTTCTTAAGCAACGATGTGAACAACAACAGTGGATTATAAGGATTTCGGTGAAAAAGTTTTGACAAACATTATTTCTATCATTGCACATTTGATTTAACAGTATTTCACTCTAAGGTATTTTCACAATCCGTTGTCAACTGGCACATGTAATTAATACTAAGAGCAAAATATTGGTATTTGTATGATCCTTGTAATTAACATTAATTGGAATAACATTACAATAGTTCTGACGTGATTGTAGTGTAATTATTTATTTACGATTTAAAAATAGAAATAACGCATAGATATTGAATATTTATTGCATATTCCATTACATTTTAATTGGCATTCCCTCAAACTCGCAGATATATGACACTAATATGGAACTCAAACAGGGATGGTACCAAATGCAAAAACGTGCGAAACATAATTTATATAATTATATAATTTTGGTTTAAACTTCGGCACAAACAAAGGATTTTCCCATTAAATTAAAGATTGACTTATTTGATAAAAAAAATAGAATTTAAATACAGCCTGCCAGAACGGTTTACAAGATATGAGCCTGACCATCTGATCACTTTTTGCAAAAATGACACCGAGGTCCCAAATCTTTGGGGGCCCATAAAAAAAACCTGCATGACTTTCGGCAAAACTGGGAGACACGGGTCTCTTTTTTTGGTCTTTTATGAGGTTGCTCAGTGCTTTGTCCCAGTACATCGATGGGACAAAAATAGAAGAAGTCGTCCTAGGGTATGGAAATTTGGCACGGGTCCCTAATAGAATAAAATTCAGAAAATATCAAAGTATCGACAAAATTGTCCACGCCCATCGCCCACCGCCCATACAAACCGAAATTATTATTGGCTATAAAAATTTAACTATTTATAATAACATTGACCACGCCCATCGCCCACCGCCCATAAAAACCGAAATTATTATTATTACGCAGAAACCAAAAGTGTTTTCAAAAACACTTCTCCAACAACAGCAGATAGGGACTTGTTCTTATTTTTCCCTGGTAGATAAATATATTATCTGTAAAAAACAAACATAATAAAAAAAACCTCATATAATTTTTGCGTATTAAATAAAAAATGCATGCTTATTGAAGCCGTAAAACAGTATAATTTTTTTTTTAAAGTAATATTTTTTATTTATTACGTATATACAAAACTAATAGAAACGACAAAACTGTAGTCAATTCATATACAATTGAATTTCTGGAATTTTTTCGTGAAACTGCTCAAAACAAGATTTTGTTAAATCACGAAAAAGACTGAAAAAAAATTTGTTTTCCTTATTTTTTGGATCGATGAGGACCCATTCTTTTTTCCATCTGTAAGACAGATGTCTAGACTACCGTAACACCCTGTCGGATTAACAGATTTTAACTAAAATTTGCCATGTGTAACATTTTCAGTGTAATCGTATGCCTAATTTGAAGGAAATCGGATAACGAATTGTGGTACCCCCCATACAAATTTTAGAAATCTCGAAAATTTGTCGTTGTTAGTTGTTTGGATGCAAATATAACGTGTGTTTGGAACTTGCCGCAAATATAATATACTTGCTTCGAAACACATTTTGGTTGGTATTCAATATTACATGTTTGAGACACAATGATTAATATGTTATAACCAGGGCCAACAAAAGTATGCAATGCATATTTGCATATGTAAATACATATTACAGTCATCCGGGCATGTTTTACGGTATCAAGCATATAAAAGCATATTTCGATGTTTTTAGATATTTTGTAAATTTTTTTACTTTACATAAGAATTTTTTGCTTTGTAGACAACAACTGTTTATTTATTTAAGATGGCAATATAATCTTTATAATTTTTCGCAACTGGCAACGCCTAACTGTTGTGCATTTATAGAGTAGTTAAAAAGTTAAACACATGCCAAAAGAAAAAGAAAGTCTGAGACAATTTCTGCTTCGCATGTGTAAAGTTTATCCAGGAGTCTTTCGAGTATATCACTCAGTTTTGTTTTGCAAAATATGCAGGTGCATTCCACTGTTACGTACAGACAAGTTCAACTAATTTTACGGTTTATATTACATATAGCACTTAATTGTTTTATCAGATATATACTTTTTTTCTCTAATTTAATAGATTATATACTAGTCTTTAATAGTGCGCAGAAACATTTAAAAAAAGTCATGAAATACTGAAGAAAAATGCAAACAACCCACGTCACGTACGGGACACATCAAGTCAACCAACATTCGAAATCGTTATAGTTTTATTCAGATTTCAGCGAATATATTACAGGTGCATAAAAAGTGTCTTCGAAGGAAATTATAACTAAGAATCATGCTTGCTACTAGCGAAAAAAAATATTAATTAAAACACCTATTTATAATTCAAAAACATTTTTTTATATTTGTCACGTACAGACAAGTCGCGTCACGTACGGGACATAGTTCAACTTAAATCTATAATATATGTAAAAATCAATAGGTAAATACAGTTTTGTCTTGGGAAAGGCAATGTTTTCTGCACTCCACAACTTTCTCCTCAGTTTTAATAAAATGGAAGTTGGAAACTCCAGTTATCGCTTTGGCATTGTCCCACGGCGATGCACTTTTAATCCTTCATAAATTTCAGAGGATGGCACATAAATCACACGGGTTTTTGTGACTAATTGAGAAGCTAAATCAGAAAAGTCCTTGGCTGATTGTACAACAATATGTTCATTTTGGCTCATCATTTTCTCTCTTACCAGTCTTTTGATATTTCCGCCAACTCCGTCTATCACACCTTTTCCATGCGATGTAGCAAAATATTTCCAATAAAAGGGCCTTTTGTACGTTTCACTCAACATTGATGTTAGTTTAACTATATAACGGTTCTTAAATTCCGATGAAGGGCCGTCACTCCAAATAATTTCCGCTGAAGGTAAGTCTTCATTTTCTTTATGCATCAAGTCAAACAACTTATTGATGAAAACAAAAACTGTATCCTTGTCTTTCGAATTTGCATCTGAGCATATAAGATATGTTTGGCAATTGCCTTTGTAAAAACTTGCAATACTAAGGCTCCCGTCGTCAAGAATTTCAAAGAGCTCTACCAGCCGTTGCGTTGCAGCCAGTTCCATGCAAAAAAACCAGTTGGGATAGTTATTTGAAAGCATCACAATACTATTGTGAGCATTTTGGAGATGTTAAGAAAGTTGTAGAATCGTTTGACAGCGAAGAGGCTGAAGCAATACGTACTTCCGAAGAGAAATTTAATTTAAAAGAAACAATGAACAATCCGGGGTATTTGCAGTGTAACTTTTCAAATTTAACCAGTAGCATTTTAAAACTACAAGAAAGATATATATCGCTAAAGACAAGTATCGATATATTTGAGGAGATAAGCAAAAAATTGAATTTAATGGAAAACAAAATATTTTCAAAAAAAATTTAAGCTATTATAAAGCGTAATACAGACTACAAAACTGTGTTGGACATTTATAATGTTTTGTTATTGGTGTCGTTGCAAAGGAGGAGTTCACTAAAGTACTTTCGACTGCAGAACTTGACTATAATCGAAGAACCTTCACATTTGACAGTTTAAAGCAACACTTAGTAATATATTGCAATAATCAATCAATAGACTGAATCTTATTAATGTAATCTAAACAATGAAAATAAATAAAATAAATGGTTTCCCATTACATCTCATGAAGGGATAGGGGAGAGCTTCTCACAATCACTGAGCTGTGCGCTTTCCAGTTTTTCACGCACTGATTGGGACCTACAGTTTTACACCGATTCCGAACGGTATTTTGAGAAGCTTTTTCATGGCTATATACTCGATAGTGTCGCCGTCACTATGCGAGGTGACCACCGCGGAAAGAATTTTTTTTAAAGTGGTCAGAGCAGGGTTCGAACCCAGGATCTCATGCACAAGAGGTGCGCACACTAACCATTGCACCACCGACGGCAATAACTTCATTTAATTTACGACTGTTTGTTATGAATTTTTCTTAAAAATAAAATCTAGTCAAAATCAAATCTAGTCTAATCTTTATCAGATTTTAAGGCAATTTTTAATGTTTTGCGTGCTTATCTAATGCTCATATTTTTAGTTTTTTCGTGCATATTTCTGTTGGCCCTGGTTATAACATATGTGTTTGCGTACCAAATATATCTACGTTTGTTTGCCGAATTTGTTGCACTCTTTATGCTCTCTTGAGGGAAAAAAATAAAGAGGGACAACGAGACAGTCTATCTCGTAAGTGTGTATCAGTACGTTGGCATTATTCTCTCCGTCAGTGATTCATAAATATTCCTGAATGTGTGTGTAAATTGAAGAAGTCAATGATTCTTATTTATTACGTTTTCAGTTTCCGTCGCCAGTGGTTCATCGGAGAGAGGATATCAAAAGCGCTTGATATTTGCAAATATTTATTAACTAATTATTAACTAATTTATTAACTAAATAAAGTGGAAATATTCTCCTACAAAATAATTCATGTTCGACTAACAAGTAAAAAAGTAATTTTAAGCACTTTTTAAAAAGCTTAAATATAAAGGAAGCGGAGAAGGTTTTGCATATTTCCTAGAGATTAAAGATTAAATTAATTTATCATTAAAAAAATATTTCACCGAATTATGTGAGGTTTTTTTTTTCTTTTTTCCATCAAAAAATGAGAATTTTTCATCTTGAAAAGGTAAATTTTTTAAAATTAATTCAAATTTTTTTTAAGATTTATACGAATTAAAAAAAATCCAATGAGTGTTCGAACTCACGGGCGATGTGTTAACACCTTTTTGCTACACGGTACCTGTTCGATTTCTATGAACACATTCGTAAATGTTACATTGGAAAATAAAAAACAGCGTTCAATCATATGATGATGTTACAGTTAAATAATATTAATACTTAAAATTATTTAAAGACCCAGTGCAAGCACATGTGTCATTATTTTCTTGCTCAATACTTTTTGTTTTATTCCCACAAAAGTCAAAGAATGCAAAGCAACAGACACGTGTACATACATACATACATTGTTATATTCGTACGATATAACCGAAGATCAACATATACTTTTTTAATATTTCTCCAAATTAAAACACTTCAATCTCGGCTCGCCGATATCGGATCGCCTTAATTTGTGGCCTAAACTCTTCGTCGAAACCCGCACTAGCTTTTTAATCCAAAAATTAATAAAATCGGCTATGAATTTCCAGAGAAAATCGCGTGGGAAAATTATATGAAAATCGCCCAATAATCACTTTCAATACCGACTGCCAAGCAACGAACAAATAAACGATGATTTACTCTTACAAACCTAACACTTGCGTATGTATTAGTTTGATAGTTTACTGCCCTAGAGGCGCGCGTATAGATGTTAACACATCAAAAATACAATGAGTGTTCGAACTCACGGGCGATGTGTTAACACCTTTTTGCTACACGGTACCTGTTCGATTTCTATGAACACATTCGTAAATGTTACATTGGAAAATAAAAAACAGAGTTCAATCATATGATGACGTTACAGTTAAATAATATTAATACTTAAAATTATTTAAAGACCCAGTGCAAGCACATGTGTCATTATTTTCTTGCTCAATACTTTTTGTTTTATTCCCACAAAAGTCAAAGAATGCAAAGCAACAGACACTTGTACATACATACATACATTGTTATATTCGTACGATATAACCGAAGATCAACATAAAATACTTTTTTAATATTACTCCAAATTAATACTCCAAATTAAAACACTTAAATCTCGGCTCGCCGATATCGGATCGCCTTAATTTGTGGCCTAAACTCTTCGTCAAAACCCGCACTAGCTTTTTAATCCAAAAATTAATAAAATCGGCTATGAATTTCCGGAGAAAATCGCGTGGGAAAATTATATGAAAATCGCCCAATAATCACTTTCAATACCGACTGCCAAGCAACGAACAAACAAACGATGATAAGACAAAACCGAAGATCAACATAAAACACTTTTATAATATTACTCCAAATTAAAACACTTAAATCTCGGCTCGCCGATATCGGATCACCTTAATTTGTGGCCTAAACTCTTCGTCGAAACCCGCACTAGCTTTTTAATCCAAAAATTAATAAAATCGGCTATGAATTTCCAGAGAAAATCGCGTGGGAAAATTATATGAAAATCGCCCAATAATCACTTTCGATACCGACTGCCAAGCAACGAACAAACAAACGATGATTTACTCTTACAAACCTAACACTTGCGTATGTATTAAATTTATAGTTTACTGCCCTAGAGGCGCGCGTATAGATGTTAACACATCAAAAAAACAAAATTTGTACCGCTTCTTACCTATCCAAAAAATTTTAATTTCTTCCATAAATGTATTTTTGCACAATGTTTTCCTTCAACTACTAACGTGCGAAACTAAAAAATCTAATTATTTAGCATACAAATCACTCATTTTGAATTGATGTGGAGGACAAACAATCTATTTCTATGAAATAATCTTTGCTGATTTTTGATGTGTTAACATCTATACGCGCGCCTCTAGGGCAGTAAACTATCAAACTAATACATACGCAAGTGTTAGGTTTGTAAGAGTAAATCATCGTGTGTTTGTTCGTTGCTTGGCAGTCGGTATCGAAAGTGATTATTGGGCGATTTTCATATAATTTTCCCACGCGATTTTCTCCGGAAATTCATAGCCGATTTTATTAATTTTTGGATTAAAAACGTAGTGCGGGTTTCGACGAAGAGTTTAGGCCAAAAATTAAGGCGATCCGATATCGGCGAGCCGAGATTTAAGTGTTTTAATTTGGAGTATTAATTTGGAGTAATATTAAAAAAGTGTTTTATGATGATCTTCGGTTTTGTCTTATCATCGTTTGTTTGTTCGTTGCTTGGCAGTCGGTATTGAAAGTGATTATTGTGCGATTTTCATATAATTTTCCGACGCGATTTTCTCCGGAAATTCATAGCCGATTTTATTAATTTTTGGATTAAAAAGGTAGTGCGGGTTTCGACGAAGAGTTTAGGCCAAAAATTAAGGTGATCCGATATCGGCGAGCCGAGATTGAAGTGTTTTAATTTGGAGTATTAATTTGGAGTAATATTAAAAAAGTATTTTATGTTGATCTTCGGTTATATCGTACGAATATAACAATGTAGGTATGTATGTACAAGTGTCTGTTGCTTTGCATTCTTTGACTTTTGTGGGAATAAAACAAAAAGTATTGAGCAAGAAAATAATGACACATGTGCTTGCACTGGGTCTTTAAATAATTTTAAGTATTAATATTATTTAACTGTAACGTCATCATATGATTGAACGCTGTTTTCTATTTTCCAATGTAACATTTACGAATGTGTTCATAGAAATCGAACAGGTACCGTGTAGCAAAAAGATGTTAACACATCGCCCGTGAGTTCGAACACTCATTGGATTTTTTTAGCTACACTATTACCTTTAATACGATACCAAAAAAATTCAATTCCAACCAAGTTAGATTTCTGATTTTTGTCCAGGAAACGGAGCAGTGTGCGCCAGGTTGTTTAGTGTTTTTATTTGAGCCACGATCTGAGTGGTCACCGTTACGTAATTCACTGTTTCCATATAAAAGTCCAAACAATATTCTACGTGCTAGATTCTACTGTGGGGGAGTCTGCTCTTTCGATTACGACTGTAAAATATTAGCTAGCAGAGCTTAAACGAGACCGTCCGAGCGCATAAGACGAACACCGTAGTGGTCGACCAATAGAGGTTAAGAAAATCCACGGTTAAGAAAATCCACAAAATGGTATTGGGTGATCGTTGGCTAGCTGAAATTATAGGCATTTCAAAAAGTGCTATACATTAACGGCCTTATGCATAAAAAGTTATGAGAGGTTGGAGAGACGATTTACCATACAAAAAACGTCTCTCAAATCTCTAACAATTTTTTATGAATAAGGTCTTAAGATCTTAAGCTATGCGCAAGATAGATGCCGCGAAACAACGTCGTGAAGATGTTTCAGTAGAGTGTGTGGCGTAGTTTCACCGCAATAGAGAAGAATTTTTACGTCGATTTATAACCATGGATGAGACATGGGTCTACTACCACTTCACACGTGCGGCAAAGGAACAATCAAAGTAGTGGACTAGAATAGAAGAAACGTGTGCAAAGGAGGCGAAGACGGTTCAATTTGCAGGTATCACACGCGTCATATCTTGATTATTTCATACTTTTTGCATAGTTTATGTAATTTTACTTCAACATGGTTGGAATTTGTATAGTTATATACAATCACACTATCAAAAAGCTGCTCGCGTATTGATATATTCAATGAAGAGAGTAAGAGAGAGAATAGAGCAACCCTAGGGTTTCACTCGTTGTGTTTGTTGGCATTTGAGTGAAGAGAAATTTTGACTGTCTACTTGTACATCGTTTTTGTTTTCTATTTCCAAAGTTGAAAAAATGACTCGCTGGTAAAAGTTCTGTCATTTTAAGGAGTTTGACAGTTTTTACTATAAACTGGCTGTCGAAGCTATTGAATATAGCTGGAAAAAGTGTATCGAACAAAAAGGAGATTATGTTGAAAAATAAAGAAAATGTTTGCCAACTTTTTTGTATCTTCTTTTTTAGGTCACAAGTATCACAATCACGTACCACAACCAGCTACAAAAGAGTCGTAAATTAACAGTCTGTTTCTCTATCTCAAACTAAAAGCTAAGCGAAGGAAAATCACTCACTCACAGATCGTAATTTTTTTTTACAATTTTTTACAATTTCCCTAAAAAATACTACTTTATTATATAGACGTGAAGACAACCCTGCCGATCTGGTTATACCGACTGTCATCGGAAAGCAAATCAAAACAAAGAAGAAAAATTAACAAACAGAAGTAAGCTAAAAGTTGGTACCAGTGATGCCACCTCTGCAGGAACGAAGCGCGCCATCGAACTACTAAAAAAATGCTAAAACGCGCAAATAACCAAAACAACTAGAAAACTCCCGAAAGTGCTAAAACGCGCTTAATAAATAAGTGGTTTCCAATAGGGATCGCTAGATTTTGACAGTCCATGGCGGTTACGTTGTTTTATCCATTGTTGGTTCCTGTTAATTATTAATAAAATAAAATATATAACTTTATTATCAAACTGGGCGTTCCCTTGTGGCGGCGACACCCATTTTTGAATAAACCGGTACATAAACAAGCATTGCCGGATTTAGCATGATACCAGTCATTACAAATTGGCAATGCACATACAGAATGCCATTGTTTTGTCTGGATTGTGGTCCGAAGGCACCACGTCTCAGTACATGGCATTATTATCACCATAAAATGATGCTATAATGGGCTTTCTGCGCGATCGATTTTAGGGTTATCTCACGCAGTGGCGACTTGAAATGGCCACAGATACCGTGCATTTTAGTTAGTTAGCAAGTTAGACTTTTTCTTGTGGGGCTTCCATAAGTCGCAGATCTAAGGCAATAAACCAGAATTCAGCTTGATCTATGCGCCAGTTATCGAAAATTTCTCGGTAGATGGTCAAGCGAAGACATCGATGTTTGGAGTGCAGATTTGACGGAAACATTATTGTCTCACATTTTTGGATTCTGTGGATTCTGCTTCCCATATCTTGGGCGATAACCACTACAAAAATTGCAGCAAACCTAGCATGTGTGGTTACTGAAGGTAAATATATTTTTGGAAATATTTCGCCCGTCATTCACAGTAATGCATCAATATAAATTAACAGTTGTTCAAGACCATTAGCAACAAAAATTACATATCTTTTGTAATATAATATAAATCGGTATCGTGAACAAAACGGGCTAAAGGGCTAAATAAAAACTCAAAACGCGTGAACAATACGCGTTTTTTCAAAAAAGCCCCATTGAATTTTTTTCGCGTTTTGCAAGATCGAAAAGTGCTAAATCTAGGCCCAAAAGAGATAAATTGGCATTACTGGTTGGTATACACTAGCGATCACTAGTCAAAAATTTATCAGTTTTGACTGATAGTTCGCAGCGGTCAAATTATCATTCATGTTTGAAGCAAAAACCATCAGTCAAGGAGTCAAGTTTGATTACTATATATGGAAAATAAGGAAATTGGGTGCGCTTTATTAATCATTGCATTGGCTGAAAAAAATATTAAACGGTTTTGGCTGGTAAAGATTTTGAACACCGCCGCCAGAAGAGTCTGATTGTTTAATTTTTTTTAATTCCCTTCTGTAGGACGACCGAATTGCGTTTTTCTTTTTTCTAACATCTACCAGAGAACATTTTTTTGTATTTTTGCATAATGGTCAACAGCTATTCATACGATTTGTTTTTTACCTCACGCAACATGTAGCCTGGGCTTGTTAAGTTTTTGCATTTCGAAACAACACAAAAACTCTCTTAAAAATTCGTTCTTGGCGTCCATGTTTTCACTTGAAATGTGAAGCTTGACTGACACTTTTTGGTACTAACATCACTCCAAAACTTACGAAAAAGAACGGTCACACACGCAAGAAGAAATATGAAATATGAAAAAATTTTATATTTGTTTTTCTTTACTTTTATATTTCTTTGTCACCCAAAAACTAAACAGCAAGTGACTGAATTTGATGCTTCCATTTGCAGTGTTGACAACTCATTCGATGTAGAAAAACCTTATTTTGTATGAAAACCTTTACGTACTCGATATTTTCTTTCGACTTGTCGTTCGACTTGTCGTTCGAGTCGTCGTGAACCCTAAATGATTTTGGGTGCAACCCAAATCAGATTTCTTTCGCTTACAAAAGTTGCGAATGCTTTCTTTCGACATCGAGAAACAAACTATTAGATTCGATAATTTGTCAACGTTGTTTGGTAAGTCGTTCCGTTATGAAATGGCAAAGCTAACTGACCGTGTCTTACTTTGACACATTTTATGACTTAAGGCACAATTGTATTTTTGAATTGTTATGCTAGGCTGCAAGGTATTTTTCCATAGACTATATTAAATAAATGAAACTGAATCATAAGGGAACTGTAAAAGGTTCTTCATTGAAAACACAATCAGTAATAAAATCATCCTTTATTAAAGGAGACTGTGCAAACTAAACTAGTTCATTCTATTGATGATATTTATTTTCATAATATCCCTTGGAGAGATCTACGAGAAGTGGTAGTAATCAGTGAGCTGTAGCCTTTTTTTGTTAGACTTCCTTATCGGTACCTACAGTTTTTCTCCGGGTCCTAATGATATAGCTTATCAAAGATTTTTCATGGTTAAATACTTGATAGTGTCACCAAAGCTGACCATCACCGAATGAAGTAAAATGTTGTGGGAAATGCGAGGCATTGCTTTGCAATATTATACACAAGAGTCTCGTGAGCACTTGAACCATTGCACCAACGACAGTACGTACCATCTTCCATTACACTCTAATACCATCTCCCATCACTAACATGCGTCAATACAAATATACATTTTGACTGCGTCAGATTCTTCGAGCTGCATGCCATGAACAATCAACTATATTTTTGTATTTAGCTTATGATATAAATCCGCAAAATACATATGTACAAATATATTTTATTTACAACTATAATACAATACTAATAATAAACAATAAATATTGATAGTTGCAACAATATTGACGTAAAACTTATTTATTATTTCGGGGTTTTCTTTGTTGACTGTTTAAATGTTCTGAGCAAATAATAGCGATGCTGCTGTGCACGTTAAAAGTTAAAAAAAAGTAATGAAAAAGCGGAAACATTACACAAGATTCCATGGAGGATACATGCTTCAAAGCAATATTTGTACAGGGAATGAGAAAAGTTTTCAACTTAAATTGTTATGTGTTTGGAATACTACGGAAAAATTGGTCAGACACATATTGTCGTGGCGGATTTTATGGACATTTGGCACAGTGTATGGACAATTTTGCTTTAAGCGTGGGGTCTCATGTGGACTATAAATGTTTGTTAATAAAATATTAATCGAAAACGATTAAGATGTTTGTTTTTAGTTGTTTTACTTTGAGTATTCGTAAAACTTGGCAAAATAAAACAAAGCAAAGAAATATGATATAATACCCTGATCAACAATTGCAATTTACAATTTGAAAATTTCTGTTACTTTACACGACTTTATTCCAACTCGGTATAAATTAGATGGAGTAACTCCAATGGAATTACTTCTTTAAGTAGCTCCAATAAAGTACCAGTTATGTGCCGATTTTCAGCATACAAGAATCCTCAATTGCTTTAAAGCTGATATGGTATGTGTCAGAAGAAAGGTTTTTGTAAAGGGTGTCTTAGTAAGGACTCTATTTAAATTCAGTGCCATTATTGATGTGTTAACATCTATAGGTGCGGGTAGGGCAATCTATCAAAGTGAACACATGCAAACAACACACAGTGTTAGCATCACGTACGTAGTTGTTGTACAGCAATAGTGTCTGCCTGAAAGTAAGTATGATGGAATTGATGTAGCGGCAGCGAAGAAACAAGCAGTTCGCCGTCGCCAAAGAGTATTAAATAGTATAGAGAACTCTTGGAACGAATAGCATGACTCAAAAGCAGTGGCGTCATCTGGCGAATGATCCAGAACTTATTACTCTCTTTTTATCATAACTTGATGTGCAATATTGATGCCCTTTGAAACATTTATGTTTCTTGTATTGTTATATCTAATAACATTGTCGAAATGATACATTTATGTTGAAATATTCTTTAAAGGTAATAAGACTCCTCCATGCTCCTTTACCCAGAGTCTCTACATGAGAGCGGAAAGAGTGTGCAATAAGTTCTCTATACTATTCAATACTTTTTGTCGTCGCTCTCTTTCTGACAAAACAAAAACAATTGTTCCAGTGAGCTAAATATTGCTTTATTTACTTTAACAATATTAAATCTAATGTTAATGTAGATGTAAGAAAAAAGAAAGTGCAATAGCAAAATAGTCTTTAGCACAAAAACTATACTTTTTTTAATTTTCCAATGTAACAATTACTAATGTGTTTTTAGAAATCGAACAGGAACCGTGTAACAAACAGTTGTTAACACATCGCCTGTGAGTTCGAACACTCATTGATTTTTTTGTGCAAGTGAGTGGCAACTCTGGAGTTTGGCAGCTGTCACATATGTTTATTCCGATTATTCCAATTGGAGGGCTTTACGAAAGAACTTTTGAGACCGGTCGCAAACTTTGAAAAATTTTCAGTCGAGAAAGTGCAGTGCCAGCTATTCTAAAAAAATTGTAAGAAACTGAGGCGGTTATGGACATTAAGACTACTGTGCATCAACGTACCGGTCGGTCTCTTGAAACCATTTTTTGAAGCTCATGTGTTTAAAATATGTGGCGATTTGACCAACTGGCTCGATTTGACCGACTTATCGAATTTTAAAGGTTCAATAATTTCGCGTACATCCCAAATATGTTCAAAACTGTCAAAACCAAGAGCCGCCAAATTAAATTTTCTGTTGTGCCTCCGTCTTCAAGATGTTGGTCACGGCATTGAATTTCTCTAGATTAGTTTATGCACAAACAAAGAACAAGGTTATCGCTAACCTGGCTGCAATAAACTACTGTCTAAATGCGAGATTACAGAAGGAAGAATGAGGCCCGTAAATTCTACCGAAAAGTACAAAACCAACCCAACAGCTACAAAAAATGCGACCCGAGTATTAGTAAAGAATTTCATAGAATAAGCCTACCATGTGATCTCTTAAACATACTAATTAAGATCACCGGGAGAAAAGCTGCAGTCATCTAGAATAAAACTATAAGCAACAAAATTCACATGCAACTCGCGTATGCTGATGATTTAGACATCATTGGGGAAAATCTGCGAGAAATTTCTGCATTATATTCGAGAATTGAAAAGGAATCAGTATAAGTGGGTTTGGCAGTAAACAAGGACAAGACGCAATTAATTGTTTCGACGGATAAGTGGGTTTGGCAGTTAACAAGAACAAAACGTAATTAATTGTTTCGCAAGCAGAAAATCCACCCGATTGGATCAAAGTTTGAACGTTGATAATCATTATAATGTTGACGAATTAATTTACCTAGGATCTGCCGTAAACTGAAACAATAACTTCTGTATAAAATTCAAACGGACAATTGTGCTGGCACACAGGTGTTAAATCGAGCTAACCAAGCATGTCAGAGATAAGACCATCTTTCGAGAAATGAAGATCCTACTCTATCGGACACTCATACAACCTGTTTTGCTTTATGGCGCAGAATCCTGGGTGATATCGCATGCTGATACAATATCGTCGTTAATTAATTTACCTAGGATCTGCCGTAAACAGAAACAATAACGTCAGCTTAGAAAAATCCAAGAATTTTGCTTGCGAACTGATGTTTGTTCGGGCTCGAGAAACGAAGGTCTGACTATATGAGGTGGTATATTGCCTGCTAGAGCTTAATGTTACCAACTGGAGGAGGAAAGCTGAAGATTGAGCCGGTTGGAGAAATATGTTTTCCTCATTTTATAAGGCCCTTGACTAGTGTATTCCGGGTTTTCAAAAATGTCGGTTTTCGGTTTCTTCGAATATTCAGATTTTGACGAAGCCGGTTATTGGTTAAACCCAGGTGTAGGACCCGATTAATAACCGGTTTCGGTTTCTGTGACTAAATGAAAAACTATACGTTTTATAAACATCGTTTAGTGTTAATTTTTTTTTGAATTTTGAGATCGAATACCGATTCATAGCCAAGAAAAAGCTTGTCAAAATACCGTTCGTAGCCCGTGTAGAACTGGACGTCATAATCGGAATGTGTAACCCTATGCCCTCCTGGGATGTAATGGGAAATTCAAGTGTGAGACATGTAGAAATCGGAATTTAATTTCGCTTTAAAAAATGCTAATATAGACACGGTGCATTATTCGATCAACTCCATTCTCTATTGCTAGGGCCTCTAGTTCGTGTTTTAAGGCCTTCATGAACTCGGGATTGTTTGCGTAAGACTTACCTTTCACGGCTGTCCACAGATAATAGCCCAACTATTGGACTTCCGAGTTTCGGCTGATTCGGCGAAAAAGATCGATTGTACACACAGGGAAATGATTAGTTGGAAATCAATTCAGGCATTGGAAATTCTATGATAAAGTCTATATTGTGATCAGAATTCGTAATTGTCAAACATCGGAATTATTTGTCGATGTTATTGGTAGATTTGTGGCCGTCGGTGGTGCAATGGTAGTGTGCGCGGCTCTTGTGCATGAGGACGTGGGTTCGATTCCTAGTCTGACCACCTTAAATTTCTTTCGACGGCGGTCACCTCGCTTAGTGACGGCGACACTATCGAGTAGTTAGCCATGAAAAAGCTTCTCAAAAATACCGTTCGGAACCGGTGTAAAACTGTAGGTCCCAATCAATCAGTGAGTGTAAAACTAGAACGCGCACAGCTCACTCGTTGTGAGAAGCTCTCCCTAATCCCTTCATGGGATGTAACGGGAAACCATTTATTTATTGGTAGATTAAAAAAATCGGTTTTACTAAATACAAGTTGCTACTACCGAATTTTTTAGGCGTACCGTCATTTCGCCCAAAAACGAAAATGACATATCGCCCAAAAAATTTCAATGTTAGTTGTTGTTGTCCAAAAAAATCGGAATTTTGGGCGTTATAACATGATTTTTTGGGCAATATGACATTTTCCCAAGCCAACAACGATCCACGACACTTCCCCCAAAAATAATAAAAATGACACAAAACCCAAAAATATGGACACATTTGTAAAAGAAATATATGTAAATTTTCTATGTGATTTGTAAATAATACATATTTATTTCAAATTGTTAGTACAAAAATAACATAACGTCCTTGTTCGATCCTGAATGCCTCTATAACTTCCAGAGGTGTTTTTGGGGATTTTAAAAAAGTTGGCGATGCAAGTCTCTCCAGGGTTCTTTGTACCCGAGAGTAAACCAATTTTCGAGTACTTTCCTGATTCCTTCAGAAAAAATTTTATTATATAATTTTATTGACTCAATTAACTCAATTGAGTCAAATAAATTATTTGACTCAATACTGTCGAGCCTCGCCGCGTGGGAGGATGGCTCGCGCCCGTGGTGCGAAACGCGCAGGCGCGGCGCGAAACGAGCGGCCGCCGCGGGCACGACTCATCCTTCCACACGACGAGGCTAACCCAATTTTTGAGTACGTTCCTGATTCCTGCAGAAAAAATTGTATTTAAAGACAATTATTTTATTTGACTCAATGCTGTTGATTCTCTCACGCGGCGAGGCTCAACAGCTACACGACAATGGCAAAAACGACTCAGGAATGCACCAAACATTACTTCTTCAAACAAAAACCCTGCAAATTTACCGCTTAAAATTACAAGCACCCTACTTCATTGGGTTGGTCATTCGTCTTCACACCATAGGTTAGTAGCTCATGCCTACAACGCAGGGCCTCTGAGGTGTTTCAAACATAACGACTAACCAGCATGTAGCACCATTATATGATGTAGGGTGCTATTACTGCTATTCCGTTGTGGTAATATTTGTACAACGTAATTCTTTTCGTAAATGACATTTCGCGCAAAATATGTGTACGTCAATGTTTTTGGGCGGTATGTCATTTTATTTTGGGTCTTATGTGAGTGCTATTGGGCGATATGTCATTTTAGTAATTAGGGTTTTGGGCGATTTGACATATTTGGGCGATATGTCATTTTCGTTTTTGGGAGAAATGACATTGGGCGAAATGACGGTACGCCATTTTTTATGGTTGTCTCCAATATGGATTCACTTTTATTTGTAAAAATCGCTAAAACTAAAATTTATGGAATCAAAAATCGGTAAAACGCCCTTATGCCAATATCTCGGAAGATTAGCGTCCAATGAAAACAGAACTATTTTTTACGATTTTGTAAGCAGATATCCATCGTATGGAAGATATTTTGTGCAAAAAATCATCAAAATATGAAAATCGCTCTAATAAGAAGTGTCTAAGTCTCGGACATAAATACATATGTGAGTTTTAGCGATTTTTTTGTGAAAAATGTTAGTTGAATGGATTTTTTTGGATTTGGTCAAAGCCTCCTATAGGGGTACAAAATAGATTGCTTTTGCGCACCGTTTCCGAGTTATAGTTATTTTAGCGATTTTCTTATTTTGGCGATTTTTTGAAAAAAATGAGAACACTGTGAGAACCATACCAATATATTATTTTGTACAACCGAATTAGTTTTTCCATTTTTCATTCAACTAATAGAATATTCAACACTGGAGGTTAATTTGATTTAAAAAAAACAAAACCGTTTCTCATTACATCCCATGAAGGGATTGCTGAGAGCTTCTCACAACCAGTGAGCTGTGCGCTTTCTAAATTCTCACTCACTGATTGGGACCTACAGTTTTTACGCCGATTCCGAACGGGATTTTGAGAAGCGTTTTCATGGCTAAATACTCGATAGTGTCGCCGTCACTATGCGAGGTGACCGCCGCAGAAAGAATTTTTTTATTTAAGGTGGTCAGAGCAGCGATCGAACCCAGGATATCATGTACAAGAGGCACGCACACTACCCATTGCACCACCGACGGCCACTGGATAATTTGATTGCTAGAACTAAAACTCGATTGACATATTACATTTATTTTTTGTTGCGGTTGCTTCAACTAAATATTTCAGTTCTTGCAACCAAAACTGAATTACAACTCAATTTATATGCACAGCATTTGGTGATACGGAATACAATTATTGATAATCACAACTGAATAATGTGATAGTCCAAGGAACCGTCAAATTTTAGTTGGCTGTAAATATAGTTGTAACAATCGACCACCATTGATCCCCCTTCAGAAAATAATGCTTCCGGATCTTCATATCAAGCTGGGAGTTGTAAAGAATTTTTTAAAGCGTTTGGTTCGCGTTAACGAAAATGCATTACCATATTTGAAAAACAACGCTATTCCAAAATTATCAATTAAAAAATTAAAAGAGGGTAATTTTGTGTAACTAAAAGTGTGTGACTGCAATATATTTTATATTAATTTTTTTAACAGGTGTAGTTAACGGTCCAGATATACGGAAACTTTTAAGGGATACGAGTTTTTCTGAAACGTTAGATGAAACTGAACTAAACGCAGGGAACTCAATTCGTGCGGTAATTGAAAACGTTCTTTGCAAAATTCGCTCACCAGAGTACAGTGATTATATTGACAACATGATGAAGTCTTTCGGCAAACTTGGCGTTAATATGTCGTAGAAAATCCACATGTTACATGCACATTTCGATTTTTACGAACGAAAATTGTCCACATAAACAGACGAAACTGGCGAGAGAGTTCATCAAACTATAATGGCGTTAGCAGACCGTTTCGGTGGAAATAGAATAGACTCAATGCTTGCTGATTTCTGGTGGTCGATTGCAAACAAAAAGTAAAAAATTTAATAAATCTAAAAAAATTTATAAAATCATCAAAATAAGAGCAAATATAGTTCCATGACCGCTTGAAAATTAACCTCCATTATTTCTAGATATAAATGTTGACAAATAAATAATAACCAAATTGATTTTAAACAAGTTTTTAAAATTTTTTTCATTCAAATATATTCAAAAATCGCCTTAAATCTACTACAAAATTTAAAACCGAAATATCTCGTAATTTCGAGCTAACTTTTCAAAACGGGGTACACCACTGGATTCTACGATCCAAAATTAAGTTGACGTGTCTCGGCGTTTTGGTGTGTCATTTTCACCTGCTTACAATGTTATATGACTTACCCAGTTACCATTTTGTACTTATTGTTTGATTGTCAATACTGTTTATTATTTTATGCACTTCTACTAACATACTACCTACCTGTGTTGTCATTAGTTCCGGAACTTACATAAATTTCAGAGTTGGCAGATATGAGTTATATTGCCTTGGGAAAATTATTTCAGCAAATTATCGCCGAAATAATACGTTGTTATTTGATTGATGATGACACATTGATGTATCAGAAACCCCCTTTCGGTTTTGTGCCAGATCATCACAAATCTTTGTTATAGGCTAAAGAAGATACCAGCTGTTGATCAAAGCTGTACTTCTGATTATACTTCAATATATTCTAAACCATTACATATTTTTCATTACAACCTTCTACAAAATTGTAGGTCTTTCATCATTGCATAATGTTGACTAACAAACATTTTGTAAAAAATACACCGTCACTTCGTCAAATGACGAAACATCAAACCAAGTTTGATATTTTTTGGATTTCTTGTAATTTTTCAGCACACGGTTAAATAATTTGGGGTAACTGTATTAGTAGGAATTATAGCCCATAACTTTGCATAATACACTAATCAACAAAAATTGCATTTATTTATCAAAAGTTGGTGTAGAATAGTAATATTTTATATTTTTTTTTCGTTTATAACTTGTCAAATATAATCAAATAGATTATAAAGGGTCCGCCATCTAACGTTTTTTTTTCAACTAGTGCTTATTTCGTGAATGGTAACACTTACCTCATGTCTGATTTAATGATTTAATAAGAGTGTGTCGCTGATTTGACAGATAATTAGTTTTATCCTTCTGCTGAACGAATATGGTTGTGTATACGCTTGAACAACGCTGGGAAATATGGGAAAAATGGGCCTGCGATCGACTTACAGAAGATGCCGATTTTGCCAAAAAATCATCTTTTCAGATGAAGCTCATTTTGATATTGGCGGGTATGTAAACAAGCAAAATTGTCGCATTTGGGGCACAGAAACCCGCACGCATACATTGAAAATCCGATGCACCGATAACGAGTCACTGTTCGGTGCGGATTTTGGTCCAGAGGCATAATTGGGCCACTTTTCTTCGAAAATGAGCAAGGGATGGCCGTTACAGTCAATGGCGATCGTTATCGGGCCACGTTGACCGAATTTTTGTTCACAAAAATTGAAGAGGAGGACATTGGCAACATTTGGTTTCAACAGGACGGCGCTACGTGCCACACAGCCGAAGCTACACTCGATGTTTTGTGCCCTGTTTTTGAGGATCGCATTATCAGCCGCAGAGCTGATGTCGTTTGGCCACCTCGGAGCTGCGATTTGACACCGTTGGGCTATTATTTGTGGGGTGCCCTCAAAGATAAGTGTTACGCCGACAAGCCAGATACAATTGACGCTTTAAAGGACAATATTCGTGAAGCCATTGGTGAAATACAGCTGCACACAATCGATAATGTGCTTAAAAATTAGACCGATCGTGTAGGATACTGCATGGCCAGCCGAGGCAACCATTTGAATGAAATTATTTTGCATTATTAACCGGAAGGATTGTACTTTCAAATAAAAAAAAAATTTGAGAAAATATTCAGTAATTTTTTTTTACAGCATTTTCAAAAAAAAAGTTATTTGGCGGACCCGTTACAAAGTTGTAGTGCTTAAGATCCTTTACAATACGGTTAAAACACTAACCATTAAAAGTTTCAAATTATTGTATCAGTTAAACATTTTTAATTTTTAATATTACGTGCTAATATTTCTTAAGCTATACTATTGCAAGTATAAATTATTGTCCAGAGTTGTAGAGCAAATCAGTTTCAATATTATTAAATCTTTATTGGCCTATAAAAAAAAATTGTGATGATCTGAGCCAAAACGGAGAGGGGTTTTCTGATACATCTTCAATGGACTTTCATAACTTTTTGGTTTCGTTGAGGCCCTAAAGAAAAACTGCTCATTTGTCGCACTGTGTTATACAACAACTGTCAATAGTCTTGAGACTCACTGAGTTAATTAGCCTTTAATTTACAATGTTCGGAAAAAACAAACACATGTATCTTCATGACTACTAATTACCCAAAGTTTTTTTATTTTACCAAATTTAGTTACATTTAAACAAATTGTATAAATACATAAATGAGAACATTAATTGAGCTTCTGAAAAATGTTTCATTTTTAAAAATCTCCTATCGCGCCGCAATTCTAAGAACTATTAAAATATCAAATACGCGTGAATAATGCGGTCGCGATTCGATTTATTTACATAAATGAACAAAGGCACCAACTTGTTCAATTAATAAAAATCTATATGTACCACAGAGTTGTGTCTGCAATAGCGCCCTTATACCCCACTTACATCCAATATCAACGCATGTAATTATAATAAGCTTTACAATAACTTTAATTTTGCCCTATTGGAAATTGCGTGCTTTGAAAGGCAATACTATTGTATTACCATAAGCTATGTGGGTATGGGTGTACAGTATGGCCAATTCATATTCGTACAATTCGGAATAATTAAATATATTTTAATTAATGGAAGTTTCTTCCATCTCAATTTTGCTATGGCTATACATTACATCAAATCTTAACGTGCACGACTCTTGTACTATGTCAGAATCGATCAATATTTGCTACATTTTTTGCTACACGTGGGAACATTCTCGTTCCAGGTCACATGTGATGCTATCACTTACTATATGATGTGATCCTAAAAAATATATCCCACAGCATAGAAATATTACTTTTGTGATGTGGCTGATTAGTGTTGCTGTATTAAGAAACTCAGCTAACTGTTTGTAAATTATATAGATATTTTGATCCTATTCATTTGACAAATACTAAATATTTATTAAGTCCTTTTTATGACATTTAATAATATTTTATTTTACATGAACAAAGTTATACGTTACAGGCTAGAGGCAGTAAACAAACACTAACGACAGAACAATTTAATATTTGTCACATTTATCGTTCGATTCTAGTTGTGCCGTTTTCGGAGTAAAATAAATGTTTTGATTCCGAAAATTAAGTTTAAAAATCTCGTGTGTTATTACATTTTCACTGAGTTGCTGTATTAAATGTGCAGCTTGTCAAATTGTTTTTGGTTTAATTTTTTAACTCAAAAAATGACCCTGAACGAAAAAGTACAGTTTAAAATATTGATTAGTACTGCCAGATCGTATAATGTAAGTACAAACCAATAACAACGTGGCAACACGGATATTTTTTAAATTTTATTTTCCCAGCAAACGATTGTATTTTACTTTAAAAATATCATCAATAAACGTTCGATTTTCCATATCACCTAAAATACAATTCAAGAAATTGTTAACATATTCCAAAGCGTTCTCAGTTAATAAGTTGGATTTAGGGATACATAAACAAAAAAGGGTGTCTCAATAAGATCGACCTTTTTACATTTTCACTTTTTTCATTTACTTTTTGTGCAAGTGGCAACTCCGACATTTGGCAGTTTCGATTATTAAAAATGGAACGCTTTACGAAAGAACAACACGGTATAATTGTGAAAACTTATTACAAAAAATTTGGAAAGATATGCTGAGACCCCTCGCACACTTCCAAAAATTGTCAGTCGAGAAACAAACAATTTGAAGAAGCTGGATCGGTTGTAGACAGTAAGACTCCTATGCGTCAACGTACCCGTCGCACTCTTGAAAATATTGCTGCTGTAAATAAGAGTGTGTCGCCGAAAACCCGAAAACATTCTTCTCAACAACTTCAAATTTTGACAAAAGACCGCCACCTTCATGCGTACACTCTGAAAAATAATGGCCCCAGGAATATACTGCAGGAAACATGTACATGATTGCGAGCACTGTGTTCATGATTGATGATGCTGCAATTTTGTTTTTTTGTTGTCCGTTTTAGCGGTTTTCACCAAACTACAAATCATTGTGACTCAAATATGTTATATTGAATAACAAATGTGTTTGGGCACTAGGGTACTGTATTTGCCGTAAACTACAAACATGTTATATTTGCATCCAAAAAAGCATATAAAAAAGAAAGATTATTCAGCGTGTACAGAATTCTCCTTATTCAGGAGCTCAAACAAGCAGACCATGGAAAGCACCGGTATTTCGTTAAATGGGTAATGGATCAAAGTCAATACCAGTTTTTCAAAAAAAAGTCATCTTGTCCGATGAAGCGCATTTCCATCTGAATGGCTTCGTGAATACACAAAATTTTTGAATTTGGGGCTCAGAAAATCCTCATGCAATCCATGAGAAAAACTCGCACCCACAACGACCAACTGTCTGGTACGAATTTTGATCAGGCGGTGTGATTGGGCCTTATTTTTTGTTTGAAGATGAGGACGAAATTGCATTGATTGTGAGCGGCATTCGTTACAGGAACATGACAACGGAGTTCTTGTGGCCTCAACTGCGGTTTGAGGAAGACGGCGCCACCTACGACACCGCTCATGAAACAATCGATTTATTGCAGCAACGATTTCCCGAACAAATTATTTTTAAGGAATTCTGATGTCAACTGACCATCAAGATCATGTGATTTAACGCCGTGCGATTTGTTTCTTTGGGGTTTTGTGAAATGCCGGATTTATTCAAATAAACCAGAAACAATTTCAGAGCTCAAATCTGAGATCCAATGCGTCACCGGTGAGATACAGCCACACCTCTGTGAAAAAGTCATGGAAAATTTCATGAAAAGAGTAATTGTGTGTCATCAGAGTCGTGGTTGCCATTTGACGGATATTTTATTCCATACTTAATCGGAACACGTTTTCTTTATAATCCAATAAAAAAAATCGCAACTACATATCTCAAAAAGTACGCTTTTTTTTTTAATTAAAAATTTCATTCTTACTGCGACACCCTTTACTAATTATATATGTATTGCTTAGTTTTCCTGCAATATCGTATGACTACACTGGTTCAATTTTTAAGAGAAAAGTCCACAATTACATGCAATTTGTCAGTTCTTGAACATATTCATAATGGACATTTTTTTGAAATATAAAAATAAAAAATTAAAATGTAAAAAATTACCTCGAAAAATTATCAAATTTAGACGAACTATTAAAATCCATTATCTTAAAAATATAAGGAAATAAATGTATTGGACTCCAAAAGTGCTAACATATACACAAATATCTGTTTTCAAAATATAAGAACGAGGTTCCAAAATGTTTACTTGCACGTGAAATACTTTTTAAGTTTAATAGAAACTCTTTTTCAAACACTCTGTTTCCAAACAACTAAAGATTTTAGAAGAATATTTTTCCATTTCCTATTATCTATACAGTTCAGGGGGTTATTTCTGCAACTAGAATATATGTAAACAGTGGCCACCAGGATTTAAACTCACGTTGGCGGAAGACCGTTTTGGAAGTTTGTGGCTCTTCACATCAGCGCCTTAGTGATCTAGACCAATGACCGTCTTGTTCACATGGTAGCTAATTGCAGTTGTCGTCGTAGGGGTTTTTCTTTATATCTGTCTATATTTTTGGTTACAGGCGACAGCTACAATGCAGACAGATTGTGTCGCGTTTTTTGACGCCAAAGCTACAAATTAAATAAATCATTATAATATCTTGCTTTCAACAAAATTGAGGATCATTCGAGTACAATTTTCTACATTTTATTTACTACAGTAATCCTCTTTTAAGCTTTTCTTGAAGTGAGAATAGTGAGTATATTGATTTTATTCTTAATTCAATAATTTTAACCAGCATAATGCGTCATTTCACCTTTAGTTGCATTTGAGCTCAATTGTTTAATGGCTTCCAAATACATTGGTTTGTAGGACAAATTGCTGGACCATTTTCAGCTTTTTGAATAAAAACTTTTTCGCAATGCTTTTCAACAATGTTGAAAACTTCATATGTCTATCTAACTGGTTACCCACGAACTATGGGCCAACATGTCGTAGAATTGTAACAGCTGTTTTGCACTTCAGTTATCTATTTAAGATACTACATAATCGCATGTTTGCCAGAAGTCTTTGAAGAGATTAGGAAGAACTACCGCCATCGAACACTGACAGAACTATAATAAAATAAAATAAATGGTTTCCCATTACATCCCATGAAGGGACTGGAGAGAACTTCTCACAATCACTGAGCTGTGCGCTTTCCAGTTTTCACTCACTGATTGGGACCTACAGTTTTACACCGATTCCGAACGGTAATTTGAGAAGCTTTTTCATGGCTAGATACTCGATAGTGTCGCCGTCACTATGCGAGGTGACCGCCGCCGAAAGAAAATTTGAAGGTGGTCAGTGCCGGATTCGAACCCAGGATCTCATGCACAAGAGGTGCGCACACTAACCATTGCACCACCGACGGCCACACTGACAGAACTAACTATAACTAATTGGCTGCCATAACCGAAATAAGGTTGTCTCGACTGAATTTAGTCCCCACAACACAATTTCGGTTCCAGCAACGTCTAATATGTTGTGGCAACCTCCAATGCGGTTATGGCATCATTCAATTCATATCTGATGACACTTTAATGTGGTTGTGACAACCTCTAAGTTCTTTTTGGATTGAAGATCCTTATCGCACGTTGCGGGATGGGGGATAAATGAATTAAACAAATTTTTTGTAACACTATTATGATAAAACCCAGTATTATCAACTATGTTTGGTACTTTTGCTTTGGTTTGTGTCTAAACAAACATACGTTGGGAAATTTCTTGTGTAATGGGAAGTTTTCTAGGTGGAGCCTGTAACCAATATTTAGTATATAGTGTAGTTTTTAACCCAATGAAAAGTAAATTTGGAAAAGCCAAAGTGAAAGAACTTTAAAAAAAGAAAAGTTTCTTAAATAAGTGCCTTCTTTTAAAAAACGTAAATTTTCTCAAAAAAATACCTGTTGATATTCTTAAATAAAGTACCTAATCTTAAAAAAACTACCTTACCTACAAGAAGTACCTTTGCTTAAAAAAAGTAGTTATTCTTACAAAAAGTAAATTTTCTTAAATAAAGTAATATTGTTTAAAATAAGTACCTTTTCTTAAAAAATTAAATTTTCGTACAACAAATGCCTTTTCTTGAAAAACTACATTTTCTTTAAAGAGTACTTTTTTGTGAAACAAAATAACTTTTATTGAGAAAAGTTCCTACTCTTAAAAATTCAGATATTCTTGAAAACAATACAAATTATAAAACAAATTCTTATTCCTTAAAAAAAAACTTTTCTTCAAACAAAAACATTTTCTTACAACAATTCCTTTTCTTAAGAATAAAATAACATATTTTCTTTTCTTGAGATAAGCAGCCTTTCTGAAAATAAGTACATTTTATAAAAAAAAAAAAACCTTTTCCTAAGAAGAGTACCATCTTTAAAAAGTACCTGTTTTTAAAAAAAGTACTTCTTTGTAAAAAAAATACATACCCTTATGGCTTTTTCTTACAGAAAGTACTTCTTCTTAAAAATAGTGCCTTTTCTTAAAAAAACATTAGATTTAATTAAAAGAAGTACCCCTCTTTTTTAAAATGGACCTTGTCGGAAAAATATAATTCGTACAAAAAGGACCTAACAATTTATTTTCTTTATAAAAAAGTACAGTCTATAAAAAACTAAATTTTCTTAAATACAGTTTATCATTTTACAAAAAGTATTTTCTCTAAACAATCCATTTAAATTATCGTATGTTACAACGGTCGGTTTAGGCGTCTTGGAACTAACTAGTAGATAATATACAGCGAAAGGAACTTCGTTCCAACCGGGTGGCCCCTGACACCTCATGTAAATTTTATTTTCTAATGTCAGAATTCTTTTAAGAATTTTGAGTGTTAGGTTTGACACGTATAGAATTATATTCTGGTCAACGAACTGAAAACGATTTCGATTGTACCAACAGAATTCATGTGGAATTCGGTTGTTTCATAAATACATTCAACTGTTGCAACCGATTTGATACCAAATTCGATTGTTGCAACCGATTTCATTTAAAATGTCGTTGGTGTAACCAAAGTTTTTCGACAGGGACAGCAACCGACGCCATATTTTTTCCAGCTCTTTTGACATTTCTCTTCAGTAAGGCTTGCCATTTCATCATGTAAAGATATACGAGCCAACAACGAGTCGAAAATATTAAAATTTACTGCCGAAATTTGGAGTCAGTGGCCTCAACTTTAAGAGCGCTACGTCCAATTTATGATCCTACCAGATCAACAATTGAGCGTCTAGTGGAAAAATTTGAATCCACAGGCACAGTAGAAAATGTTCCCGTGCCAGTGAGACAAAGAAGTGCCCGTAGTGTCGAGAATATTGCTGCCGCTGAGGCTTCAGTTCAAGAAAGCCCAAATGTGTCTCTCACAAGTCGTTCTCAAGCGTTGGGCATTTCTGTGACGTCGTTGTGGCGAATGGTTTCCCATTACATCCTATGAAGGGACTGGGGAGAACTTCTCACAATCACTGAGCTGTGCGCTTTCCTGTTTTCACTCACTGATTGGGACCTACAATTTTACACCGATTCCGAACGGTAATTTGAGAAGCTTTTTCATGGCTAGATACTCGATAGTGTCGCCGTCACTACGCGAGGTGACCGCCGCCGAAAGAAAATTTGAAGGTGGTCAGAGCCGGGTTCGAACCCAGGATCTCATGTAGAAGAGCCGCGCACACTAACCATTGCACCACCGACAGCCAGTCATCATTGCGTCCCGAAAAAATACTTCTTCCGTGATGATCAAGACCGGCACATTACTGTGAATGCGAATCGCTACCGTTCAATGATAACCGAATATTTTTGGCC
Source organism: Phaonia tiefii (assembly GCA_963931995.1). Classification (NCBI taxonomy): domain Eukaryota; kingdom Metazoa; phylum Arthropoda; class Insecta; order Diptera; family Muscidae; genus Phaonia; species Phaonia tiefii. Next base: position 210,929,097 of record OZ008370.1, on the reverse strand, counting down.
CCAATTGGATAATATGGACTTGGAGGACATGTGGTTTCAACAGGACGGCGCCACATGCCACACAGCGAATGCCACAATCAATTTATTGGAAACCAAGTTTGGTGAACGTGTTATCTCACGAAATGGCCCAGTCGATTGGCCGCCTCGGTCGTGCGATTTGACGCCGTTAGATTATTTCCTGTGGTGCTACGTCAAGTCTATGGTCTATGCCAACAAGCCAGCGACGATTGATGAACTTCGTACGAATATCGAGTGTGAAATTGCAGCAGTATCGGCCGATTTGTGCTTGAAAACCGTCGAAAATTGGGTTCAGCGTCTGGACTTCTGCAAGCGTGCCCGTGGTGGCCATGCAAAAGAAATCGAGTTCCATACATAATGGCATCGAACGTACTTTCACAAGAATAAAAAATTACATTGGCATCTAAAACCGGTTTTGTTTTATTTAAAGAAACTTTTGTAGCGCTCTTATTGAAAAACCCGTTAATTGGAAATTAAGTTGTCACAACAGAACCAATTCCGAATCGAGTTTGTTTCAAGCAAATTTCAATTGTAGGGACTAAATTCAGTCAAGCCAAGCTCAATTCGGTTTTGTAGCCACAATTCGGTGGCAATAGCCGAATTATTTTCCAAAGCATTAGTTCTGTGAGCTTATTTTTTTATTTTTAAACACTCCTAGAAATTTTGTATTAATATGAATTTTACACACTGTGCGAGGGGAGCTTTGCTGCAACCTTTTCCAGCGTTATTTGGTTGTAGACATGAGGTGTAGAGAAGCAAACGTGGTGGTAAAAATGGCATGAACTGCCATGACAATCAATTCTAAATTTTTGTTCTGAATTATAATATTTAATATTTTTTTAAGTATCGCTTTGATATAATATGTATTTATAAGTAAAGTAAAATAATAAATACTAAACAATCATTATTAAAAAAGTTGCAAGTAGGGTTACTTTTACATTTCATTTAAAAAAATCGCCCCACAGCATCTCTTCATGTAAACAAGAACTAAGTAAGTAATACGCACAAATAAATCAACAATTCCGGAGTATTCAGCCATAATCAATGTTTAAGCTCTGGTTTTAGGGCACCTTTTAAATCACACCAATAGTAATAACCACGGCAAACCTTCGACATGAGCTTATGGCAAAGAACTGCAACAACAACTGTAGCAACAAAACGATACCATTAGAACGCAGAAATTATGGCCCATTATACCAAACGTTAGCGATGCTGGAAGAGCCAACAACACCAAACAATAACAACGCCATCAACATTAACAATATCCGCAATGGCATCACTAACAATTGCGCGCATAAATAAAATTCGGAATTATATATTTAAATGTTTGTGCGAACTATTTCACATAATTTACCTTTCTAATGTTTGAGGTAAACGACAACAAGTCTTCGCAAAGGACTGATGTGTATAGTAGAAGTGGAGGAAAGAGAATGAATGAATGGAGTTGGAAGCGGAAACGGGGAAGCTACATTTCCCTTTCGATATATTTTCATAGAAGATGTTTCGTGCAGAGGAGTCCAATATTAAACATCGTGCCCCTTATACACTTTCAACATGTTTGACATGTTTTGGGACCGAAAACAACTGATACCTGTATGAAAAATCAACTGATTTTGGGCTCAAAACCTTTTAAACGCGCTAAGTGGAATCGAAGTTTAACTCCGTTAAACCAGGCTAGATTAGTCATACAATTATAATCTGTAAAATCATAACTTTAGTTTTTAGCCGCCTTTTAAACTGGTGTACAACTGGTGTAAACTGGCAACACTGTTAATTACTAACAAAAATGCAACCATATCTAAAATAAAAATTTAAATTACATGAGGTGTCCGGGGCCACCCAGTTGGATTGAAGTTCCTTTCGCTATATATTATGTACTAGTTAGTTCCAACACCCCCAAGGCGCCCGTTGAAAAATACAATAATTTAAATGGATCTTTAAGAAAAGATACTTTTTGGAAATGATAAACTTCTTTTAGGAAATTTTTTTTTATATAAGTAGAATATATTTAAAAATAGTCTATTTTTAGAACCTTTTTGTAAGAATATATATTATATTTTCCGGAAAGGGTAATTTCTTAAAGAGAGGTACTTCTTTTATTAAAAGCTAAGGTTTTTTTAAGAAAAGGTACTACTTTTAAGAAGAAGTACTTTCTGGAAGAAAAAGCCATAAGGGTACGAATTTATTTTTTACAAAGAAGTACTTTTTTTTAAGAACAGGTACTTTTTAAAGAAATGGTACTCTTTTTAGGAAAATGTTATTTTTTTAAGAAAATGTTTGTTTGTTTGTTTGCTTGTTTTATTACTATCAGTGGTACAAATCTGCAATAATATATTTACAATGATTTGAGTTTTTATCTTGAAGATACTTCAACAAAATATAAACATTATTCTAAGATATGCTTTTCAATGTCAGTAATTACAGGAAAAAGATAGTAAAAAACCTATATTTAATATCGCAATAAATTATTGTGTATTAAGGAACTCTAGAAACAGCGTCTATATTGGTCTATATTTATGTATATAGTCCAATATAAGCGTCGTTAAGCCATGTTCCTTAAATGATCATATGTTGACCTTCTGCATCGATCATTAAATGCCAGTCTCAAATCTTTGATAAATTTTTCAATAGTTTTCTGATTATATTTTCTATGGAGTTCGACAGTAGAGAACATTCTAGGCAAATTATATATTATTTTTAAATTCTGTATTATCTGAAGACGTTTAACCAAACTTGGCTGATACACATTTTATATAAAGGCAATTTGTTTTTGAAGTTTAACTTAGACTTCCTGTTTAAAAGTGAGAATAATGCCCTCCCACAGCGTATTGCCTTATTAGAGGCTTCTTCTAAATGCGGCTTGAATGTTAATTTTTCGTCGAGATTTATGCCAAGATATTTAATTGTCTCTGTGAACAAAATTCTATCACCATTAACCATAAGACTCCGATTAGGAATTCTCTTGGGAGATTTATTAAATGGAAACATTATTGCCTGCGATTTGCTTTCGTTTATTTTTATCTTCCATTTAGAGAAATACTTCGAGGCAGAATCGAGTGATTTTTGCATACGTTTCATAATTGCATTCGAGACTTTTTCGTGGCTTATGAAAGCACTGTCATCGGCATAAAATGCAACATCATTTCCGCGTGGGGGTTTAAAGTCCGACGTATAAAGGGAGTATAAAATAGGCGATAGTACGGAACCTTGAGGTACTCCCGCTGGGATACTCTTTAGGGAAGATCGAAATCCATCGACTTCGACAAAAAACGTTCTGTCAGTGAGAAAGCTCTTTAGTAATCTGATTAAGTAAGTCGGAAGCTGCATTCGATAAAGCTTGTATATAAGTCCGTTGTGCCAAATGGAGTCAAACGCCTTTTCAATGTCCAAAAAGAGTACTCCAGTGGAATATCTCTTCTCCTTGTTTATTCTAATCATATTAATAACTCGTCTTAACTGATGGACTGTAGAGTGCTGATCTCTGAATCCATACTGAAAGTTATTTAAGAGATTATTTGAATACACAAATTTTTTTAGCCTTTTCAATATGATTTTCTCCAGAACTTTGTCAAGCGAATTTAGCAAACTGATGGGTCTGTAACTACTAGCAGCTTTTGGATCTTTACCTGCTTTTGGAATCGGGATTACTTTTGCCCTCTTAAATTCCTTTGGAAAGTATGAGTTCTGAATGCAGATATTGAAAATCTCTACTAAAACTTCGTAAGCTCATTTTGGCAACGTTTTAAGCAATGTATTGCTAATATTATCTACTCCAGGGGCTTTTGAATTTTTGAGTTCACTTATAATAAATATAATCTCCTCTAGATTTGTAAAGGTACTCAAATCGTTATTTCGGTCATTATCAAGTTCAACTGAGCTAACAACAGAATCGAATTTCGTTTCCATAGAACTACGCGAATTAAGTGTTGTAAGATGCGAATCTGCAAAATAATCAGCAAGAATATTAGCTTTTTCTAAATTGTTACTAATTTCGCGGTTAACGAACCTTTTTTCTTGTTCTTTCCTTTAAAGCATTTTGTAATTCTCCAGAACTGTTTGCTGCCAATCGATAATTTATACAAAAATGTTGACCGCTGATTATATCTTGAATTATCTATATGTAACCCTATCAGTTTGTTCAGTTCCCTGATAATTGCTTTATATATAGCTTTCAAGTTTGGGTCAGAACAACGTTGAAACTTCCTTATGTGTGTGTTTCTGTTTCGAATTAACTGCTTACAAAGAGCTGTTATCTGTAAGGATTTTCCATTAATTTCTTTGTTCGGAATAACTTCGACACAGGACTGTAAAAGCAATTTAGTAAATTCACGAATATATAGTTCAATATTCTGAAAGGACATTTGATTATTGAATAAAATGGATGAGTTCAACTTTGACTCAAAGACCCTGTTGAATCCGGTCCAGTTAGTTTTGCGATAGTCAGGAAATAATTTTTCAGATTCATTGCATCGGCTATTTATGCTAAAAGTTATAGGAAGATGATCGGAATAAAATTTGCAAGAATGTGTCTCAATGTCTGTGAATGGCAAAGTTGAGTTGGACAACAAGAGATCGATGGTCGAAGGCCTTCTATATGCTATATTTTGGGGAAATCTTGTTGGGCTGTATGGATAATATATATAATAACTTGACTGATTTTGATGGTCAAACAAAGCCTTTCCTGCTCTGTCAGAAACTGCGCAGTTCCAGCTGGTATGCTGAGCGTTTAAATCTCCCAAAAGAAATAAATCACCTCTTGTAGACGTTAGAAGGTCAAGATCAGTTTTAAAATCTGCAGTATAACTGGAACAATATGCTGATATAAACATGAAATGCAAAAAATGTTTGTTTTTGTTTTTGGAAGCGAAATAACAGCACACATTTATTTGTTTTTGTTTAAGATTTCATTTTATTGAAACATTTCAGTAAAATGGTCATAACTTTGGAACGGTGAGACCTCTGGGCTTATGTTACCTGCCATCTGGCTGAGCAAATTGAGGTTATGTGAATTTTTTTTCATTCTTTTTCCGAAAGCTCTGTATATCGGCGAGTTTTGATTCTGAAAGGCCTCTTAAAGACCTTTCCAACAAGCCCAAAAAAGTTAACAAATTTTTAAAATTGTTATCTAAGTTTAATGAAAAACGGCTTGTTTTATTTGAGATTAAAAGCATTTCAGAACTAAACAAAAACTTGTACATAAAGGGTGTCTCAGTAAGAATGCACTTTTTAATTTTATAATGAAAACACGTGTTTTTCGAGATAGTTGTGATTTTTTTATTGAATTGTAAAGAAGATATGTTCCGATTAAATATAGAATAAAATATCCGTCAAATGGCAACCATGGCTCTGACGACAGCCCATTATTCTTTCATGAAATTTTCCATCGCCTTTTCTATCTCACCGATGACGCGTTGGATCTCGGATTTGAGCTCAGGAATTTTGTTCTGGTTTATTCGCATAAATCAGAGATTTCACAAAACCCCTAAGAAAGAAATCGCATGATCTTGGTGGTCAGTTGACATTAAAATTTCTTGAGATAAATTGTTCTGGAAATCGTTGTTGTTTCATACCGTCCATTTGAGGCCACAAGAAATCCGTTATCGTGTTCCTGTAACGAATGCCGATCGCAGTTATTGCAATTTCGGCCTCATCTTGGAAAAAGTAAGGCCCAATCACGCCAACTGACTAGCATCCACACGAGACATTTGTTCGTGTGGGTGCATTTGTTTCTGATGGATTGTATGAGGATTTTCTGAGCCCTAAGCGTAACGCTTCGTAAAATTTGAAGTTGTTCAGAACGATACCGAATTGATATTTTCGGAGTTTCGGCGAAACTCTCGATTACAGCAATGTTTTCAAGAAACCGACCTTTGCGAGTGGTCTCAGCATAAGTTTCCAAACTTTTGTAATATGTTTTCACAATCATAATACTTTGTTCTTTCGTAAAGCGCTCCATCTTGAATAATCGAAAAAAACATTTGTGACAGCTGACAAATTTCAGAGTTGCCATTTGCACAAAAATATAATGGCACTAAATTTGAAAAGAACAATCTTACCGAGACACCCTTTACTACTTCTGAAAGTGTTGCTTTGAAAAGACTTATTTCGATAAAATTTCCATACATTTCCATTGTACCAAAAATACCATATAACAAAGGGTTTTTCAACAGAGACGCTTCAAAAGAAAATCGATAGGGACAGCAAACTACGCCATATTTTTTCCCGCTCTTTTGACATTTCTCTTCAGTAAGGTTATTAAAATTTACTACCGAAATTTGGAGTCAGTGGCCTCAACGTTAAGAGCGCTACGTCCAATTTATAGTCGTCATAATCGTCCTACCAGATCAACAATTGAGCGTCTAGTGGAAAAATTTGAATCCACAGGCACAGTACAAAATGCTCCCGTGCCAGTGACACAAAGAATTGCCCGTAGTGTCGAGAATATTGCTGCCGCTGAGGCTTCAGTTCAAGAAAGCCCAAATGTGTCTCTCACACGTCGTTCTCAAGCATTGGGCATTTCTGTGACGTCGTTGTGGTGAATTTTGCGAAAAGATCTTGGACTACATCCTTACAAGGTCAAATTGACGCAAGAACTGAAGCCGCTTGACCACCATAAGCGTCGTATGTTCGTGAATTGGGCTGAGCAACAACTTGAAAATGATTCGGATTTTCATCGGAAAATCATCTTCAGCGATGAGGCTCATTTCTGGCTGAATAGCTTCGTCAATAAGCAAAATATGCGTTATTGGTCAGATAGCAATCCACACGTAATCCATTTCGTCATTGCATCCCGAAAAAATTACGGTTTGGTGCGGTTTATGGGCCGGCGGCGTCATTGGGCCGTATTTCTTCCGTGATGATCAAGACCGGCACATTACTGTGAATGCAAATCGCTACCGTTCAATGATAACCGAATATGTTTGGCCCCAATTGGATAATATGGACTTGGGCGGCATGTGGTTCCAACAGGACGGCGCCACAAGCCACACAGCGAATGCCACAATCAATTCACAACTTTGGTGAACCTGTTATCTCACGAAATGGCCCAGTCGATTGGCCTCCTATGGTCTATTCCAACAAGCCAGCGACGATTGATGAACTTCGTACGAATATCGAACGTGAAATTGCAGCAGTATCGGCCGATTTATGCTTGAAAACCGTCGAATATTGGGTTCAGCGTCTGGACTTCTGCAAGCGTGCCCGTGGTGGCCACGCAAAATAAATCGAGTTCCATTCATAATGGCATCGAACCTACTTTCACGGGAATAAAGAATTGCATTGGTATCTAAAACCGGTTTTGTTTTATTTAAAAAAATTTTTGTAGCGCTCTTAAGGTGTCACGATTTGGACACTTCTGCTTCAAAATGAAAAAAAACGTAACAATCCAGGAAAGTTATTGAAAGAAATCAAAACTATAAAGCAGAGAGCAAAGAAATCTTTTGCATTAACATCAATGCAATATATCTTGCACAGGTACTAGATTATATTGATTCATCGTTAAGCATCACTTGCAAATGGTAGCAGAGTAATAGGAAGGCATGAGTTCTTACGCTTACCTGAACTTATGGTACGTACTGGCTAAAGTACCAAAAGTTTTCAAATGATATTTGGAGGGATTTGCATAATATCCGTATTTATTTACATAAAATTCGTATTAATAAAAACATTTTAAACACTATAGCAATTATTTATATATTTAAAAATACCATTTTTGAATATTTTAATTTGAATAAATTATCATATTCTTAGGTTGACACTGGCATAATTCAAGAAGACATAATGGTCACTTCATTACACTTTTTAATGGAGAATAATTATAAACATGTAAAACAGATGGTATTGAAATAAAGGCTCCTGTTGTTCGCTATGAATATTAAATTGAATATGCCGTGAATTTGAGGTGGCAGCTGAAGTGATGTTAAAACGTTTTTCTTTTTGACACAAGTATCCCCTAGATATATGTAGGTTAATATATTTGCCATTATGGTCTACTGTTCCTCAGATTTGTTCACAAAAGTGTTTACAAATTCCTTACAATTCAAAAATTCAAATTCCTTCAATCAGCAGTGTATTTTTTACATATACTTCTACATACACTATTCCATATAGTACTGACCATAGATTATTTATGTATAGAGACGCCATTCTTTTCATCTGATATTTCCTTTCACACTATTCGTGGTGCGATAAAGGCACTAAAATTTCCATATTCAGCAGCCTGTATCTTTGCAATTTGTAACCGATTGCAAAATTTTAAAATGGAAATGAAAGCCAGACATCTAGAGATATAAAAAAAAGCAGAGAGGTGTCAGTGGGACACCCGGTTGGAACGAAGTTCCTTTCGCTATATATTATGTATTAAATAAGAGGCACAATTGCATAAATCAAAAGCGTTGGAGAGTGAGACCCATATTCATAAAACTTATTTTAGGTTTATGAAAGGTTTATTTGGCAAATTTTGTATGGAATACCTTTTTTAAAAACGGTCCAGCTCACCGGATCTTAATCCTAGGCGCGCAATATTTTGTGAATCATCAGAAAACAAGCCAAGGCATATTTTAGGGGGTGGACAACAAACAGTTTTTTGGCCCCATACAGAATGAGTCGTTCTAATATACATATTTAAAATCAAATTTTTATGATAGAATTGTAAAACCTGTGTCGTTATCTAAATGCTGTAAAAAATTTTTGACAAAAATATATTTTTTTCTAGAATGTACTTAATAACTATAATTATCTTCGTATAAAAAAATTTAATGTTTCCATAATCAGTTCTCAATACGCGTCGTTCGAGACCCAACCACTCTTGAAATTCCAAACACATTTCAGTACAGCCTATTATACATGTTGTATTTCAAAAAACTTTGTACCTATAATGCCTGCAGTATAAACATTCGTACTTACCTGACTCCATCATCACTATCCTCAACTTGCACTATTTCACTTTCATAAATCATTTTATGTTATTTTATACAAAACTGCTGACAAAAATATTACTAAGTATAAGCAGTAAAGCAGTTCATTCATGAATATGATTTGAATAGAACTGACTTAAAATTATTGCAAAGTATAAATCCAAAAATGGTTTACAGGTACTTTGCTTGAGGTTAGTGAGTAGATCTAGATTCTAGTGAGTAGATCATCATGCCACAAAACCACTACGTGGCATTTAAGTTCTACCACCTACACCCAGCGGGAAATTGTTATATGAAATATATGAAATATATGAAATAATCGATCACTTAGTATGAAAAAACACAACATATCCAAACAAGTGGAACACTAAACGGAGTATTAACAGAATTTCGCCCTGGGCATGTGCTCAAACATAGAAGCAGAGCGACCGAGCTCATTTGGTTCTTTGTTGTTTGTGCTTGCCTCATAGAGTATTAACCCAGCTAGCATTTTCAATCGTGCACGACTCTTTCACGATCGGAGCCGACGATTAAAGTAATCGTGCGCGATGTCGTATTCCAATCGCGCACGTTCAGAGCAACTGAAGTAACTGTGTCAAGACGGCGACTCTTACTTTCCAATCGTCGACGATGAGCAAAATCCAATCGTCGACGATGAGCAAAATCTTTTTCTGCTGAGCAGATATTGGAAAACCCGTTAGAATTTCAGAGAGATATAATTAAATTCTCCTTGCAAAACACGAGTTCGGTGGAGTATGCGGGAAGAAGTAAGACAACAATAAGAAAACTACATGTAAGACTGTGACACAAAGTAAACACAAAAACAAATCGTGAGCACAAAGTCTTAAAAGAAGAGAAAAATATAATTCTGCTCCGACAATCGTGGTGACGATTGGAAATCCAGTCGCGAAACAATCGTGATCGTGAAACAAACATTCAAATGCTAGCTGGGAAGCGCCGTGGCCACACTTCAAACTGTTTAATGGAATGAATTTGATGTGTGGCTGTGCTAAGTCAAATGTGTGGCTGTGCTAAGTCAAACACATACATAAATTTGATCAAACAGTTTGATGTGTGGCCACGGCGCTTTAGGTCTATATTATAGATGACCAGCCCATACCGCAATTGCGGAGACCAACACATAAACAAAGTCACACTTATTCTAATGCTCTTGCATTCAGTCGTCGTTGAGAAAGCGACGTGCAAACAAGTAAGCGGACGTATGCGTCTTTTCCTGATATATCAGCAAAAATTCATATACCCGTGCTCATGTGCATACGCCGCTGTCTAAACGACGACTAAAGCAACATCGTTTTTCTCACCAATACTACACCATACAAATTTTTGGTCACCTCTGGTCTATAATGATGTTGCACTCTTAACAAGTAAAGCAAAAAGATCATGGTAGAAATATAATGGTAGATGCAGTACGACAACAAATACAACAAGCCAAAAACAACAGGCATTTTGTTTTTGCTCAGTGCCTGTGTTATGACAAGTCAGCTGATAGAAAAATGATGAAAATGTAAACAAATTTGCAAAAAGCGCCATTTAGAAAATGATTGAGTGTTATTTGATATATTGAAAGTGTTTAAGTGTGAAAATTAAAACGTTTCTATGCAATTTTTGCAGAGAAATATTTCAAAAACAGCAGTTGCTGGTGAACGGGGGTTGCAGAGAAACAAATGTAAACAAACTTTGACATAAGAGAAAAACTTACTCACACTCAGTCCAGAAAAAAGTTCAAATCAGCTGGGCTAGTGCTTCTACCATTTCTTTGTACCATGAAACAGATGCTCTTGAAAGAGAAGAATAATACAATGTACATGTTTCTCTTTGCAAAGAGAAAATTTATGTCGGAATTTTTGGCCTAGCCCCCATTCAAAACGTCCGATAAGGAACTTCGTTCCAAAAATCACGACAATAGTGTTTTCTTAACTAAAGAACTTTTTTTTAGCAATTTATAAAAAAAGTCGAAAAATGTGCTATTGATTTCACTTGAATAAAAGCACTTTATTATTTTTGTTTTATCTGAAAAGTAAGCGATGATTTTTTGTAGAGAGCGTTTGTTTATTACAATTTATTACATCTTAATCATTTTACGAGTCAAAATGGCAAAACAAAAATATTTAAATCTATCGGAAAAACTAAAATCGATGTTTACCCTTCTAAATGATATTCTAACCGCGCAATAGCTAAAAAAAAAATTGGACGGAGACCAACAGTTGTCGACAATTACATCAAGGACCCCGAGGGGTATGAAACAAATTTTAAAGGAAGGGTTTCATTATCTTTCTCTACGTATGAGAAAAGAAAAGTCATCAGAATTGCTTCTAATTCTGCCTTATCCTTGTCAAAAATAAGAGCTCAAGCTGGAGTGGAAGCGTGCAAGTCATTAGTACGCAGAGTAATTAAGAGCTGTGAGTATCATAAATACCTGAAATTACAAAAAGAGCCGCCAATTAATGCTCCTCGTAAGGAAAAGCGGCTTCAATTCGCAAGAGACTACATGGTATGGGATGTGAGGCCAAGAGGTCATGTAAATGACTGGAGAATCGTTGTATTTACGGATGAGAAGAAGTTTAATTTGGATGGGCTTGATCGCTACAACTATTATTTCCATGATCTGCGCAAAGAAAACCGTTTTTTGAGCCGACATCACAGCCGAGAGTGCGGCGTTATGGTTTAGGGTGCTATTACGGATTATAGCACCATCGATCTTGAATTTCAAAGTGCAATAATGACTGGTGCAAGCTATAAAATGTTATTGGAGTCGACTTTTCCGAAGTTCAGTGAACTATTTGGTCCCATATCTTGGATATTGCAACAGGATAATGCCCCTATACACAACGCCAATATAGTAAAGGAGGTCATTGCAAGCCAAACTGTTAATATTCTTGAGTGGCCACCCTATTCGACAGATCTAAACATTATCGAAAATGTCTGGGGTTGGTTATCTCGTAAGGTCTATGAAGAAGGTAGACAATTTGATGACAAGCAGTGACTAATTCAGACAATTAGGGATGCTTGGGATCATATTTCGTTGGATTACATAAATTCTCTTTATCTCTCAATGAAAACCCGTATATTGGAAGTTATTAAAAACAAAGCGGGTTGTATCCGTTTGCAATAGTTCTTAAATAAACCAAAATAAATTTAAAAAAACCAGAAAAACAGTTTTTAATTAAAATTAGTTAAAGTGCCTTTATTCCAGTGAACCAAAAAAAAACAGCATATTTTTTTGACTTTATTTTTATAAATTGGTCAAAAAAGTTCTTTAGTTAAGAAGCCACTATTGTCATGCTTTGTTTTATATCTCAAGATGTCTGGCTTCCATTTCCAGTTTAAAATTCTACCATCGGTTACAAATTGCAAAAGATACAGGTTGCTGAATATGCTAAACCGGAGTGTATAAAAGCAACACCATTTTTTGTTTTTTTTTTTCTCAAATATTGAGAGGAATTTTCAAGTTAATATTTTCTATTGCATTAGTCCTTTCAAAAAGCAATACTTTTTAGTAAAAGTACTTTGACTATGACTTCTTTAAGATGAATCTACAAAAATAAACTAATTACTAGAGGGAAATATTTATAGAGGCATAGGGTTTTCTCAAATATTTAAGAAAGTTTCGTAAGACGTATGATCTCCATTATCGCTGATAACTTCTTCTAAGCGTCTTGGCATTGAGTTTATCAACGAATGAATATGCGCTGGATCAGTTATATTGCAGTTTGCTTGAATTTCTTCTTTTGATCCTTGACATTCTTAAACTATCGCCCATGTTGGTAAACTTGGTACGTAAAATATACCAGAGGTTCTCGATCGGATTAAGATCAGGACTAAGTGCAGGCCAGTCAAGAGTTGATATTATTTGTAGACTCCAGAATCTTTGGTTGCGTTGTCTTGCTGGAAGATAAATTCTGGGTCAAAAATTTCCTCACCAGAATTTACTAAGACGATATCCAACAACCGAATATATTGCTCGGAGTCAATTTTCGTGGAAACGAAACATATTGGAGCGGTTCCTCTATAACTCATATCTGTCCAAACCGTAAGGGAACGCTGCTGACGCAAAATTTTGGAAAAATCTTTGGAACGCCAATATTTGTCCAAGCCATTAGGTACATCTAAATTTAATTTTTGATGTGTTAACATCTATAGGCGCGGGTACGGCCTAAATTCGCAAAGTGAATACGTGCAAACACAGTTTGTCCGACTACGATCACACAGATTGTCCGACTGCGTCACACATTGTTTGCCGTTAAACTCCTCCGAAACGGCTGGACCGATTTCTATGGAATTTTTTTGTGCATATCAGGTAGGTCTCAGAATCGGCCAACATATATTTTCCATACCCCTAAATGATAAGGATGACCCATTCCTATATAGAACACAGATTTATCCGACTGTAAAACACAAATTATCAGACTGCAAAAAAAACACACACTGATATAGCGGTAGCGAATAGTTGTATTGTGTGGATGCAGAGCACTCTCAGAGCAAAGAGAATAATGACGTGGTTATAGGTATATAAAAATGAGATAGCAAGAGAGCAACGAAAATTGTGTGAACTTATGTAGCCTATGTACGAACATAACAATGTATGTATATACATTTTTCTGTAGATTTGCAATCTCTTTATTTTTTGTGGGAATAAAACAAAAAGTACTAAGCAAGAAAATAATGACACATGTGCTTGCACTGTTCTTTAACTAATTTTAAGTATTAATATTATTTAAATGTCATATGATATGATTGAATGCTGCTTTTTATTTTCTAATGTAACATTTACTAATGTGTTCATAGAAATCGAACAGGCACTGTGTAACAAAAAGGTGTTAACACATCGCCCGTGAGTTCGAACACACATTGTATTTTTTTCATCGGAAAATATCACTCCTCATCCAGAAATCTCTGTCTTTTAGCGAATTTAAATCCGGATAATTCGTATCTTGGCATGATACCAAGTTTTGCATTCTTTTTCTCATATGACAGTTTCGCGACTCAATATTTGTTGAACACGTGGCAACTCTGCTCGATTCAGAAATAATTTCCTTATCGCTAAAATTTTCTTTAACAACAACCCTTTTGATCCCTATTTTGGCGCTGTCACTGATCAGCGGTGTCCTTCCTGGTCGTTTTATGTTTCCATATTGACCAGTCTATTTTACAAAATTGTCAAAAACACACCTATATCTTTTCAATTGCCTCGAAATTTCCCGATTGGACAGTCCTTCATCATGATGATCATAAAATTATCTATTTTCTTCTGTACTTAGCTACTTTTCACCAGGCATCCTATATAAATTGAATTTTTTTAATTTGAACTACGTTAATTTTAAAACAATAAAAGAAGAAACAAAGAAAAATTCGGTTTCTTTTCCAAGTTGCCTTTATATATATTTCGCACCAGAAATATAAAAAAAACAACGCCAATTTTCATTTACTTGTACAAGAGATCGAATGATTATACTGTCTGACATAATACTCGTATACAAAATGACAAAATATGCATTATAATTTTACACCAAAAACGAAAAAATATATTTTAATTTTTTCTCTGGGTGTATTACACAAAACAACTTTTTAAAACTTTGGCTGTAGTTCGGGCTTACATGGATCCTCACGTTTCTGAGGTTCCAATTTTCGATAACGCATCCGAGCATGGCGAGTGGTATTTGACGAATCGACTAATGTTAGCTTCCAAATCCCTATCGTAGCCGGACTTTCCATATAAACTTTGATATTTACTTAAGCCCAAAGGAAAAAGACTAGAGGTGTAACATCACAAGATCTAAGCAGCCCACTTAACTCTTCAACCAATTTTTCTCGCAATAATATCATGCTATGTGTGGAAAATAGCTACGTCTTGTTGGAATCAAATGTCAATGAGATTAGGGATTTCAATTTCTATAGGTCGTTACAATTGTCGCCATTCTCAAGTTTCTTTCCAGCCGGGCTTATATTTAAAGAAATATTTATGAGTGCTTCCTCCCACCTATAAATTAGTACTTACTTACTTACTTAGGTGGCCTCAAACAACCCAGAGTGGTCAAGGGGCTTTCTAAATGAGGATATCATGATTCTCCAACGTCCCATTCCTTAGATTTTCTCCTCCACTCGGTAACACCAAGCACTCGCGAGCAGTATTTCACCTAGTCTTTCCAGCGAAGTCTTAAAAAAAATAAAAATGGTTTTCCATTAGATCCTCATGAAGGGATTGGGGAGAGCTTCTCACAACCAGTGACCTGTGCGCCTTTTAGTTTTACACTCAGTGATTGGGACCTACAGTTTTACTTCGGTTCCGAACGGTTTTTTTGAGAAGTTTTTCATGGCCAAGTAGTCGATAGTGTCGCCACCACTAAGCGAAGTGTCCGTCGACGAAAGAAATGTAAGTTGGTCAGAGCAGGGATCAACCCATGTTCTAATGCACAGAAGCCTAGTACACTAACCATTGCACCACAGACGACCAGCGAAGTCTTGGTCGTCCTATTTTTCGATGTCCTTAGAGTACGTCTTCGAATACCTTTCGCACTGGTTGATTCTGATTAATTCTACTTACATGTCCTGGCCAGGGTAAATGCGTTTTTTTTGATACGCATATTATATAGATTGTAAATATTATTCAGCTCGTGGTTCATCGGTCCTCGATACTCGCCGTTTTTTATATGATAGGACCAACAATATTTCGGAGTATTTTTCTCTCGAAGACTCCCAGTGATGTTCCATCAGCATGCGATATGACCCAGGATTCTGAGCCATAAAGCAAGTAAGGTTGTATGGTAGGGTGATATAGTTCGATCTTCATTTCTCGAGAGAGTATCTAATTTCTGAAGAACTTGATTGGCTCGAAATGCCACCCGTTCGTAAGCACAATTCTCCGTGTTTTTTTCCAGGCGGACGGTATTGTCTCTGTTCACTGCAGATCTGAGGTAAATGAATGTATTTTGCTGCTGATAGTGTTATTCGTGTTCACTCCAGCTTTCCTCACGATGATCTCAATTAATATGTTGAAGAGATCGCAGGAGCACCCTGCCTGAGGCCTCGATTCGTACTAAATGGTTCGGTGAGATCTTTACCAATCTTTACTGAGGATTTCGTGTCGTTCAGTGCCATTCTATAAAGACGTGTCAGCTTAGCAGGAATACGAAGGTCCGACATAGCTTGGTACAGTTTTCCTGTATCGTGCTATCGAAGGCAGCCTATAATCTACAAACAGGTTGTAGGTGTCGAATTGTTTTACGTGGGTTTTCTCCACGATTTATCGTAATGTGAATATCTGGTCTATAGTTGACTTTTCAGGCCTAATTCCAAACTGAAAAGGTCCGATTCTTCAATAATCGGCTTTCGGTAGATAAAATACTCATTCGACGACAGTTTGTATACTGGTCGCCATTTTTCAAAGCAGGACACAATATGATAAGCCTCCAATGGTCGGGCATGCATTCGTCAAGCCAAAATTTGGATATGAGCTGATGCAGGCACCATTCCAACTCATAGCCGTCAGCCTTAAACAGGTCAGACGGTAGACCATAGTACCAGCGGCTTTGTTATTCTTAAGCAGTTATTCTTAATTGCAGCTCTAACTTCGATTTGGCTAACAGGGGGCAGTCGAAGCCATCTTCCTGTATGTGATCCACACCCTCATCTATATTGAAGTCTCCTGGGACAAGTAAAGCAGAGAATTGATCTCTCCATATTCCCAACATACTCTGCACATTTGAGATTGCAGTCCTTAACTCTACCAGAGGGGGCCATGATCTATTTCGGTTTGTTTGGCTTTGTACTTTTCAGTAGAAGTTAGGGGCCTCATTATTCATTCTGAAAGATTAAATTTTCTCACTCTCACGCCTTCTCCACAACCGTTTTTTCTTCGTAAAAAAACGGGTTACTTCTCTCCTCTTGTCCTTGTACTGGTTTGTCACGGTTCGCTTGCAGCTGACTAAAGCATTGCCATACGTGTACTGGTATACTATCACAAATTCCGGAATTTAAATTCGACTAATTTTCCTCCTAGTCATTAGGAATAATGAGTACTTATTTCTTAGTTATCGCATTCGAAATTAATTGAACCTATACATCAAACGTATGACACTTTTTTTACAGCTTAAAGTTTTTTTGGATAACAAAATTATGGAACTTATAGCTCACTACTTTAGTTTATTGAAGATTGAAGGTTATTTTATAATTTTAGGAGTCACTGCTCGAAAAGAACTTTATTTTCTTTCTCGTAATTTAAAACCGTAGGATATTAGCTTGCCTCTAACGTAATGTGCACTAATATGTTACGAAAGTACCGACACGCAATACATCATAAAGGATACTATTTTGTAATTTATGGTAACAGTGAACAATATTAACTTTCCGTCTGTCTGTAACAGTTCTTTTCAATTTAAAACCATCTTCAGCTTTCCAGTGTTCGGAAAATCTAGTGGCAATTCTATACATCTTGTTATAGCTCCTAAACTGTCATACTGTAAGAAAACTGAACCCAGCAGAAATTCAAATGGTTTGTGAATTCGGTAACTATAATTTGTATATTAATACTCTGTGTGTAGTCTAAATTTTGACATTTGTCTTTTATGCAACATTTGCTCGGAATATGGTAATAGCAGCAGGTGTTGTTTTAGTTCTAGGCAGCAACAACAGGCATTTTTTTTGTCTCGGATCAGGTCTATTTTACTACTTACACTCCTAAAACATCAATTTTTTGAGAGGGCGCAGAAAATGTTGTTTTACGCAAAAAAAAGTTAAAAAACAAAATCCGGGCAAATGCATTGTTTCGCAGTTGTGGTCGCCGAAATTTCGGATGTGTGAAAGGGTAATGGGGTTAAGGTTTTATGTAAAGTTATTGATATCATCACTTTTTTGTATAAAAGAAGTCAAAATAAATTCAAAAAATTAGTTAGATTTTCTCGATTGCTTAGTTATCGAGTAATGGGATGTTGAAATTTTTAAAAATTATCGAATTTTTTTTCAAAATTTCAACATCCGGTAACTCAACAACTAAGTGAGTTATCGGTAAATGCTGTAGAGGTTCCTGCGTGGCCGGGCTAAGGGACTTTCTCCTCGGGGGTAGTTTCAACACCGGCTTTGGCATATAATTTTGTGGTATAAAGCTTTTTCCGTGGGCGGCCTTCGGGCGGGCTAAGGAATTTTCTCCTCTGGGGTAGGTCCAACACCGGTTTTGCGGTGCCGAATTTTTAGTATTTTTGAGTATTTTTGTGGTATAAAGCTATATATTTTTGAGAAAAGTAAAAGAAAATAATCGATAATTGTTCCGATGGTTATTTTTGTCTGTGTATGATAACTTTTTATAAAAAACGCAGCAGCTTTTTCAGATTTAACCAATATGAGCCACCCTTAACTATGACTGGTCTAAAAACGGGTTTCGTTATTTGATAAAACTAACAATTAAATAACTTTTTATATAGCATAGGCATATACCAATAATGTATTTTTTACTCCACCCTGTGTAACACATTAATAAAATTTAACGAAAGTCAAGACATAAACCATATAAAACACATAATCACCCTGTATAACACTGTATTAAACTGTTTTAATTTTTTCTTATTCTAGCCTATTCGACCGCTGCTTTATTGGCCATTGTATTCGCCATACCCTTTGGCATCCGCATGCTTGTACATAAGGACCGGGGACAATGGGAGGAATTTGGACCGGCTTTCTATACCGCGCATTTAGAGTTGTTTCTGGGAAACGGATGCTTGGGTGGGTTTTTGAACATGATATATGTACATACAATTACAAACATAATTTTATATTTTATTCTGTTACCAGGCGTGGGAGTTATGATGCTGCTGGTATTGACAATAGAACGTTATGTATCAGTATGCCATCCGAGTTTTACGAGGCCAGTAATGGGTCCACCGGGGTAATATAAAATTTCTTAAATAATAATAAGAATTTCAACAAATTTCTTTGTATTTCATTTTAAAGTTTATTAGTGTTTCTCACCACCTTGGTCACTTTTATCATTTACCTACCGAGTGTATTTCGAGGAGAACTAATTAAGTGTGTACTGCAATCAGACGGTCGATTTGTATACTTCCGGAGAGATAATAATGCATTCGTGAGAACAATATTCTATTCCGTAAGTAGTTGTGGTTAGATTGAAGGGAATAAATATATTAAATTTACTTTATTGTCTTCAGATCTATAAGGTCATGTTAGAGGTGATATTCAAGCTAATACCTACTGTTCTAATTGCCGGCCTCAATCTGCGCATCATGATGGTTTATCGTCAGACATGTGAGAAGCGGCGAAAGATGACTTCATCACGAGCGTCGTATATTAAGGATGCTGAGGAAAGGCGCTTGTTTTTGTTGTTAGGTAAGTGGAAGAATGGTTTAGGGGATGGCTAGAATTGGGTTGAAATTCCGTTTTGCTTATGTTTGTTTTATTTAACAGGTAGCACTTCTATACTATTTTTGGCTTGTGTATCTCCCATGGCCATTCTTCATATGACAATTGCTTCGGAGGTATTGCCGAGTTTCTCATTTCAGGTGAGTCTAATGCTGGAATATTTCCAAGGAAGCATTAATCAAGAAAATTAAATAAATGGAAATAGAAAAATCTTGTCTAAACATTTCGGCGATTGTTTTTGGTGAGCTGTAAGGAAGAGCGATTGGGATATCCAGTCGAAATAATGTAAATATTTTACATAGCGTAGCACTTAAAATAGTGCAACAGTCACCAGAATATGTGAAAAATAAGGAAAGAAATTTTAAAAGAATTTTGCCGATACAACCAGAGTAATTGGCGGCCTACTACGCGAGAAGGCGGTCAAAAGTCCATGACTTTTGAAAAACTTGGGATTTTTTAATCAATTTTCTCGTGATGGATAGAAGAGACTTTAGCCTTCAATTACTGATATTAGTCATTGAAATTGGGAATCGATATCAATGGTAATGATGGGTCTAATTTATTATTTTTTCGAATTTATTTTTAATGTTAAATTTTTTAAATAAATATAAAGGGTCCGCCATCTAACATTATTTTTTTCAACTAGTGCTTATTTCGTGAATGGTAACACTTAGCTCATGTCTGATTGAACAGATAATTAGTTTCATCCTTCCGCTGAACGAATATGGCTGTGTATACACTTGAACAACGCTGGGAAATATTGCGACATTAGTTTGAAAATCATGGTAATGTTGCAGAATGAAGAAGATGCCGATTTTGCCAAAAAAAATCATCTTTTCAGATGAAGCTCATTTTGATCTTGGCGGGTATGTAAACAAGCAACATTGTCGCATTTGGGGCACAGAAAACCCGCACGCATACATTGAAAAGCCGATGGACCCAAAACGAGTCACTGTTTGGTGCGGATTTTGGTCCAGAGGCATAATTGGGCCATTTTTCTTCGAAAATGAGCAATGTTGAATGAATTTTTGTTCACAAAAATTGAAGAGGAGGATACTGGCAACATTTGGTTTCAACACGACAGCGCTACGTGCCACACAGCCGAAGCTACCCTCGATGTTTTGCGCCCTGTTTTTGAAGATCGCATTATCAGCCGCAAAGCTGATGTCGTTTGGCCTCCTCGGAGCTGCGATTTGACACCGTTGGACTATTATTTGTGGGGTGCCCTCAAAGATAAGTATTACGCCGACAAGCCGGAGGCAATTGACGCTTTAAAGGACAATATTCGTGAAGCCATTGGTGAAATACAGCTGTACACAATCGATAATGTGCTTCAAAATTGGACCGATCGTGTAGGCTACGGCATGGTCAGCCGAGGCAGCCATTTGAATGAAATTATTTTCCATTTTTAACCGGAAGGATTGTACTTTCAAATAAAAAAAGAAATTTGAGAAAATATTCAGTAGTTTTTTTTATAGCATTTTCAAAAAAAAAAAGTTATTTGGCGGACCCGTTACCTACTTACAGGACATCAGGCAAATTTTATTTTTGAGCGTTAATTAAACATACTTCTAGTTTAGGTAGATACCTGTATTTCCGGGTAGTCGCCTAAAATATTGTTGGCTTTCTATTTAAAAAAAAACATTAAAAAATATCGTTGCAACACGACGAAAACTGCAAAAAAAAGTCCCCCCTCGAACAAACACATATGCCTGGCCAGGCCCCTATACAATTTGTATGAAATAAATTATTATTATACACATTTTTGGTTATTTTTCTGCAAATACAATGCTGGTTGTTGTTTCCAGGTATTTTTTTTTTATATTTTGGGTTGTTTTTATGTGAATTCAATGCAGATGTTTGCTTCCAGTTAGTTTTGTGTCAATTTTTCTCTTATTTCTTTCTTTCGTTTGTGATTTTGGTTTTGAGTTCAGTTAGTTTATTATTGAATGCTGAATATACAACATCTACAGTCCGAAATATAAACTTTTGTGCGGAAACTAAAGTGAAATTATTACTATTATTATGGCAGAGGATTTAGAATTTGTGTACAATACGCGCCTTACTGATAATTTCCAACAACAACTATCATCAGCGTTACAGCCTGATTTCGCACTTCACACAGAAGCAGACGAAGAACTAGATTTATTTGAAGACTAAAGCGGTTGAAAACACAGATTTTTGTGCCCGAACATGATGCCTCGGACATTGAATATGAATTGGAAATTGAAGCAAATGAAATGTTCGACAGCGATGAAGAATCCGAAGACGAAAGTGAGAATGTACCAACTCAAGCTGCAGACGCTTTTTTGCATGGAAAAGATGGTACCAAGTGGAGTACAGCTGAACCCGCTACAGTGAGATTCCGCTACTCCGCTAGAGGTGTTCAAGCTTTTCTTTTCACCGAATATAACGTTCATCATTGTAACACAAACAAATCTATATGGAGAAAAATTACACGCAAATGGAACGCAGAACATGCAAACTGTACACCACGAGTATGGGTTGATATGACAAGTGTTGAGCTGGACGCTTTTATTGGGATACTATTGGCATTTGGTGTCAGTCATAATACTATGCAGCTCTCAAGATTGATGTGGCAAACTGATGCACTTCCAAAATTTCGTGCAGCCATGTCATATACACGATTTGTTACTTTGATGCGCTATTTTCGATTTGACCATAGTCGTACGCGCGCATTTCGTCAACAAACCGACAAAGCTGCTCCCATTCGCGACATATGGAACTTCTTGAATAACAACCATGCCAGTAATTTTGAACCATACGAAAGTGTAACCATCGATGAGCAGCTATTTCCATACTGTGGGCGCACAAAGTTCTCGCAATATATCTCATCAAAGCCCGTAAAGTATGGCAATAAATTATGGTGGGCATGCGATGCGAAAACCAAATATCCGTTGCAAGGAAAACTGTACACTGGTAAAGAGGGAGAACAACGAGAGAAAAACCAAGGCGAAAATGTGCTCATGAGTTGGGCTAATCGATACACCAACAGCGGCAGAACTATTATTGCTGATAACTTCTTTACAACATTAGACGCAGCTAAACGTCTTTCGTCGATTGGACTAGCATACGTTGGCACCATTAGATCAAACAAAAGGTGTCTTCCCAAAGAAGTAAAAAAATACAGCAAACGGCCAGTGCTCTCATCTGTGTGCGGTTTCTATGATAACCTTGTATCACTGTGCAGCTATGTTCCAAAGAAGAACAAAGCAGTAAATCTACTATCCACTGTGCACTACACCGAGAAAGTAGAAGGCGAAGCTATATTATTTTACAATTCAACAAAGACCGGTGTTGATAAAATGGACCAAATGGTAACGCATTATCCCACAAAACGGTCAACCAGACGTTGGCCATTAGCATTTTTTTGCAACATGATAGACGTCATGGGATTAGCCGCTTACATCATATGCCATGAAAATACAGAAGGAACCAGAAAAGAGAAGAAACGAATGTTCTTGAACACGCTGAGTAAACAATTAGTGCTTGATAATATTGAAAATCGCATCAACAACAACCATATTTTGGGACAACATTCAACCCGTTTGGCCATTGAATCTTTCTTTGGAAGGCCGTTGAATATTCCCAGCAACATGCTGCCTAACCAACGAAGCGGCCCTAGTACATAAAATTCCAGAAAAGATTGCAGAACTTGTGCCACGCAAGACGAAAAGCTGCCCAGGATGACACGTTTTTACTGCACCAAATGCACTAATCCTGTGTACCAACAACATTCTAAAGTTGATTGTACTTGTTCTTCATGCATTCCACAAAATGAATAAAAATTTTTTTACATTTGGGTAGCTACATACATCAACGAAAAAGTATAAAGACAAAAAAATAAACGGGCATACTTAGAAATTCAAAGTTACGGTACCCTTTTTGCCATACAAATGCATTAAAACGTATAGAGGTCTGGAGAGGCATGTGTGTTTGTTCGAAGGTTTCAGAATATGTTTTGACAAACTCTGTTTTTTGTTGTTTGGATGCAACTGTAACGTGTCTGTAGCTTGTCAGAAACATAGTACGCTTGTGTTCAAACACATTGTGGTTGCTATTCAATATTACATGTTGGGGACACAATGATAAATAGGTTATAATATATGCATTTGTGACCCAAATGTGATTTTGTTTGTTGACAACTGCATAAAAACACAAATGTGACAGTTAAAAAAAATTAACAGATCTTCAATTCACGAAGACAATGCTTTCAAACATATACATGGTTCCTGCAATATGTTGCTGGACCATTTTTTCCAGTGTGTAGTGTTGTTTTTCAGTTGGTAACATCAAGTTCTCACAGACATTCTGCAGAGAAGTCTTGGTCTTCCTATTTTTCGAAGTCCTTTATGTACAACTTCGAATACCTTTCGATTGAGGTGGCTTAGCCAGCGTAATTGCGTAAATATGCTTCGCATAACTAAGTTGATGCTAGGATATCGTTTCGATAGCTCGTGGTCCATACTACTACTCGTTCCATACTCGCAGTTATCTTTATTATACAATATATTTTTGATGTGTTAACATCTATAGCGGCGTATAGGGACTAAATCTATCAATGTCAACACAAGCAAACAACACACAGACAGGGGTTTAATTTCAGAAATAACTCCTATTTGCCACCATAATTCTCAGTTGGCTGACGTTATAGTTTTTATCTGCGGCAGATCTGAGGGAAATAGATTTGTCAACTACTTCGAAATTATAACGGTTTTCAACGTTCGGCATTTCCTCCAATCGTTTGTTTGTTCTTCCCTATTTCGCCCAATGATGTCTAAATAATCAGCACACGCGAGAAGTATGTGGCATTTGCTGCTGATAGTTGTATTCGTACTTGCTGGTGCTTTTTTTCTCTTGTAATTCATCGTCACAAATTTACATTATTATTTCATTATATAAACAACTAAAATTAAAATGAAATGAAATTAATGTATTATTTGTAATTAATTAATTTCTTATAATGATCTCTATTAAAATGTTGAAGAGATCCCACGATTATTGCCAAAGTCGCGGATCGTACTAAATGGTTCGGTGGTAGTATCTTCACCAATATTTACTGAGGATTTCGTGTCGGTCAGTGTCATTATACTAAGGCGAGTCAGTTTATCAGGAATACCAAGCTCCTACCTAGCTATCTAAAGTTTTCCTCGTAACGGGCTATTGAAGGCAGCCTTAGAATCTACAAAGAGATGGTAGGTGATGACTTGTTTATCGTGACGCTATTCCAGGATTTGTCATAATGTGAATATTTAACCGGACGTTGATTTTCCTGGTCTAAACCGACATCGATAAGGTCGGATCAGATCTGTACCCAGTTTCTTTTATCCCTCACAAAAGCTCGGTACGTCTCGCGTGCGGTACGCGAGCTTCTCCCGAGCTCGTTTGGGACAAAAAATGAGCATGCTGAATACCATATAAACAACCGCATACAGCTCGCTAGTATTGGCGTGCGATTTTATATTTTCTTTTTTGCTCGTGCATTCGAGTGTTTTACATCTCACGACTAAGCAGTAAGAGCGCCTGTCTACTCTTCTGGTTATATGGCTCGTGGCGAGCGTGGGATTTTAACAAGTGGATGATGATCAGGACAACGGCGAACTTTATTAAAAGGGTATTGGAGATGGACGACGAAACCTTTTATACTCGTATGTCTAAAGTGAATACAGTCAGGGAAACGTTAAAATCGGGTAAGTTTCCCAATGGGACGATTTATAATTAGATCGATCATGTAATTGGTGGGGGGGAGGAGCGAAGCAGAAAAGAAGACAAGGAGCTACCACCGAGGATATATGGACCGACGACATATATACCGCGAATTTCGGAGAGAATTCAAGACTCGACTAAATAAATATAATAAATATTTTCCCATTACCTCCCATGAAGGGATAGGGGAGGGCTTCTCACAATCACTAAGCTGTGTGCTTTCCAGTTTTCACTCACTGGTTGGGACCTACTGTTTTACATCGGTTCCAAACGATTTTTTGAGAAGCTATTTTAAGGCTTATTACTCGATAGCGTCGCCGTCACTAAGCGAGGTGGCAGACGTCTAAAGAGGTTTAACGTGGGCAGAGCAGGGATCGAACGTACGTTCTCTCACACAACAGCTGCGAACAATAACCGTTGCACCACCGACGGCAATTTATGACAGGGAAGAAAATCAATTGGTCCGAGGAACACATGGCACTGTGGACCAATTATTCGGCAAGACTAAGGTAAGGAAAGATAACGTATCTAATACAGTATATCGGGTAAAATGAAAACTTGGCGAGTCACACGTATGCAATCAATTATATGTTGCCACTTCAGAGACTGAACTGAGTACACGATTTTCCTCGCGTAAATCTGACCTTAAGGCTCTTAGTGGATCATGGCCGCACTTTGGTCATATTGGGATACTTACCGAGAGGGGCGATTGCAACGGAGGGTATTTTCTATTTTATTTTTAACTATTTTCTGGAAGTTATTCGAAATATTGGAAATAAATTCATCAAAATAATATAAACCATAATATCGAGTTTTATTTATGACCTCAAGCCGACTTTTTCAAGATAATTTTCAACATCTATGAAAGCATTTACCAATCCAGACAAATGATAAGAAAGTGCCATTTGAAACACCCTTTTCGCAATGAAATAGTTAAAATAGAGGCCTGAATTTTACGTTCACGAGATTCTATGGTTGCATCTGAATAATATCATTTTAAAACCAGCTATAACTATGAGGTGTCGAAGTTACGGAAATGGATGGAAAAGATACGAATAAACTATTCAAGCAAATGTTAAACAACGACAATTGCTCATAACTTAATATCATAATATTCCTCCGTTAGAAACATCTCTTCGTTATGAAAACTCGGTTAAAAGCAAACCAGGGTACTATGAAGATGAAGAGTGGCGCAACGCTACCCGCGATAGAGCGGCATATGGAGAAGATGAGAGAGGAAACCCGTTTGTTTAGGAAGAAAAAACCATTGTGGAGAAAGAGCGAGAGTGAATGAAATGAATTTTGCAGGAGGAAGAATGAGGCCCGTAAATTCTACCAAAAAGTACGATACAAAGTCAAACCACCGAAAATGGATCAAGGCCTCCTTCTTGTAGAAATAAAAGCAGGAATTCTGTCACAAATGTGAATAGAATGTTAGGAATATGAGAGATTACTTCTCTGCTTCACTTGTCCCACGATACTTCAATATAGATGAGGGTGTGGATCATATATCGGACAATGGCGCCGACTGCCCCCTCCTAGCCAAAGCGAAGTTGGAACTGCAATTTCTCGGTTTAAGAAAAATACAGCTGTTGGTGGTGATGGACTAACGGCTGAGCTGTTTAAGGCTGGCGCCTATAATTTATGAAGGTGTACGCATCAGCTCACAAGCGAAACCTGGCATGCCCGACGATTGGAGTCTTAGCAAAATGTGTCCTGTCTTCAAAAATGCGACCCTAGTATATAAATTAAGTTTACACAAAATTTATTTAGTTTTTAAAAAAGATTTGTTGCGGCAACTTCCGTTGCGACAACTTGTTTCTTTATTCAGGTTCGAAATACAAAAGAGCAAAGATACTTAAAACTACCCTAACTTATATTGTCAGTTGATGTTATATGAGCTTGCGTGTGTTGTCTCAGCGGTAAAGCATTCGTAAAGTTGAGGTGCCTGAATGTTGTCGTCAGCGTCTGGGACTTTGGTGGGAATTGGCGAGTCAGCAAATTGACACAGTTATCGTTTGTGTTATTCGGTGTAGTTGTGGTTCAGGGGTTTCAACGTGTTTAGTGTTAACTCCTCCCCTCTTAAATACAATCGTCCCGATTGTCTAAAATGAATGGATGTTGAAAATGCTTGATGATTTAGGACCTCTTAATGTAGGAGCGGGGTCGGCCTCCGGGCACTCAATTTCATTTTCAGTGGAGATTATGTCCGTTTTGTGGGTGGCGGAATTTATCTGATGTTTTTTGTATAGTAACAAGACAGCTATTGATATTAATGTTATTATAGCAAATCCGGCTGTTCCCATTGTTATACTGTTTCTGTTTTCTAAGACTTCCATACGTTTGATGTTTTTCACATGTAGTTGTTTTAGTAGTTGCAGGGAAATTACCTCCTCTATCTTATCGTCGAATGTCTTCGGTTGTAAAAACGCAGGAAGGGGTTTGTTGCCGCTAATTTCTTTTGAATAATATTCATGCCCATCGATGTTAATAGTGTTGTTGAAATATTTTACCAAATACGTCCCATTTAATAACAATTTCTCCCCATTGACGTTGATTGCACCTTGATATTGGTTTAGTAGGATTAGGTCTGGACCAATTTCTTCAATTGTTGGCACGTGCTCATTGTTAATTTGGGTGCAGTTCCCTACTCTATTCTTAAATAGATTTGTTATACACGAATTTTCTCTTAGCTCTATTAACATTTCTTTATTACATATTGTCAAATCATAATGTTTCTTACATTGTTTTTTTATTGCGAACAGGTCATGGTTACATTGTAGTAAATGGTTATATTCCACTTTATCTATTACATTTCTATATTTTACAGGTTTTGCCAAATAGGTTTTACAAATATCGGTCTGAGTTATAGGTATGGTAAGAATATACAAAATCTCTTCATTATTTGATACGATTTTCACAGTTCCAAAAGATAATAGTTCATCAATATTATAAACAGGAATATTATAACCTTTAAGTATTTCATTAATGTTATCAATTTCAGTTTTTGAAAGAATAAAAGAGTTAACTATGTTGGCCTTAGCCCATTGTATTGCAAATTCAGTATTCTCTAATTCTTTATTAATTAACATTAGTTTTCTTTCCATCCTGTTCGCTATATCATCGTTCCACCCTTCTCTTCTCACTTTTACTATTTCATTTGTAATATTCGTAATTTCCGAGACTCTATTTGATATGAGTTCATTTATTATTAACTGCCTGTTGTTATTTTCCAAAATGTTATTAATTTTCTGATCCAAAATCTGGAAATCGTGACTATCCGGATTTCCTGCGATCCACTTCCACGCGCTTCCAATGAAATCTAACGACTTCCTTACTCTATTTGGTGTAAGGCGGTAAAGGAGACCATTGATATCAACAAGTTGTTGTTTGATAAACGGACGGAGCGGATGATTATCTGTAATATTATCGTTTAGGATGGTCTCAATTTGATGTATGATTAGTCTGTACTTGTCAAGATTAATTGAATGAATAATTTTAAACGTTCCATTTTGCATCCTTGCGATTCCATTTTGAATCGTAATCAATCTGGCATTTGAGTAATCTAGGATATTGAAATCAGCTTGGGCACTTCCGAACAGAAATCTGAAAAATTTAGAATTAAATCAATTTCTTATGTGGCTTTTGTGAATAACCCTTCCACTTTCTGTTAAAACAGTAGTGTTGCGGTTCTCCTTAATCGTTTCTTCTTTAAACCGATCACTCAGTTTTGTGCCTAAACGTTTATTAGTCTTTACGTAAACAATTTGTCCTGCAATATATTCCTTTACGGGCCGTTTATTTTTATTGTGGAGTGCTAAATCTGAAGATTGTTTTTGCTTTAGTTTTTCAACGTTATTCCGTCTCGTGGTTTCAATGTCCTGTGGAGAGAAATCGACTGTTCGACCAAAGTATAAGTCAACTGGCCTCATATTAATGGTCGAGTGAATGGAGTGGTTATACTCGTTTACAGCCCTTTCCAACAACTCCTCGAAATTTCTCGAGGTTCCGTCAGATTTTAAGCAGCGCATTATTTCAGCAAGGGTGGAATGAAATCGTTCAATCTGCCCATTTGCCTCACTCCTGTAAGATGGTGTAGTAAAAACATTTATCTTCATCTCGTCTTTCAGCATGAAGAGAATTGTATTAGAATTTAACGATGGTTCATTGTCCATCACAACATTCTTCGGTACCCCGTAGGAAAACAGTAATTCTCTAAGAGGCCTTCTAACATCCTCCACAGATCTTCCACTTAACAATTTTACTTTAACATATTTAGAAAATTTATCTATAGAGGTCAAAATTAACTTCCTGTCCGTAGAAAAAATGTCCAAATGAACAGTATGGCCTGGATATGTTGGTATCGGTGTCTCTCCCAATAGAGGTACATTGGGATGTCTTTCGTACTTCCCCTTCTTACATACAGAACATAGTTTCGCGATTCTTTTTATCTTATTCGACATTCCTGGGAAATAAAATTTTTCCAATATTTGTATCCTATTTTCCTTTTCATTGCGGTGTGCTCTATTGTGTTCTTCGATGACTATGGTTTCCTGGTCATTTTCCGAAATAATATCTACCACGACCTTTTGAGTAAACCTGCACTTGTAGTTCGAGAAATGAGACGGATACAAGTTTTGAATTTTCCCCATTACATGCTCTGGGGTTTTTATACCATTTGCCACCGAGGGGTTCAGATACCTTTTCAGAATGTCCTGAAGTTTTTGCTCATCATAATGAGGTTCGGTTATCAAGTGTCGGTGGAAACCAGGGAAAATTATCTTAAATTGATATGTTGACACGTCTCCAATACTTAAGAATAATTGATTTTTGAAGACGTTTATGGGTGACTCAACACTAGGTATAAGATTCTCAGATGAACTTTCAGCACTATGCTGTGTCGGTGTTAATGAGTTTGCCTCCTGCTCTATTCTAGATAAAGCGTCAGCTACAATGTTCTGTCTTCCTGGCTTATATCTCAGCTCGTAATTATATTCCTCTAGAATACACTTCCATCTTTTCATCTTGGAATTGCCGTTCTTATTACTTAGTGCGTAAGTAAGAGGCTGATGGTCTGTAAAAATGATAACCTTTTTGGAACCATACAAATAATTCCTTAATGTGGTGATGGCCCAAATTATGGCCAACATCTCCCTCTCGTTAGTTGCATAGTTCTCTTCTGTTTTATCTAAAGTTCTAGATATGAATGCAATCGGTCTCTTCTTCTGGCTTAAAACTGCTCCAAGTGCCACGTTGGAAGCATCAGTGGTTAGTTCGAAATCATCTGAAAAGTCCGGGTAAGATAATAGTACCTCTTGTGACACTAAGGCATTTTTAAGATTTTCAAAGGATTTCTTAGCGTTCTCGTCTAATACCACTGGTACTTGACTAGAAACATTTTTCGAAATTCGTCCTTCCTCCCCTCTAAGAAGAGCTGTTAGTGGTTTAGCAATATCAGCGTATCCTTTGACAAATCTTCGGTAGTAACCAGCTAGTCCCAGAAAAGATCGGAGTTGTTTAAGAGTTTTGGGAGCCGGAAATTGAAGTATTGTATCGACTTTCTTAGGGTTTGTCCTTATACCATCTTGTGATACTACAAGTCCCAAAAACTCGACTTCCGTTTTGAAGAATGTGCACTTTTCTAACTGTATTTTCATGTTAGCCAGTTCAAGGGTCTCAAAAACTTTTTTAATGTTTCCCAAATGCGACTTCTCATCTTTGCTAAAAATTATGATGTCGTCCACGTAGACGAAACACATTTTTCCAATTAATTCTCTTAAAATATCGTCGAGTGCACGTTGGAATATCGCTGGCGCATTTTTTAGGCCAAAAGGCAATCTCGTGAATTCGTACTTGCCATTATTGATAGAGAATGCAGTCTTCTCTCTATCTTCTTCTCGCAGAGAAATTTGGTGGAAACCACTCTTAAGATCGATGACCGTAAAATACTTATTTCCCCCTAGGTTCGATAAAACTTCTGTTACTTCAGGGATCGGGTACTTATCCGGAATTGTTACCGCGTTGAGTTTCCTAAAATCGACCACCAATCTAAATTTCTTATTCCCAAAACTATCCTCCTTTTTGGGTACCACCCAGATCGGCGAATTGTAGGGGGATCTAGACGGTCTAATTATGCCATCCCTCAGAAGGCGACCAATTTCTTCCTCCACTACTGATTTTAGCGCCATCGGATAAGGGTAACTCTTCGCATATATTGGCGATTCGTTAGTGGTTCGGATTTCCCCAACTACAACAGTAGTGTATGTAAGTTTCTCGTCTGGGTCTGCGAAAAGATTTCTGTACTGGCCTGCTATATTATCCAGAGCATTCTTCTGACTTGCCGACAAGTAATCCGCTTTTAATTCGAGGTTATTTACATTTCTGGACGCTTTCTGTTTTATGTATATTTTTCTGCCACCTTTCACTACCAAGTAGTCATCAGAAGTATGAATTACGGCTGACAGTTCTTTCAAACTGTCGTTACCCAATATGGCATCAAATGACCTTAGGCCAGGCAAAAGAAAGAATTTAATAGGAATATTATCAAACATTTTCAAGAGTGTGTGATGAGTAACTTCCACATCTCCACCCACAGATTTTACGCTAAATTTTTCGTCATTTCGTTTTGGATTTGCCACCAGGTTTGGTTTAATATAATTTTTACTGCTGCCTGTATCTAGTAAGAATTCTAATATTTTCCCGTCCTTCGTTTTGGCCTGAATGTATGGCAGCGAAGAACAGGTTAGTCTAAAAAATTAATATCTATAAAATTTGAGGGAATGTCATCAGGACCTCTTTCCTGATATTCATCTTGCACAACATCTTCTGGTGTCGCCATAAAATATTCTTCACCATTCTCAGTCATGAGTTCGGCTGAAGTGATAGCCTCATTATATTCAGCTACTGAGTCACTTGCTTGATCCCCTGGTGTGCTAGATACATTGACGTGGAAATTTCTTTGCATTTTATTCACAGGAGCCTGCACAGAGAAATGAGCTGGCCTCTTAATATTTTGGTTTTGTTGGGGCCCAAACTGTAAAGATCTATCAATGTCCATAGGCTCCGG
This sequence comes from Phaonia tiefii, assembly GCA_963931995.1. Classification (NCBI taxonomy): domain Eukaryota; kingdom Metazoa; phylum Arthropoda; class Insecta; order Diptera; family Muscidae; genus Phaonia; species Phaonia tiefii. Next base: position 210,896,985 of record OZ008370.1, on the reverse strand, counting down.
ACGAATTTGGTCGCGTGAAAAATTGGAAGGATTCCCCCCGAATTGGTTACGCTGCGGATATTGTTGTCCGCCTGATGGACGATTATTTGGATAAGATCCTCCGAATTGTGGTCGTTGATTAGAATAGGGTCCTCCGGCTTGAGAGCGCTGAGGTTGCGTGTTATAGTTTGCGTTCTGATAATTATGTTGAGGCGGTGCGGAATATTTATTAACATAAGATGGAATATTTGCCAACTCCGGGTAAAATTTTGGTTTGGTTCCTGTATTCGTTGATGATCGAGTATCATTCTTTTGGGCACCCCTTTGAGCATAGTCTCTTCTGAACGTCATATTGTCCAGTTTTAGACACAAATGCAGCGCTTGTGGCAAAGAAGTTGGTTCCCTGATACTCAAAAGTTTGGGAAGATCGCCGTTTAGGCCTCTTACGAAAGTATCCAGAGCTTTCTCTCGATACGTATCGGTCATAGCCCGCAAGGTCATTTCACCTAAATCAAGACAGGATACCTTGTCTAAGATAAGGGACAACATTTGGTAGACGGTTTGATAGAATTCTGTAACAGTCCTATGCCCTTGGCACAGTATGTTCATTTGATATTCTAACGTTCCTATGTCCCTTTTGTCCGAGTAGTGTACCATCAGACATTTACGGATTCTTGGCCAGTCAAGAGGAGTCCTGTAGGACTCAAGCGCAGTATCGGCTTCGCCGATTATTTTAGTTCGGATTGTATGAAGGATTGCGTAATATTTACCCGTACCTTGGAGTGTGGAGTAAAGATCCAGCACCCTTTCGACTGACTTACGCCAGGAATTGAATTCTCCGGGTTTTCCGGAAAATTCCCGTAAGGATTTCACAATATCTGGAACTTTATCTAGTTCCTCTAACTTTGTAGGAATGGTGCCGATGGCAACATCGGAACCCTCGTCCAAAATCGGATCTCTTTCGCGTAAGATATTCGTAACCATCTGAGTTATTTCATTGCGTTGTCTGTCACTCAGTACGGAAGAGCTTGCGGTTGCAGTGTTCACGGACATATTAAATTTACTTAATCTTGACGTAATGTCATCAACTGTTTCGTCGGGCATTATTGAGGGAAAGGTGGAATCACAAATTATTTTTTTGAACTATTATAATTATTCAGTAGTTATTTACTTATTAGAATTTTTTTCTTTTTTGAAATCCTTTTTTTTCAATTTGCTTTAAATTACTGTTTTCGTATATCTTAATTCTATGCTTACATAATAAACAGCATAATTCCTGGTGATGACATTGTGGATTCTGGAGTAGTCTTCCTTCAAAAATAGAATTGTCCTCTTTAGTTTTCGATTAATTCACTTTGAGATGATTTTCTCAGTTCTAATTTTTCAAGTCACCTTTAGGGGTTTTTTTGTAATTTTTACTTATTTATTTTTACTATTTCTTATCACCTTTGAGGTTCTTTCCCTCAAGTTTATTTTAGTTATTTTCGAAAAATTCTTTCTTAATTTTTATTCATTGATTAATGTTATAAGTCACTGTTTTATTTCACTTTATTTTTATATTTTTAGTAATTCACCTTTACTTGTTCTAGTTTCATTCACAACGTATTTTATCTTTTTTACACTGTTTTGATTTCACTGAATCTTCGATTTCTCGTTACGTGGTTTCTCGGTAATGTTCTTATCACTAATTTAATACTACGATACCGTTTCCACGGGCTTTAGGGGCTGCGACTTGTACGACGCTCCTTTTTACAATTAAGTTACTTAGGCACCCTTCTAAAGGCTTGTCTCCTTGTATTCGCGAAACCGTTGAACCTGTTTTCCAACAGGTCCCTGCTCGGGCGCCAATTAAGTTTACACAAAATTTATTTAGTTTTTAAAAAAGATTTGTTGCGGCAACTTCCGTTGCGACAACTTGTTTCTTTATTCAGGTTCGAAATACAAAAGAGCAAAGATACTTAAAACTACCCTAACTTATATTGTCAGTTGATGTTATATGAGCTTGCGTGTGTTGTCTCAGCGGTAAAGCATTCGTAAAGTTGAGGTGCCTGAATGTTGTCGTCAGCGTCTGGGACTTTGGTGGGAATTGGCGAGTCAGCAAATTGACACAGTTATCGTTTGTGTTATTCGGTGTAGTTGTGGTTCAGGGGTTTCAACGTGTTTAGTGTTAACTTATATACCAACTATTGTGGAATAAGCCTTTTATCCATCGCATACAATGTCCTCTCGAGCTTAATGTATGAAAGACCAAAGCCGTTTGTTGCAAACGTGATCGGACTTTATAACTGTGGCTTTAAGCCTAGAAAGTCAATTATCGACCAATTACTCACATTACGACAAATCCTGGGGAAAACCCACGAAAAACAAATCGACACGTACCAGCACTTTGCAGATCAGAAGCCTTTTTTCGATAGTACGATTCGAAGAAAACTATACCAGGCTATATAGGAATTTGGTGTTCCTGCTGGGCTGGAACGCCTTTGTAGAATGACTGGGGCCGACAAGAAATTCTCACTAAAGATTGGTAAAGATCTCACCGAACCATTTAGGACGAGGCGAGTTCTCAGGCAGGGCTATACCCTATCTTTCGATCCCTTCACCATATTAATGGAGATCATCGTGAAAAAAGCTGCTGTCAACACGACTAAATCGATCAGTAGCAAAAGTACATGCTGCTCGCATATGCTGATGATTTAGACATCATTTGGTGAAATCTTCGAGAAGTTGCTGCAATATTTTCGAGAATTGGCACTGAATCATCAAAACTGGGGTTGGCAGTAAACGAGGGCATGACAAAATTGATGGAGAACATCCCAATCGGTTGGATAAAAGGGTGAACGTGGATAACCGTTACAATTTCGGGATAGTGGACGAATTTTATTACCTCCGGTCTGCCGTAAACAGAAAAAATAACGTCAGCGTGAAAACCAAACGGAGAATTTTACCCGCAAATATGTGTTATTTTGGGCTAGGTAATTTGTTCCTCTCTCGAGAGGCGCAGATCCAACTATATAAGACTCTCATAGAACCTGTCATATCGCATGCTGATGTAAAATCACTGGGAGTCTTCGAGAGAAAAATGTTCCGGATAATCTATTTTCCTATAATGGAAAACGAGGCCGTAGTTGGTGCAACAGTTAGTGTGGGCGGCTCATGTACATGAGTTCCTGGATTCGGTTCCTGGCCTGCCCAACTTAAATTCCTTTCGGCCGCGGTCACCTCTCATGGAGACGGCGACACTATCGAGTATTTAGCCATGAAAAAGCTTCACAAAATACCTGTCGCAACTGGTGTTAAACTAAAAATGAAAAGCTGAAAAGCAATTCCTTCCTGGGATGTAATGGGAAACCACCTATTTATTTTTTATAATGGAAAACGCCGAGTATCGACGAGCCATGAATCACGGCCTGTATGATATGTAGCCCGGCATCGACGTAGTCAAATAAATATGGCGCCTTTGCGCTGGCTAGACCATGTCATTCCACGCTGTAAAATAACGGTCTCCCTAACGTATTTTCCCAAAACATATTCTGCAAGAATCATGTATATTTTTGGAATACACTTCAAACATTCATATGTTTGCAAGTCCCAAACTTAGTTGTATTTAAATGCAAACAGTATCATGTTTACTGACAAATATGTATGCATGTATGCGTTCTTCTTCCCAAACGTCCATATACTTAAGTGGAAGCATTCGCGTGTTTTCCCCAAACCTACAGATACTTACATGGAAACATATGCGAATTTCCTCCCAAATGTAATAATATTTGGAAACGAATTATTCATCGATTTCAATATATGTATATTTATTATTTATTATAATTAATTTTAACAATATAAATCCACATTTAGAAGTAACTAATACAAAAAATTGATAGATTTAAAACGGCCCTTTTTACATTTATTTGCATTGAATGTGTTATTTGTTTTTTTTTTCATTAAATGAGAATCTGCTGCTCTTTTGCTACTTCTTTCTTTATTGTATCTCACGTTGTTGTTTTCAGAAGGTTTCAGCTATGCGTTGGATACCACTATGCGTTGGTACACAAACAAGATATTTATATAGAAATCAAGTTCATGCAAGCGAAGCGGGGATTAACTACTTATGTTTCTTTTATTACACTTATTTCACAAATGGTCCGCCGTTCCCATTTTCTCAGTAAACGCTCGGACAGAAAAAGGGCTTCACGTTGTTGACCTTTCCAGTTTCTTTCCTCATAATCGTTTCTCACTTTGGTATTCGTTTATTCTATTTTCACTGACCAAGCGCTTTTGATATCCTTTGTCCGATGAACTATTCTCGACTGAATACATGAAACTAAAACGCAATACATCAGGCAAAATAAGAAACACTTCGTCTGCAATTTTCACGCACGTTCAGGAATATTTATGACTCACTGACTGAGAGAATAATGCAAAAATACATATCCAGACTTACAAGATAGACTCTCTCGTTCTCCCTCTCTTATTCTCTTGATCACGAGAGAACATAGACACTGCAACAAACACAACTGTATTTGTATCACAAGAATAAATATATGTGGGTCGCAAACTCATATATTATAAGATATTAATCATTGTGTCTCAAACATGTAATATTGAATAGCAAATACAATGTATTTGAACACAAGTATATTATATTTGTGACAAGCTCCAAACACACTTTATATTTCCATCCAAATAACAACAAAAGATAGATTTTTCAGCGTGTAGAATGGAACAGAAAGAACCAGTGCAAAAGGTGTCCGAAGACGTACTCAAAAGACATCAACAAATAGGATGACCAAGACTTCCCTGGATGGACTAGGTGGAGATATTGGTGTTTCCGGAAAAGCTGAAAATCGAACCGGTTGGAGAAATATGTTATCCCATTTGAAATATGTTATCCCCTTCTCTGGGGGTTTTTGAGGCCACCTAAATAAGTAAGTATCGATCGATATCGACAGATGTCGTCGAGAGAAATTAAAAAAAGCACATTGGGCGGAATATTATTTTATCATTTTGTGGGTAACAAGTTACAAACTCAGTTCACACAGATTTAAAAAGTTCCCCCAATCCCTTCATGGGTTGCAATGCAAATTCCCTTCCGTTTTCCCCAACTCTGGAGGAATACCAAAAACTACCTGCACACTATGTCAAGGTATGTGTATGTAATTTGTTTTCATTTCCGTTTGCATACATTTTTCCCATAGCTACCAAAGAGAAAATTGACGAAACATCTACCGTTTTTCTAATTCCATTCTATTTCAATTAAAACAAAAAACATTTGCAGTTGCCCCAGAATCCACAGCCACCGATACACATATCTATTTATAAGTTTGTTGTTCGTTCACAGGTGTTCAGGGCATTGGCCAATCTTTTGGAGTTAACCAACTACTCGATAACATTCTACATCTACTGTTTATTCAGTGAGGACTTTCGCAATACACTGATGAGAACCATTAAGTGGCCGTGGATAAAGTCACAATTGTGTCATCAAGTTGATGAGGTATTCAACAACATGAAATGTACCACATGGTGGCTGAAAGGAATGGACTAATAAATTCTGTTTTATATTCCCTTTTAGGCCTCTGCTAAGCAAACGCCTCTTACGAACTTTGACAAGCTGACGCTGCGTAATCATCACATTACCACCACATCGGGTGTTTGTACCGGCATGGGACGTTCCAGTAGCATTTGATGCAAGTTACCGCCGGTATTACTATGATAGTTTACTTTCTATGTATTAAGTACTATTTTTAAAATTAAGAAGACAAAATAAGATTTAAATTATATCAACATTTAATTAAACAGAAACATAATTATAAACTATACCATATTTAATAGTGTATATGTGTATAAACAACAAGAAAAACTAAACAATCTGTGTTCATTGTTACAAAAAAAGTATACATATATATTTATTTATTTACAACAACAACTACAACAAAAATATTAAAAATTGAATATAAAAACCTTTGAAAGCAAAAATATTTTGGGAATTTACAAATATGAAATAAAACTATCGAAAATAAGAGCCACAATAAAAAGAGAAATTTAAATGTTTAAATACTAAAACAGTAACCGAAAAACCGAAAACACAACAGAAACAACTTATATTTTATGTATAAATTTGCTCATATTTATATAAAAATAATTAACATTAAATGTAAAATTTTACTAAAACTTATTGTTACTCCTATATGCATTTGTGAAAATGTATACAGAAAAATGCAGTCAACAGATGCCTGAAAATCAATGTTTCTTCACTCTGTATGAAACAAAAATACAAAAAATTAAAAAATAAATACGTTATCATATCAATTAATCTTTGATGGGTTTAACAGAAGTTAGAAACTCCTTTAAAATTATGTAAAACAGTTAAAAAACAGTACATGAGGTGTCAGGGGCAACCGGTTGGAACGAAATTCCTTTCGCTATATATTATGTATAGGGTATTCAAAACCGAAACCGGTTAACCGAATTCCGGTCGGCTAACCGTATGTCGGTTTTCTAAAAAATTTATATTTTCGAAGAACCGGTTTTCAAGTCGATTTGCCGGGTTTTTCGGATTTTACACAACTGATATAACGCCACAGAATTACACACATAAAGCCTTTTTCATAGCTCACTATGGTTCTGACCCCATCAAACAGACACAAAAGACTTTGTCAACGAATTATTTCGCTGATTATTTGCTGAAATTAGTTGTCCAGTGGCAATAGAAGTTATATCTGCCAACTCCGAGTTTGATGTAAGTTCCGGAACTAATGACAACTCAGGTGGTATGTTAGCAGACATGCCCGGTATGTCGATATGTCGAAGCCGATGACCCATTTGAAATCTATGAAGTGACAGATTATTTTTTAAAGGCTAGACAATTTCAAAATGGGTCGCTTTACGCTTGAAAATATATTGGGAAATATTCTGAGTCTTCAACTCAAACTGTCAGAAATCTACGAAATAAATTCGACTGAAATAGAGTGCTATCAACGCGGTTTGTGGATCAGTTTGTGAAGCGAATTCGTCAATCCGTACTCGTCCTGTGGGTTCAGTGGAAATTATTGCCGCTTTAGCTGAAAGTCTGTTCGAACAGCCGTCAACATCAACTCGTCACCTTTTGCAGAACTGAACATTTCTCACAGTTCTTTTCGCATACTTTTTAGCGTTTTTACGAAAAAATATTATTTCCGAATGAAGCTAATTTTCACCTCGGGGGTTACGTTACCAAACAAAATTCTCGCATTTGGAGTTCGAAACATCCACAAGTCGTCGAGGAGAAGCCGATGCATCCAAAATGAGTGACTGGGGTGGGGTTTTTAGCATGGTGGCATCATAGTTCTATTTTCTATCGAAAATGACCAAGGAGCCGACGTGAATGGCGAGCGTTATCGTGCCTTGCTCAACGGGACGGCGCAACGACCCACACAGCCAACGTCGCAATCGATATTTTACGCACTGTGATCAAAAACCGCGTAATCTGTCGAGACCTGGAAGTCCATTGACAGCCTCGCAGCTGCAATTTGAACCCGTTAGACTATAATCTCTGGAGCGCAGTAAGATATAAGTGTTACCCAAAAAGTCCCGAGTCCTTTTTGAGGCCTTAAACAGAAACCAGAGGAACACACAATGGAAAATTTACTGAAAAATGGAATAGATGAAATTAGGAACTATTAATCAAGACATGGAAGCCATTCGAACGATGTGTTTGTTCATTCATAAATATCGATAATGGACCTTACCAATAAAATCATGAGTTTGGAAAAATGCTCATTAGCATTTTTTTAAAGTGAAATTAAATTCCAAATTTTACATGGCCTACTTTTTAGCTTCCCATTACATCCCTTGAACACATAGGCACACACACTTTGATTGGGACCTACAGTTTCATACCGGTTCGAAACGGTATTTTGACAAGCATTTTCATGGCAGTCGATCTCAAAGATCAAAGAGACGAATTACAAATAAACGATGTTTATAAAACCGAAACCGGTTTCGCCAAAATCGGAATATTCGAAGAAACTGAAAACCGACATTTATGAAAAACCGGTTTTTTGAATACACTATTTACATACTAGTTAGTTCCAACACGAATAAGGCGCCCGTTGAAAAATACGATAATTTAAATGGATCTTTTGTTATTTAAGAAAATGTTCGTTTTTTAAATTTCTTTCACTTTAGCTTTTCTAAATTTAGATTTTATTGGGTTCAAAACTACAATAGATACTAAAACTAGCTGGACCCGGTAAACTTTGATTTGCCTACAAAGTTTTTTTAATACGCCTGTAGTTGACTAGAATATTATGAATATATTTTTTGAGATTCATTGAAATATGTTCTCAAGTGCCTGGTGTACGGACAATAGTTTGATATATATGTAGAGTATAGTCAAATATTGAAACTCACTTTCAAATAGCCTGTTCGTATCGGTACGCCAACTGTAACATAAAAAAAACCGTTTCCAATTACATCCCATGAAGGGATTGGGGAGAGCTTCTCACAACCAGTGAGGTGTGCGCTTTCTAATTTTTCACTTACTGTTTGGGACCTACAGTTTTTTTACCGATTCCGAACGGTATTTTGAGAAGCTTTTTCATGGCTAAATACTCGAGAGTGACGCCGTCACTATGGGAGATGACCGCCGCGGAAAGACATTTTTTTTAATGTGGTCAGAGCAGGGATCGAACCCAGGATCTCATGTACAAGAGGCGCGCACACTATCCATTGCACCACCGACGGCCACACGCCAACTGTAACATACTGTGAAATTTTCAGGACGATCAAACTATTATTATGACTGCTATCATGGTTTCTCTTAAAATGGGCGTGGCATATCCCACTTCCACCCTGGCTGTAATTGATACTGTACCAACAATATATATACCAAATGTCATCTTCTTACCTCTGATAGTTCATGATATACAGCCATTTTAAATTTCAGTGTGCCACGCCCTTTTATCCAATCACGTCCAGGTATAGCCAAGACCTATCGGCAGGTCATCAGTACCTCATTGTAAAATTTTCATAGCAATCAGTCCATTAAAAAAAGCAGTCAGAGCGATTTTCTAAAAGAGGCGTGGCACCGCCCACTTCCATCCTGGCTGTAATTCGAACTGTACGATCAACTTATATACCAAATCTCATCATCATACCTCTGATGGTTCATGATATACAACAATTTTAACTTTGAAGTTGTTTGGGCGGTGCAACGCTCCTTTATCCAGTCTTTTCCAGGTATAGCCAAGGACTGTCAGCAGATCACCAGTAAATCATTGTGAAATTTTCATAACAATCGGTCTATCGGTGGCACTGCCCAATTACACCTTGGCTGTAATTGGAACTGTACAGACAACTTATATGCTAAGTATCATATTCATACCTACGATAGTTCCTGAGATACGCTGTACAAAATTTCAAGATATTGGATCACGAATTTTGCCGCCAACTACAAATTTTTAAAGGCGATTGGTGAAACAGTACTCCAGATATTGCGTTTTCAAAAATATTTATTTTCATCACCGACCACACAGCTACATTTTGTGAAAATTTCAAAAAGATCGGTCCAACCGATTTCTAGTCTATACGGTACTAAAAAATTCAAACAAACAAACACAAACTCATTTATATATATACAGATTGTGGTTACAGGCTCCACCTAGAAAACTTCCCTTAAACAAGGAATTTTCCACCATATGTTAGTCTAGACACAAACCAAAGCAAAGTACCCAATATAGTTGATAATACTGGGTTGCAAGAAAGTAGTTAAACAAAAGTTGTTTAATTTTTATTCATTTAGCCCCCATCCCACAACGTACGATAAGGAACTTCGTTCCAAAACCTTGGTGTTATTCCGCATAGAAGATTCGGTAGAAGTGGAAATTTGTAGTGCAATTAAAACCGTGGTGATACCGCGGGACGTCATGTTCATTTTTTATCGTTGAGTGTATAAATTGTCCTTGGGCCGTTAGGGGGCATTTAAGCCTGATGTAAATCTAACTACAACTTTCAGGATGTTGCTGAAAGGTATATTATTTTTTATTCGGTAGCGTCAAAGAAGAGGAGAAGTATAATAAGAGGTTTTCTATTTATATTTCGGGAATAGCAAATAATAACAAACATTTTTAAATGAAAATGGCTTTATTGTTTTTCAAAATATTCCCCTTGATGATCAATACGATACACTTTTGCATTCGTTCAAAACATTTGTCATAGCAGTTTTTCCATTCCTCTTGAGACACCTCCAAAACATGATTTTGGACGCTTCAACTGCTTCCTCGCCGCTCGTAAAAGGACTGTACGGAGGATGAGTCATCAATTCGATGTTTTGACTGCTCAAAAATTCCGCTGTTTGACGAGATGAGTGAGAGCTCCCATTTTCATGATGGGGAATGATTCGTCTTAGGCGGTTGATTTTTCGAATTTCTCTGAAGACTTCCCACAAACAAAGGGGAATTGACAGTCCTACGTTGCTCAGGGGGAATAGTAGCCACATAACCCTTTCGGCAGAAGAAACAAGCGACCATTTGCATCGCTGTACTTCTTCGCTCGCATTGTCATGATGGGAATGATTCGTCTTTGGCGGTTGGTTTCTCGAATTTCTCCGGAGACTTTCGGCAAACAAATGGGAATTGATAGTCCTACGTTGCTCAGGGGGAATAGTGTTCACATGACCCATTCGGCCGAAGAAACAGGCGACCATTTGCTTTGCTGTGCTTCTTTCACGAATAACTTTTGTTGGATTGTTGTTTTCTTTCCGGCTCATACGCATATATCCATGATTCGTCACCTGTCGCGATTTTATACACATCTTTTGAAGCACCACGGTCGAACTTTGTAATCATTTCCTTACGCCAATTGACACGAGCCTTTTTGAGCGATTGTCATATTAAGTGGGATCCAACGCGAACAAATCTTTTTTACAGCCAAATGTTCATGCAAAATCGAATGTATGGAAGTGGAGCTAATGTGCAAGGATGCCTCTATCTCAGGGGATATCACATGACGATCTTGCGTTATCACCCCACGCACTGCATCGATGTTTTGTGGAAGAACAACCGAAATTGGACGACGTTCATGAAATTCATCCAGGGGCGAACGTCGGCCGAGACTGAACTCTTGGTACCAGCGATTTACAGTGGTTGTGGATCGTGCTTCATCACCAAAAGTCGAAACAAGTTAATTGAGGCACTCTTGTCCCGATAACCCGATTCCATTTTTTGGCCGAGATGCATTTTTCAACACACTGTAAATGCAACAGTAGTGCTCACAAATGAAAACGTTCTATGTATGCTTATGCTGCAAAATGTCATACTTTCCAATGGAGATTCCAATTTGCAATACTAGTATTGCCAGTCCCCGAAATATAAATAGTAACCCTCGTATAAAGTATTATTGGTATTTTATATTATATGTATTATATAATTGGCAACACAATATTTGATCCGCAAATGGCTCCTAGGTTCATTCAGCCCTACTTTCTGAATGCCCAGACAAAATTATTCACACAAAAATCAGGGATGGAACATAGGAGATGTACGATGTTCTCTTCAACTCCCACAGTAAACATAGACTGAGATTCCAAGTTACGACTCGTGTCTGCCTACGAAACAGTCTCTGTGATCACAGCTACTATCGTAGAAATACCGAGTCTTGAAGTGAATATCAAGTTTTCGGAATGATTCAGTGCACAACTTTACCAAACCTGTATGGTAAACCTGGATTTGTTTACCTTCAGATAATAAGTCTGAGAGCTTCAGTTTTAAGACTAAGTTTAAATATAACGGGTGTTTTTTCGCTACACGAGAACTTAAAATGCTAATTCAGGACAAGACATATTGTTGGAATTTTTTTTAGTATAATTTGGTACATTATTTCATGAAATTCATTTTTGAAACGAAGTTCCTTATCGCAGGTTGCGGGAGAGGAGCTAAATGAAAAAAAAATTAAACAACTTTTTTTTAACACTATTATGCTACAATCCAGAATTATCAACTATATTGGGTACTTTTGCTTTGGTTTGTGTCTAGACTAACATATGTTGGGAAATTTATTGTTTAATATTAAGTTTTCTAGGTGGAGCCTGTAACCAATATTTAGTATAGTATAGTGTAGTTTTGAACCCAATAAAAGGTAGATTTAAAAAAGCCAGAGTGAAAGCAGTTAAAAACAAAATTTTGGGTACATTTGTTTGTTATGGATTGCAAGAGGATTTTTTAAGCCCAAACTTCGACAATTTTGTGTATTCACAAAGCCATTCAAATGGAAATGCGCTTCATCGGAGAAGATGACTTTTCTTGAAAAATTGGCTCTATTACCCATTGAACGAATTGCCAGAGTTTTGTTTTGTCAAAATTCGATTCGTAGTTAGTACTTCGTGAAATTTTAATTTGTTGAGTACGATGCCGAATTGATGTTTTCGGGTTTTCGGCGACTCTCTCGTTTACAGCAGCAAATTTTTCAAGAGACCGACAGGTGTGTTAACTTATAGAGGTCTTACTGTCCATAACCGACCCAGTTTTTTCAAACTTTTTAACCACTCTTCGAATGGGTGACACATTAGGTCCACTTTCTCGACGGAAAATTCCTCGAAGTTTTGTGAGAAGTTTGCAATGGGTCTCAGCATAACTTTCCAAATTTTTGTAATAAGTTTTCACAATTATAACGCGTTGTTCTTTTGCAGTTTAATAATTGGAATAAACACGGTTAAAAACGTCGGCCACAACATGTGTTTGCAATCAGCACACGGTGAAGAATCTATCTTCTCTGCTGTTTGGATGCAAATATAATGTGTTTGTAGCTTATCTCAAATACCTATATAGTATATTTGTATCCAAACAAATTGCATTTGCTATTCAGTATTTCGTGATGGAGACTCAATGATTAATAGGTTATAATACATGTGTTTGTGACCCAAATGTGGCTTTGTTTGTTGAAAATAGCTATATATTATGTACTATCGCTATATATTATGTACTAGTTAGTTCCAACATGCCTACGGCGCCCGTTGAAAAGTACGATAATTTAAATGGATTTTTAAGAAATAATACTTTCGTAAAATTATGAACTTTTTTTAAAAACAATTTCTTTATATAGCATTTTTTTTATAGAATGCATTTTGTATAAAGAAAAGTATATTTTTAGGACCTTTTTGTAAGAATGTGTACTACATTTTCACGGAACGATCCTTTTTTAAAGAGAGGTACTTCTTTTATCAAAATCTAATGTTTTTTTTAAGAAAAACTACTATTTTTAAAAAGAAATACTTTCTGGAAGGAAAAGACATAAACGTATGAATTTTTTTTACAAAGAAATACCTTTTTTAAGAACACGTACTTTGTAAGGAAGTGGTACTCTTTTTAGGAAAAGATTATTTTGTTCTCAAGAAAATGGAAGTTATTATTTTATTTTTAAGAGAAGGTACTTTTAAGAAAAATAAGTTTTTAAAGAGAAGGTATTTTTTTTGAAGAATAGGTTTTTTAAGAAATTGGATTTTTTTTGCATTGGTCCTTTTTTCAAAAATAGGAACATTTTTAAGAGTAGGTACTTATCTCGTAAAAAGTTATTTTATTTCACAAAAAATTTACTGTTTAAAGAAAAGGTAGTTTTTAAGTAAAGGCAATTTGTTCTAAGAAAATTTACTTTTTTAAGGAACGGGATCCCACAATAGGCCTACATGATGAAATTGACAGATTAGTGGATAATTAATCAAGGGACGATTTATTGACGTCCATACTAGGAGGAAATTGACCACGAATATACGGATTACCTTAGATCCATGAAGATGGTAATCCTTTGATACCCATTTGTTCATCAATTGATACACCGGGTTATGGACTACGCAAGTTCGTGTTGGATATACTAGGGAACGTAACGCTGAATTCAAAGTTCGACGTTAAGTATGCAGTGGACTTCAAGACGATGATTCGGAACATGAGCATTGATGAGGATGGAATAGTAACTTATTCGCCAGCATACCAATTAATCTAGCTCTAAGGACTATAGAGGATAACTGGGACGAAATTTGACGGTACACGAATATACCATCTGAAGGTTTTATGGAAATTTCGATATTCTGCATTAACGACACACGCTATTTCCAGTATGAAGATAGATTCTGCGAACAGAGGAAGGGTATGCCCATGGGTTCCCCAGCATCGCCAATTATATCTGACGTCATCATGGAGGTATTATTGGATACAGTACTCGACACATTGGGGGAGAAGAATTATATGTTGTTATCAGAGAAACGGAAGTAGCCAACATGATGATGGCATTGAATTCTTTTAATGGACAACTACAATTCCCCTCGAAGAGGAAAGGAACAATAGGCTACCATATTTGGACAGTTTGGTTATCGGACAGGGAAATTCTCTCAAAATAGACTGGTACCAAAAACCTACACCGTCGGGACAATTGGTAAATTATCATACCGAATACCCAAGGGGCACAATTATTAACACTGCGAGCAAATTCATTAAGAGAGTTATGAAGATAAGTGACGCTGAATTCTACGAGACAGATAAGGGGAAAATGGTGGAAATTCTTAAATTGAACAGTTTCCCCGGGAAAATTATGCACAATCTGATATCATGGGCAGAGACGAGCAAGCCGACTGAATCTGACGGAATGTATAGGACCACAACGTACATATGTTCTGGGTTTCTCTGACAGATTGAAACATTCCAATATATATGACAACGAAAAATATGAATTGGCGTTGAAATCGAATTTAACCGTGAATAGTTTATTTAGCGAGGCAAAGTCTATTATTGACGAAAATGACAGGCAAAACTTTGTGTGAAAAATTCCATTTAATGGTGACAAGTCCAACATATGCCAGAAAGTGTATATTGGTACTAAAATGGGCAGATTGGGAACAGGAATATCTGCACATAAGTCGGACCGAAAGGCTCATTATAAGAAAATGAGGCGGAGGACAGCACTCGCAGCCCACTTTACTTTAATTGGACATAAACCTAATTTTGACGAAGTGGAAATTCTGACTGAAGGGGGAAATTACTCAAGACGCCTCTTCCAGGAAATGGTGCATATAATTGACATTTCATCAGAAAAAGGGCCTGATTTCAAACGAGATATAGATCAATGTGCCCAAGTGTATGGGCACACAATTGATCAATTCAGGAGAGGAACAAATCAGTTGACATAAGCCTGTGGATAAACTTGAACGCGCTCTGTGTTAACTCAAAATGTAATTAGGATTAATCGTTCTGCCTTTGGGAAGGAAGGATAATATAGGGTAATATATTTGTTCATGTTGATTCTTGTTTGAGCTGTTCAATAATGTTTATGAATACTTTGTGTTAATTCTTGTTTTATCAGATCTTTGAAAATGAACAACGAAGTTGGTCGAAATATTGGAAAATATTAATAAAAATTCAAGTAATATACTAAATTTTGGCTACAGGCTCCACGTAGAAAACTTCCCATAAAACAAGAAATTCCCAACATATGTTAGTCTAGACACAAACCAAAGCAAAAACACCCAATTTAGTTGATAATACTGGGTTGAATCATAATAGTGTTAAAAACAGTTTTTTAATTTTTTTTTCATTTAGCCCCCATCCCACAATGTGCGATAAGAAACTTCGTTTCAAAACTTGAAACACATAAATGAAACGAAAAAGCAGCAGTCCTTCAGCTCATGGAAAAAATGCTTGTAAACATACACATGGTTCCCGTAATATGTTACTGGCGCCGATAACTTTCAGCGTGCATGATCAATATTATTTCTATCCAGCACATTATGTAGAAAATATTGGGATTTTAATGAAAATTTTCATATTAGATAATGTTTGAAATTAACTTGGAAATTCCCGGGATTGCATTGTTGCGAATTTTTAAAATTTTGATTGCTTCTCATTCTGTATTATGAAAGTATTTTAGTAAAATTCCTAAGGTACTGAAACATTATTCTTATTCTAAAAATTATTTTGTTCCAAAAATTGCTACAAATCTATGCTTTCTTATTTATTTTCCCCTTCTGTCCACTAAAGGATTAACTGGTGATAACATTAATAGTTATTAAGTCCCCAGTTACAAATTGAAATTTCAGAAAATCTTCATATATGAGATAATGTTTGAAATTAACTTGGAAATTCAGGGATTGCATTGGGACGAATTTTAAAAACTTTGATTGTTTCTCATTCTAGACTGAATGTATTTTCATAAAATTCCTAAGGATCTGAAAAATACTTACAGATTCAACTGTTATTATGACACCCAGTTTTCTTCCGCTTTAAGATTATTTTGTGCTAAAAATTCTTAGAAATCTATTCCTTCTTATTTATTTTCCTCTTCTGTCCCCTAAAGGATTAATTGATGATAACGTTAATAGTTATTAAGTCCTCAGTTACAGATTGATACCAATATATATTTTTCTAGCTTTTTCATCAGAAGAACATACAGTTAGCCCTAAGTGTTGAATTTTAGTTTTGAAATAATATAAGGGGCTTTTTCCTAATAATCTACTACTTTTTTTTTAATCAATTAATTGAACGAACGTATACATTTTTTGTAACTGTAACTGCCAAACTAAACTAAACATATATAAGGAACTTTAATTGTGTTAAGCGTAGTCTTTTTAATACTGTATTTATCACCATTAACAGAGTTCAAATTTCCTTCTACTCAATATGATTTTATAAATACACATAAATTTAAAAACCAAAATTTTCAATTTTGCATTCACTATATTAAATATAAAAACAAAACTCCTAAAAATTAGAAAATAATATTGTAAATTTGAGGGGAATTGAGAATAAAAACTTAAGTTATTATAAGGAGAAAATTCAAAATTTCAATACATTACTCAATTTTTTTCTCATTTAATTCAAATTACGGAAATATTTGCAATATTGGACCACTTGGGGAGACGAGTTATTACAGAGAAACATTTATTCAAAATATATTCATATTATCCAATGGGCTTGAAGTCACAAGCCCTTCCACAAATAAGGCATGTGGAATGGTCATTTTGTAATGCCTGCCAAAAATGAGGCCTGCGGAATGCATGAATTTTTTCATCAGATATAACCAAGAAGAAGATTTTTACAATTTTGAGAAATTTCTCTTCCGATTCTTTTTAACCGTAATTTAATTGGAAAATTTCACACAAATTTTAAAATTATATTATTTATTTAATATTTTTCAGGGTATTTTTAAAATTTTCAATTTGAAGTTGAGCATGGTAAAACTTGCTAAGATAGATACATACGTATTTATAAATAAATACGTAGAAGTGGATAATAATTTTGTGATAAAATAAATTATTATAATTTTATATTTGTTTAACAAAAATAAATTAAAGTAAATACCTTCTAAGACCTTCCTCTTTGCATGCCTTCTAAGGCCTTCTTTAGGCAATGGGAAAGGAAGGCCTTGCCTCCCGATCTCACGAAATGTTAAAAACAAAGGAGGAGGTAATGTATATGGAAGACTTTCCGTATTTTAAAGAAGGCTTGTTTGGTCATGATTTCAGGCCTCCCAGATCATGACTTCCGATGCTGGGATGCCATTTGTCATACCCGTTCGTTTAAAAATGTGCCCAAGGGTGAACCTCTTAACAATGGGATATTTCTGGCAATAATGGAATTCTATTGGGTCGGAAAGAAAGTAATTTTGGTTTTTTTGTTGAAAGTAATTTTCAATTATTTTATTCCAATAATTAATTTTAATCCACAGGGTGACTGGTAGCAGATTTATATTTTCAAACTTAAATAAAAAATATAATAATTGACACAAGGTTTTATTAATAGCAGTGAACGATAGAATGGAAATTCGGATTTTATTCATGGGAGTTAGATCGGGAGACCTCGGTGGCCATGGGATGTCCCCAAAGCGACTGATCAGTTTTTGGGGGAAATTTTCCCGAAGCAAATTCATCGAAGCTCGGGCTGTGTCTGCAGTCGCCCCATCCTTTTGAAACCACGTGTGTGAAGAGTACGATGGATGAGCTCACAGGTTTGGCAAAAAGAATTCTGTAATCATGCGTCGATAATTTTCACCGTTGACATTCGTCGCCTGGCCTCGAGAATTTTCGAAGAAAAATGGTCCAATTATCTCATGTGTGGATAAGGCATACCAAACAGTTACTTACCCTGGGGCAATGCAATGGTTTTTGATGATTCTATCGAGGGTTGCGGGTTCTTGGAGATCAGTAACTGCAGTTTTGCTTATTGATGTGACCGTTTAAGTGAAAATGAGCCACGTCGCGCCAAAAAATGGGATTTACAGTGCGAAGACGTTCCAACATCGTTTCGCAAAAATTTTTCCGTAAATCAAAGTCACTTTCTTTCAGTTCTTGAATGAACTTCAGATCCTTTTTTTAAAATTTCATGAATAATCGATCTTGGAAGTCCCAGTGAGGCTGCTCTTTTACGTATTGAAATTCGCGGATTTTCACAGAAACTGCTTTCAACTAGTTCAATGTTTTCGGGAGTCCTTGAAGATCGACTGGGCCCTGACCGTGGGACATTCACAGCCGAAGCAGTTGCGCGGAATCTCTGCACCCACGAACGAATTAAATGTACACTCGGTCCATCCCTTATACGCCGAATACCGAACTTTGAACAAAATTGTCGACGAGCAATTACGTAAGAATCATTACTCTTAAAAAATGTCTCCACAGCGAACGCACGATGGTAACTAGACCACTGCGACATCGTGACTGACAAATCCGCACAATCGATAACCACCAGGGGGCGCCACCCTCCCTCAGCACCGTTTATTACTTTTTGATGTAATCGTATTTAAAAATATAAATATGCCACCAGACACCCTGTACAATGTAGGTGCCGTTTTGTTCAATGCCCTTTTGCCATCGGTTAGTCAACTTTTTGATCCCAGATATATAGAATTACTTGTCCGTCCCACAAATATACTCGAACAACTCGGTTTGTACGTCCTCTTTGTAGGTCTTCAATTGAAAGAGTTTTGCAGTCCCCGGAATAAATGATAGTTCGAAGGTGCAACATAAGGAGTATAAGTTGGATGTGACATCACTTTCCTTCTAAGCTACAACATTTTGTGTCAAGTTTCTCAAAGATGGGTTAGGCCTAGCGTTGATGTGATGGAAAACCACGCCTTTGCCATTTACTACAATAATTCAGGTCGTGTTTCTTTCAGTGCCCCATCAAGGTTATTCACCTGGTGACAATAGACGTCCGAATTTATGGTTCAAAATAAATTTCTCCCTTAGAATCCCACTAAATGGGCAACATAATCTTTTTTTGATGAAGTTCACTCCCTTGATGAAGTTTGAGCGCGTTCGTCGTGCGTGGACCACGGTTTATTTCGGTTGGCATTGTTGGAAAGAAAACCCCATAGCGTGGGAGTATATATCATTTAATACGAAAAAAATTTAACCCATAGAAGGAGCCATATTAGACCCTTCGTTTTGGAAATTTTTAAGACGATTGATCCATGTCCGTCTGTCTGATGACTGGATGGCCAACACGATAAATGCTGAAAATATTTATCGATCACACTGGAATTTTGTCAATATTATTTGTCCATAGTTAGTATGGGATTGAATGGGCGTTTTAGGCACGCCCCTTTTGGCACCTCCCATACAAATCGACACATTTAGTACGAAATTTCGTGTCTTCGGAAACCTTTTTCTGGCAGATGTGATTGAACTCAAACATTGGTTAATAATCTGTAAATATATACTTAATTGGAGAAAATGGGCCAAGTCGCCATGCTCATTCTCGTACCTCCCATGCAAAAGCTTGGTGATCGTCCGTGTTGTCAATGCGATAAGTCGCCTGAAACGCATCCAATCTTAATGAAATTGTGTACCAGGCTTCATGCTAATAAACGGCAGTCACCGATTAAGACAAATGTGGTTTTGCCACACCCATTTTGGTACCTCCCATACAAAAGTTGTTCTGCCGGTTGGCTGTTCGGGCAGATAACTTCCGTAAATCTTTGCCGACCACAATGATATTTTGGTAGTGACCAGGTTTTAAAGTTACTTTGGGGTTGAAAACGGGCTCTTTGGGCCTAGGACGGGGTAGAAATGGGCATGTAGGGCACGCCCCTTCTGGTACCTTCCATACAAATCGACACATTTAGAACAAAATCATAATCTCTCCTACTGTTTTTTTCTGGTAGATGTGATTAGGTTCAACTCAAATATTTTTTAATAATCTGTAAATGTCTACTTAACTGGAGAAAATTGGCGAGGGTGCCACGCCCATTCTGGTACCTTCCATTCAAAAGCTAGGTGGTCATCCGTGTTGTGATAAGTCGCCTGAAACACTTCCAATCTTTATGAAATTGGTTATTAGGCTTCGTGTCAAAAAACGCCAGACACCGATTAAGTCAAAGGTGGATTTGCCACGCCCATTTTTGTAACTTCCATACAAAAGTTGTTCGGACAGCTGGCTGTTCAGCCAGATAACTCCCGTAAATCTCTGCCGATATTTTGGTAGTGGTCATTAATTGTCCAAACATAGGTTGGGGTTGAAAATGGCGATTTTGGGCTCGCCCCTTCTGGTACCTCTCATACAAATCAACACATTTGGTACAAAATCATTTTTCGCCTACAGCTTTTTTCTGGTAGAAGTGATTAGCTTCAACTCAAACATAGTTTAATAATCTGTAATTGTCTACTTAAATGGAGAAAATTGGCGAGGTTGCCACGGACATTCTGGCACCTCCCATACAAAAGCTTGGTGGTCGTCCGGGTTGTCAATGCAATAAGTCGTGTGCAACACTTCCGATCTTAATGAAATTAGGTTATAGGCTTCATGTCATCAAACGCGAGTCACCAAGTAAGACAAGGGTGATTTTGCGACTCCCATGTTGGTGTCTCTCATACACAAGTTATTCGGCGGGCTAGTTGTTCGGCAAGATAACTCCTGCACAACCGAATCAATCTTTATGAAATTTGGTAGTTGACAAAATGTAATTAAATGCCACTCTTTTGTGGAAATGAGTCGTTTTGCCACCCCCATTCTGGTACCTCCCATACAAAAGCTTGGTGGTCGTTCGGGTTGTCAATGAGATCAGTCGCGTGAAACATTTCCGATCTTAATGCATTTAGGCTATAGGCTTCGTGTCATAAAACGCTAGTCACCGATTAAGAGAAGGGTGCCAACTGCTTGTTTATCAAGAGAACTCCCGCAACACCGAACCAATCTTGAAGAAATTTGGGGCTAGACAAAATTTAATCAAATGCACACAAAAGTCGGGCGGACGACCTGTTGATCGACACAATAACTCTCGTAGACTACAAGCGATCTTAACGAAATTCGGTACTCGGCAATATTTTCTACAAATTAAAAATTAACTACTGTCCAAGCCCATTTTGGTACTTCCCATACAAAAGTTGGGCGGTTTTCCGGCTGCGCCAATCGATATCGTATACCACAACCGATCTTATCAAAATTTGGTACTGATCAATATTTTGTGTGATACTGGGTAACAACAAATAAACAACTTCGCCATTCCCATTTTTGTACCTGCCATAACAATTTTGAGCGGACAATTGGCTGGTAGTCACGATAACTCCCCATAATCAATTTTGATCGCAATTAATTAACACCTATGCCAATATTCAATACAACTCGATCGCAATGGATGACTTCGGGTGAGGGTATGTTTAAGTCAGTTCACCCGACTGAAATTTCTGTACTGGTTTTTCATCTCTGGTGACAACGCGTTTCATAAAAGGTTAATTTTTGTTGTTGTTGTTAAGTGGGATTCACTAAGCTCGTGCGGAAGCCAATTATCAAGGTTCTTGAAAAGTCCAAGCCGTTTCAAATAGTTTTCAATACTCGTGTGCGAACAGAAACATTTCGGTCTGATTCGATAACGGCTTTGATTTAGTCCTCATCAATCTCATTTGACCTACCGCTCCTGTAGCCCTTTTTGATCATCGTGAAATTTCCAGTACGAAATTTTTTGAACCAGCTTGGGCATGTGCATTAGGGTGGGTAATTTTTTTTGCCGACCAAGAGTATAACAGAAACTTAATCTACGGCAAATTTTATGAAAATGTTCGCAAGAAACCATGGTTCTCAAATCCAAATCGACCCCGCGATTTTTCACTTAAAAATTTCTACACATATTAGCGTAAAAAATCGACCCAAAAGAAATTCTTTTGAAACTTGATGCAGTTCGATTTCGATGAAATTTCACAAATATATTCTAGTTATTGCTGCCTTTCCAACGATGTTTATTTTAGGTCGAAACTCCCCACGGTTCATGTTTTATAGCTGTGTAAATTTGGTGATTTGCAGCATTTTTTTGAAGAGATACCTGTGTTAATGTTGGAATACCAATTCGTAGCCAAATTCATGGAATTTAGCCATTGAGACTACACACGTGTGCACCTGTGCGTTTATGGTCAATTTCGAGCAAACGCGGCACCCATCTTGCAGATAGCTTTCTTAAACCCAACTGATCATTTAAAATCGAAACCACACAGTCATATGAAATGCCTATGGCATCAACAATCTCACGCACTTTTACTCTTCGATCGACCAACACCATATCGTGGATTTTTTCGACATTTTCGGGTGTATTGACCTCAATTGCCCGTCCACAACGAAAGTCAGTAAACCACTTTTTTACCATTGAAATCGATGGTGCAGAATCCCTTTGCCTTGGTTTGATTGATGGTTTTTTTTCGCAAAAAAAAATTTTTAATGAGCACTCGAATATCACGTTTTTCCATTTTAACAAAAACAGCTGTTTTGAACAGCTATTAAACTCAAAGTAAATGACGGAACTTGCTCAAAATTTGACAGTAGTCTATTAACAGGTGGGTACTTAATGGGGGCAGTCTTGCATTTCATGTAACTACGAGGGAAGTGTCGAAAAGTCACGGACTTTTTGATCCGCCTTATAGTAAATTCGGGGCTTAAACCTAGTATAGATCGGAAACTCAAATCGCTTTTTTTGACGCCCTTGTTAAAAAGTGTGAGATGTTTAAATTTGATTCATATTTAAGAAAGGTTTACTTAATGTGCGCTTGAAATTGATTCAAAAACTCTTAGTCAAAGGAGTCAAAAATGAATTGTATCTTCAAATTTTGTGCAATTTTCCCACAAACTAGCCGACCTGACTTAGAGATGTTGCCAGTAGTTTGAAAAAATGGTGAAAAGTGGCAACCTTATAAAACATATGTTTTAAGTTTGAAGGCGCCACGTTGTTTAGTATTTTTATTGGAGCCATCAAAATAAAACGATCTCAGTGAATTTGTAAACATGCAGAAAATTGCTCACCAATATCTAATTCAATATTTGCATTTGACAGGTTTCAGTCCAAGCAATATTAAATTCGAGCTAGATTCTACTCTGTGAGACTCTGCTCATTCGTTTACTATGTTCGTTTAATATTGGGTAGCAGAGCTTAACCGAGGCGGTACGATCTGCCAAGACGAACACCACAGTGGTCGACCAATTGAGGTGTCCACGCCAGAAACGGTTAAGAATATCTACGAAATGGTATTGGATGATCGTCGGCTGCAAGTGCGTGAGCTAGCTGAAATCATAGGCATTTCAAAAAGTGAAATACATTGTATAGTCACCGAAGATTTGAAGACGACAAGGCTGTTCACAAGATGGGTGCCGCGCTTGCTTTCAATAGAGCAAAAACATAGAGATAAACATCTTTCAGTAGAGACTTTGTCGATGTTTCACCGCATTAAAGCCGAATTATTACGTCGATTTATAACCACGGATGAGACATGGGTCCACCACTTCACACCTGAGACAGAGGAATAGTCAAAGCAGTGGACTGGAATGGAAGAATCGTATGCAAAGAAGGCGAAGACGGTTCCGTCTGCAGGCAAGGTCATGGCGCCTGGTTTTTGGGATGCGCATGGAATAATTTTTATAGATTATCCTCAGAAAGGAAACATCATCAACGACGAATATTTTGCTAATTTATTGCAGCGTCTAAGTGATGAAATTGTGGAAAAAGGCCAAATTTGGCGAAAAATAAGATGTTGCTTCATCGCGACAATGCTCCAGATTACGTCGGTGGGGTCTCCAACCGAAAATGGTGCTATGGATGCATACTAGCATAATCAGACCAATATACTCCTATGCAACAATGGTATGGTGGCCTGACGCAGGGAAGACGTCCACCATGAAACTGTTTTACAGAGTACAGAGATCCGCATTCATCGGCATAATAGGGGTAATGATGACGTCTCCAGCTGAATCCGTTAATGCAATGCTTCATATTATACCAATCGACCTTCACATCACAGCTGGTGCGGCCTGGAGTGCGACCCGACTAAACGCTCTTGGCATGTGGAAGAGCAACGTATATGGACATGCGAGTATACTACAGACAATCCCCAGAAAACTCAATATACCCACCGATTACTGCACTCCCTCATTGGCGTTCGATAACCTATTCGATGTCAGGTTTCCCAGGAGAATAAAGTGGGATAAAGGGAGAACCACTACAGGTTTTGACACCAAAATATTTACGGACGGACCCAAAATGGAATGTGGAACCGGATCGGGTGTCTTCTCCGAAGAAGCATGCCTCAATTTATCATTCAAACTCCCAGACAAGTGCAGCGTTTCCATCAAAGAAGTCTGCGCCGCACTTATAATACAGCGACAACACAGAGCGCATTGGAATATTTGTAGATAGCCTGGCGGCTCTCCTATCACTTTAATCTTACAAAACTGTATCTAAACTCGTTAGTGAATGTAGGGAAAAACTTGTTGAGCTAGGCCGGCTGACCAATGTGGTACTTACTTGGATACCAGGTCACAACGGTCTCCTGGGAATGAAAAGGCGGACGAACTAGCCAGGGCAGGATCCTTTTCGACCAAACTCCACATGGTGTCAGTCGCAACTCCTATAGGGTTGGTCAAAAGAGGTATTTTCCTGCATTACCTTGAACGAGCGAAGACCAGATGGGATAGGTCGGAAACGTGCCGCATATCCAGAACACATGGCCAGAATATAAAATTCACCGGACTAAATCCCTGAGTAGCCACAATCGGGGAGTTATATGTAGGAGTTATATAACTGGCGTGCTGACCGGGGTCTGGCCAATCGGTAATCACGCAAGACGGTTGAAGCAGCCATATAATGATGACGCAGAAGAGGAGGAGACGGTGGAGCATCTCCTCTGCAGTTGTCCGGCTCTGACGAATAGACGCCTGAAGACTATGGGCCGTCCCTTCATGCATAACCTCATTGAGATACAGGACGCAGACCTAGGGGATCTAATGAGGTATAAGGCTGGATATAGACATGGTACTTTGGAGTTTCCGGAGTGATGTGGTATACAAAATGGAGTCTCATGACACTAATTGATGCTAAATAGTATCTTTAGCAACCACGAAAAACCAACCAACCAACACATCCACTATTGCGACAGCCAAAATTAATGAATCATAGTTCGAATTGCCTCATCACGCATATTATTCGCCGGATTTATCTCCCTCGGAAGAAAAAGTGTATCGAGATAAAAGGAGATTATTTTGGAAAATAGTGAAAATTTTACCAAATCTTTTGTGTTTTCTTTGTTAGGTCGGCAAATTTTGGACAGCCTCGTAGATACGAAAATAATATAAAATTACGCCACATCCTTGAAAAATCAAAAGATTACATGCTGCGACAGTCCAAAATCCCTAGGAAGTGATGGTATTTCTCTTACACGTGCTGTTGAGTGAAACAAGAATCTGCTTGTGAAATTTCCCAAACACCCCCAAAATCTTGAAAACCGGTTAAAAAGGCGGTTTTGCGTACTTTTGCGCACTTATAAGTCTGCAAGTTCGTTGATTATCAACCGATTTTGATTTTCTCACCGGATTTCAAAATAGGAAACTTAGGCCTTTCAAACTGTGTATTCATTATTTCAAAAAATATGAGAAGCCCGTGTGTATTTGTTCAGCAAACAGATATTTTTTCGCTATTTTTCAAATTCGACGATGTTTACACACATTATTTTATAATGAAGCCATAAAGCTCTTGAATTTATTCAAAAGGGGCGTTTCCTAAAGAGCAAAAAGGCAACTTTGTTTTAAAAAATCCCGTTTTAATGGACTGGGTTATTGAAATTTTGGTCTTTTTGTATTACTGTGTTATTATATTATTAATATAGCACAAAAATTTAACTTCCATTGTCGTCGAAATGCAATAAAGTCAGTCCATATTCAATTTCGAAGTGTAATAGTTTATATAAACAATAATAAAACATTTAAAATATTTACTACAATTTCCATAAATTTGTCCAATTTGTTCATCCATAAAAACACTGCGCACACAGTAAACCAATTAGTAGCAAATACTATTTCTTTATAATATTCAATAGTTTTTATAACTAACTACATATTTTCATTCGATTATGAACTCCATATTTATATTTTTGATTTGATTTCGTTTAATATACAACTGAACTTCTACTATATATAAATATTTACTTAACAAATGAAAAATAAAATAGTACGTAAAATCCCAACTTCATACAAATCTGTATTATACGAGTAAAACTGTTAAAAAAGTACCTATAGAAAAAACAATAATCTATTGAGAATATTTAAATCGATAAACAACCAAGCAAATAAACAGACAAAACCCAATACAAAATAATTAACAAACTAACAATAGTGTTAAATATAAAGTTGATTACGCAAAGAAAACCTAACAGTAAAAACTAAATTCCATTATATTAAATTAAGTGAAAATATGAACAACAACAAAAAGAAGCGTAAATATTTCTAAAATATTGAAACAGGATACACACACACACACACAGAAAGAGATGCAAACGAAAATCAATGAACAAGATATTGCACAGTGGTTTAAAAGTTATCTTTCAATAAAATGGCACAATTGTGTAGACACTCAGCAAAATATTCGATTGCAAGGAATCAGTTGTGATACATCTTATATTGTATAACTGCCTGATCTACTTCATGTTCTTCTCTTGATTATATTAGTATGTCCCAAAACCAACAAGTTCCTTTAAGAAAAAGTATAACTTATATCTGGATGATAATGGAGACCCTGGGTTCGAATCCCAGCGGAGTTATAACAGTTTTGTTTTTATCGTTTGATTTTAATATATCTATAAGTGATTAATATATTTGTAAATTTATTAAAAAATGGGCAAAAAGTTTTGTCTGTACTGAAACGTTATTGACTAGTTACAACCTCATGAAGTCAGATGTCTTACACATATTAATTAAACAAACAAATTAAACAAAATTTAACATACTGGTTCTATCCATCGCCTTTCTCGCAAGCTGGTAACACCAAGGATACGGAGGGATTCTTTGGCCTGGTCTTTCCATCGGAGTCTTCGTCGTCCTCTCTTCATGCTCAAAAAACCTTTTGCGCTGGCTCATCTTCATTCTTATAACATGGCCCAGCCACCACAACTACCCTAATTTGATTCGCCTACAGATGTCCACGTCAAAATATAAATCATATAGCTCTTGGTTCCAGTGACGTCGGCACTCGCCGTTTTCTCTAACAGTACTATATATTTTACTCTGAATTTTTCTCTCGAATACTCCCAGGTATATTTCATCCACTTGCGATATGACCCCAATTTCGCAGCCATATGTCAGGACTGGTAAAATGAGAGTGTTTAATAGCTGGACTTTTGTCTGTCGAGAGAGAGCGCTGTTCTTAAACTGCTTGCTGAGCCCAAAATAGCATTTATTTGCAAGCACAATTCTCCTAATTATCTCCAGGCTGACGTTGTTGTCGTTCGTTGTTGTTGATTCGTTGTTGTCCTTGTTCACGGCGGCTCCGAGGTAGATAAATGTATCTACCGTTTCAAAATTAAATCGGTTGTTGATGTTCAGGTGCGAACAAAATCGATAGGTTTGCTTAGGCGGTGACACCATTAATTTTATCTCGCCCTCATTAACAGCAAGACCCAAATTTCCTGATTCTTTTTCGATTCTTCAAAACACTGCAATAACCTCTCGTAAATTTCGCCCAATGATGTCTATGTCATTGTTGGTCTTTTTCGTATTTACTACGGCTTTTCTCATTATTATCTCCATTAGGATGTTGAAGAGATTGCACGAAAGTGTGTCGCCGTGCCTCAGTCCTGGCTCGGTACAGAATGGTTAAGTGAGGTCTTTCCTTACCGCCACTGCTGATTTGGTGTTGATTAGCTTCATTCTACAGATTCTACAGAGGCTGATCAGATTTGATGGATTCCCAAGTTCAGGTATGGCTTCGTACAATTTCCCCCGGATTTGGCTATCGAGTTTTTGTAATCGGAAAAAATACGGTATGTATCGATTTGCTTTTCGTGGGTCTTTTTCAGAATTTGACGTAGCGTGAATATTTGGTCGGCCGTGGAATTTCCTGGCCTAAAACCACACTGATAAGGTACAATCAGGTTTTAAACAATTGACTTTAGTCTTTCACATAATACGCTCGACAATACCTTATACGCGATAGATAAAAGACTGATACCGCGATAGTTGGAACAGACACACGGATCACCCTTTTTGAATACAGGAATTAATACACTGACACTCCAGTAGTCAGGCATATATTCCCGCCAACCATATAACGCATATAAGTTGATTCATGAGGGCTAGCAGTCCTTCGCCACCTGCCTTAAAAAGCTCAGCGGGTAGGCCATCCACGCCATCGGCATTGTTATTCTTAAGCCGGGAGATTACCTATTTAATCTCACCTTGGCTGGTGGGGGGAGGTACAATTCTCACTATCCTCCACAATCATTACCACCTGCTCTTCAGTGGAAGAATCTGAGTGGAGTAGTGCTGAAAAGGGGAAAAGTTTTAGGAACACGCTGCTTATCAGTAACCAGATTCCCATTCTCTCCTTGCAGAAGGGCAGCCCATTTTTCGACCTCTTATTCGACCTTCTTAACCTCTGGAGCAATTTTCGGTATTCATTGTTCATCTTGAATATTTCGGTCTTTTCATTCTCTCCCTCTTTCACTTCAATTTCTTCCTCCTAAATAATTGGTTTTCCTACCTTCTCAGTCTCGAAGCACGCGTTGTAAATGATTCTCCAAATACCGCTCGGAACCGGAGTAAAACTGTCGGTCCCAATCAGTGAGTGTAAAACTAGAAAGCAGGTCACTAGTTGTGAGAAGCTCTCCCAATCCGTTCATGGGACGTAATGGGAAGCCATTTTGTTTTCTATGTTTAAGAAAATCAGCGCTTTATTCAAAGAAGATTTGCATTATTTTAAGTTCAGGACATAATTGACTCGTTTGAAAGACTTATTACATTATCCACCGTTTGGGGACTAAATGTACTAAATTTTAAAATCAAATCTTAATTTAATGAAATATTTATATTTCGATGGGTTTCGTACATATGGTTTTCTAAATCTACACGCTGAAAACACGACTCCAGCGACATATTGCAGGAACTATGTTCATTAGATCGGCTCAAAAAAAAATCCTTTTGCCCATGATGCTTTTGTTTGTTCTATGATGATTCCCAAAATATTTCGTGTCTAGCACTAAACTACCGTGAGCTGGAGCATTTTTAAAAAAGGTATTTTTTATTAGTTTTTCAAATAATTTTGTACTTTAACTAAAGACAATACATATAATACTAGTATCATATGAAAGGTTCTTTTAAAGCCGGTCAAAGGATATATAAAACATGTCAAAACACACACCTTGTAAATCCTTTTTTCAGGGATATTTTGCAAAATCTTCAGAAAACAAACCAATGAATCTTCAGAAAACAAACCAATGTTATTCTTTTGCAGCAGTTTTCAACAACCAACCCTATATCTGGCTCACAAAAACATTCATTATATCGTATTAATCACTTTGTCTCCAACATGTAATATTGAATAGCAAACACAATGTGGTTGGACACAAGTATACTGTATTTGCGACAAGCTACAAACTTGTTACATTTGCATAAAAACGACAAAAAAGACAGATTTTTCAGCGTGTGAGGGAACGATGGAGCTTAATCTGATTTCAAAAGTCTATGGTTAAATTTTCCTCATTGACGATATTTAATCATCCATATTTGCATGACAAAATGTCAAACAATACTGGACACAAATTAAAAAGGTTGGATCTGTCATAAAATCCTTTAGTTTTCATATTTAAAATACCTTCGAGAAAGCTTTATTAAAATGGTCACATAGTGGGTGAAACTGTTGAACAAGTTAATAGTGAAAATCATTCCAGTAGGGAGGCTTCAAGACTAAAACCCTAAATACTTACTACCTTATGCATACAAAGTTATGAGAGGTTTGAGAGACGATTTATAATACAAAAACGATTTTGAAATCTCTCACAACTTTATATGAATAAAGCTGTTAATTTTTATGTGATTTACAAAAGAATTAAAGATGAAAGTATGAAAATAAATATTTGCCAGCTTAAAATGTATTATAAAAATATTGCTGTATAATTTTAGTTCTCTGTATAGTTGACCTTTCAAATTATGTGTTCAGATTACGGTTTGAGGTCATATGTGAAAAAGAAAACAATGTATAGGATTGTATTTTCGTCAAGATTTCATTAGTTAATTCCAATATATCGACCAATTTCGTTGGTCATTTTCAAGGATATAATACAAGGAAAAACCGCAAAGTATCTTATACATTAGTAAATCAATAGGCGTGTTTTGGTTACAAGCAAGCGATTGGCGCTTGCTAAGTTGCAAAGAGAACGGCAATTTAGCGATAAATCATTTTAGTCAAAAATATGAATAAGAGTTGAAAGCGGTAAAAGATGTCAAAAAAAGTTTGTCTAAAGTTAACGAAAATAATTCTCGTCGCTAAGTTCTCGATAAGTCTTCGCTAAGTGCTTCATACAAAACAAGCGAAAATATAAGCAAGCGGTGTAACCAAAACACACTTAATGTAAACAGTATAAAGAAAACCCACAATAAATATATTTTTTCTATTTTCAAGGGAATTAAAAAGGTGTAATTACATTGCGAGATCACACAAAATGTGTCGAAACTTTTCCGCAAGCTTATGTCAACTGATCTTGAGTTTCCCCTAAAATTTTCGAATAGTGTGCCCATACACTTGCGCACATCGCTCTGTATCACGCTCAAAGTTAAGCCTTTACTCCGTTGGAACGTCAATTATGTGTAACATTTCTTGAAAGACACATCAAGAGTAATATTTCTCTTCAGCAAGAATTACCACTTCGTCAAAGTTAGGTTCATGTCCAGTTAAAGTACAATGGGCCGCGAGTGCAGTTTTTTGTTCCAAGGGCGTATAGTGTGCTTCTTGGTCCGATTTGTGAGCAGATATTAGCCGCTTCAGTTTTTGCATAGTTGTGGCAACATACTCGTATACCTTCTGGCATACGTTGGACTTGTCCCCATTACACTGTATTTTATACACCACATTGAGCTTGTCCTCTTTGGCAATATTTGATTTGGTCTCGCGGAATAGATCGTGTAGCGTACGATGAGATTTAAGTGTCAATTCATGTTTCCCTTTATCGTAGATAACCGAGTTTTTTATCCTTTCAGATAGTCTAGAGATATACAAATGTTGTCGATTTGTATATTCCTGCCTCGGATGTGCTAATATTATTTGTCGGTTGTCCAATCTCAGCTCGAGAAATCAAATCTTCAATCGTCTAAACTAAACTAATCTTGATTTTCCCCTAAAATTTTCAAATAGTGTGCCCATACATTTGCGCACATCGCTCTGTATCATGCTCAAAGTTAAGCCTTTACTCCGTTGGAACGTCAATTATGTGTAACATTTCGTGAAAGATACGTCGAGAGTAATTTTTCTCTTCAGCAAGAATTTCATGTCCAGTTAAAGTACAATGGGCCGCGAGGGCAGTTTTTTGTTCCAAGGGCTTATAGTGTGCTTCTTGGTCCGATGTGTGAGCAGATATTAGCCGCTTCAGTTTATGCATTGTTGTGCCAACATACTCGTATACCTTCTGGCATACGTTGTCCAATCTCAGCTCGAGAAATCAAATCGTCAATCGTCCTTCTCGGAAAATTGTTCAAAAGGAGTATTTTCCGCATACATGGTTTTTTTTTAACTGCATTCGATTTTAATTCGCATTACTTTATCTAATGCAAATGCAAAAGAATTACCATTGTTCGCAATGACAATTAAAAAAATTTGAATTTGCATTTGCTCAGGCAATGCAAATGCAGGTTGTGGAATCGGATGCCAATTGTGATGAAATATGGGAATGCATCTAATTGTTTAGAATTTCTTTGACTGCTGTCAATTCTGCTTTTAAAGTATTTTATATGTAGAGTTTTGTGTCTTTGATAGGTATTGCCTCATAGTAGTTTCAAATTCATAAACCTGTACTGTATAAAATATTTGAAAACCAAAATTGCCAGATATGAAGGAAATGCTTTGAATATAAAACCAATTATCAATGGTATTGATTTTTTTTGAATTTGCATTTTGAAAGGTAATTCAAATTAAACTACAAATTATAATTGTCATATAATCAATTTGCCCCATGTATGATTTTCCGTAGTTGCTCCCTCTCCGTCCCAGGAAACTGTATATCACTTATCTGGAATACTCTCCTAATAAAGTTCCCGACAGTGTTCATAATAGTCCTTCTGGGGCGTTTGGACTCATATTTAGTAGTCGTCGGGACGCTGTCGGTTTTCGATACCAGTCTATTTTGAGATCGTTTCCTTTCTTATGACTAAACTACCAAGGTACGGAACAGGACCCTTTGCCACAGTGAATTGTAAATGTCTGTTGAATGAATTTAGTGCCGAAATTGTGTTTTCCACCCACCTCAGTTTGCCTAATGATCACGAATATATCATCCACGTATTTCGTCAATATTTTTGACCTTTCCGTCAGGGTATTGAGTGGTTTTTTAGAAGAAACAGAATACAGGCAGTGTCTGTCTACAAATAATTGTATTGCCAAATTACCATTAAAATCTAAAGTTCTTCGGTTGTAATTTTGCATAAGCGTTTTGGAACTACATAGGCGGTCATTAAATTGCAAACTAAAATCTAGTTTAATAATATCCTTTAACCACTGTGCACCGAACGCAAATGCTTTAAGGCATATAAAAAACACAAAGTTCTAACAAAATAAACAAAAATAGAGAACTAAAAAAAATGTATATGTGTGTTAACACCCAATCTCTAACATTCCAATAAACAATTAATTAATCATTTTAATATCATAATTTCATCAAACATTTGGTTAATTATAAAGAGAGAAAAAATTGTTATTTTTAGATATCAAATGTCTAAGGGGAAAAAAAAGAAAACCTAAACAAAAATGCCAACATAAAAATAAACCATGATCCAGTCGATGGATGGCTGCAGCTCATTCGATTATAATGATTTTTACCACATGGACATTCGGCATAGAGTTTATCTTTGAATTCCATATGCTACATTTTCCTGTAAGTTATTTTCCCCTCCACACTTCATTTCACTTGTAAGCGCAAATTCTTTTCATTCGTGACCTCTCGCTATAGTTTTGCTTGCCACATTAAACTAAAATTGAAACAAAACAGAAGCAGAAACAGAACAGAAATAACAACAGCAACACACACAGCAAGAAAACACATGCTAAGAGATATAAATAAAGTTATCTTTAAATACTGAAAATGCTAAAAATATATATACAAAGTAAAATTTATGATGAAATCCCAAACAAAACTAAATTTATATGAAACGAAACTCAACAAATTGATATGTATATTTTAAGAAAATTTAACATAAAATTCATTTATTGACAGTAATTTTTTTCGAAATAAAATATATATATATATATTATTAAAATAATACAATAAATGCGTTTTTCTTTACCTGCTTAATTCGTAATAAGAACAATAATATGCATTAGAACTAATGGAAGATTTCGTTTAATACATTATTTTTTTTTATTTTAAATGAGTTGTATCGTGAAATTAAAATCTATTTATATTTTATATAATTTATAGATGTAGTTATATATATAAGTCATATCTTTGGAAAATGTTTAAATTATTAGACGACACATATATTGAGATCTTCTCAAAAATGTCTTTTCTTAAAGCTTTTCATTAGGTTTCTTCGGGGGGAAAATGCTGTTACATTAGTAAACATAAAATTTAGAACAAAAAAAATTCGAAAATGAATTGAAAACAATTAAACCATTTATTAATACAACGAAACTTGTGATAAATAACTCAATCGGAGCCAAAAACGACTTGATTTTGCTGGGAAAACTTGATGTTCTATTGTGTCATATTGTGCCACATAATTGACTACAAATTTTAAATCTTTCACGGAAATGTGTCCCAATAATTAAAAAGTTTTTTGGCAGCTTTATTTCAAACCTTAGAGGGTAAAGAATTTTTGAGAATTTTTCGGATTTTTCGGAAATGGTTTGGAGATCGTACAAGCCGAATTTCCCCCAAAAATAGGGTATTCCGAGCGTTTTTTGAATTTTACTTAAAACTCGGCCAATAACCACGATTTACTTAGTTTGTAAGTCGACATTTTTGAACCTAAACGCCCAAACATTTATTGTATATGCAAAAAACCACTAGTTTTGCCAATTTTGTAAATAACGCTTTATATCATTTAAAATTCCTATGAAAATTTAAAAAACTAATGATGCACTTTTTAAAAAAAATTTTTAAAAAAAAATTTGAAATTGCAGTAACTGTTCCAGAGTTATGCCACTTTAAAACCCTTTACCAATTGTATGAACCGAATAATATTATATACTCTTTGTGTTTGTTCATCGGATTTGCTGTAAACATTGTATTATTGAAAAAATCTTACACCCAGCAAAAAAATGGCCCCGGCAACATATTCCAGGAACCATATATATGATTGCTTATTTTATTCCAATATTTCGACTGACTTCGAATTAGACGTGGGTGCGTCCCGCATGAGCACGAACTTAGTAATTTCAAACACGCACGCGCGCACGAAAAAGCACGGTCCAACACGAAAATATAGCAAGAGTGTATACACTGAAAACAATAGGTAAAAGGGTATACTATGTTTAGAGATATGTATGAATGTACAAACAAAAGGATGATTAACAAGGACAAGACCCTTTTGCATTTTTCCCAGTTACTATTGTCTCGCCGCAGTCGTTTCTCTGCTCACGCTCTTACTCTGTTCGTTGAATATTTATATATACGAGCAGTTTTCTGGCGATGTTATTGTATCTAACTATAGAAATTCCAACCATGTTTATATAAACTTACATAAGCGTATACAAATTATGAAATAAACAAGTTATGACGCGAGAGAGAAATGCGTTTAAATGAATCGCGTCGATATTTGGGTTCTCTTGTACGAGGGCTGCCAAATTGCGCACTTTTTTTCTTTTTCTACCTGTATTCCTCCTCTTTGGCTGCAGCTTACAGAGTTGTATTCCATTGGTAACATTGCCTATCACGGACAGAAAGATAACAATCATTTACACTGGCAGAATTTTTTGGTCTGATTTTTTGGTGTGTGATAAAGCGATATCGAAGAATTTCTCAATATTTAACTTTGTTTTGTTTTGAAGATATATTTTCGTGCTTTTTCGTGCCATAGTTCTCTCGACTTGCATCACTATACATGCGCGATATTTTTTTACTCTATACAAACACGATCGATGCACGCACGAAAGGCAAATTTCCTGCACGAACACATCGTGCACACACGTGGCACATAAAACGCACGGTCCGTGCCCACCTCTACTTCCAATATTTAAAATATATACATTCGAGGATGTGTCTCACTTTTGTTTCATTTGTTTTATTCCAATATTTCGATTGACTTAATAAATCACCTTAAGGGCTATTTTTTGTATGAAAGAATACTGTCACAAAAATACATCTTCTTCCGTGTTTTTGTTTATACATATAAAAACCCTGTATTTATTTTTGTTGTTTGGTAGCACAATCCCGCAAATATAGCATACTTGCATCCAAACACATTGTGTTTGCTAACCAAAAATACATATTGAATACACAATAATTAATATATTATAATATAAGTTTTTGTAACCCAAATATAGCTTCGGTTGTTGAAAACTGCTGAAAAAAAACGCGACAGACAACAAAGAAACCAAAGGCAGCTGAACATCAATTCATGAGAACAATGCTTACACGTAAGTATATGAATGTCCCAAACATTTTCATGGTTCCTGCCTAATGTAATGTAAAATAAATTAAACAAGAATGAGACACATAATTTTTATTTTTTTTAAATATGCATGACCTTAAGCCAAACGATCTAATACATTTGAAATAGAATTTTGAACAACTTGGATGATGAATTTCTATTTGCTAAAGAATTTTGTAACTTTTAGTTGATCATTTTTAAATTTCAGACAAAAATGGTGAAGCTGAGATATTTTTTAAAATTTGATTTTAAAATTGCATGTTGCTGTTTTTTTAACCATAAATAATCCACATTTTTCAAGCATGACGTCAGTACAGTAGCCCGAAAAAAAATTTGATTATTTAGTGGTACAACAATGATTTTGAATTAAATATGGGCATTCACACACAGATAAGTCAACTTTTTGTCGGGTTTTCTTTACTTCTACAGAATTCAAAACGTAAATAGCTCTATATTTAGAAAAAGAAGAGAAAATAACCAAACTGTCTGGTCCAAAAAATTAAGCAATTTGCGAGGCTCAAGTTACCCGACAAAAAGTTGACTTTTCTGTGGAAATACTCATATGCTTATGGTGGCCCGAATTTAATTATAAAATAACAATAATAGTAACCGATTTTAAATTTTTTATAAAAGTTTGTGCTTATTTGTGCTCATTAAATGTTCGTAACAATAAATTATGTTGCACAAATTTCGGTTAAGTGTAAAATATCGGCGTATTGTTTTTTATTGGTAATTGAACTAAATCAGTTTAATTTTCTTATGCTTGGAACTATAATTATGTTTTGTATTAAACAATTCCAACAACGAAGTAAAGAAAAATTTGTATTTGAATTTTATAGTCAATTGCTTTGGAGAGGAACATTATTGCCCCATCAAAGAAACAAATGCCATAAATATTTTGATGTAAATTTCTCCGGACAAATCGGGCTCTTGCGGATGCAGGTGGCCTATTATAAAGGCCAATGAAAATAAAATATGTATTCTGTATATCGATAGTGTTACGTAATAGGGGTCAATCTGACATTTCCAATCGTGTCGTCGATTTGCAGAGATCATGCGGTAGCAAAAAAGCAATTGGTGGCTACACGCCGAAAAGTCTGTATTTTTTTGTTGTTTTGGATGCAAATACATAGTGTGTTTGGAGCTTTTAGCAATTATAGTATACTTGTGTCAAAACACAATGTGTTTGCTATTCAATATCACTTGTTGGACAAACAATGATTAATATGTTATAGTATATATTTTTGTGACCCAAGTATATCTGTGTTTGGGATACAAACACAGGTGTGTTTGTTGCACTATTTACTCTCTATTGAGATCAAGTGAATAAAATAGGTAAAAGGAGAGATTATTCACAGTGAAAGTTGTATATGTGTAGTCGGATTTTGGCATTACTTTTCAGTCAGTAATTCATAAAGTTCTTAAATGCATGTGTAAGTTGAAGATGAGGTAAGTATTTCTTACATCTTTTGGGTTTGTTGCAATTATGGTGGGGAGGAAAATAGCACGTTTCCACGTAAGTAAATGGGGGTTTGTGGGGCAACATGAGAATGATTCCACGAAAATATGTGGACGTTTAGGATGAAGCACGCATATGTTTCCACGTAAAAGCATACGTTTGCCTAAAAACATTCTAATGTTTCCATTAAAATACATGTGATATTGGGACTTTCAAACATATGAATGTTTGAAGTGTGTTCCAAACTTATACTTGGTTTCTGCAGAATATGCTTGGGAGAATATGTTACAGAGACCGTTTTTTTCAGCGTGTATAGAATGGGTTGAGCTCTGCGAGCAATGTAATTGTCTACCTATATTGTTGCAGATAGGGTCGAGCAGATTGGTTCTTTTTACTTGATTGGAAGATTTGTCCTTTTGACAACACCAGATTGATCATCATAAAAAAATTAAGATTGACCCTTTTTACACAACACCATCGATATATTATTGGTTTCAGGTTTAAAAACTGCTAGAATTATTTGAGTTTTCGTCGTGGGGTTTACGAATTTAATTCGTTTAACAATAAAGGTCTACTGACATCCGTAGTATGAATTATCCTTAACGCTCAAGAGAATTTTGTAGAAAGAAATTAAGTTACAACCATTTTCATTTTTATCGAGCATGCCAGAAATATTTTGAATCATCATTATTTCAATATAATGGCAATACACCTGAGTCGATTTTTTTAAAAAATGGTTTGAAATTAAATATATTTAACATAATAAGTAAATATATATAAAATATATTAAAATTCATAACATGAATTGTAATCTCCTTAAACAGGGGGAAATATTAAAGAATACTACATAACAGTGGAAAAAATTTCTCCCGCCGCTCATAATGAGGGCAATCATCCATCAAAGGTAGATACCAGCAAGCTACATCTTGATACAATAGTAATTATCGGAAGTGGCTACTAAGATGCCATACCAGCGGACCGGGTTACTTAAGGATCTTTGAAAACGTCACAACCCCTAAAATATTTGTATTGGTTGGAATAATTAAACAAAAGTTTTCCATTCACATGGATTAATCAATTATTAATACAAAGATTGCTATGAGAATACGAATTCACAATCTGCTCCGTCCTTTATTACAAACGGGATAAACTGAATATAGATCGGCATTTTAACTAGAATAATTCTCGTTATTACAAATAATAGGATTTTGGAACTTAAAAGTACATATGCACAATGGTGCTTGAGTACAAAATCATGTATGATTATTCAAATTCTTCAATCGTCCCTTAAGATACGTACATCGTAACTTGTTTGACTAATGTACTAAAAGATTCTGGAAATATTCAGGATGGTATTATAAGAATAAAAAGTACCCTGCAACACATAATATGAAAATTGCACATAAATTGCATTTTGTGAAATTAAACTTTACATCAAAATAATAAAGAGTTTTGGCAAATCCTATAAAAAGATTAATATATAGGATGCAAAAGATGATGTCTGACAGATTCTTTAGTCGAAGATTTACGGAAATGCAAGCAGAATTAGTTAGGTTTGCAAATCAAAGACAGTTAGTCTCAGAAGGAATT
This sequence comes from Phaonia tiefii, assembly GCA_963931995.1. NCBI lineage: Eukaryota > Metazoa > Arthropoda > Insecta > Diptera > Muscidae > Phaonia > Phaonia tiefii. The sequence goes on along the minus strand of OZ008370.1, from coordinate 210,857,913 downwards.
ATAAGAGTTAACAAATCTTTTATATTTCGCACAGAAAAGTCAACATTTCCACAGAAAAGTGAACTTTTTGTCAGGTACCGTCAGTCTCGTTAATTGCTTGTATTTCAGGACCAGACAGTTCGGGTGTCTTCTCTTTTTTTGCTAAATACAAAAGGTAAGTAGCTCTATATTTAATAAAAAAAAAGAGAAAACAATCGATCCGCCAGACGTTACGTCTGTGGAAACACCCGTATGCATATTGATGTACATTAGTTTCATATTCCATGGCGTTTCCACAAGGTTGAGTAATTAGTTTTCTGGTGACTGTGGAGATAGTACGCAATTAATAAATCATATCAATCAAGGAATAGAGTACATGAATATATAATTGAATATCGGATACCTAATTATATAGCAAGATTGTGGAACTATGAGAGTTACTCGGTTTAAACTAAATTAGAATTGGATTTCCTCAAATATAGGTTTCATCTTAATACAAAATACATCGTTGCCACAAAGCAATATATACTTAGATCAAATATAAATCAAATGTTTGCAAAGAACTGAATGTGTGTGGAATAGTACAAAAAGTGTACAAAATATGTACCATATGAAACATTATTTCAAAGTGAACAAAAGTGAATAGTTGCCATTATGGATATACAAATCAATTGCAACGAAATAAATAGTTGTGCATGATTACTTTTGCAGTTCTTACCAAATAGTAAAGACATGGAAAGTGTATCAAAATCTTCACAATTGACATATACTACTTTGTGAACTTTTTGATAAACTTTCCTAAAATGTGCCAAACGTTCAGAGAACTGTATTATAAATGAAAACTGTATATAATGTAAATAAAAAGAACCTTTCTCAAAAGTGTAATTGAATGAATACTTTTTTTTAACGTGTACAGTAAAGGACCTCTTTGAAAATAAACTTGTCACAAAGGTGTATATAAAGTACCTTTTTAAAGTAAATTTTTTTAAAATGTAACAAAAAGTTCACAAAAGTACATTGAATAAAAGTGTAATTGAATAAATAAATTTTTACAGTGTACAGTAAAGTGACGTTTTAAAAGTAAATTTTATTAAAAAAAACAGTAAAATGTTCACAAATATCGGAACACAGTACATAAAGCCTACTGACGTGAACACTTTTTCGAAATCCACAAAATTAAATTTTGCAAGATTATGCTAAATACAGCAGTTTACAAGAATATAACTTTTGAAAAGGGTGTAAGTAAAATAACGTTTGAACGTAAATGTTTTAAAAATATAATAAAAAGTTCACAATAGTGCATTGAATGAAAGTGTAATTGAACAAATACTTTTTTAACATGTTACTCTACCGCCGTTTTTAAAAGTACATTTTATAAAAAAATAATAAAATGATCACAAAATTCGGCAAAAAGTACATAAAATAAATTTCTTCAGAATTATGCTAAAGACAGCATTTTTTCTGCAAAACATTCTTGATTTCTTTGCACGGCAAACTGAAAATATGTAGCGACAAGTTTACAAAGTACAGTATATGAAAATAATCCTAAAGTACAAAATATTTTCTAAAACGTACAATTTTAAAAAAAAAAACTGTTAACCAAAACATGCAAGATGATTTTAAAATATGCACAAATTGTACTTGGGGAAATATCCCAATAATTTGATTGATTGTTAGTTTTATTTATTAAGTCATTTATAAGGTTCCATTTTTTAAGGTACATTTTAATGCAATGTTATAAGGAGTTAACAAAATTAAACAAACGGTACACCAAATCTACACAAAAGTACGTAATTTTAAGAAAAGCTCTACATGCCATTTTTCACAGTTGCACATTTTCCAAAATCATAACTTTCTGTACTTTTTCAAGGTATACTTTGAAAATATATATAGTACAATGTTCACAGAGTACATGAAGATTGACAGAAAGTACACAAAGTGATCTGAAAGGTAAATATTTCTTAAAAAATATTGTCCAAACCAAGCAAAAGGTTTTCAAAAGTATACGCAAACTGTAGTTGCAAATAAAAATCTTAATCATTTGATTGAAAGGTAATTTTGTGCAATAGTGTACCTTATTAAAAGTGTTTCGGAACTACGATTTCAAAAGTGCTTAAATTCATGTGAACATTGTGTTATGTACACATTTAGAAATTCTTCCAAAAATCACGTTTCCTAACAGGACACTTAAGAGATAATAAATTGTAATGCGGCACTTCAATCCCACCCCGTCATTCGTTGAAACGGCCAATTACGCTTTAGAGAACGATAGCGTATGAATACTTTTTACGGTGTTTTTTAAAGTACATATTTTAAAAGTGTAATTTAAAGTTCTTAAAACTGAACCAAAATTACTCAAAGTCTAATGAAAAGTACTGTAGTGGCAAATGTACTAAATGCCATATTTTTAAGAGCATAACATTCTTGGTGTACTTTTGAAGGTAATCGTTTCAAAACACACAAAATATTCACAAAGTTTATGAAAATAAAAGGAAAATATATAAACCGACTTAAAAATTACAATTGTTTTTATAAAAATTTTCAAAATCTTAAAGAGGTTTTCAAAAATTTACACAAATGTTCTTGAAAAAAAACTAATATTTTAACACAAAAATTTAATTTTGGAAGATAGATATTCAATAAAGTACAGTTTTAAAAGTGAACTAAGAATTCCGTACTAAGAGCATGAAATTAGATCATTGTGAAATGTCCACTTTACAAAGCGTCCCAAAAATTAGATTATTCAGCAGACAATAAACTGTCATCATAATCCCAACCCGTCGTTCGTTGAAAGGACCAAATACGTTACAAAATACATGCAAAAGTGTAATTGAATGAATCATTTTGTTAGGGTGTATTAGAGTAAAGTACATTTTTCAAAAGTGTAACATAAAGGTCGCAGAAGGTGCAAAAAGTCTACTGAAGCGTACAGTTTTTGCAAATGTACTAAATTGGCCCAATAAATGTATACGGATCAGTGCACTCGTTATTAACATAATTTGCAGCAAAACGCACACATCATACTTATAAAAGTACATAAAGTGTCAAAGAAGACACAACAAATTACAAAAATTGTATCAAAAGTACACAAAAGGCATCTAACATATACAATGGGCGGTCAGGGCGGGGATTCTCCTGCGGACTCACTGAACTAACTGCTTGAAAAGAGGCAACCATAAATTTGGCTGTTACCACCGAATTGCAGTTGCCACAACTAAATTCAGGTTGTCACGACTGAATTTTTACCCCGCAACTTAAATTCTGTTGGTGCAGCATCTACCAGGTTGTGACGACTCTAATGCGGTTCGTGATAACCTCTAATATAGTTGTAATAACCTATAATTCGGATGTGATGACACGTGATGTGATTGTGACAATCTGTATATTGTTGTTTTTCGGTGGGTACGCTAACCGTGAACCACCGACGTAATTTTCGTAACAGGTGATCAGAAAATCATGCATTTATAGGTCCTTCTTTTTCAAATACTGGTCAGCAAAATGTATGCTATTTTGGAGCTAGATTACCTAAAAGTATTATTTAACCGTTAATATTCTGAAAACGGTGTTTTGAATTTTGTTGATTTTGTACGTTAGAGAATATAACTTTGACACTTCGTTAAACCGCGTAATACTATAAGTAACTGAACCCCAATAATACACTCAAATATTACCAGTATATTGAAGGGTAAATGTTCCAAATTTCAGTAAAATCACCCAAAGTAGAGTTGGGTAGTTCATGAATTATATAGTTAATTTAGAGTGACCAGACACCACCCTCACATATAGAATGCACATGTTTGACATGGCGAGTGTGTTCGAGATTGTTATGTCAGGGCACCTTAAATGAACGAGTTCGAGAACTAGTGAAGGAGTTCGACACAAGTCTAACCCAAAGCAAACATCATGTATAGGTTGAAGAACTATTCACAGAAGATACCTAAGCCTATTGAAAAGGTCCTAATTTTACATGTCCTGCTCACAAATTTGATCAATTGTAATGCGAATATTGTTTAAAAACTAATAAATAAATAAATAAATTGTTGTATAGTTTAAACTAAACGCAGGAATTATTCACAGATGTAGCTACACCTGCTATCTCGTATTGCCAACTCAAGTAGGTTAGGTTGAGAAAGATGAGACAAAATACTTCCCCTAATCGCATTACACCATATGAATCCGTTTCGAATTCGAGACGGACTCGCATCGTCGTACATTTTGTCTGAAACGGAAATCAGTTAAATGTAACGAATCCGTTTGCGTTTGAAATTCCTCTCGAAAAAGTGGAGCGTTTTTTCCACTTTTTCGTGTCTATTTCGAACTCGGAACGGACTTCATATTCGAATCCATTTCGGGTTGTTTTTTTGTAAAATAAAATGGATTCGAGACGGATTCACTTGTATGCATTTTTGCGGATTTGAAATGGATTGGGTCTAATTTTCGTTGTCAGTCACATTTATTTCAGTTTTTGCGTTTTAGATTTTTTACATTTACATTACAATTGTTAGGCAAAAAAGCTTTGCCACCAAAAGGTGGGTGGTGGAGGGGACGTGGGTCGGTCATCCGTTGACCGAAATACGAGTTTGGTATCCTCACGAGATGTTTGCAAATTTCACATTTGCTTCCCCTGACTCGTAATTCGCTCTTTCAAGTTTGTACGGACTCTTAACGGTTTCGGAACGGATCCGCCGGATCGTAATGTCACGGATTCGATTTCTTATGTTTTTTGGACCCGCAACGGGATTCGGCAAATCGCAATATCGCTGCATCGTTTTGTACGGTTTGACGGATTCGTAACGGGAGCCGCCAGATCGTAATGTCACGGCTTCGCTTTCTTCTGTTTTTGGGACTCATAATGGGATTCGGCCCATCGCAATTTCGCTGCATCGTTTTCTAAGGTTTGACGGATTCGTAACCGGTTCGAAACTGATACGACAAATCTCAATTCCATTGATACTTTTTAATGTTTTTATAAACTCGTAACGGGTTGGAAACGTATCCGCCAAATCGAAATTTATCTGCTTTGATTTTTTATGTTTTTTATACTTTTAGAGACTCGTAACGTTTAAAAAATGATCCGCATCTGATTTGTGCACATTGAGATGACTCATTTCTGGGTCAGAATTCATTTAGAAGTGTTTGAACAAACATTTGACTTTCACGATGAGAAATACATATATGTCTCAATTTTTTCCGCCATAGGGTAATGACGGATAGAGTAGCCAACTATCTCAATAAAGTGATAACACTTGGTGTGTTGCAGACGGGCGGATGGATGTTAGAAAGTATTGCGTAAATAATACCAGACAGAGGCAAAGGCTCAAAACAACCAACAATAAGTGATTAAGTGATTTTAAGCCGCTCCACCCTCATACAAAGTCGTCGAAAAATTTGTTTAGCAAGAATTTAAAAAAAGCTTAATAACAATAAGATATAACAAAAAAGTCCAAAACACGTTTAAATTTCACAGTTTTGTATCAAAATGACATGAAAAATTAAAGTTGACAATTTTTTTAATTCCACCTGGTTTAAGTCAATTGACGTCAAATAACTCTCTATCGAACCGACCGCACTACGAAGTGTGTGAAATGAAACGTCAGATGAGAACAATGGCAGCTCTATGTGACATTACTCTATAATTTCAGCTTTCATGTAACAATTTCGGATTGATTACTGTTTAAATTGTTGTTCCTGCAAAGCATTTGCAAGACTGTTGTAAAATATTTTTTAATTAGCAATGTTTTTTTCCAGAATATAAGGTATTCGTATCGTATATATCATTCTCTTTTTTAAAACTCTGGCTTTATAAAACCCGTATTTTAATATTTTGTTTCTAAATTGATTATGGTTTTCAAACCTGGCATTGCTTCGAATTTCATTTTCGAATCTTTTTGTAATTTAATTCTATATATTTATAATGGTGTATACTTATGATTAACCCCTTTTAGAATTACAACCCCTTACCAATCGTTACCATGGTCTCCATACCTGCGAACTAGCATTAACAGCCTGAGGCTCATAAACTTTTTCACGTAAACGCTTACGTTCGAATATCTGATGGCGTATTTTCAGCAAAATATCACGTTTTCCCTGATGGTATTGTTGTTGCTGTTGTTGTTGTTGTTGTGTGGGTTGATGTTGCTGCGACAAACGTTCCTGTTGCAGATGGTGTTGCTGATGGTGTTGCGGTAAAGGCTGTAAGTGTTGACTACTGCTGTGCCGTTGGAGAGCAGCTGGTGGCATTGCGGCGGCTGGTGATGATGAAATATTTAAAGCGTTTATATCGGGCGATAAACGCGATGATAAAACAGTTGCGGTCATTTGTAATTTATCTTCTGAGTGTTTTTGATGATGCCCCGAATTACTCAATAAGGGTAAAGCTTCATCTTGAAATATTCCATGGGAAACTTCGCTGTGATTGTCATTATCGTAAATTCTGGCAACGATGTCATCATCATGGAATTTATCGCTGTCACCGCTATCATCATTATCGTTTTCAACATTAGCATCATTATAGTCCATTGATTGAAATTGAAACTGTTTTTGGCTTTTTGAGAATTTTTTAGGACTTTGTTGTTGTTTGTGCAAATTTTTCTATATTGAAATAAGAAAATATATAAGGAATTATTCTCTCGGAAATTAAGGGGGTAAATTAAAATTTTTTGATTTGAAAAACGTATCAATTTGTTCAGCTGACTATGTTAGGTTTCCCAGGAGAATAGAGTGGGATAAAGGTAACCACTTACAGGTGTTGACACCAAAGTATTTACGGACAGATGGAATGTGGAACAGGCTCGGTTGTCTTCTCCAAAGAGGCATGCCTCAATGTATCATTCAAACTCCCAGACAAGTGCAGAGCTTTCCAAGCGGAGGTACTGGCCATTAAAGAAGCCTGCGCCGTACTTATACTTTAGCGATGAACAAAGCACATTGGAATATTTGTAGATAACCAACCGGCTCTACTATCACTTAAATCTTACAACACTGCATCTAAACTCGTTAGTGAATGTAGGGAAAAACTTGTCGAGCTAGGCTGGCAGGCCAATTTGGTTCTTACCTGGATACCAGGCCACAAGGGCTTCCTAGGGAACGAAAAGGCAGACGAACTAGCCAGGGCAGGATCCTCTTCCACCGAACTCAGTCAGTCGTTAAGCCCATAGGGTTGGTCAAAAGAGGTATTTGCCTGCATTACCACATGTGGTAGGACGGAAACGTGCCACATATTCAGAAACACTTGGCCAGAACATAACATTCACCGGACTAACTCTTTGATTAGCCATAATCCGGGCGACATATCTAGGCTAGCTGGCGTGCTGACGGGGCTCTGGCCAATCGGTAATCACACAAGATCGTTGAAGCTGCCAAATAATGACCACTGCCGTGCCTGCGATGACGCAGTAGAGGAGGAGATAGTGGAGCATCTCCTCTGCAGTTGTCCGGCTCTGATGAATAGACACCTGAAGACTATGGGCCGTCCCTTCCTGCATAACCTCATTGAGATACACGATATAGATCTAGGGGATCTAATGAGGTATTTCCGATTAACAGGCTGGATTTAGACACGGTACTTTATACCTTCCGGAGTGATGTGGTATGCAAAACGGTGCTTCAAGACAGTAATTGATGCTAAATAGTATTTTTAGTCACCAGTGATGCACAGAAACGAGGAACCGGTTCTGCAGAAATACCGAATCACGGTTCCAAGTGAACCAGAAACTGTTTCAAATGAACTGAAATATGGGTCGAAATGAATAGAAAACGGTTCTGAAAGGCACGAAAAACGGGTTCAAAAAACCGTAAACGGTTGCAAAAAGGTTGAGAAATGTTTCTAAAAGAACTGAGTAACGGTTTTAAAAGAACCGTAAAACGGTTCCAGAAAAACAGGAATTGGTTTCAAAGGAACCAAAAGTGATTGTCTTTGAGGGTATGAAAATGTGAATTTTTATCAAATATTATATTCTTATAATAAAATATTACACTTCAACATCTCTGGGACAGCAATTTTCTGGCAACCGGAACCGGTCTAAATACCCGGTTCTTCCTGTAACCCGACTCGACCGAACCGGTTCTTCAAATTCGCGGAACCGCACATAACTAGCGGTCACCCCTCTTAGTGACGGTGACACTAGCGAGTCATGAAAAATCTTCTCAAATTACCGTTCGGAACCGATGTAAAATTGTAGGTTCCAATCAGTGAGTGTAAAACTAGAACGCGCACAGCTAACTGGTGAGAAGCTTTCCCAAAACTCTTCACGGGATACCATTTTTTTATGACAATGACAATAAGTATATTCAGTAACATGTTGCCAGTCTTCTTAGTAGTGCTGATATTTCCATTTATTTAATTAAAAATTTATATTTAAAACACATAAATTTCTATATTTTTTTATTTTTGTTATACTAGTTATTTGCCTAAATCGAGCCGCCACTGTGTTTAATTTATTTATTCTCATTTATTATTTCCGTTCATAAACTTACATTTCCTTTTGACTTTTCTGCCAAAAATTTACACAATTGTAAAATGTGTTCGGCAGTAAAACGTTTTTCAATCTCCCCCTCATTTGTTTGCTGTTGCGGGAGGAGATCATCACTTGGCGCCTCTATAATGTGACCATCGATAGTCAATAGCCGACATTTATCACTTTTTGTTTTTGCTTTGGGTTTTGTGGTTAAATCCATCGTGAGACTGCGATGTTTCATTAATTTATACATTATACCCATTTAAGAAAACTAATTTTAGAAAGTCCGGAAAACACACTTGAAACTTTTCTTTTTAATTATTTCGAAAAATTATATATATGTATATTCAACTCTTTGGATCTGTTCGAAATCACAAAATATCACACGTTCACAGTCTTGTCACTCTATGTTATCCTTAATCTCGTTACGAGTTGGATGTTTACTCCTTCACTCTAATTCTTGTAATGATCTTGACGGGGTTGCTGCGTTTCTACTTATACTCAAATTTACATCTGGTATGGTATTCTTGAGGTTCAGCACAATTTTCAGAACATTTTCCCGCTCAAAATACTTTTCCTTTCTACAAACAATTTGGCTGCATGTATGTGCCCACCAAAAAGAGCAAGAGAGCGAGCGAGAGAGTGAGAAAAGAGGGTGGTTTGTAGGAAATCCATGACGAGCCAAGAGTTGGTGTGCCTTTGGGCTCATCTGATTGAATACTCGTACAACGCCTTGAGTATTGTTCTTTTTTTGGATAAAACATCCGCATCTTTTCGTCATGTACGTAGTAGTTTATTTTTGGTTGCATTTACTTGTTCGAGTATAGTTTGGCATTGTGCGTTGTCGTTCTTGCCCCGCTAACTTGCAAACAAAACATTATACTGCCAGTATGAATATTTGATCAGCTCCTTGTTCATCATCATCAACATCATCATCGGTATAGTTGAGAAACAATGCAGCAATGCAACAACAACAAAAAACACATGTTTTTGTTTCATTTAACCCGTCTAAAAATATCATATATCGCATAAATAACAGAGCCCATCATTCAAATTAATATAAACGAAATAATTCCATTTCGGTTTTCATGTCATTTTAAATTTAAATTTCAAGTATCCTTATGGTATTATTTCAGATTGGAGGACTTCAGCACAATGAAGTGTTAATTTCCAAAGATTATAGGCTTTCCCCCCAAATATCTAGATTTAAATTATTTGAAAACAATAGTTAGACTCTAATTTGGTATGATTTTTTGATCAATGTATATTTTTTTTTGTGGCCGAGGTGCCCAATTTAGAAACGATAGTTTTTCCGTTTTGAAATCGGGTCGTATACCAATCATTCTATGTCAAACAGAATGAGTTTCGAGTAAAATTAACGCCAGTGTTTCAGATTTTTCGAAAATGTTTTGACGCATGTTATTCTTAAAAATATGTTACACAGGTCGAGGTTAGTTTAATTTCCAATTTATTTATTCAATATTTCGATCCCCAATGATGAACAGTTTTCCAGAGGGTAAGAAGATCAAATATCGGGCCTAATAATGGGCTGCTCTCCTGCAAGGACGATAAGCAGTGTGTGCTCAAAATGTTGAGAGACCACTTTTCAGCACTACTCCACTCAGATTCTTCCACTGAAGATCAGGAGGTAATGATAGTGGATGACAGTGTATATTGTATCCCCCCAACTAAGGCCAGATTAGAACGACGATATCCAGGCTTAAGAATAATAAAGCCGCTGGTGCGGATACGCTACCCGCTGAAATATTTAAGGCAGATGGCGAGGGACTGCTAGCCCTCATGCATCGACTTATATGCAGTATATGGCTGGAGGAATCTATGCATGACGATTGGAGTCTCAGTGTATTATGTCCTGTATTCAAAAAGGGTGATCCGTGTGTCTGTTCCAGCTATCGCGGTATCAGTCTTTTATCAATCGCGTATAAGGTTTTGTCGAGCGTATTATGTGAAAGAGTAAAGCCAATTATTGAAAACCTGATTGGACCTTATCAGTGTGGTGTTAGACCCGGCAAGTCCATGACTGACCAAATATTCACGCTACGCCAAATCCAGGAAAATACTAACGAAAACCAAATCGATACATACCACCTATTTGTCTATATCAAAACTGCTTTCGACAGCCCCATACGGGGAAAATTGTACGAAGCTATGTCGCTGTAGATTGACGCTGACCAACACTGACCTCACTGAACCATTCTGTACCAAGCGAGGACAGAGACAAAAGCGACATACTTTCTTCCAATCTCTTCAACATCTTAATGAAGATAATACTGAGAAAAGCTGCAGTAAATACGAACAAGATTATTATTACAAAAACCCATACTTTGGAGGCATATCCTGACGACATAGACCTCATTGAGGGAAATTTGCGAGAGTTTACTGGAGTATTTTCAAGAATCGAAAAAGAATCAGCGAAGATGGGTCTTGCTTTTAATGAGGGCAAGACAAAATTGTTTGTGTCAACGGCTGGAGAAAGTTCTCGACTTTGTCCGCACTTGAACGTTGACAACCGATTTCATTTTGAAGTGGTAGATGAATTTGTCTACCTTGGATCCGCCGTGAACAAGGACAACAACGTCAGTCTGCGGATTAATAGGAGAATTGTGCTTGCGAGTAGATGCTATTTTGGGCTCAGCGAGCACTTAGGGGACAAAATTACAGCTATATTAGAGTCTCATTTTACCTATCTTGACATATGGCTCCGAAACTTGGGTCATATCGCAAGCGGATGAAAAACACCTCGGAGTATTCGAGAGAAAAATTCATCGTAAAATATATGATCCTGTTAGGGAAAACGGCGAGTACCGACTTCGCTAGAATCAAGAGCTATATAATTTATATTCTGACGTGGACATAGCTAGACGGATCAAATTAGGCCCATTGCGTTAGCTAGGGCATGTTATCAGAATGGATGAGTATGAACCAGCGCGAAAGGTTTTCGATAACGTACCCGATGGAAGCAGGAAAAGAGGACGACCAAAACTCCGGTTGAAAGACCAGGTAGAAGAATCAGTCCGCATCCATGGTGCTACCAAGTGGCGAGAAAAGGCGAAGAATAGAGCCAGTTGGAGGAATATATTGAAATTTTTAATTTGTTTCTTTAATTAATATGTGTAAGACATCTGACATCATGAGGTTGTAAAATAGTCAATAAAAGTAAAGTAAGGTATTGATGGATAAATGAGAAAAAGAATGTACACAAGGTTAGGAAAAATTGTATTCTCTTACTCCGTCAGAATCTATTGCATTACTCTATAGCCAAATGTGACTTTGATTATTGAAAACTGCTGAAACTAAAAACGTGGCACACAACAAAGGAACAAAAAACAGCATATTTTCAATTCATGTAAACAATACTTGCAAACATATACATGGTTCTTGCAATATGTTGCTGGGTTCATTTTTTTGCCAGCGTGTATAGTAGTGTTATGACAAAATTTTAACAACATTTCTTCATCGCACCACGCTATGGGCAATGTTGTACTGATAATAAAAATAATTTTTTTATGTAATTTTGGTGAAAAAAGTTCACCCACCTATGCAGTTTCTAAAACTCCCCCAAGATTTTTTTTTTTGGAAATTTTTTTTTTAATCTTTTTATTGTTTGTTTTCATATATGCATATGTATACAATGTATATTAAAGTATATGGTAATTTTATGGTATATATATGTTACATATTTTAAATAAATAGTAATATATTACTAAACTACACTTAAAATACACTAAATTACACTTTTTTTTTGCTTCAAAGAAAAGCAACAATTCAAAATTTCATCGCGATCGGTGGGTGAACTTTTTTAACGATCGCGAAAAAGTAATACATCATTTCTTAATATTTTTTCATGGTCTATACGGTTATGCGATGAAGAATTTTATATTTGCAAAAATTGCAAATAGTCATAACCCTAGTGTTTAGGCCCTAAAACAGAACTGTAACTGTGTATATAAAATAGGGTGATCGTAACATTTCTTTGAGATGGAAATAGGTTTATTCCATTTCTCTTCGCGAATCGTCCGTTTTGCACTTATAGTCGAGTCGAACTGTTGTATTTTGTTTGCATCTAGCAAAGATACTTTTTTGCCGTCTCCAAAACTGATAACTTGAAACAGAATAGGAGTACGATATCACTTAAGTTAAAGGCTATTTCATTTAAATTTGCACATTTTCAAAATAAAAACAGTGTGAGGAAAACAGGTCTTTGATTGAGTTCCCATGTTTTAGGTGATATATTTCCTTATGTTTCTGCCTGATGTAAAGAAAGTATCCGAAAAGTTTATATCCCACAATCGTTTAACACCTTGTGTTAATATTATACAACAACAAACAACGAACATTTATTACCTACGCTTACATAATTTTATAGTTCTGGTAAACATCTGTTCACCTAATTTATACAATACACGGTTGGTTCAGTCACGACTGGACAAATTTCACCAGGGTATTCCTTGGCTCATTTCATGAAAATATGTCTTTCTATGATAATATGCCCATCTAAAGGGTTCTTCAACAGAGACGCTACAAAAGTAAATCGATAGGGACAGCAAACAACGTCATAATTTTCCCGCTCTGTTGACATTTCTCGTCAGTAAAGTTTGCCATTGCATCATGGAAAGATATACCAGCCAACAACGAGTCGAAATTATTAAAATTTACTACCGAAATTTGGAGTCAGTGGCCTCAACTTTGAGAGCGCTACGTCCAATTTCTGAATCCTTAATTTCATTTCTGGCTGAATGGCTTCGTCAGTAAGCAAAATATGCGTTATTGGTCAGACAGCAATCCACACGTAATCCATGAGTCATCATTGATTGCATCCCGAAAAAATTACGGTTTGGTGCGGTTTATGGGCCGCCGGCGTCATTGGGCCGTACTTCTTCCGTGATAGTCAAGACCGGCACATTACTGTGAATGCGAATCGCTACCGTTCAATGATAACCGAATACTTTTGGCCCCAATTGGATAAACCATCGGAGAAAGATTGACAGTCACATAAAATATTGCCTCCCGGAATTGTACAATTATTATCTTTCAGCGCGCTGACTATTTGTGATGTGTTAACATCTATAGTCACGGGTAGGGCAATCTATCAAAGTGAACACATGCCAAAAATGCACAGCGTTAGCACCACGTACGTGGTTGTTGTACAACAATAGTTTTGCCTGAAAATAAGTATGACGGTATTGATGTTTTGGAACAAGCAGGTCGTCGTCGCCAAAGAATATTAAATAGTATAGAGTAGAAACCATTTCCAAAACAGCAATTGTATGCGAACGGTGGTCGTAGACAAACGGTAAACAAACTTTGACATATGAGAAAAGCTCAGTGCAGTAAAAAGTTCAAATCAGCTGGGCTAGTGCTACTACATTTTGTTTGTACCATGATAATATTCAGTACTTTCTGGCGTCGCTCTGTGTATGACAAAGCCAAAACAATTATCGCTCTGTGTATGACAAAGCCAAAACAATGAGCTAAATATTGATTTATTTATTTTAACAATATTTTATCTAATGTTAAAGCCGATGTGAGAAACCAGTACAGAAATTTCATTCGGGTGAACCGACTTAAACATACCCTCACCCGAAGTCATTCAATACCTTAAATATTATTCAATACCCAACTTAATTACGAGTTATCGTGACTACCAGCCAATTGTTGGCCCAATATATATATGGGGGGTACAAAAATGGGCATGGCGAAGGTGTTCTTCTGATTTTACACAGTATTGCACAAAATATTGATAAATACCAAATTTTGTTAAGATCGGTTGTGGTATACGGGAGATATCGGGTTGGGTAGCCGGGAAGCCGCCCAAATTTTGTATGGTAGGTACGAAAATGGGCGTGGACAGTAGTTAATCTTTAATTTTTAGGAAAACATTGCCGATGAAGATCGCTTGTAGCCTACGAAAATTATCATGTCGATAAACCGATCTTATGTGTGTACAATGACTAAATTTTTTCTAGTACAAAACTTCATAAAGATTGGGTCGGTTTTGCGAGAGTTATCTTGCCGAACAATCAGCCGGCCACAAAACTTACCTTGGTAGGGCGGTGACTGGCGTTTTTTTATCTGCCAAAAAAGTAAATTAAAATATTTTTGGTTTAAGGACGGTTCGCTTACAGTAAATGAATCAACTTTTGCATTAATTTTTTTTATTTGCCAAGAAATTATAAACTTTTGGGGTCATTTTTGGGGCAAAACAAATATTTTTGTGCCAGTCTTATTTTTCTTCGTTTGTGCTCGTAGAACTACAAAATTAAATACATTTTTATTAAGTGGAAAAATAGATAATCCAAATTTTTCGAGCTTGAGGTTAACGTTGGGTTTTTCATTTCCGGTTTTATTTTCCGAAAGGAACCAAAAATTAGCAAACTAAAAAATTTAAATTTTAAAAAACAATTTGATCTCAAGCTCGAAAAATGAAAATACTATCATTAAGCGGAAAAATGTAGTTATACAGCCTATATTAAATGCCTATTAATTTGCAATTTTTCACTAATCAAATGAAGAATAAAGTATTTAAATGACCTTATATACTTGATTAAATTGATCTGTTATGTTATATCTAAATTATAAAGAAATTTTGTATCAAATACTGTTCCAACCTCGTATTTCCATTAAAAACCACTTCACTCTTAACCCGACAAATACTTCCAAACACATATGCACATTCCACAATTTTAATATGTTTTGTTCTCTTTACATTTTGTTTACTCATCATCTTTTCATTTCAGTTTTCATTTAATAATTCTTTAAATAATTAACATATGTTTATCACAAGACAGCCAATCTGTGGCACCCAAAGTGTGGGAAAAGAATTTCTACGAATTGATATGATAAAAATAACATTTACAAAAAAGATGCCAACGAAAGGGAAGCGAAACTCCAAACAATCACGACATTACAATACCGCTTAAAGGGAATTTAGTTTTCATTGACAAGTGAATAAAAAAAACACTAAATATTAAAGAACAAAAACTGGAAAAAGGATATGAAGCCGCAGTTAATTGACAGACTAAAAACGCCCTTTAAACCCCAGACGACGATGCACTTACACGCTCATAAAGCGCAGCATTTGAATACTCAAGTATCATATATGTATGGATGCACGAGTACTTACACGCTTATGCGTGTGTCCTTATATGACTGTAGCTTATCTTGAAGTGTTAACAGATCGTTTCCCCAAAAAAAAGAGAGATTCAGAGATTGTTGAGTTGTCTTTAAAATTGTGCAGTGCATCAGTTCGAAGAAATATTTTACTCATACATATTTAGTTATTGGAAAAGTCATGAAATAGTTTAAAGAAAAGATAAGTAATGCTACAAATAACACTAGACGACAAAATTGGGAAAAATCGTTCAGAAGCGAACAATTTTTTTTTTAATTTGATGGATCTTCTGAACGCAGAACTCACAAACTTAGACAAATTTTCGCACGCTGAAAAATTTTTATTTTGTTTTTGTTTGGATTAAGGATTTTGCGATTGTTAGTTTAGCGAATGGGAATGCGATAGCGAATAAAAAATATTTTTTTCGCGAATGCCCAAGCGAATGCTAATAATACTTACTTAGGTTCATTAAAAGACAAATTAGCTTGTGTATGAAAAGAGATCGTTGTTATATTTAAATTCAGTACGATATAATATTATAATAGATTTAAATATATGTATTAAAATTATGCCATTAAAAAACAATTCAAAATCTTAAAAAAGATACCAAAAAATTAAATTCATCTAATGGTATGTTTAAAGGTACGTGTGCAGATAGATCCTGTTCTTTATAAATAAAACCTTTAAAAACAATTGTGAATTCTACTGCAGGCAATTTAATATTTGAAGTCCAGTTGGTTCAAATTGTATTTATAAAGAGTAATTTTGCCGCCTTGTCCATTTTAAGATTGGTACGAATCGGATTAAAAATTAATCCAGCTCCACTAAATAATTGTTCACTGGGAACTTCCACTTCTGGGTGTGGCCAGCAATTCAGGCACTATGGGAATTAAATGTTTGTATTTGAAACAATTTCTCTTCTACCACAACAACGGGTCATCTGTAATGTTCTTTGTTCTTTCCTTATCGTATTCGGCTAATAATTCGTTTGCTTCAGAATATGTCAAACATCTAAATCCCAGTGTTTCAAGCGGATCCTCTTCAAGATCGTTGTGGCTTTCATTTAACAAATGCTCCATATCTTTTTGAATCTGAGATGGTACGTTTTTTTGGACCCGAGTTACGAAAGCTTTTACGGGACGTAGACATTTCTTTCCTCTTTTTCTTTAATGGAGAACTAGAAGGTTCTTTTCCGGAACAGTTGTTGAAAATTAACTTCAAAATTACAGAATGTAAATATTCTTGGACGGATGTGGGTAAAAACTTAAATTTATGTCGGGGATCTAAATACGTTGATACTGCAAGTATTGGCGCTTGGTGTAGCTCTCCAAATTTCCATGTCAACTCGTAAATGAGCGCGACAATCAAATTCCTTATATAAGTTGGAACATTTTCCTTTGAGTTTTCGTGAGTCAAATTTGATTTAAGAACGTGAATTAATGATATTTCAGTTACATGCGGGAAATTTAGCAGATTCATAGCTCGTACCATATTAGACCCTTTATCATGGACGACGCAGTGGACTTTATCAGCGATTTCCCATTCATTAATCATACTTTCTATGGCTAATTGAATAGCATCTCCAGAGTGACTGCCCTCTATACTTGTAAAGAGTTTTTCAACAGAGACGCCATATTTTTTCCCGCTCTTTTGACATATCTCTTCAGTAAGGTTTGCCATTTCATCATGGAAAGATATACGAGCCAACAACGAGTCGAAATTATTAAAATTTACTACCGAAATTTGGAGTCAGTGGCCTCAACTTTGAGAGCGCTACGTCCAATTTCTGAATCCTTAATTTCATTACTGGCTGTATGGCTTCGTCAATAAGCAAAATATGCGTTATTGGTCAGACAGCAATACACAAGAAATCCATGAGTCATCATTGCATCCCGAAAAAATTACGGTTTAGTGCGGTTTATGGGCCGGCAGCGACTTCTTCCGTGACGATCAAGACCGGCACATTACTGTGAATGTGAATCGCTATCGTTCAATGATAACCGAATATTTTTGGCCCCAATTGGATAATATGGACTTGGAGGACATGTGGTTCCAACAGTTCGGCGCCACAAGCCACACATCGAATGCCACAACCAATTTATTGGAAACCAAGTTTGGTGAAAGATTTCCAGAATAAATTATCTGAAGAAATTCGGATGTCACCTGGCCACCAAGATCATTCTATTTAACGCCATGCGATTTCGTTCTTTGGGGTTTTGTGAAACCTCGGGTTTATGCAAATAAACCAGAAACAATTCCTGAGCTCGTATCAGAGATACAGTGTGTCATCGCTGAGATACAGTCACTGCTCTGTGAAAAAGTCAAGCAAAATTTCATGAAAAGGTTAATGGCCTGTCATCTGAGCCGTGGGGACCTTTTGATAGATTTTTTATTCTGTACTTAATCGGAACGCGTCTTCTTTACAATCCAGTAAAAAAATCACAACTATCTCAAAAAATACGTCATTTTATTTTGAAATGAAAAAGTGCATTCTTACTGAGACAACCTTTATAAATCAATGTTCATATTCAAATGTTCGAAATGTTTTTCAAGAAAATTTTTAATCTTTGTATTCACTATTTTTCAAAATTGTACACCAAAGCAAACAACAGGGCTTTGTTAAGAATTTTTCCCTTTGATTTTGAGTAAGATGTAATATTTAAATCTCGGGAAATTTAACAAAAATTGGCTGGAAAAACAATTGCATAAAGTTTTGAAAAACAATTATTATTATTTAAAAATTTTCTATATTGATTTTCGTGTTTAGGTTCACAAACCACATCAAAAATGTTGCACTTCCAGTTCTAGATAACACATTGTGTTGCCTAGTGTAAAAACTACAATTGAAGATGTATATTAAAACAAGACATAAAACTAGTTTATGTCTAGATGCAATGCCTGGGCTCATAAATCCTACAGTCATAATCAGTTCCATAAAATATAATATTTGAATAGAAAAGGGAGTTTTTCGATCAAGCGATTCGAGGGTACTGTTTTCTAATTTTAAGATTAAATCTATTTATATATTTGTTGTTTTAAATATTATTCATCTGATAAGCTACAGTTTGAGATCGTCGTCCTGTGACGGTGTAAAGTAAACATTGCCAATAGGGTTGATTTCGGCATTTCAGTAGAATGGATAAAGAAGATCCAGTTTGAAGGGCATTCGAAGAAATAGTATAAGGAAGTCATACTCGCAGAACAACACGACGAAGACTCCGTTGGAAGGTATGATACGGTTCGTATTTGGCACCGTTGGACGCGTTATTACCTCCAGTATTTTACCTATTCAAAAAATATAAATAAGCCGAACTCAGGAATCACAAATTAATATTAGGTCAACCAACAATTTGATAAATCGTAGTAATTTTCGGCAGTAATTAATGTTTGAGTAATAAAAATGTAAAGAATGAAATCAGATATAACAACGAAATTTTGCTGTTTGCTTACTCATCTAATGCAGATTCCAAGCCACGAAAATTTTTATAAATTCGTCCTAAGACAATCCCAGAATCCCAAAAATGAAAGCTGACATCCCAAAAAATGGGATTTTTTAGAATATTTTAGGAATTTTCAACATATGTTTCAACATAGTTTATCCTTCCCTTATGCTTTGTTAGGACACATGCTACTATCACATGTTAATTCGCGAGACAGCTAAGCACGACGATATATTTATCGCCAAATATGATTCGTATACTCTCTCTCATAGACGTGGGGGTATATATCATTTAATACGGGGGAAAATGTAACGCATACACCCAGAGAACTAATTGTTTGAAAATAGCAACTGTAATCTCCCCCAATCCCTTCATGGCATGTAAAGGGACACCTTTTTTTTTAACCTTAGATTAGGCTGTTACCACCGAATTGGGTTTGCCACAACCGAGTTGAGGTTGTCACGACTGAATTTAGTCCTCACAACTGAAATTCGGTTGAAGCAACCTCATTTCAAAATTTATTCGGTTGTTGAATTGAATCTGAAATTACATTCGTTCTGTCAACTAAATTTATCAAAATTGCATTTGGAACAACCGAATTTGGAAATATGTAATTCGGATATAACAACCGAAATTGTTCCCAAATTCGGTTAGAGTAACCTAGGAAGTTCTCAGGAAGTTCATATGTTCTCGAAAGTTGTTTATTGAGATATTGCGTACATTCCTGTGGTTGATTGTTTCCTTGAATTTTGAACGGTTTGCTACCTATGGACCTGAACAGGAGAAAAAAGGTAAAAAAAATTTAATTTCTTAAAGTTTTTTTGCGATTTTGGCCTTGAAGATGAAGTTTTTTTGATTTGAAATTTGAAATCAAAATTCCGAACGGTTTGCAAGATATGAGCCTGACTAAATGATCACTTTTTTGCAAAAATGACACCGATGCCCCAAATCTTTGGAGGCCCATAAAAAAAGTGCATGACTTTGGCATAAACTTTGAGGCACGGGTAATTTTTTTTGTCTTTTATCACGTAGTGGTGTCCGTATATGGTTATATTTCCATGACTTAACAAATTACACCCAGTGTTGGCAATCACTAACTGAAAAGCTATGCAAAAATAGAGATATAGAATCGCAATAGCATAAAATTAGACTGAGAAAATTATCTCTATTTGGCCCTCTTCTATTACTAGTGTGCGCGGCTCTTGTGTATTAGAAAGTGGGTTTGATCCCTGCTCTGACCATCTTACACTTCCTTTGACGACGGCCACCCCGCTTAGTGATGGCGACACTATCGAGTACTTAGCCGTGAAGAAACTTCTCTAAATATCTTTCGGAACTGGTTTTAACCTGTAGATCGCAAATCAGTGAATGAAAAATTAGAAACCGCTCAGCTCACTGGTTGTGAGAAGCTCTGCTCAATCCCTTCATGGGATGTAATGGAAAAATGGTTTGTTAATTTGCTCTCGACAAAGCATATCGACCAAAAAGATAAAGTAAACACTTCACCAAAAACAGCTGTATTAGTATCACAAACAAAGCTGTATATGGATAAGAAACACATATTATAAAATTTTCATCATTATGTCTCAAACATGTAATATTGAATAGCAAACATTTCGTGTACACTCACGTTATATTTGCAACCTAATAAGAAAAAAAATAGATATTTTTCAGCGTGTACATGAACGCTGAAAAATAATGGCCTATCTAATATATTTTCCCAAACATATTCTGCAGGAAGTATGTATATGTTTGGAACACACTTCAATCATTTATATGTTTGCAAGTATCAAACTTACTTGTATTTAAATGCCAACAGTATCATGTTTACTGACAAATATGTACACTTTTACGTAGAAACATATGCGTTCTTCATCCCAAACATCCATATAAAGGGTTTTTCAACAGAGACGCTACAAAAGTCAATCGATAGGGACAGCAAACGACGCCGCATTCTTTCCCGCTCTTTTGACATTTCTCTTCAGTAAGGTTTGCCATTTCATCATGGAAAGATATACGAGCCAACAACGAGTCGAAATTATTAAAATTTACTACCGAAATTTGGAGTCAGTGGCCTCAACTTTGAGAGCGCTACGTCCAATTTCTGAATCCTTAATTTCATTACTGGCTGTATGGCTTCGTCAATAAGCAAAATATGCGTTATTGGTCAGACAGCAATACACAAGAAATCCATGAGTCATCATTGCATCCCGAAAAAATTACGGTTTAGTGCGGTTTATGGGCCGGCAGCGACTTCTTCCGTGACGATCAAGACCGGCACATTACTGTGAATGTGAATCGCTATCGTTCAATGATAACCGAATATTTTTGGCCCCAATTGGATAATATGGACTTGGAGGACATGTGGTTCCAACAGTTCGGCGCCACAAGCCACACATCGAATGCCACAACCAATTTATTGGAAACCAAGTTTGGTGAAAGATTTCCAGAATAAATTATCTGAAGAAATTCGGATGTCACCTGGCCACCAAGATCATTCTATTTAACGCCATGCGATTTCGTTCTTTGGGGTTTTGTGAAACCTCGGGTTTATGCAAATAAACCAGAAACAATTCCTGAGCTCGTATCAGAGATACAGTGTGTCATCGCTGAGATACAGTCACTGCTCTGTGAAAAAGTCAAGCAAAATTTCATGAAAAGGTTAATGGCCTGTCATCTGAGCCGTGGGGACCTTTTGATAGATTTTTTATTCTGTACTTAATCGGAACGCGTCTTCTTTACAATCCAGTAAAAAAATCACAACTATCTCAAAAAATACGTCATTTTATTTTGAAATGAAAAAGTGCATTCTTACTGAGACAACCTTTATAAATCAATGTTCATATTCAAATGTTCGAAATGTTTTTCAAGAAAATTTTTAATCTTTGTATTCACTATTTTTCAAAATTGTACACCAAAGCAAACAACAGGGCTTTGTTAAGAATTTTTCCCTTTGATTTTGAGTAAGATGTAATATTTAAATCTCGGGAAATTTAACAAAAATTGGCTGGAAAAACAATTGCATAAAGTTTTGAAAAACAATTATTATTATTTAAAAATTTTCTATATTGATTTTCGTGTTTAGGTTCACAAACCACATCAAAAATGTTGCACTTCCAGTTCTAGATAACACATTGTGTTGCCTAGTGTAAAAACTACAATTGAAGATGTATATTAAAACAAGACATAAAACTAGTTTATGTCTAGATGCAATGCCTGGGCTCATAAATCCTACAGTCATAATCAGTTCCATAAAATATAATATTTGAATAGAAAAGGGAGTTTTTCGATCAAGCGATTCGAGGGTACTGTTTTCTAATTTTAAGATTAAATCTATTTATATATTTGTTGTTTTAAATATTATTCATCTGATAAGCTACAGTTTGAGATCGTCGTCCTGTGACGGTGTAAAGTAAACATTGCCAATAGGGTTGATTTCGGCATTTCAGTAGAATGGATAAAGAAGATCCAGTTTGAAGGGCATTCGAAGAAATAGTATAAGGAAGTCATACTCGCAGAACAACACGACGAAGACTCCGTTGGAAGGTATGATACGGTTCGTATTTGGCACCGTTGGACGCGTTATTACCTCCAGTATTTTACCTATTCAAAAAATATAAATAAGCCGAACTCAGGAATCACAAATTAATATTAGGTCAACCAACAATTTGATAAATCGTAGTAATTTTCGGCAGTAATTAATGTTTGAGTAATAAAAATGTAAAGAATGAAATCAGATATAACAACGAAATTTTGCTGTTTGCTTACTCATCTAATGCAGATTCCAAGCCACGAAAATTTTTATAAATTCGTCCTAAGACAATCCCAGAATCCCAAAAATGAAAGCTGACATCCCAAAAAATGGGATTTTTTAGAATATTTTAGGAATTTTCAACATATGTTTCAACATAGTTTATCCTTCCCTTATGCTTTGTTAGGACACATGCTACTATCACATGTTAATTCGCGAGACAGCTAAGCACGACGATATATTTATCGCCAAATATGATTCGTATACTCTCTCTCATAGACGTGGGGGTATATATCATTTAATACGGGGGAAAATGTAACGCATACACCCAGAGAACTAATTGTTTGAAAATAGCAACTGTAATCTCCCCCAATCCC
Source organism: Phaonia tiefii (assembly GCA_963931995.1). Classification (NCBI taxonomy): domain Eukaryota; kingdom Metazoa; phylum Arthropoda; class Insecta; order Diptera; family Muscidae; genus Phaonia; species Phaonia tiefii. The sequence goes on along the minus strand of OZ008370.1, from coordinate 210,834,778 downwards.
TTCATGGCATGTAAAGGGACACCTTTTTTTTTAACCTTAGATTAGGCTGTTACCACCGAATTGGGTTTGCCACAACCGAGTTGAGGTTGTCACGACTGAATTTAGTCCTCACAACTGAAATTCGGTTGAAGCAACCTCATTTCAAAATTTATTCGGTTGTTGAATTGAATCTGAAATTACATTCGTTCTGTCAACTAAATTTATCAAAATTGCATTTGGAACAACCGAATTTGGAAATATGTAATTCGGATATAACAACCGAAATTGTTCCCAAATTCGGTTAGAGTAACCTAGGAAGTTCTCAGGAAGTTCATATGTTCTCGAAAGTTGTTTATTGAGATATTGCGTACATTCCTGTGGTTGATTGTTTCCTTGAATTTTGAACGGTTTGCTACCTATGGACCTGAACAGGAGAAAAAAGGTAAAAAAAATTTAATTTCTTAAAGTTTTTTTGCGATTTTGGCCTTGAAGATGAAGTTTTTTTGATTTGAAATTTGAAATCAAAATTCCGAACGGTTTGCAAGATATGAGCCTGACTAAATGATCACTTTTTTGCAAAAATGACACCGATGCCCCAAATCTTTGGAGGCCCATAAAAAAAGTGCATGACTTTGGCATAAACTTTGAGGCACGGGTAATTTTTTTTGTCTTTTATCACGTAGTGGTGTCCGTATATGGTTATATTTCCATGACTTAACAAATTACACCCAGTGTTGGCAATCACTAACTGAAAAGCTATGCAAAAATAGAGATATAGAATCGCAATAGCATAAAATTAGACTGAGAAAATTATCTCTATTTGGCCCTCTTCTATTACTAGTGTGCGCGGCTCTTGTGTATTAGAAAGTGGGTTTGATCCCTGCTCTGACCATCTTACACTTCCTTTGACGACGGCCACCCCGCTTAGTGATGGCGACACTATCGAGTACTTAGCCGTGAAGAAACTTCTCTAAATATCTTTCGGAACTGGTTTTAACCTGTAGATCGCAAATCAGTGAATGAAAAATTAGAAACCGCTCAGCTCACTGGTTGTGAGAAGCTCTGCTCAATCCCTTCATGGGATGTAATGGAAAAATGGTTTGTTAATTTGCTCTCGACAAAGCATATCGACCAAAAAGATAAAGTAAACACTTCACCAAAAACAGCTGTATTAGTATCACAAACAAAGCTGTATATGGATAAGAAACACATATTATAAAATTTTCATCATTATGTCTCAAACATGTAATATTGAATAGCAAACATTTCGTGTACACTCACGTTATATTTGCAACCTAATAAGAAAAAAAATAGATATTTTTCAGCGTGTACATGAACGCTGAAAAATAATGGCCTATCTAATATATTTTCCCAAACATATTCTGCAGGAAGTATGTATATGTTTGGAACACACTTCAATCATTTATATGTTTGCAAGTATCAAACTTACTTGTATTTAAATGCCAACAGTATCATGTTTACTGACAAATATGTACACTTTTACGTAGAAACATATGCGTTCTTCATCCCAAACATCCATATAAAGGGTTTTTCAACAGAGACGCTACAAAAGTCAATCGATAGGGACAGCAAACGACGCCGCATTCTTTCCCGCTCTTTTGACATTTCTCTTCAGTAAGGTTTGCCATTTCACCATGGAAAGATATACGAGCCAACAACGAGTCGAAATTATTAAAATTTACTACCGAAATTGGGAGTCAGTGGCCTCAACTTTAAGAGCGCTACGTCCATTTATGGTCGTCATAATCGTCCTACCAGATCAGCAATTGAGCGTCTAGTGGAAAAATTTGAATCCATAGGCACAGTACAAAATTTTCCCGTGCCAGTGAGACAAAGAAGTGCCCATAGTGTCGATAATATTGCTGCCGCTGAGGCTTCAGTTCAAGAACGCCCAAATGTGTCTCTCACACGTCGTTCTCAAGCGTTGGGCATCTCTGTGACGTCGTTGTGGCGAATTTTTCGAAAAGATCTTGGCCTACATCCTTACAAGATCAAATTGACGCAAGAACTGAAGCCGCTTGACCACCATAAGCGTCGAATGTTCGTGAACTAGGCTGAGCAACAACTTGAAAATGATTCGGATTTTCATCGGAAAATCATCTTCAGCGATGAGGCTCATTTTTGGCTGAATGGCTTCGTCAATAAGCAATATATGCATTATTGGTCAGACAGCAATCCACACGTAATCCATGAGTCATCATTGCATCCCGAAAAAATTACGGTTTGGTGCGGTTTATGGGCCGGCGGCGTCATTGGGCCGTACTTCTTCCGTGATGATCAAGACCGGCACATTACTGCGAATGCGAATCGCTACCGTTCAACGATAACCGAATATTTTTGGCCCCAATTGGATAATATGGACTGGGAGGACATGTGGTTCCAACAGGACGGCGCCACAAGCCACACAGGGAATGCCACAATCAATTTATTGGAAACCAAGTTTGGTGAACGTGTTATCTCACGAAATAGCCCAGTCGATTGGCCGCCTCGGTCGTACGATTTGACGCCGTTAGATTATTTCCTGTGGGGCTACGTCAAGTCTATGGTCTATGCCAACAAACCAGCGACGATTAATGAACTTCGTACGAATATCGAACGTGAAATTGCAGCAGTATCGGCCGATTTATGCTTGATGCTTAAAAAGAAATCGAGTTCCATACATAATGGCATCGAACGTACTTTCACAGGAACAAAGAATTTTATTGGTATCTTCAACCGGTTTTGTTTTATTTAAAAAAACTTTTGTAGCGCTCTTATTTAAAAACCCGTTACTTACAGGGAAGCATGCGCGTGTTTCCCCAACCCTACATGTACTTACGTGGAAACATATGCGAATTTCCTCCCAAATATACTAATATTTTGAAACGAATTATTCTTCTTAAATATATATATGTATTATTTATTATAATTAATTTGAACAATACAAATCCACATTTATAAATAATTAATAGATTTAAATCACCCCTCTTAACATTTATTTGCCTTGAATGCATTATTTGTTTTTTTTTCATTCAATGAGAATCTGCTGCTCTTTTGCTTCTCCTTTCTTTGGTGTCTCTCACGATTTTGTTTTCAGAAGGTTTCAGCTATGCATTGGTTATCACTTTGCGTTGGTATACAAACAAGATATTTATATACAAATATAGTTCATGCAAGCCAAGCGTGGATTAGTAACTTGTGTTTTTTTTATTACACTTATTTCACAAATGGCGCGGTCCGATTTTCTCAGTAAATGTAGCCCTTTCCAGTTTCTTTCCTCAAAATCGGTTCTCACTTTGGTAGCACACGTGAATATATACGAAACACATACACAAAAACCAAAGTAACATCACAAACCATTTAACCGTCTGAGCGTTTGTTTATTCTTTTTCAGTGATCAAGCCCTTTGGATATCCTCTGTCCGATGAACCATTGACGGCTGAATATATGAAACTAAAACGCAATACATCAGACAAAATAAGAAACACTTTATCTGCAATTTGTACGCACATTCAGGAATATTTATGACTCACTGTCTGAGAGAATAATGCAAAAATACGGATACACACTTACAAGAAATACTAAGGTTGTTTTTTTAATCCCTTACGCTATCGCCACTTACGATTTTCCAAATAAAACGATCAAAACTTAATACTACGCATTGTGGCAATATTTGCTGTAATGGGTGAAAAAAATGCGATACGGCAACACGTTTGTAGCCAGTGCCAACAAACACATGGTAGCAGTAGATGTTGTTGTAATTGTAAGCAGCAACAACAGACATTTTATTTTCGTTCATTCGTTTCAGTTGTTAAACTCATAAAGCAACTATTGTATAGAGAAGAAAACGTACTCATGGAGTCGAATGCCAACAAAGAAAACGAGTGAAGCGTGTCGTTCTCTGCTCGCTCTCTTACGCTCTTCGTTGAATATTTCAATACACGAGCAGTTTTCTGATGATGTTATTCTATCTAACTATAAAAATTCCAACCATATTTAAATAAAATTACATAAAGTATCTCAAAAGTATGAAATAATCAAGTAATGACGCGGCAAAGAAATGCGTTTGAGTGAATCGCGTCGAATTTTTTGGTTCTCCTCTACTAGGGTTGCCAAATTGCGGGGATTTTTCCTCTCTACCTGTACGTTTTTTTGTAAAACTCTACATATATATATATATAACAACAATACAAGAATACAAAAAGGATAAAATTAAAATACATAAAATTTTGACAAGTGAAACGAATAATGACATGGAAAAAACTTCATCACCTGTTTAAACGACTATACCTGGTAGATCATTCTACCATGATCAATATGTACAGCATTTACCGAGCGTTGTTGTGAACAATTTATTTCCAATTTTGTTTTCTAACGGAAATAAAAGTATATCCTTCAAACTTAGACATGTAAAAGTATACATACGTAGTCTGCTGCTTTTGGGTCTCTCCTTGATAAAATTTTCATTCGTAAGAAATGATGACAAAATTTATCTAAGATAACTTTTTGTTGCCATTTCTTGAAATTTAACGTGTGGCGACATTGTCATTGCACAAGTCGGAACGTACATATTAAGCTGTAATTAACTTTAGCAGGGTAAAAAAAACAAACTTACGGTATCGCTGTCTCTCTTTTATTCTATTGCTCTCGAGAGAGCATACACAGTGCAACAAACACAGCTGTATTTGTATCACAAACATAAATATATGCGGGTCGCCAACACATATATTATAACATATCAATCATTGTATCTCAAACATGTAATATTGAATAGCAAACACAATGTGTTTGGACACAAGAATATTATATTTGCGACAAGCTCCAAACCCACTTCATATCTGCATCCCAATAACAAAAAAATACATATTTTTCAGCGTGTAGATGGGATGAAGGTTCCTTTAATTTTATTACTTACCCTTGCCAGATTTTTCGGTTTTTGAGAAAAGTTTATTTAGTATTTTTTTGCCTAATTTGAAGGTTGCCAACCTTAAAAGCCAAACATAATGTCAACTTGATAACAAAAATTTACCATCTACCTCAGCCACCTTCCAAGGATCATTTGATTCTTGCAACAACTTTATATATATTTATGTCTTTTCAATACTATAGATTATGAATACCGCTTCTATAAATATGTTCCTCAACTAAAATCTGTAGAAACCATACTAAATTCTAAACAGAAATGTAATTCTTAACAGAATTGTACTTATAAATATGAATAGTACTGCTCATACTACCGCTCACAACGCGAAAATTTGTCCTTCTTATTGGCGCCTCGCAAATAATCATTAATATGCAGGACTATAAAGGCAATGCCATAGTATCCTGTGGTGGCTTTACATTGCAAATTGATGAATTTCAAAATCTGGATATTAACAAAGAGAAGGAAATTACGCAACCGATGAGAGCAAAGTGCTTGAAAAGGATATAAGATGACAAGGTTTCAAATTCTTTAAATTGACAGTATTTAAGGTGACTTATTGGTTTTCATGAAATAAACTGGAAGAAAATAAATGAGTTTCATTACATTTTAAGAAAATATTGAGAAGAACTTGTCACAATCTGTGAGCTAAGTAATTTCTATGCCAATAGTCAAACAATGGTATCTATAGTTTGTACTGATTACCAATCTCTTCTAGCTTTTGTCATGAAATTCCAACACTTGTAATAATAAATCTAGATTATCATTTCATAAACATGTTTTTCTGTCAATGTAATAAAAACAAAATCTGTCTATATCGCGCCTCAATCTTGTGTCACAGACACTTCTATAAAGATTAAAATTATTAATATTCTTGTAATACATTGCAATGTCCTTTGAGCTCAAAACAAAATTGAATGGGATCATTTAAGTTGCACCACACACAACACATCGTTGCCATAATGCAACACTTTGTGGCACATATGACTCTTTTATGTTTTGGGTAAACTTAGGCAAAACATGTGTTAAATGTTCCCATGTAACTAAATATAGAAACCTTCAGAAAACTCAACAGTTCTGGAAAAATATATTGAAGAAATTTTTTTTTATTATATGGTTTCCTTTACCAGAAGCGAAGCAACAACAAGTGATACTTGTGTATGGGGAAATTTATCAGAATCTGTATTTTCAACACAACAACTCACTGGCAATAAAGTGAATATGTGTATGTCACGATGCACAGTGGGATGGGAAGTGTTTGACAATTAAGTCAGTTTTTTTTTGTAAAAATCGAAAATTTTGAAAAGGATTCGTGGGATTTTGGTTTTTTCATTCAACTTTTGCAAATGAAATTCATAAATTATACATTTGCTTGGGGTAATTATTTTATGGAGTGGCTGTCGGTTGTGCAATGGGTAGTGTGCGCGCCTCTTGAACATGAGATCATGGGTTCGATCCCTGCTCTGACCAATTTCTCCAATTAAAAATTTCTTTCGGCGGCGGTCACCTCGTATAGTGACTGTGACACTATCGAGTATTTAGCCATGAAAAAGCTTCTCAAAATACCGTTCGGAATCGGTGTAAAAACTGTAGGTCCCAATCAGTGAGTGAAGAATTAGAAAGCGCACAGCTCACTGGTTCTGAGAAGCTCTCCCCAATCCCTTCATGGGATGTAATGGCAAACGGTTTTTTTTTAAACTATTTTATGGTTGTGAAATCGGTGGCCATTTGTTATGAAATTGTTATGTGGAATTTAATTTCGCTTTAAAATAAGACTAATAGACCTATTTTCTAAATGAAGATTCTATTGGTAAGACCCATCATTGACATTTATGAATGAAATACAACATCGTTCATGTGGCTACCACGACTTGCTTTACAAAACCTCATTCGATCTACCCAATTTGTTGGTACATTTACGATTGGTTTGACAGCTATCTCGTGAACCACAGCATCGAATTCGTGTTTTAAGGCCTCTATTGCCTCGGGATTGTTTGGGAAAATCTATCTTACACGGTGCCCCACACTGAACGGAAAGCATCGTCACACGGATGAAAACGTTCATCACCCCAACAACTTCTGTCATCGAAAGTGAGCTAACGTAAAGTTTCATTCCCGCTATGAAAATGTGTTTATCAAATACAAATTGTTCGTTACTATGGTGAAAGTGTGGTTGTTGCTTCAATGAATTTGCTTGATTATTGCAACGAATTTGTTTCGTTGAGGCAATGAATTTGTTTCATTGTTGCAATGAATAAGTATCGTTCTTGTAAGGAATATATTTCATTTCTGCAATGAATTAGTTTCATTACAGCAATGAATTTGCTTCATTACAGCAATGAATTTGCTTCATTGCTGCTATGAATTTGTTTCATTGGTGCAACGAATTTGAGTCATTGTTGCAATGAATTTGTTTTATTACTACAATGATTTTTGTTGTTAGGTGCAGAAGTACTTATTTTAATATTGCGTTGTCCAATGCAGCACTACTTCTTGTTTGACTGTTTGGAAGTGCAGTTTGTGCTAAAATTGTTATGCTATATTTCGTCCGCAAACGAGCAACCAAAACTATTATTTCAACAATTTGTAATTTTCTAGTCATTTGGAACTTGGCAACAAGTGATATGCTATTAAAAAGTTCTGACTTTAAGCAAAAACTTCAGGGTTTAACTAATTATTTTATTAATTGTCCTTTTATTATTACTCCAAAAGCTTCTGTCAACAGGTGAAAAAGAAAGGAAATGAAAATCAATTAGAAAGAAAGTAAATACAAATTAAATACAAGTAATATATTTAGGCATCTTTGTACTTATCCACTATCCCTTTAGCTCTTTAATAAATTTGCATCATAATACTCATAATGGATGTGATGCAAATGTAGATTTTTCGGAGTTGTTATTGATCAGCGTCAAAATTGCATTAAATATGCACATAGTGTTGCAGAAGATGTAGAAAAATAATAACATCTACTAGAACTACTTTATTTTATTTTTGCTGGGTATGTTAACCAAATTTGTTAAAATTTCAATTGGATTCAATTGATTGTACGTTTAACTGTTATTATGTATGTTCGTCGTACTTGAAACACTTTTTTCTTTGACTTCTTCATTTTCAGTGACTTCGACTGCCCGCACAAATGAATGTATGTTTTCGTTTTTTTTTTTCTGAATCCAAATACCAACACAACGAAACACGCGCGACCAAATTATGATTAAAACACAAACATTTTGTTCCAATTTGTACCGTCACGCGCAAATGTTCAGTTACATATTTCGGGGTAGTTTTTCTGCTATCGATGCGTCACTTTCTTTGCTGTCGTGTTGCTCCTTGCATTCTATTTATTTATCTATTTTATTATAGATTCGCAAGTTAAACAAACGATCACAGCAAACACATAAATTCACACGATTTAGTTTTCACAATAAAAGATTATTAGTAAGTATAACTAATTAGTCTGTTTTAACAATTTATTTAAATTATTGCGGCGGAGAAATATGTCTACCACTTTCGGTTGTTGCAATGGAACTGATATAAGATGTGTACGTGACCCACCACGACACGATCACCATTTTCTCTTGCTGCCTGTTTTTCACGCTCGCTCATTTTTTCGACTGCTTCTCTCGCTATACCAACACAAAAAATAGTTTCGTTACAATAACGAAATTGTTTCGTCAACTAAAAATTTTGACAAACCTCCAAAACAAATAAATAATAAATATAAACTATAAAAATTAAGAGATAAACCAAATATCAGTAGTTTAAATATCATCTCTTTATAGTTTTCGTAATTTTTAACCCATTTTTCTACGAAATTCAATTAAATAGATTTGTTGCAGGAACGAAAAGTAAGTTGTTGCAGCAACGAAATGAAAAATGGTGAAAGAAGTCAAGTATGAAATTTTTCGATGCAGCGACTACCAAATTGTCGGATATAAGACACTTTTCACTACAACTACGTAAAAATATTAACGAAAATGTTTCAGCCTCTTTCAGTGCAGAGATACTAGTCTACACGGAAAAAGCAGAATTGGTAAAATCAAATAATTACAATTCTATGAATACAATTTCTAGAATTTAGATATTTATTTCTTTGAATTGAAAAAAAAAATTCTTGAAATCAGAATTCTTTGTTTTCTATATTTTCAAATTCAAATTATTTGATTTTACAACAAAATATTTTTGCTTAATCAGCTAAATGTTTCACAGTTAGTCTAAATAAAAAACTTCATTAATGAATTAGTAAAATCAATTCAAACTTTAGAATTTTTAAACACCTCATATTTTTTGAAATTTTATTACTTAAAATATCTGATTTTTCAAAACATTATGATAAGTTCTTTATTACGTCACAGCCTACGGGAGATTTTTGTTTTTGATGATACTTAGGTATCTTCGATCGATACTAATTCGCTTATGTAAATTCGCATATCGATCGATACTAATTCGCATATGTAAATTGCATAATTCAATTTGTATATATACACGATTGATGACCAACCGATGCTATCAATTAAGGGACAGTAATTAGTCGTCTGATGATGAACTTGTCACCGAGTCATGCCAGTGAATGTGATTAACAGAAATGTCTTCCAGCACACCCTAACCATTTTTCAATTAAAGAAATGTTCCTGACATTGTAAGCTGGTAGTATGAACTCGTCATACATTAACTGAAAACTAACGCAATCGGTCATAAAATTCAATTTAAAAACGGCAATATTTGCTCAAAAATTTTCCAGAAAGCAAATTAAGTTTTAACTACGTTGTATGTATCCCCCAAAAATACTTCAAAATTGTAGGAATTAATTGAACAATTTACCAATTTTTGGAACAAAGTTCCTTATCGCACGTTGCGGGATGGGGGCTAAATGAAAAAATTTTAAACAACTTTTTTTTTAACTACATACTTTATTACAACCCATTATTATCAACTATATTGGGTACTTTTGGTTTGGTTTAAAGGGAAGATTTCTGGGTGAAGCCTGTTTATTACATATTGTACTTTTGAACCCAATGAAAAGTAAATTTAGAAAAGCCAAAGTGCAAGACTGGCAAATTCATGAAGTACAACCTTGAGCATGGAATTACAGCACACTTACAGCAGCACACTTACTCTTCCACTTTTACTTTTGCTTTGGTTGTTTTCTAGACTAACATATGGGGGGGATATTTCTTGTTTAATGAGAAATTTTCTAGGTGGAGCCTGTTTATTACATATTGAAGTTTGAACCGAATAAAAAGTAAATTCAGAAAAGCCAAATTGAAAGAAATTTAAAAAAATTTAATTTTGTTAAAGAAGTGTGTTTTCTTAAAAAAAACTGTAGGTCCCCGTTAAGCAAACACGTAAGGTTTTAAATTATAAAACAGTTTATTGTTCAAAGGCTGAAAATTTAATGAATAAATTCTAACAGAATTTATTAATAGAAAACCAATTATTTGAATGAGATCTATGTGAATATAAAAGCTAAAATTATAAAGTTAACAAATACATGCATAGAAGACCTACAAAAGTACATTTCGTCAAAAAAACTACGTACTCATATTCTTAAACAGAGTACATTTTCTTAACAAAATACCTTATCTTAAACAAGTACCTTTGTTTAAAAAAGTAAATTTTCTCACAAAAAGTACCTTTCCGTAAAAAATGTAATTTTTTAAATAAGTACCTTTTCTTAGAAAAGTACCTTACAACAAATTTTCTTAAAAAACTACCTTTACTTTAAAGAGTACCTTTTTCGTAAAACAAACTACCTTTTCTTGAGATAAGTATCTACTCTTAAAATTGTACCTATCCTTTCGTAAAAAAAAGTTTTTCTGCAAAACAAAAATTCCTTCTCTTATAAAAAATACCTTTTTGTTACAAAACTTCCTTTTCTTAAAAGTACCCTTTCTTAAAAATAAAATAATTCCTTTTCGTTTCTTTTCTTGTGATAAGTAGCCTTCCTGAAAATAAGTACATTTTCTTAAAAAAAATAGCCCTATCCTGAAAAGAGTAGCACTTCTTTAAAAAGTACCTCATCTTAAAAAAAGGATTTCTTTGTAAAAAAAATTCATTCTCTTAGGCTGACCTTTTCGGGAAAATATAATTCATATTCTTACAAAAGGGACCTACAAATATAATTTCATTCAATAAATAAAAAAATTCTTAAAACAAGTTTATCATTTTACAAAAAGTATCTTTTCTTAAAGATCCATTTAAATTACAGTATTTTTTTTTGCAACAGGCGCCTTAGGCGTGTTGGATCTAACTAGTACATAATTTATAGCGAAAGTAAATTCGTTCCGCGTGCCGCCTGACACCTCATGCAATTTTTTCTTCAATACTGAGAAAAAAATGTTCAAAAGGTCAGAGCTATTTTTTTAATTTGACTAATTTTAATTTATGTTATTCGTTGAATTTTCAAAATTTAGGAATAATATTTCTAATTGTAATTCGTTAATCAATACATAAAATTAATTAAACCACGGAATGTTTTTGTTGAATCAAAGATTGACGAATAGAATTCTTCGAAAATAAGAATTAAAGATTTGTAGTATTTGCAACTGTTTTCTTGAAACTAATAAATTAATTTTAAGTTTTAACAAAAACTGTATAATGATAAACAACAAATCTTGCTTCGATTAATCAGATGAAGTATTTGTATGACTGAAAATTATACAAAAAAATTATTGAAATCGAACGCGACATTGTCCGATATCATAGAATTAACGTGTCAAATTGCAGCTACGAAGCGCCCAATGTACTTGCGAGTTTCGGCTGGTACGTAGCGCCATTCTGTTAAAATCATACGTCGTCTATGTCATCCTCATCCTCCTTTCTCATTTTCGAAGACAAATGGGCCTCTGATGCCGCCTTGCGAAAAAAAAACTCACCAACCAGCTGTGGATGAATCGGCATCTCCTCTAAGACGCGAGGATTTTCCGAGTACCAACTGCGACAATTTTGGCTGTTAATCTAGCCCCCGGGGGGAAAATGAGCTTCATCGGTAAAGATAATTTGTCGGAAAAAATTACCATCTTCAGCCAAGAAATATTCAGCGAACCAAAAACCCATCAGATGGTAACGAGGCGTCAACGCTGGGGCTAATTAAACTTTACAGTCCTTTTTACCGCTTTATTTACGAAAAATTCTACGCAAAGGAGTGCGATAAATGTTCAATTGATGCGAACGGTGGCGAGTGGATATTGAAGGTTGTTCGAGCACACTTTCACCTACAGCGGCAGTATTTCACACTGAACGCCCTGGACTAGCACGTACACAAGTTCTTTTGACCAATCAGTACACGAATTGACGAAGTCGCTCCACAGACTGATCCAAAAACTGCGTTGATGCCACTCTATTTCATCGAATTTATTTCATAGATTTATAACAGTTTGAGTTGAAGTCACAGTACTTTGAAACAATATTTTTCGTAAATTTGTAACCATTAACTAACAGTCTGTTACTTCATAATCGGTAAATTGACCATCTGCTTCGAAATATCCTGGGGTTCACATTCTAAATTTATGGCCATTCCATTCATCAACATCTAACAATTTTATGAAACTAACTAAAGTCCTATTTTAAATCCTTTTTTACCTAAAAACAACCATATTAACCCACTGTACAACGCCTTACAAGAACTCTACTGATACTAACACTACGAGCGAATCAACAAACGGGTGGCACGGACAGACGCATACTCAACATCAGATTGTGGCAGGAATTGCTTAGGGGTTCAAGTGCATTTCAAATGCTCAAATGACGTTCAGCGGCGGCATGTTGTAACTCCGTATCTTCGTATCACACTCATGCATCAACTTCCTTACAATTGTATGTGTGCGCGTTTGTGGGTATTCATAGGTATGGATGCACTTTGCGATTTGTGTATGAATATGTGTGTGTGTGTTTAAAATCATTATTAGATCGTCATACAAATTGAGAGCGCTGAAAGTGTTTTCCCAGGCTCTATTTTTAGAGCAACAGCCATAACCAAGTTGTTTGGTTGAGTAAAATTGCTGTTGCATACGTAAATAAGTGTGGCTGGTTGATAGGGTGAATCGAAATGAGAATACTTTTTGTTTGAAATGGGCGAGAATTTTATAAGGAGGATGCTTGCGATTTTTGCAATTATATCAATTAAGAATTAATAAATTTATGTTAAAGTAATTTGCATGAGTGTAATAATCGATTTGGTAAAAAACCTTAAAAAAATTAATATTTAACTAACAAAAAAAAGTTGACAAGGCCTAAAGTGACCTGGAACGAAGTTACATGCCACTGCCATAGACGTCCAAAGTCGACTATATTATACTCTATACCACCAATAATCTCTATTGTATGTAAACAAATGATTTCCCATTACAGCCCATGAAGGAATTAGAGAGAGCTTCTCACAACCAGTAAACTGTGCGCTTTCCAGATTTTATACTCACTGATTGGGATCTACAGTTTTCCACCGGTTCCGAACGGTATTTTGAGAAACTTTCTCGTGTCTAAATACTCGATAGAGTCGCCATAACTATGCGAGGTGACCGCCGCCGAAGGAAATTTAAGGTGGCCAATGCAGGGATCGAATCCAGGATCTCAAGAGGCGCGCACACTAACATTGCACAACCGCCAGTCAGATATGTAGAGTGTTCAAATGCTTTAATTTTTCAGGAGAACATAGTTTGAATTATTCCAAAATCTGAGCTTTTAAAAACCCGGGTTTCGAATAACCGACCGGGAAGAAAACCTTAAGCAACCGGTTGTTGAAAAATGTAAAAAATTCTGTAGTTATAAAATGTATCTCAGTAAGAATGCACTTTTTAATTTTAAAACAAAAACACGTAGTTTTTGGGACAGCTGTGATTTGGTCATTGGATTCTAAAGAAGATATGTTCCGATTAGGTATGGAATAAAATATCAGTCTAATGGCAGCGTCGGTTCTGCTGACAGGCCGTTATTCTTTTTCTTGAAATTTTCCATGATTTTTTCACTTCAATTTCGGCCTCATCTTCAAAAAGGGAAGATGACACTTATAAGTCTGAATGTTAGTTGGATATAAACTAATTTTCACGTTCGTACCGGATTTAAAAAGAATAAACTTAGGCCTTTTAAACAATGTATACCTTTTTGAACAAAATAAGAGAGGTGTGTGTGTATTTGTCCAGCAAACAGACAGTTTTTAATTTTTTTCGCCATTTTTAAATTTCCGCCATGATTACACACAGAAACCGTAACACTCTTACACTTATTCAAAAGACACGTTTCCTAGTGAGTAAAACGCAACTTTGTTTTTAAAAATCCGGTATTAATTAAAGTTTTTATTAAAACAAAAATTAGTTATGCTTTGTTTTTATAAAATTTTACCAGCATCATGACGCTTTAGTAAAGTTAAGTAAAGCTTTTGTTTTCATACAATTCAATAAGGGTTGAATCCTGGGCTGCGTCGAAATATTTGGGAATTACCATTTGTTCCTCATGAAATGAGGATATTCTGAGCTCCAAATTCGACAATATCGTGACTTCACGAAGACCTTCAGGTGAAAATCCGCTTCATCGGATAAGATAGCTCTTTTTGAAAAATTGGCATTGACTTCACTTTGCTCCATTACCTATTGATCGAAGTGCCGCCGTTCTCCATGGTCTGCTGGTTTGAGCTCCTGAACAAGCTGAATTTTGCACTCATGAAGGTGGAGGAAGTTGTTGAGAACGATGCCGAATTGATATTTTCGGGGTTTCGGCGACACTCTAGTTTACAACAGCAATGTTTCAAGACGCCGACCGGTACGTTGGGGCAGTTCATAACCAACGCAGTTCATTACAGTTCATAACCAAACAAGTTTCTTTAAATTTTTTTACCACGAGGTGAATGGTTGACATATAAGTTGCACTTTCCCGACTGAAAATTCTTCGAAGTTTGCGAGCGGTCTCAGCATAACTTTTCACATTTTTGTAATACGTTTTCACAATTATAACGCGCTGTTGCTTCGTAATGCACTCCATTTGTAATAATCGGAATCAATATATGTGACAGCTGCCAAATTTTAAAGTTGCCACTTGCACCATAAAATTTACTAAATTTAAAAAGTGCAATCTTGCTGAGTTCGTATACGCGATTTTTGAGATTAGATTTTCTCAGAGTGACATTGACATATTTGGTATTGCCAATATCGGTTCACTCATCAACTGCCACAGGAAAATTTCATTATGTTTTGGATGTGTTCACGTCTATATGCATGGGTACGGTAATATATCAAAGCGAACACATGCAAACAACACACAGCGTTAGCATCACATACGTGGTTGTTGTACATCAGTCGTCTCTACCTGAAAATAAGTATGATGGTATTGATGTAGCCACAGCGAACAAACAAACAGGTCGTCGTCGCCAAAGAGTATTGAATAGTATAGGGTTTTCAATAAGAGCGCTACAAAAGTTTTTTTTTAAATAAAACAAAACCGGTTTTAGATACCAATGAAATTCTTTATCCCTGTGAAAGTACGTTCGATGCCATTATGTATGGAACTCGATTTCTTTTGCATGGCCACCACGGGCACGCTTGCAGAAGTCCAGACGATGAACCCAATTTTCGACGGTTTTCCAGCATAAATCAGCCTATACTGCTGCAATTTCACGTTCGATATCTATTATCCAATTGGGGCCAAAAATATTCGGTTATCATTGTACGGTAGCGATTCGCATTCACAGTAATGTGCCGGTCTTGATCATCACGGAAGAAGCACGGCCCAATGACGCCGCGGGCCCATAAACCGCACCAAACCGTAATTTTTTCGGGATGCAATGATGACTCATGGATTACGTGTGGATTGCTGTCTGACCAATAATGCATATTTTGCTTATTGACGAAGCCATTCAGCCAGAAATGAGCCTCATCGCTGAAGATGATAAATTGGACGTAGAGCTCTTAAAGTTGAGGCCACTGACTCCAAATTTCGGTAGTAAATTTTAATAATTTCGACTCGTTGTTGGCTCGTATATCTTTCCATGATGAAATGGCAAACCTAACTGAAGAGAAATGTCAAAAGAGCGGGAAAAAATATAGCGTCGTTTGCTGTCCCTATCGATTTACTTTTGTAGCGTCTATGTTGAAAAACCTGTTAAAATGTGGGTGCGGAGCACTCTCAGAGTAAAGAGAATAATGACGTGGTTATTCGTATATAAAAATTAGGTAGAAAGAGAGCAACGAAAATTGTGTGAACTTGTGCAGCGTATGTACGAACATAACAATGTATGTATGTTCATGTGTCTGTTGATTTGCATTCTCTTTGCCTTTTGTGGGAATAAAACAAAAAGGATTAAGCAAAAAAATAATGACACGTGTGTTTGCACTGGTCTTTAAATAATTTTAATCATTAATATTATTTAAATGTAACGTCATCATAATGTGTTCATAGAAATCGAACAGGTACCGTGTAACAAAAAGGTGTTAACACATCGCCCGTGAGTTCGAACACTCATTGGATTTTTTTTAATATTCGAGTTTCTGCATTTTTTGTAGGTTGGACATGATGGTAAGGAATGATGAACGTGGAGGAACACCGGCAGCGCGAGACTTTGGGGCACTCATTCGATTTAGTTGAATCTTGTAATTTTTATTTTTAAAACCATACTAAAATAAATGCATAAACTTCTTTAAAAAGGTGCATCAAGTCTTTGAAGAGGAACGTAATGAAAAGCAACCTGGAATCCGAAAGCCATTATGATTTTATTGTTTTATAGTCTTGCCCACAGAAATAATCTAGACTCCATACTTTTGTAGGTTATCAATCTAAAATGTCCGTCTGTCCTTATAGTTATTTTTAGAATAATTTAATAAAATTCATTAAATGTTCAACACCATTCGTCAAATATTCAACACTATTTCACATCGAAATTTAGAGAATACCAATTTAATTAATCAATAATTATACACGACATCAATTGAAAATTAAAATAAGGATTGAAATTAATTAATTGAAATTTAAATGGTAGCAATTTTAAATAATTTCAAAATACATCAATTGAAATTGAACACAGTTTTGTATTGAGAGTATTTAGAATTAATACTGCTTCAGTTTTTGTTGTGCCACAGTTAATTTCAATTAATACATAGGAGAAAAAAATTACATGAGTCGTCAGGCGACCCCGCACAGTGCTTTGTCCCTTTGTACATCGATGGGACAAAAATATAAGGAGTCGTCCTAGGGTAATACAATTTGGCACGAGTCGCTAATATAATGGAATTAAGAAAATTTCAAAGTATCGACAAAATTGACCACGGCCACCGCCCACCGCCCACACAAACCGAAATTATTATTGGCTGTAAAAATTTAACTATTGCGACAAATTTCATGAAAATTTCGTGAAGAAATAGCATTTCATCAACATTGACCACGCCCATCGCCCATCGCCCATAAAAACCGAAACTATTATTATTATTATTCTAAGCAGAAACCAATAGTGTTTTCGAAACAATTCCACAATAGCAGCAGATAGGGACTTGTTCTTATTTTTACCTGGTATATAAATGTGTAAACTTTAAAAAACAAAAATAATAAAAAACCTCATATTTCGTATTATTTTTTTTTTCTTTCATGAAACTTATAATTTTGCGTATCAAATAAAAAATATATGCTTTTTGAAGCAGCAAAACAGTATGATTTTAAATATCTTTCTTTAAAATAAATTTTTTTGTTTATTATGTATATAAACAAACAAATAAAAACGACAAAAATTTTGTCAATTCTGATAAAAATGAATTTTTGAAATTTTTTCGTGAAACTACTCAAAACAAGATTTTGTTAAATCACGAAAAAGACTTTGAAAAAAAACAATTTTTTCCTTATTTCTTGGATCGATGGGGACCCATTCTTTTTTTTATCTATAAGACAGATATATATATACTGCCTGCCGTAGCACCATATCAGATAAACAGATTTTAACTGAAATTTAATAAAATAATATACTTGTGTCCAAACATATTTTGTTTGCTATTGAATATTACACGTTTGAGACACAATGATTAACATGATTAATATGTTCTTTATGCTTTCTTGAGAGCAAGAGAAATAAAAAGTGACAACGAGAGAGTTTATCTCGTAAGTGTGTATCAGTACTTTTGCATTATATTCTCCGTCAGTGATTCATAAATATTCCTGAATGTGCGTGTATATTGAAGAAGCCAATGATTCTCATTTTGCCTGATGTATTACGTTTCAGTTGCAGTCGTCAATGGTTCAATGGACAGAGGATATCAAAAGCGCTTGATATTTGCAAATATTTATTAACTAATTATTAACTAATTAAAGTAAAAATAATCTCCTACAAAATAATTCATATTTGACTAACAAGTAAAAAAGTAATTTCAAGCACTGTTCAAAAAGCTTAAATGTAAAAGAAGCAAAATAAAGCGGAGAAGATTTTGCATTTTTCTAATAGACTAAAGTTTAAACTAATTTATCATGAACAAATATTTCTCCGAATTTTATGATGTTTCTTTTATGCCATCAAAAATTGAGAATTTTTCAAATATTCATCTTGAAAGAGTCATTTTTAAAAAATCAATTAAAATTTTTTTTTAAGATTTATACGAAATAAAAAAAACAGTATTTGTACCGCTTCTTACCTATCCAAACAAGAGAACATTATTTAATTTCTTCGAGAAATGTATTTTTGAAAAATATTTTCCTCCAACTACTAACGAACGAAACTAAACAATCAAATTATTTAGCAAACAAATCGCTCACTGTGAATTGCTGTGGAGGACAAAAAAACTAATTCTATGACAAAATATTTGCTCATTTTTTTTAGCTACGCAATTCCCTTTAAAACGTTACCAAAGAAATTCAATTCCAACCAAGTCATATTTCTGATTTTTGTCCATGAAACGGAGCAGTGTGCCCCGGTTGGATGGAAGTTCCTTTCGCTAAACATATATTAATAATTATATGAACAAAGTCGATGTATTAACTTTGTGATAGTTATTTTGGAGTGAGGTAAGAGATGATGAGATTGGTGAGACGTTAAAGATGATGTGCCGCAGAGTGAATTTAGAGGAGCATTGAAGTAAAACCGGCCGGAATCGATGCAGGAGAATGAAATTAGAAAACATATTCTTTTATTGTCGCATTTGTGTAATCTCTCACCAGTCGGAGAAATTACCCAAATTAGATTGAGTATGTTAGAGCAAATTAACATATAGTAGGAGGACAAATAAAAGAACAAGAGGTTAGGGTTGAATTTATAGATGTATTTATTGTGGGGATGCTCACCAATTCAATCGAGTGTCAAAATCCAAGTGTTCGATTGATCGGTAATGTATGCACATTGCAGTTTGTGTTTCAATTTCATTTTTTCACAATTTGTAGTTTGAAGTGCAGTTGCCTTCCAATGAGCAACAATTCACAATAGTGTGAAGTAATTAGGCCGAGATACTTATTTTAGAAATATTTAACAATTTACAATGACGGATTTATATATTTGAAAAAAAAAAGTATTTAAGGTATGAATTCAAACATATTTACAGTTAGGTATTTCAGATGATGATTCAGTTAATTTATGTAGTATAAGTCTAGAAATGTAGTATTCTAGACATGCCGCCGGCCTTGCACCTGTGCAACTGGTTTGGAAGAAGCGCACAACACGGCTGCCAATGATCGTATTGCTTCAGATAGTATCTGAGGGTCTGGTATGGTGTCGGCCTCATTAGTAGTTTGATTTGTGGTCCGTTTTTTTGATTGCCTTTCCGCCTTCCTTCTACAATTAGTTGCTGGTGGCTGCACTCGTGGATGTATCGGGTGTAGCAACGTGTGATGAAATTTCCCGCATTTCGAGCAGGAGTCACGTGACGTACAAGCACTGGTGGTGTGGCTTCGTGCCAGGCAATTGAGGCAATGATGATGTCGTTCAGCTATTGTTTTTCGTTCAGCGCTATCCATTTTGAGAAATTTGCGGCAGAAGCGAAGTGAGTGGTAATGATGGCACAGTCGGCACTTGTACATATTTTGACCATATCGATTTCCAGATTTGTTTCTAGAATAAGTGTAAATAGTAAGCAGTTAGTGATAATGATATTTTCCTTATTAGTGGAAAAGGGCGAAAGATGTTGACATGCGTAATTTATCGTTGGAAATGTGTATTTTGTGTAAACTATATTCACATATAATATACATATTCACATATATATTTTTTTTTTTATCGAGTAATGGTGTTTAATTTAAGAGGAATTGAGTTCATCGAGTAAGGGCAAATAACACAATTTGACAATAGGACGTGTTATGGATCCAGTAGCAGTACGCACGTCTGCTACCCGCACATTTGTATCGGATCCGGAATGTGTTTTTTCGATTCTACCCATGCGCCATTCACTGGGTGGTAATAAATCATCAATTATTACAACAAGATCACCAATTTTGAGATTGGGAGTGGGATTTTTCCACTTATAGCGCTTATGAAGTGCCTTTAAATAATCTTCTTTCCATCTTATGGAGAATTGGTGGTGAATGGCTTTGAGTTTTTCCCATCTATTGATGAGTGATAATTTTTGTGAATCTGGTTCGGGTAAAGCCATTAAGGGGGCGCCTCTCAGAAAATGTCCGGGCGTTAATGCTGTTAAATCTAAAGGATCTTCGGATACAGCAGAGAGTGGTCTTGAGTTTAACACACCTTCTATGCGAGCCAGTATGGTGGACATTTGCTCAAATGTAAATCTATGAGATCCCGCGACGCGTTTGAAGTGATATTTAAAGCTTTTAACGGCTGCTTTCCACAGACCGCCCATATGTGGAGCATGAGGTGGGATGAAATTCCACTCAAACCCGTGTGTAGCATATTTTTGAGATATATCGTTGGAGACGGACTTAAGAAACACAGAAAATTCTCTTAACATAGATCTGCTAGCACCTACGAAGTTTCTCCCGTTATCAGTGACCACCTTATGGGGGAGCCCCCGCCTACCAACGAATCGCGAAAATGCGGCCTCAAACGCTGCTGATGAGAGGTCAGAACATATCTCCATGTGAATAGCCTTTGTACCAAAGCAAACAAATATGCAAACGTAGCCTTTTATTATAGGTGCGTTTCTGATTACGGAACTTTTTAGTTCAAACGGACCGGCAAAATCAATGCCGGTGACGTGAAACGGAGGCTCAAGTGTACATCGCTCGGGAGGCAACGGTGCCATTTGCTGACAGCAAGCCTTTTGTTTGAATACGGTACAAACTTTGCTTTTATAAACAATGCTTTTTATGCGAGGTTTTAGGCGAGATATATAAAATTCTGTCTGCACCATTCTGTGCATTTGGTTGCAATCGCTGTGAGCGAGAAAGATGTGCAGATGTTGAAGATAGAGAAAACAGAAATGCGAATTGCCGGGCAATATTATTGGAAAACGTTCATTGTAAGGAAGTGAGAAATTTGATAAACGCCCATTAACTCGTAAGAGAGAATCAGAGTCTATAAATGGATTCAATGGTTTTAAATTACTTTTATCCGCAATGAAATTTTTGCTGAGCAGGGCATTGTATTCTGTAGGATAATGCATTTCCTGAGAAATTAAGATGAGACGAGTTTTCACAAACTTAACTTCTGCTTGTGATAGATTTAAGTTGTAATATGTATACACTAATCTATATTTACGAAGGCCATTGTGAATAAATCGAAATACATAACATATAACTCGTAACGCTTTATGATAACAAGAGAAACGTGTCAGTATATCTGATTTTCCTACAGAGACTTGCAGAGCTTGAGTTCTCTTTCCAACTTCAGGAGTCTGTAATGGATTTCTTTTCGGCCATGATGAATCCGGGTGAGTTATCCATGAGGGTCCTTGCCACCACAGTGGGTTATTTATTAAGTCCTGTGGCTTACATCCTCTGGTTCCAAGATCAGCCGGGTTATCGTGTGTAGGAACGTGTCTCCATGTGGCATTCGGAACTAGTTCGTGGATATGTGCCGTTCGATTTGCAACGTAAGTCTCCCAAGTCCACGGGGGTTTAGATAGCCATCCAAGAACTATTGACGAATCTGTCCACAGAACAATATCTTTTAATACAAAGTTGAAAGAAGTAGTTATGTAATGAAAGAGTTTAGCCAGTAGTACTGCACCATTTAACTCTAAACGAGGTAAACAAACGGGCTGGAATGGAGCTACCTTGGTTTTTGCTATAAATAGGTTGGAAAAAGCACCATCATTTTGCATTACACGAATGTACACAGCAGCGCAATATGCTACTTTAGAGGCATCTGAAAATCCATGTATTTGTATTATATCAGAGGGAGTGTATTGGAGCCAGCGGGGAATTGTAATTTTCTCTATATGAGAAAGATCTTCAAGAAGACAGTTCCAGCGCTGTAGAGTTTCTGGATTAACTTCTGCATCCCATTTTATTCCTTCCAGCCAGAGTTGCTGAAGCAGAATCTTTCCTCTAATTGTGATTGGATAAAACCATCCTGCTGGGTCATAGAGTTGTGCTACGATTGTTAAAATTGCTCTTTTCGATGTACTTTGACATCTAGGTTGAGAGAACGTATAACTAAATGAATCCGTAATAGCATTCCATTTGGTTCCAAGGGTCTTTGCTGAACTCGTTTCGTGGAATCTTAGAAAGTTCGAGTCATATCGATCATCAGGAGCTATTTTGAACAATAGTTCCGGATCATTTGCTGTGATCTTTTTGAGAGGAAATCCAGCAGATCTTAGAACTTGCATTAGATCGGCCTGTGTTTTGCAGGCTTCTTCTATTGAGAATGCACCTGCGAGGATATCGTCCACGTACGTTTCTTTTCGTAAAATTAAAGAAACATGTGGATGTTGTTCTTCAACTTCCGAAGCGAGTTGCAACAGAGTTCGAATGGCTAAGAGTGGTGCGCAACTTATATCAAACGTTACTGTTTTTAATTGATAGTCTTTGATGGGACCATTAATGTCATTTTTCTGACAACATCTATCTCGTGGGTCTACTAGTATTTGGCGGTACATTTTTTGAATGTCGCCGTTAAATACGTATTTGTATTTTTTCCAGTTTATAAGGACAGTGGTTAAGTCACACTGGAGGGTAGGGCCGGTGTAAAGAACATCGTTTAAGGAACATCCCGACTTTGTTTTCCTAGACGCGTTGAAAACAACTCTAAGTTTTGTGCTTTTGTGATCGGGGCGAACAACAGCGTGATGTGGCAGATAATATGATTGGTATTTTCCTTCATGGGTTTTTTCAATTGAAGATGTTTCCTCCATATGATTTAAAGTCAAATATTCTTCTAACACTGTGTGGTATTGCTCCTTTAGTTGGAGGTTTTGACACATATTTTGTTCCATTCGAGTATACTGACCAAGCGCCAAAAAACGAGAAGGTCCTTAATGAATTGAACTAGAAAATTCCTTTTTAAAGGGAAGTCTAGCCATATATCGGCCATCAGGCTGACGTTTTGTTGTTTGGGCATAAAACTCCTCACAAAATTTATTTTCAGTGGATATTGGCGGTGATGTTGGAATTTGTTCCTGTAACCAGAAATTTCGCAAGAGTTCGTTTAAATTCGAGACCTCGGAGGTGACAACTGAGGTTGTAAAAGAATTAATTTCAGCTACCATTGGCCCACTGAGTACCCACCCAAAAATTGTATTGTACGCAGAGGCTAAACCGCAGATATTTTTCTTGATTCCATTGATATTAATTAATCTTTCGGAATCATTTCCCAGTATGATATCTATTTGAGACGATTGATTAAAATTTGGATCTGCTAAATCAAGCGACTGCAGTTCAGACGAGCGTGGAATTTCAAAGGTAACTGCGGGAAGACGTTTTGTTACTTTAGATAACACTATGGCGCTAATAGTGAATCGAATGTCATATCTTTTAGAACATAACACAAGATCACATTCTTTGTTGGATGTCTGCATTTGGCCACCAATGCCAGTAATTTCGAAATAGGACTTTTTATATGGGATCTGAAGACGATTTCGTATCTTTTCAGAGATAAATGTTCTCTGTGAACCGGGATCTATAAGAGCTCTTATCGTGTATAATTCCCCCCGACGTTCAATTTGAACAAGCGCAGTCCTTAGCAGGATTGTTTCATTGTTATAAGAGAGATTTGCTTGTATGTCTGAGTCATAGGATCGCTTTGAACATTTTGGCATATGATTTATTTGGAGAATCTACATGAGGAACTTCACGGATATTCGTGGGTTGCTTAATTTGAGTTACTGGAGTGTGATTAGAAGGTGACACTCCATTTCGAGAATTTAAATGAAGTAAAGTATGATGGTTCCTTTTACATACTAAACAAGTGTTTTTGCTCTTGCAATTTAATTTCGTGTGCCCCGCTGAAAGACAGTTATTGCAGTATTTATTTTGATATACAAAATCTATTCTTTCCTGAATACTAAACTTACGAAATTCGAGACAAGTTCTTAAATTGTGATCACTTTCACATAGTTTGCAAAAATTGCTAAGTTTTTCTTGAGAGTGATACGTCTGAATATTTGCCGGAGACTTGTGTGGCAGATTGTAGCCTTCTTTTGTGGATTTGATACTACTTATTCTTTCTACAACTTCATATCGATTAATAAGAAATTGGTCCATTTCGGACCATTTGGGCAAATCACGGTGTGACTTTAGTGATTGTTCCCAAAGGGATAGCGTTTCATCGGGCAGTTTTGTGGAGATAAGGTATATGATGTTAACATCGAGAGTTCTGAGTGTAGCAAGGCAATCATTCACCGTTGATTGAACTCTTTGTATTGATTCACTACTTTCTTGAGTAGTTACAGAAATGCTAAAAAGTACTTTTAACTGGTTGTCCACCAATACACGTTTGTTCTCATATCGAGTTTTAAGTGCGTTCCACGCTAAATCAAAATTCTCATCGCATAGTGCATATCTCTTCACAATTGCCCCAGCACTATCTCTAGTTTTATTGCGTAAATGGTAAAGTTTTTGGGCTCGTATGAGTTTTGGGTGGTTAACGTAGACCGCCGTGAACATATCACGAAAAGAAGGCCATTCCTCGTAACCACATTTAAAAATGTCGGTATCACACGGCGGTACTTTAATACAAACACTTGAGTTGTCCGTTATAGGACTTTGTGCATGTGTAGTCTGATGATTAGGGTATAACGAACTGCGATGTATGGACGCATTATGAAAGGAATAACTGTTGGAAACTTTCAGCGTATCCGTTATATGCGCACGCGCTGCATAGTAGGCCTCCGAAGACGCAATGAAGTTAACCTTAGCGCTCTCCCGAAAGTCATTAGAACTTGCAGACTCTGGTGACAGCATAAGTTTCTCGTATGTGCTCTGTAACTTTCTCCACCTACTTTCGAGATCTTCTATCTTTATTTCCAAGATAGTATCAGTTTGATCATCTATGTTCGCGTTTTCAAAGTTCGAGCAGCACATGACTAAATAGTCACAATCGAATAGAAATTTATCATGAAGGTTAGTACTTTGGGCACCTTCGTTACATGGTGTATCGGACGTAAGGGTAGGGTTTACCATTTTCAAGAGATTGCAATAAACGTTTTCGAAAATTTTTGAATAATTTTACACTGAACCTTGACGAGGTGCACCCTAATTCCCTTATAACTAACTACAAGTACAGTATCCTGCCAGGGAAAAAAGTACCAATGGGAAATGTAACATTAACTAAAATACTTCAAATATCACGACGGAGACATAAAGATTCTTACACCACTGTACACTAGCTTTGCCAATCTACGTTTTTATTACTACTTTCGGGTCGCAGATTACCATTTTTTTTTCAAAGGAACATTTTTTCAAAATGTTTGATTTTTCTGACCAAAAACTAATTTTGTATTATTTTAGAAATGTTTTAGCAGATTCGTTTAAATGTTGATTTATTGTGTATCTTGCGATTTAGGTAATTTTTGTTATTAAAATTTAAGTTTTTAGTACTTTTCGTTTGAGAGATCCTGGCAACACTGCTGTACAACTAAACTGTTTACCTAAAAAAATGTATGTTCATTAGTTGTGTTTTGGTTGAGTTGCAAAGAAAACGGTTATGTAGCGAAAAGTCATATTATTCAAAAATATGACAAAGGGTTGAACATGGTAAAAGATTTCAAAAATGAAATATTATAAACTTAGCGAAAATGATTCGTGTCGCTAAGACTTCTCAAAGTGCTTCATACAAAACAAGCGATTATTTAGGTAAGCGGTGTAACCAGAACACTCATGTTGAAGCTTTTATTACAAATGTATGATTCTGCATATATACCACGTGCCGCAGGATACTGTTAATTTTTCTAGGACTATTCTTTATGTGTTTCTGTAAAACACATAAAGACGTGGAAATGACGCTGATTAATGTGCAATGATTGGAATTTGTATAACGCACAAAATATTACAAAGTACTTGTGCGAATGTACTGATTACTGTTTCCTTAACCAGTGGCGCTGAAACTTAATGTCAATGATTTAATATTTCCATATTTGTTTATGGTAAGAACAAACTGCAATGAAATGCAAGAGTACATAACTAATCCCAATTTTTTGAAGGACGCATTTAAATACTCAACTCAGTTAAAGGATTTCTATTCTGTTTGTTTAGACTTCGAGCGAAATTTGTTGTATTTGTTTGTTGTATTTGTATTAAAACAAAGGAAAAACACTATGCAATTATGGACCTTTCAGTTGGTGTTGGTACTTAGGGATCTTCGACCGATACTAACTCGCATGTGCAAATTTCGTAATTGAGTTTGTTTATATCCGATTGATGAACTACCGATGGTATCAATTCAGGCACAGTAGTTAGGCATCTGATGATGACCTCCTCATGGAGTTCGAGACTAGTCCTGCCAGTGAGTGTGCTTAACTGATTTTGTTATAATTCCAACAAACACCTTCCATTTTTCAATTAGAAAATGTATTCCTGACCTTGTAAGCATGTAGTATGAATTTCTCATACATTAACTAAATTAGCAAAACCGGTAATAAAATGGATATTAAAAAAAAATGGTTTGTCATTACATCCTATGCAGAGAAAGGGGAGAGCTTCTCAGAACCAGCAAGCTGTGTGCGTTCTAGTTTAACACTCAGTGTTTGGGACTACAATTTACACCGGTTCCAAAAGGTATTTTTGAGAAGCTTTTTCATGGCTAAATCCTCGATAGTGCCATCGTCACTATGCGAGATGATCGCCGTCATAAGAAATGTTAGGTGGTCTGAGCAGGGACCGAACCCACGTACTCATGTACAAGAGCCACGCATACTACCATTGCGCCACCGACGGCGACAATGGGTATATTAAGGGAGGATCAATTACACCGAGCAACAAATTAAAACAAAATCTTTTGTCCTATGAACGCCACTATGTTCTTCGGATGTAGTTTGGGTCTAAAACATGAAAACAAAAATATTAAAAAATATCTATCACGCCAGTGAATTTTAAAGGGTTAAAATCCAATTTGCGCCAGTTTGTTAACTCTTTACCCCATATCTTGTGAACGGATACTCCGAATATTTAGTTTAAGGTAACCATCGAAAGATTATTAAATACGCATAATAATTTTCTAATGCATCTCTTCACTTGATCAAAGTGTTTGAGCACAATTTTGAAAAATACACAACATTTCGGAAATATTTCAAATTTCTTCGACATTCAAAAATCACGAAAAAATAGTAAAATCGACTTTAAAAATCTATAAAAATATTAGGTACGTGTGCTATACCCCAACGAAATTTTTGAGATATAAATGGAGAAAAGCGGTGTGTTTGCTCGGTTTGCTGTTGGTGTATATGTCCATATGTATTTCTATTAAATGCGTTATTTATTTCCATCCCCCCTCTTATCTATCCCCCCTCTTAAATGAAGTTTTTATAATTGTGACCTTTTCTTTCGTTAAATGTAAATGTCATCCGTTTTCTTTACCTTCTCTGTCCGCTTGGGAAATTTAATGAACTGTAAAGCTAAGCCATTACACAATAAATTGGTCACTCTGAATTATAATCGAAACCAACCGGTCTTATTAATTTCTCGCCCGCAATAGCTATAACCAGAATCGTCCAAAACAAATCCCTCGCTAAGTTATGCGAAATCCGTAAAAAACCTTACGGAAAAACACGGTGTATAAATGCGGATTTTACTACAATTTTATTGAATTTACCCATATGTATATGGAGTTTTCCTCACTTACGACACAAAACTGTATAAATAAATAAATGAATGTTTTCCCACTACATTCCATGAAGAAATTGGAGAGAGCTTCTCACAATCGGTGAGTTGTGCGCTTTCTATTTTAAAGACTCACTGATTAAGACCATGGCTTCCATGGCTGATTACTCGACAGTGTCGCCGGCACTATTCGAGGTAACCGTCGTCGAAGGAAGTGTTAGGCGGTCAGAGCAGGGATCGAACCCCTGATCTCTTGTACAAGAAGCGCGTACGCTACCCATTGTACCACCGACGACCACAAAAACATATATACGAAATTGATATTTTTGATTTATTTAGTAATATAACCATTTAAAACTGTGAAGAGGCTCCTATCCTAAACAAAGCAGTTACACTGAAAAAATTAACTAGTTCTTTGAATACGATTTAAATGGATTTATTACGATTAAGATTTATTACTTTCTTTATATATGATAAAATTTTTTGTCTTTTTGGTTTCTGCATTGTCTTAAGTACCTCTGCGTTGGACTCTCTTGTGAGAAACCAAATATAGTCTCCCATCATTCTTGCAGTACAACACCCTTTATAGCGATCTTCAAGGTTTTTCATTTCCTGATGGAATCTCTCGCCATGTTCATCACTCATCGTCCCTAAATTATTTGGAAAATGTCCACCTGTGAATGAAGGAAATTTATTTTTAATGACATGTTAACGCCTGCTTGGAGAACAGAAACGAAATTAAGTCACAATTAATTGAAATTATTGTTTTTTATCATTACCAATTTTTGAGTCTGACACTGTCGAGTAATCAGCCATGGAAAAGCTTCTCTTCTACTAATAATCCGGTCGGAACCGGTATAAAACTGTAGGTCTTAATCAGTGAGTCTTAAAAAGGGAAAGCGCACAACTCACCGATTGTGAGAAACTCTCGCCAATTCCTTCATGTAATGTAGTGGGAAAACATTAATTTATTTATTTATATACGGTTTTGTATCGTAAGTTAGGAAAACTGCATATACATATAGGTAAATGCAATAAAATTGTAGTAAAATCCGCATTTACACACAGCTTTTCTCCATTTATATCTCAAAAATTTTGTTGGAGTATACCACATGTACCTAATATTTTTGTAGATTTTCAAAGTCGATTTTTCTATTTTTCCGTGATTTTTTAATGTCGAAGAAATTTGAAATATTTCCGAAATGTTGAGTATTTTTCTAAATTGTGCTCAAACAGTTTGATCAAGTGAAGAGATATATTAGAAAATTATTGAGGGTATTTAATAATCTTTCGATTGTTACTTTAAACTAAATATTACAAAATATGGGCTAAAGAATAAACAAACTAGCGCAAATTTGATTTTAACCCTTTAAAATTCAGTGGTGTGATAGATATTTTTTTAATATTTTTTTTCATGTTTTATTCCATACTACATCCGAAAAACATAGTGGCGTTCTTAGGGCAAAATCGTTGTTGTTCAGTGTTACAGTTATTTTTTTAATAATATGTGAACTTGTTACTTATAGATCTTTCTGTTTGAAATATTTACTATCAGTCAGTACATGCTGAAAAACACAGCCTCTGTGACATATTCTCCCAAACATATTCTGCAAGAATCATGTATATGTTTGAAACACACTTCAAACATTTATGTGTTTGCAAGTTCCAAACTCACATGTATTTAAACGTAAACCGTAGCATATTTACTGGCAAATATGTATGCTTTTACGTGGAAACATATGCGTGCTTAAACCCAAGCATCCATATACTTACGTGGAAGCATATGGGCATTTTCGCCCAAACATAATAATATTTAGTAACAAATTATTCTTTCTTTCTTTATTTATTAGAATTAATTTTATCAATATATTATATCCACTTTTACTTAAATAAATAATTAATAAAAAAAAATTAAAAGATTTAAATGACTTTTACCTTTACTTGCATTGAATGCTTTTCTTTATTTGTTTGGAATCTGCTGCTCTGTTGTCTCACGGTTTTCTCTTCAGAAGGTTTCAACTATGCGTTGGTTATCACTTTGCGATGGTATACGACCAATATACTTACTATATATAAATCTAGTTCATGCAAGCCAAGCGTATATTAATTACTTGTGTTTCTTTTTATTATATTTGACAAATCGTCCGCCATTCCGATTGTTTTCAGTATAGGCTCGGGCAGAAAAGTGACTCATGTTGCTTTATTCTTCTTCACTGATAAAGCGCTTTTGATATCCTCTGTCCGATTAAACATTGACGACTGAATACATGAAGTTAGAACGCAATACATCATAAACATGGAGGAATAATTATGAATCACTCACTGAGAGAATAATGCAAAAACACAGATTCACACTTACAAGATATACACACTCGTTGCCTCTCTTTTATTCTCTTGCTCTCGACGGAGTATAAACAGTGCAACAAACACGGCTGTATTTGTATCACAAACACAGATATATTTGGGTCGCAAACACATATGTTACAAAATATTAATCATTGTGTCTCAAACATGTAATATTGAATAGCAAACACAATGCGTTTGGGCACAAGTACATTATATGTGCGAGAAGCTCCAAACACATGTTATATTTGCATCATAACTCCAAAGAGAAAAATGAGCCCTTACGTTTGAACATTGTTGTTTGAATATTAAAATTTTTTTATTACCGAAGTGAGTGCTGTGATGCCCAAACTGTGTGTCTGTTGAAAATACGTCTTGGTCGAAATGAAGCACTAACCACGAGTGCTGTGCGCAAGCTAATGCAAGTGTGAGTGGCTTTATAGTGGACAACACTCATGATCCCCGTCGTCGTACGGTACGTACCGAAGTTGTTGAGGATGCTGTGTGCGAAAATATCGATTCGAAATCGATATCAACGAGTCGGCATTTCATACACCAGCATGATGAGAATTTTGTACAGCGATATCGGATTATTCGCTTACAAGCTTTTTAAGGCAAAAGACCATCCTCTTCCTTACAACTTCTCAGTTTGGACCTTATAGGAGCTCCAATTGGCCATTGAATTTGGCAGAAAAATCATATTTTCTGACGAGGCGCATTTTCATTCCGGTGCCTATGTCAGCAAACAAACTTGTCTCATCTGGGGATCGGAAACCACGCACGTCATTGTCGAGAAACCAATGCATCCATAGAGAGTTACAGTTTGGTGTGGATTTTGGAGAAGTGGCATCGATGGGCGATACTAAGCGAAGCGATGTCCAGAAACCCTTAAGACTAGAATCGTTCAAGTCCTGCGTGAGATAGCACCAGAAACCGTCAGCAATGTCTTGGAATTCGACAAAGCCATTATATACTAAAATAAATTAAGTAACTTGGTTAAGTTAAAGGTACTTGTAACTATTTGGATCATCCTGTATGAGTTTTCATATAAATACATATAATTGTGTTTGAAACTTTAAAAGAAGCGTAATTTGATCGGCTTTAGTTGCAGTATAATATTTCTTGAAACTAACAATATTTCATACTACTTATAACGTGTTTTTCAATAAGAGCGCTACAAAAGTTTTTTTAAATAAAACAAAACCGGCTTTAGATACCAATGAAATTCTTTATTCCTGTGAAAGTACGTTCCATGCCATTATGTACGGAACTCGATTTCTTTTTCATGGCCACCACGGGCACGCCTGCAGAAGTCCAGATGCTGAATACAATTTTCGACGGTTTTCAAGCATAAATCGGAAGTTCATCAATCGTCGCTGGCTTGTTCGCATAGACCATAGACTTGACGTAGCCCCACAGGAAATAATCTAACGGCGTCAAATCGCACGACCGAGGCGGCCAATCGACTGGGCCATTTCGTGAGATAACACATTCACCAAACTTGGTTTCCAATAAATTGATTGTGGCATTCGCTTTGTGGCTTGTGGCGCCGTCCTCTTGGAACCACATGTCCTCCAAGTCCATATTATCCAATTGGGGCCAAAAATATTCGGTTATCATTGAACGGTAGCGATTCGCATTCACAGTAATGTGCCGGTCTTGATCATCACGGAAGAAATACGGCCCACTGACGCCGCCGGCCCATAAACCGCACCAAACCGTAATTTTTTCGGGACGCAATGATGACACATGGATTACTTGTGGATTGCTGTCTGATCAATAATGCATATTTTGCTTATTGACGAAGCCACTCAGCCAGAAATGAGCCTCATCGCTGACTGTTGAGGCTTCTTAAAGTTGGCCTCTTAAAGTTGAGGCCACTGACTCCACATTTCGGTAGTAAATTTTAATAATTTCGACTCGTTGTTGGCTCGTATATCTTTCCATGATGAAATGGCAAACCTTACTGAAGAGAAATGTCAAAAGAGCGAGAAAAAATATGGCGTCGTTTGCTGTCCCCATCGATTTACTTCTGTAGCGTCTCTGTTGAAAAACCCTTTATCAAACAACGTAGGGGTTACAGCCAAGCTGTCGCAGTGATTCAACCAGCTGATCCTTCAAGCGGAATGTAAGCTTTTTCCTGTGAAGTCTTGACTGCCATATTTTACGATGTCGGCCGAGAACGTCTTCGAATACCTTTCGCACTGGTTCATTCTACTGATATGGTCTAGCCAGCGTAAAGCGCTATTTTGACACGTATAACTACGTCGATGTCGGGATAAAGATTAAAGACCATATTATGTGATGATAGATATGACCCAGGATTCTGCGCCTTACAATATTACACGTTGAATGAAAAACTGATATAGTTGGATCTTCGTATTTCGTTTGAGGGTCTTATCTCTACAGTGCGTGCTTGGCTCGAAATAACACCTGTTTGCAAGCACAATTCTCCGTCTGATTTCTCGGATGATATTATTACAGCTCTTTACGGCAGATCCGAGATAAATTAATTCGTCCACTATCTGCAAATATAACACAGTCCAACACGAAAAAATATAACCACATACGGACAGCACTACGTGATTAAAGACCAAAAAAAAGACCCGTGTCTCCCAGTTTTTCCCACAGTCATGCACTTTTTTTTATGCGCCCCCAAATATTTGGGGCCTCGGTGTCATTTTTGCAAAAAAGTGATCATTCTGTCAGGCTCATATCTTGCAAACCATTCGGAATTTTGATCTACTTTCTGAGAGAAGGTTGTAGCTTTTGTCATAAAAAACAAAATTTGCGAACATATAAAATCAAAACAACTTCATCTCGAAGGTAAAAGTCACAAATAACTTTTCTGTTCAGATCCAGAGGTAGCAAACCGTTCAAAATTCAAGGAAACAATCAACTACAAGAATGTGCCTAAGATCTCAGTAAACAACTTTCTGGAATATATGAACTTACTAGGAATGATTCTGAACACTGTTTAGGTAGCGCTTAAGTAGCGTTTAGGTTGCCGAAAAAATGAACAATTTTAGGTCATGGAAACATAACCATATACAGACACCACTACGTGATTAAAAACCAAAAAAAAAAAATACCCGTTTCTCCCAGTTTTTCCCTCCATCATGCACTTTTTTTATGCATCCCCAAATATTTGGGGCCTCGGTGTCATTTTTGCAAAAAAGTGATCATTCTGTCAGGCTCATATCTTGCAAACCATTCGGAATTTTGATCTACTTTCTAAGGGAAAGTTGCAGCTTTTGTCACAAAAAACAAAATTTGCGAACATATAAAATCAAAACAACTTCATCTCGAAGGCAAAAGTCACAAATAACTTTTCAAAAAATTCGATTTTTGTTTACCTTTTCTCCCTGTTCAGATCCATAGGTAGCAAACCGTTCAAAATTCAAGGAAACAATCAACTACAAGATAGTACCTAAGATCTCAGTAAACAACTTTCTGGAACATATGAACTTCCTAGGAATGATTCTGAATACCGTTTACTTCAACATTGATTAGTCAATAATTCAAAAGTAGATATCACACAGTGCACCATTTGTAAAATATCGGTAAATGTTAGTGTAGTTTAACTTTAAATTAAATAGGGTAATGGTAATTTTAGTTTAACTAAATTTGAAAACTCTGTTATTTTCTGGACATAATAACACAGTGCAACACGAAAAAAAATAACCATATACGGACACCACTACGTGATAAAAGACTAAAAAAAAAAAGACCCGTGTCTCCCAATTTTTCCCAAAGTCATGCACTTTTTTTTTTATGGGCCGCCAAAGATTTGGGGCCTCGGTATCATTTTCGTAAAATGTGATCATTTTCTCAGGCTCATATCTTGCAAACCGTTCAGAATTTTGATTTACTCTCTGAAGCAAAGTTGTAGATCTTGTCATAAAGAACAAAAATTGCGAACATATAAAATCAAAAAAACTTCACCTTCCAGATCAAAATCGCAAAAAACTTAAAAAAATTCGATTTTTGTTTACCTTTTTTCCCGTGTTCAGGTCCATAGGTAGCAAACCGTTCAAAATTCAAGGAAACAATCAACTACAAAAATTTACCTAAGATCTCAATAAACAAATTTCTAGAACATATAAACTTCCTAGAGATGATTCTTAACACTGTTTAGGTAGCACGCAAAAGTGAAAAATTTGCCGAAAATCATTTCATTTTTTTTTACCTTTTTCTCCTGTTCAGGTCCATAGGTAGCAAAAAATGAAATATGCCTGGCCAGAACCATGTGTTTGTCCAAGGGTTAACACCGTTTAGGTAGCGCTTAGGTATCACGCGATCATGCACCGACAGCAGCAGCACAGGCAATGCAGTAAGCTCAGCACACGCAACAAGGGACGCAGCACACAATATAAAAGCGACACGACGCTCACATCGAGGCATTACACAGCGCGACGTCAACGAGAGCTCAGCGGTGAAAGTTATAAAGTGAAAGTGAAAGTAAAAAAAGTGAAAGTGTTACAGTATAATTCGCACACAACATTGGCAACTGACAATTTCAATATGCAGTGTGAAAATATTGATTTATTTTGCTACGTTTGCGGTCATCAAACCAGAAAAAACATCTACAAGATTTCAGAAGGAAAAGAATCTTTTAACTAGTGAATTCAAAAGAGCATATACATTGTTTTTCGACGAAGTGGACTTGACCGGTGAAAATTACACACCTAATACAGTGTGTCGCCAATGTTATAACAATCTCATGGCATGGTTGAGTGGAGGCAGAGGTACTATGAAGTATTGTAAGCCGGTAAACTGGATTAATCGCCCAGGTGATCATGATACAACCAGTTGCTATGCATGCGTAAATTACACATGTCGTCTAAATCGACATTCTGAGAAGAACAAATTTATAAAGTAACTGCAACAGCCACACTACCAGTGCTTGCACCTGAAAATTTTGTATCACCAAGGCCGCCAACTCCAGATCGTACTACAGAATTTACAGCAATGAGTACATCAAGTGGTGTTACTTATGAAGATCCATTTGATACCGATTATGAGCCCCAACAGGGAAGAGATTGACCACAACTAATAACACAAATGGAAATGGATTTCATTGTGGCCATATTGGGATTATCGCAGCGACTTGCAATATTTTTGACAGCTTTTTTAAAGCAAAGAAAACTCACATATGCTAATGTTAACTCTACGGCGTACCGCAAACGACAAGCTGAATTTCAGATGCTCTACACTCTAAATGAAGACAATTCGTTCGCTTACTGCAACGATATAAAAGCTATGGTGGTAAAAATGGGAATGAGCTACATCGCTAGTGAGTGGAGATTATTTATTGATGGTTATGTTTCAAGCTTAAAAGCAGTCTTGTTGCATGTGTCGAACCGAAAACCTTCCATTCCGCTAGCAATGGGTATCAACATGAAAGAAAGCTATGAAACATTGAAATATATAATGGAAAAAATCAAATATTACGAAAATAAATGGAAGATTTGCTGTGATTTGAAGGTCATCAACATTTTGCAAGGGATCATCGATAAGGGCGGCTTCCCAGAATTCTTTTGTTTTCTTTGTAATTGGGATTCACGCTCACCTCTGAATCAATTCCAATGTAACTCGTGGAGGCCAAGATGAAGTGTGGATGAACAAATACAACAACATAGACTGAAGAATGTACATGGTTCTGGCCAGGCATATTTCATTTTTTGCTACCTATGGACCTGAACAGGAGAAAAAGGTAAAAAAAATTAAATTAAAAAATTTTCGGCAAATTTTTCACTTTTGCGTGCTACCTAAACAGTGTTAATAATCATCTCTAGGAAGTTTATATGTTCTAGAAATTTGTTTATTGAGATCTTAGGTACATTTTTGTAGTTGATTGTTTCCTTGAATTTTGAACGGTTTGCTACCTATGGACCTAAACACGGGAAAAAAGGTAAAAAAAAATCGAATTTTTTTAAGTTTTTTGCGATTTTAATCTGGAAGGTGAAGTTTTTTTGATTTTATATGTTCGCAATTTTTGTTCTTTATGACAAGAGCCTCAGAGAGTAAATCGAAATTCTGAACGGTTTGCAAGATATGAGCCTGAGAAAATGATCACATTTTACGAAAATGATACCGAGGCCCCAAATCTTTGGCGGCCCATAAAAAAAAAGTGCATGACTTTGGGAAAAATTGGGAGACACGGGTCTTTTTTTTTTTAGTCTTTTATCACGTAGTGGTGTCTGTATATGGTTATTTTGCCATGACTTAAAAAATTACACACAGTGTAATCGTTTCATGTACTTCTATACGAGTTCTGATCAGCAATAACTTTTGTTTCATGTCATGAAAAATCGAATCGAATTGCCTTTGCTGTCTATCTAATGCTCAATATCATAGTTCATTAAAATATGTGACAGTTTCGTTGAGTATTGTTTTTCTCCAAGTTATTTTAGGTCTAGCGCGCCTTATACTGCCCTGCGCATTCCAGTTCAATACATCATGTCATATTTCGTCGAATGGCTTTCGAAGCATGTGTCTTAACCTATTTAGCCTTAATCTTCTAATCTACAGTATCATACAGTATCATACGCGTCATGTTCAGATATTTAAAAAATATATATACCAAATGATATATACAAAAAATTCCTTAAAATTCGTTAAAAACCTTAAACTTTTTGAAATTTATTTCGATTTATTTCATTAATTCAAACAAAGTGACTTTAAACGAAGCTTTAAAAGTGCAAGAACTTAAGCGAAATGTCCTGTATGTTTTTTTGTATTTTATTGCTTTGAAAACGCCCTATTATTTATATGTTTTACTGCGCACATATGGAGTCTACAATATTTTTGTTAAAACTCGGTGTCTAAAAATACCATCTTGAGATAGATATCCGTTCTTTAACCATCTATTTTTGATTACTTTATTTCGTTCTATTAATAATTGCCCTCCTCATGCATTTCTCTACAATCAATATTTATAAATATTTCCTGCTTACCAAGATGAAGCCAACTAAATTGTTAAACAAACAAATATCCAAAAATAAGTACAATTTCGAATATTCAAGTAATTTATCATTTTAGAAATGCCGATTTTCCCAAACAAAACAAAACCCCAAATCAATATATTTTCCATTTCTTATGATTATATAGCAACATGATGTGGCAATAGGCGTCCGCCCAGAGGCTGGCACCATAGTCTGGGTATATTTAAAAATAAAACAATACGTGCCTTCGAACAATAGATAAATGTTTACAAGGAACAGTAAAGGCAACATAAAAAACAACACAAAAACAATAATTGTACTAAATATAAAATTTAATTTATTCCAAATATATCGCCACTAACTTAGACAAATAACACACTTGCATACACCACGTGTACACTCAGAATACAAATAATATGATAACACTTGAGATTCCGAAACATATTGTCATATTTTAAGTAGCATTCCTATATACGAGTATACAAAAAATGAGGAGAACACATGGCGTTGGTATTGTCGTTGAAAGGATATAAATGAAATCCTTTGTGTTTCTAATATTTTTTCTTTTCCTCTTTTTTGAACAACAATCTAACAACTAATTTACTAGAATCTACACAAATAACAATGTATAATAATAATGTGTTTTTCTAGTTGCTGTCTTCTTCAGATTCGTACAAATATTAATATGTTCAACATAATATATAACAAATATATATGTACTTATTTGTATTACAGGCATAAGGAAGTGTTTAACTTACATATTAAGCTATTCCTGTGTCATGCAAACAAAAGTTTTGACTTCCGGAGAGAGAGAGAGAGAGAGAGGGAAGTTATGAAACTTTCATATTTCATTCAAGCGAACCACAGACTTGTCATTCATGAGCATGAACTTGGTCGATAACTTTTTACCTGACCGATGAATTTAAAAGAATATTTTATGAACATGATAGTGATGCGAACAACTTCGATTACATTCTTATTTGGTATCAAGAAGGGAGGTAAACCGACAATAAAGTTCAACAATAGTTTATGTTGAATATTTCACCATAGCGGCTTAGGCTGACTATTCTACCATAGCAACTTGGGTTGACTATTCCACCATTGCGACTTCGTTTGACTATTCCACCATAGCTGATAAGAATGACTATTCTACCATAGCGGCTTAGGCTGACTGTTCCACCATAGCAACTTCGGTTGACTGTTACACCATAGCGGCTTCGTCCGACTATT
Source organism: Phaonia tiefii (assembly GCA_963931995.1). NCBI lineage: Eukaryota > Metazoa > Arthropoda > Insecta > Diptera > Muscidae > Phaonia > Phaonia tiefii. The sequence continues at coordinate 210,796,255 of OZ008370.1, read as the reverse complement.
CCACGTTACTGTTATTGACCGACGGGAATCCTATTCCAACCAGATCTGACTTTACCGTCTGCGCCACATCAAGTTCTCCATTATCTAAAAACGATTGACCGAACCCAAGGGATTCCATCAAACCATTCCCAGAATAGTGTTTTAACCACCCTCGGGAAAGTGTCCCCACCCGTTACCAGAAGAGTGCCTCCAACAGCTGCCTAGAGAGTATTATCATTCGTGCCTACACAGAAAAAAATAAAAATAAATTTCAATTAAAAAATGCATTTATTTGATTAATTTTTTAATTGATTTTGGTGTAATCACAAAAATGCTAATAATAATTAACGGTATTTGTAAATCTATCAAAAAAACTTCAATTAAAAAATTTGTAAATTTGATTAAAATATTTATTGATTTTTATTCAAAAATATTGATTAAGTGTGTAATTGAGTTAATTAAAACAATTATTGATTTTTCTTCGCGATTTTTGATTAAATTTTGAATTGAATCAATTAAAACCGTCATTGCTTTTTTCAGCATGAAACCCCCACCCCCTGCGACGAGGCTAAAAAAAATAAAATATTCTATTTTTAAACCGATTTTATTCAAGGTTTCGCAGATACACATGTAGTTATATCTATAAAAAATTAAATTTTTTCGAATTTGGAGTCATAATCGGAACTAATGTCGGGTTTTCTTGAACTGTTATTATATATTAAAAATTTACGGTCTTACTCATAAAAAGTTATGAGGGTTTGTCAGGCAGTTTGTCATACAAAAAACGTCCCTCAAATCTCTCACAATTTTATATGAATTAGGAGATTAATGTTTAAACGATTTCTATTAAATACGAAAAAAATGGGTACATCTGGTGGTTCTGCAGTCAGTCTATTGTCGAATTGCATCTCTTCTGCATATTCACAGCTTTGTTGGACAAATATATTGCTTTTATCCAATTTAGGGCAGTCTTGTATTACACGTTCAAAATGTCTAAGAAGGTGAGTCTTAATTTTTTTTTACGTGAAATTTTTGAAAACAATTTTCGTTTAAACAATTGGATGTGGCATAAGGCGACAAATTGTGTCTTTTCCAATGCATAAACAATTTTTGGGGACATCCTATTTTTCATTGCAAATAAAACACTCAATGCAAGCACTCATTGCCAATAAAATTTATTCAAACACACCTGCCAATTAAACACAATTACAAAAAATTCAGTTTTAATCACAAAAAAAGACAATTTAACACTATTATTCTTTAAATCCACAAAATAAAATCAATCAACAATAAACGAATTACAAATAAAAGACTAGAGCCGTACGAAAAGTGACGACGACAGCTGGCGACTCAGCCGCCACACATATTGCCTCCCAACGACGCTGTAAATTTTTGTAAACAAAAATTGTTTATATTAAGGTTTGTTAAGAGCATATCATGCATATTTATATTAATTTAGAAAGATACACAGCAAAAATTCGATAATGCACCCAAAAATTAAACGTTTTTAGCGCCGTAGATTTGCGCATTGCCAACTCCAAGTTCTGTTGTAAACACAAAAAATAAATTTTAAATATGATTAAAAATTTAATTGATTCAATTAATTTTTAATTGAATTTTTTTGGAAGAAATCAATTATATTTTTAGTTGAAATTTACAGGCGAATATTTTTTTCTGTGTAAGGAGTGATCTCACCAATTCCCAGAAGAGTGTTCTCAAAACGTGGACCAATTGATGTTGTTTCCTTGAATCAAATTATTTTGCAATAAAAATCAATAATGAGTCTGAATTAGAGTGACCAAAACCGAAACCGGATGAATCGGTTAAGCGGTTTTTTTCTATTAACCGTGTGCCGGTTTTTAAAAAAAATTTAATTTTCTAACAAACTGGATACCAGTTATTTGACGTTGGTTAACCGGTTAACCGGATTTTACTTAATTTCTGTTAATATCCGTAAAAAAAATTAATAATAAAATGATCTGATTTTCGAATTTTAATGAAATTTTGGAATTTCGAAACATGATTTCTATTTTGAACTATGTATGATCTAAATGACATAGCCAAACAATTTTTTTTTTAAAATGATTTTATGATTAACTAAAACTTAATTAAGCTTTTCGAACATTTATTTTATTAAATTTCAAAAATAATTTGATTTGATAACTAAATGTTTTAAATTTTTAATTTGCAATTTGCATGAAAATCTTTTTCAAATTTGAATATGATTTTCGATTTTAAATCAGTTTAATTCGAATTTTAGTAAAATTTTTAAATTTTATATTAAACACGCATTCCAAATTGGAATGTGTTTATCTTGCTAACGATGCTACCCAAAGGGTAGCGAAATATCGAAGAATGAACTTAATTAAAATGCGACCAAACGCTCGAACAATTTAATTTTTTAATATAATACGAAAGGTCGGATAAATTATCACTTATTCAATATGATATATATTTCTTAAAATGTGGAGATTTATTCGACCTCTCGTATTATATTTAAAATTAAAATGTTCGAGCGCTAGGCCTATTTTTAATTTTTTTTATTCTTCAATATTTCTCTACCCATTGGGTAGAATTGTCAGGAAAATAAGCAAGATTTTTAATCAAAAATTTAATTTTTTATTTTTATTTTAATTATTTTTTTTGTCATTTAATTTTTAACTAATAATTGTGTTTATATTTCCGACGATGCTACTCAGAGGTTGGCGAAGTAGCGAAGAACAAAATAATTTATAATAGACCTCGAACATTTTAATATTAAATAAATAGTTTCTATTTAAAATTAAAACGTAATAATTTAAATACATTTGTGAAGTTAAAGAAATGTATTGTAAGTTCTACATGTGTGATTTAATTCAAAGCAAAAAAACGAAAAAGCCGGTTCCAACGGTTTTTGCCAAAATAACCAATTTTTAAAAAATGCTGGTTTTTCGGACACACTAGTCTGAATTCAAACCCCAAAGAAGGGTAAACCATTCTGTTTTCATGTCGGAAGGTTTAGTGGATCGTAACGAAAGACCCTGGACATGACTAAGCTTACCTCAGCCTTTGACAAAACCACGTTAGAACTAAATTAGTTACATTTTTAAAATCTTCTATATTATTCAAATATGACATGTTACTTTCTCATGATTTCATGCCCTCCTCATATCTCAAGGACACACAAACTGCCGGGAGTGCTTGAGGTGCTTGAGGAGTGCTTGAGGTTTGAAATTATAATTTAACTGGTTTAACATTTAAAATTCTTGCTTTACCAATTTTAGTTGCCTTTTATCCGAGTTATTTTTAGAAAGTTGTAATTCCTTTTAGGCAAACAGCTCATGTTTCTTCCGGTTTATGAACTAAATATTTAATCTCCTTATTGAACTTTTGACCCAGTGATATGCCGCATTTAGACTGCAGTTTTTAGTGGCTAGGTTAGTGATACCCTTGTTCCCTTATCTTTGACGTTTACACCATTCAAGTTGAGATTAAATTGACATTTGAGTTGGCTACATGCTGCTTAGACCAACACCGCACCGAGACAAAATTATTATTGACTGATTATTATTGATTTTGTAATTTTTGTACAAATTTTGTATGTTTTTGAAATAAAAAAAAAAAAACGTTTCCATTACATCCCATGAGGAGAACTTCTCACAACCAGTGAGCTGTGCGCTTTCTAATTTTTCACTCACTGATTGGGACCTACAGTTTTTACACCGATTCCGAACGGTATTTTGAGGAGCTTTTTCATGGCTAAATAATCGATAGTGTCGCCGTCACTAAGCGAGGAGACCGCCGTCGAAAGAAATTTAAGGTGGTCAGAGCAGGGATCGAACCCAGGATCTCATGTACAAGAGGCGCGCACACTACCTATTGCACCACCATTATTTTTGAAATAACTCAACCTTAAAAATTGGATCAGTCGGTCAAATCGGGACAGTTGATAAAATCGCCTCACATTTTAAACCAATAACAGCTAATTACATCTGCAGCGGCGTGTGCATCAAAAAATTTTCGGTGGCGGCGACGCTTTGAAAAATTTTTAATCGGCTTCCGTGTCAAATAGTTGATTTTTTGTGTGTAGTTTTATAATTTTATTTAGTAATTAAAAATTTTTAGCATCAAAATATACAACAGTTCAACATCAGGTTAAAAATTATACTTCCCATTTTACAGATTAGGTTACATTACACTCTCAGTCTGCACTTCAGGCTCACTTAGACCATGTAGTCCATTGATAATAACACAGGGTCAAAAGGAAAAAGGATGAGATTTTTCCAATTCCTCTTACTGAACCAGTTGATGGCTTTAAAAAGCTGAAGGGTTGGTGGATGCTAAAATCTGTTACATTTGCTAACTCCTAAAAAATTGGGAGCATATTGTAGCCTGGCGCCTTCTGGGATATATACATAAACATTGAAGATGTTACGTTGACTCCACCGCCTTTTCCGTCATCACAGTCTCTGTAAAAGTCATTTCTCAAAACTTTCAGTCTGTCTGCATGCCGTCCAATTAGACAATGTCCCGTCATAACAGCAACGATAAGTGATACGACCGGTCTCGATAATGACAGCAGGACATTAGTGCTTGTCAAGTTTAGGCGGGCCACATTAGCTTCGACATCTACACAGTGCCTTACTAGTTACCACGTTCCGTTAGTTGCCACAAGGACACAATTTCTCAACAATAGCTTCCAAGTAGCTAGAGGTATGCCAACACGTTCTAGAATTTTTTTTTTTTAGAATTTAAATTTTTATTGTCCATATTCTAGTTTTACAATTTTTTCATGTATTATTCTAGACATTTTATCTTCTCCCCCAACGCCTTATGACTATACTGGGAATATATGTCTTATATATAATTTAAGTGCCTGTAAGACCAGCCCACTTACACACTGGCGTTATTATATTAATCTTCTTCAGTTTAGTTTTCGCGGGAAAAGGACCACAAAACCCGGGCCAACACGTTCTAGCTGCCCTGCAGCATATAAGGTAGTTCCTAGTCTAGCAGATTCGTGAACTTAGCAGTTACTTCGTGTTTCCTCATTAACGGATCACCCCATTGAGGGATCTGCGACAGGCGACGACAGTTGTCGAATTCAGGAAGACAATTTGCATGTACTTAATGACAGCTTGAATATCAGAGAAAATAGAGGTTACGACTTTAGTCAGACCATTACTTCTCAGCCATACCAATACTTCCCTGATCGCTAAGATTTCTGCCTGGCAGACACTACAGAGATCACACAATCTTTACGCAATAGATAGCCCTAGGTCCTTAGAAAATACACTGTATAGAATATTAAGAATCTCTATTATAAAAGAATGTGGCTATTCCATTCTGATCTATCGAATATAGGTTGTCTCACAAGATTCAATTTTTTCAATTTTGTAAATTTTTTTGCGCAAGTGGCAGCTCTGAAATTTGGCAGCTGTCACATATATTTAGTCCGATTATTAAAAATGGAGCGCTTTACGAAAGAAAATTTGGAAAGTTATGCTGAGAAAGTGCACCTAATGTATCAACCACTCGAAGAGTGGCCAACAAATTTCAATAAACTGAGTCGGTTATGGACTACCCAACGAATTTTGACAAAAGACCTCCACCTTCATGCGTACAAACTTGAGGAGCTCAAACTAGCAGACCATGGAAAGCGCCGGTAATTCGCTCAATGGGTAATGGAGCAAAGTGAATTCAATTCAAAAAAAATCATATTCTCCGATGAAGCACATTTCCATCTGAATGGCTTCATGAATGCACAAAATGCAACGCACCACTGACACACATGCCAGCCATTCCGTGGACTTCATGCAGTGTCGCGCAGAACGTGGATTTCTGTAGAGCCGTTCATCTAACGATAACACATTACACGTTTATCGGTCTAACTACTATCGTAGACAACGAATGAACTATACGTGGATTCAGACCCCAGCGTTTTCCTATTGCCCTTATAGTTTTTGACTCATTCCAGAATGTTTGGTTTGGAGCATCAGCCTACTAAGCGAACGAGAATCAGTCAGTCACATGCGACAACAATTTTCGTGCGATTGAATCTACCCAACTTTCTTTCGCACAGAATACGATAGATAAGCAGGCTGTAAATAAAATACCTAAGTTTTTTTCCACATTCAGAGAACGGAATTTCAATACCCCCAAAGGTGATGATAGGTATACAAGTTGGTATCTTACACCCCGTTTTTAAAAGATAAGATCTTTCTTAGTTGCCGGCCCGAACAGCTATTGCCACGTGCCACTTCATCTCCAGAGAACGCAGAATTCTTTTTATGGAGAGATTCCATTATAGAGGCGAGAAAACGCCCCTTAAAGCGTTCTTCTGCTGGCAAAATTATGGAAGTCCGTTGGACCTCCTGGGCCAAAAATTTTATATTGCCGCAGTTACTGCGACTGGACTTACATTGTTAAAGATCTCCTCTATGTCTAATCTACCATAGTCATTCTTTAACAGCGAGAGAGTATTCTATAAAACTTACCAGATCACCCATAGCGGTTTCGGTAGACTTACCCTGGCCGTAAGAGTGCTGTCGAGTGAACAGTAGGCTGTGATAAATGTTGGTCCGAAGGTAGCTAGATCGACTAATCTATTCAATGTTTTAAAGAGAGGTGACGATTGTTTAATCGGTAGGATATTCTTGCGCCCCGTATAAGAAGGACTACCGGCCTTAGTTATGACGCTAACATTAGTTTCCCCCCACTTCAAAGGTATGCAGGCCTGCGTGATACATCTGGCGCAGAGCTCTTTAAGCCAAGGCACCTGTCCATAAGCCACTGCCTGCAGATCCTCCGCCGACTTGAAAGGTTTGAAGGTTTTCCTAAAAAAATTTATAGTTTCCCATTACATTCCATGAAGGGATAAGGGAGAACTTCTCATAATCAGTGAACTGTGCGCCTTATTGTTTTACACTCACTAATTGGGACCTACAGTTTTACACCGGTTCCGAACGTTATTTTGAAAAGCTTTTTCATGGCTAAGTACTCGATAGTGCCGCCGTCACTAAGCAAGGCGACCATCGTCGAAATAAATGTAAGGTGTTCAGAGCAGGGATCGAAGCAACGTTCTCACGTACAACAGTCGCGCACACTAATCATTGCACCACCGACTGCCACTGAACATTTTTATAGATCAAGGAATTCTAGATTCGGTTACAATTTCTCTGGCTGCACTTCAACGGAATCTCCAACTGAAGTAATTATATAGTTTACTGTTATTTCAGGAGAACCTCAGTGATTCCTCACTAGACGTCGTCTAAGACCCATCACGTTTTCTAATGTACCCAATAGTTTAACGAATTCCGGCCAACATTTCACTAAGCCTGGAGTCTTCTGATGAGCTCTCCACATTGCTGCAGAAATACTGCCAGGATTTATTTTTTAGGATTATGTTCCTCAAATCTCACTTGTACTGCTGGAGTTATTTTCCATATCTATCCCAGTCATCTTGTGACTTTATGGACTTTATCCTATTAAAGAGCTTTCTTTAATACTTTCTCAGTAGTCTCCCCCTTGGTTTAGCTTTGGGATCTGCGGCCTGCAAAGAGCAATTTAGGGCTGATGTGACTCATTCGACCGCTGTTTCTATGACCCCGATAGTGCGTACCTGAAGTTCAGGTCTATTTGAAATTGACCTGTTGAAAGCATCTCTAACTTGACCCAGTTTGCCTTCCTGAATTTGTGTGTAATGAGAGGGCTATACAGTTTTTCAATTACGCAAAAATTAGCTATCGATGGTCGGAATAGTTATGAACGAACGTCTAACAGTTCTAATCAGATATTTGATCGCTACTCAGTGACAAGAGTAACATCAAACACCTCCTGTCTATTATTATTAATGAGGGTAGGTTTATACCCCCTACTGCAAATCACAGGGTTACTAATAATAGTAGTTATATAGTAGTTATGGCCGTCGGTGGTGCAATGGTTAGTGTGCGCGCCTCTTGTACAGGAGATCCAGGGATCGATCCCTGCTCCGACCACCATTAAAATTTCTTTCGACGACGGTCACCTCGCTTAGTGACGGCGACACTATCGAGTACTTAGCCATGAAAAAGTTTCTCAAAATACCGTTCGGAACCGTATAAAACTATGAAGCGCACAGCTCACTGGTTGTGAGAAGCTGTCCCAAATTCCTTCATGGGATGTAATGGGAAACCATTTATTTTTTATATATTCCATAAGTAACTCACCCCTTTCGTTGATTCCTGTGCTTCACCACATGTGATGATGTGCACTGACATTGTCTCACAGTAGCAGGTCCTTGTTATTTTCTTTCGCCGTTTTCGCTAGTGATTTTAAGGCAGCGGTGTCATTTGCCATATATGACGAGGCCAACCAATTGTGGGAATTACCTAACTCCAGGCTGACTGCTACCATCTCTTCACTACTGAAAGGGGGGAAAAGGAAAAATAATAAGATTGCCCCTGGCCATTATAGAGGTCCTATGTCTACCTGTATTTATTACACCGAACAATTTATGGCCCTATAGTGCACAACGGCGAGTATCGGCGACGCATGAATCATGAGCTGTATGAGCTTTAGCCTGACATTGACATAGTTAAGCGGATCAAGATAACGCGATTGCGCTAGCTAGGTCATGTCAGTAGAATGGATGAAGATGAACCAGCGCGAAGGGTTTTCGAAACAGAACTCGAAGGACGACGAAAAATAGGAAGACCAAGACTCCGCTGGAGGGATCAGGTTGACGAATCCCTGCGTACACTTGGTATTGCCAACTGGAGAAATAAAGCAAAAGAAATATGGTTGGCGAAATATGTTATCATCGTTTTGTGAGGTCCCTGACCCCTGGGGTTGTCCGAGACCGGATAAGTACGTAAGTAAGTATGTCTACCTGTACTGTCTACGTGTACTTTGAAGCAACTTTAACCAAAGCATCCTAAGACCAAGAACCATGGTACCATGGTGCAGCCATGGTTCCTGGATTAGGAACAGGTCAGTTGCAGAATTTGAAGCTGCTTTAGAGTGGTGGAATCTGAAATGCAGGAGTTACATTCGCCTCGTTAAAAGTACCGCATAGAAGCTCAGGTTTAAGTGACTCAACTGTGCCAGCGAGGAAGAGCTTCTGCCCCAAAAGTTACCTTCAGTAATAAAGTAAAATTCTCTCTTCTTAAAATTTTTCTAATTTTCTTTTTGGAAATGAGCATGAAATTCCTTGTTTTTCTTAACGTATACATATAAATCTATAGATATTACAGAAACTTTTTGATACTTGTATCAACAATTTATTAAATATTAAATAAATAAGAAAACACTGAAATTCCGTGGGAAGAAAAGGCTAAATATTTGGGCGTTATTTTGGATACCAGAATTAATTTTAAGCATCACATTTCATATGCTGTAGATAAAATTAAATGCACCATTCGAATTTTATATCCGTTTATCAATAGAAATTCTCAACTGAGTTTGGGAAACAAATTAATAATTTTTAAAGTAATTTTCCAGTCCATACTAATGTATGGTGCACCTGTATGAAGCGAGATTGGTGTTGAAAATGATTTATAGACCCCCATATTACTATTCTACTTTAAGGTTGCATACCATTAATGACATTGAGATTGTTAGCGATAGATTAACTAAATTAAAACTAAATTTTGATTTAAAATGTCAAAATTCTCCATACATACAGACTAAGTTGTTATCTAAATAATTGTAAACTTTTTTTTTTATTTTTTCTTGTTTATTGAAAGGTTTTTGCAGTTTTTTCCTTTAAAAATCTATTCTATAAATTCTATATTATTAGCAAACATGTATCTAATGACAGAGAAGAAAACATTGATATTATCTAACCTCTCACTAATTAAGCTTATTTTATAATTATTGTACATGTTATGAAAAAAGAATAAAGTATCAATGAGTCTGGAAAACATATGTTGTGGAAAATGAAAATGTAATGAAACAAATTTAAATATCTTTTAACAACATCATCATTGAAAATGAGAAGACAAGTATCTACTTGAAAATATCTATTTTGCTGGGAAAAGCAGAGAATGAATACAAAATTTACAATTTCAATTCAGATGTATAAGTAAAATTCAAAAACTTTCCCACAAAATCACACATAACCCAAGTTGAAAAAGGGGGGATAAGCCTTTAACCCTTGTGTGAACCCCATTTTGTTTGTCTGCTATCCTATCCGCCCTGTCAACTCTTAATTTAAGTGAGTATTTTTCTTCACACGATTTAGGTTTTCCTTTAACTTGTAAGGGAACGCGGATGAGTGGCAATAACGGCACAGATGGAAAGAAAAACACAGACATAATTAAGTAGAACACACTCTTGGGTAAAGGGTGTTTAATTAAGACTGCCAAGGATTTCCATTTGGGAGTTTGGTAAACGTTGCACTCAAAGCTTATCAGCGTTCTACATTTTATAAAAATTTTGAAATTTTAAAACACTGTGCAAGTCGAAAGAAATACTTGAGTAGACTCAACAGTTTTACCTTATTTCGGATCCTAGGGATCGAATAGCATCATTAGCTTTATTTACCTATAATAATGGTTTCATATAACATTTTATTTTAAAGCTGCTTATCGTAGCAATGGTGTGGTCGTCGGTGATGCAATGATTACTGTGGCCCACTCTTGAACTTGAGAACGTGGGTTTGATCCCTACCCTAACCACCTTACAGTTCCTTCGACGGCAGTTGCCCCGCTTAGTAACAGCGCCACTATCATGTAATTTGCAATGGAGAAGCATGTCAAAAACCTGTCCGGAACCGGCACAAAACTATAGGTCTGAATCTCTGAGTATAAATAAAGATTCGGTAGTAATCAGGCCTCCGCTGTTCATCCGTGTACTGTAATGGAACAATATTTTCTTTATGTAATTATTTGTGAAGTCGAAATCGGGGATTAGGAGTAGTATAAATATACATATACATATATGACACCCATGAAGGGTTTGAGGAGAGCTGCTCACAACCAGTGAGCTGTGCGCTTTCAAGTTTTACAATCACTCATTGAGACTTACAGTTTTACGTGATTATTTATTTGCCGTCCCTTAATTACATGGAAATAAACGTGATGGACAAAGAAAACGTTATTTCCAAGGAATCACCCATATACTTCAAACCTGAAGTTTATACTAAAAAAGCTTAAACAAATTTAAAATTTTTGTGATCAGAATTGTTGCGGCTATTGCGGAAGGTAAGTACAAATTTGTAATTATTGTTTCTGCATTAGAACGTCCTTTTTTACAGAAAATTCCCACATTTATCAGTGTTCAGTACAAGCAGATGTCAACAGTTCAGTTTTTAAGGTCGGTCATTTGAGACAAGCTATTTTTAAACAGACATGGTAGTTTTAAACAATTGTTTAGAGTATAAAGTAACAGATATAACACGTCAGAATTGGGCGGGAAGCATTGTGGCTAGGCCTTTGTAAACGCGGATCTAAATATCCACAAATTCGAACTTCTTGCAGTTCAGTTACCTAAAATTTCAATCCCATCGATACTGCTGTCACTTAGTTTCTGCCAATTTTTGGGCATGAATTATTTTGTAGCTGTAATTTATATGCGGTATATGGCTGGGGTCTATAAGGTCTTGTCAAGCGTATTATGTTAATGACTAAAGCCAATTATTGAAAACCTGATTGGAACTTACCAGTGTAGTTTTAGACCACGCTAGTCCATGACTGACCAATTATGCTCTCTACGCCAAATCCTGGAAAAGACCGGAAAAGCAAATCGATACCACCTTTTTGCCGATTACAAAGCTGCTTTCGATAGCCCCATAAGGTGAACCTTGTACGAAGATATGTGTGAACTTGGAATTCCGGCAAAACTGATCCGCCTCTGTAGAATGACGCTGTCCAACACCAAATCAGCAGTGAAAGTGGGGAAAGACCTCACTGAACCATTTTAAGTTTAAAAATTCGATTTTTTACAGAATATCCCTGAAAGAAGAAAGTGTCAGGATATATTTTGAGATGATTCATCTCTCTCTCATATTTCAGATGATAGTAATATTGTGTAAATTATCTTTAACTAAAGTACAACATTTCTTTGAAAAATTAAAAAAAAATACAGTTTTTAAAAATGGTCCAGCGGACGGGATCTTAGTGCTAGACACGGAATATTTTGGGAATCATCAGAAAACAAACCAATGTACATTTTGAGGGGAGGAAAAAGACACTCTTTTCCCCACCATACAATGTGAGTCAGTCTAATGTACACTCCAGTTCTCTTATTTAAATGCACTAAAAATTCCACAAGCATCAAGCATCGGGTTTTGGGAGGTATATACTGTCAAAGAAAAAACCCCCAAAACACGACAAATTCCCCTATATGATACTTACTAGTTTCAAATCGATATACTCGATTCCTAGACGTGTCCCAGCGAAACGTCGGGGGATGTATAACTTTTTTTTGGCCGATACAACTTTTGTCGTTAGTCAGAGCACCCGGCAATCACGGACAACTACTATTTGTCGCACAGTGTTGTTAATGTTAAAAATTAAAATTTTTTTATTAAACTAAAACCAATCGCTGATTGTGAAATAATCACCCGTATCCCTTCATAATGGGAAAAAAAGGAAAATAAAGTCAGACCAAGACTTTATTTTCCCATTATTTCGCAATCAGCAAGCTGCGTACATTGAATTTCAATATTTATCAATATAAAAATTGAAACTTTTTTTGAGAGTATTGAATTACAGTATGTGTCTTTAGAATTACTATTAATGCTTTTTCAGTTTATGGAATTGCCATTTAAGTTATATTATATTTGAAGTAAATTTTTGCGATTAAAATTTGAACTTAAATGATTCTTCAAATTCCGAACGGAATTCCTATATAAATTTTGTAGTGTTTTTTAGAAGAATATTTATCAATTTCAGGGACTTTAATTTTAAATGATTTTTTTATTTTAAATGTATATTTTTGACATTAACCTGATATTCGTTGAATTTCAATTGGAAATGGTGTGAAGTCGGAGAAGTTCAATAAAGTAAGGGATTTTACATAATTTTTTTCTGTTATATATGAGTCGATTTGATTTCCAGTTGCTGGATACGGTTTTGTATCACTTGAATTTATAAAAATTTACCTCCTGAAATTTGGAAGGACTGGCGAGTTAGCTAAGGTGGGTTCCGGTAAATCTGGTATTTTCCAACAACAATAGGCAAGAATAACAAACTAGAATATGGGAAATATTAGAAGGGTGCAAAACCACGAAGATCCTGTGAGAGAGGGATTGGATAAGAACACGAACGAAAATTAATGGAGCTGGACAAACCCGAGCTAAGTCGATTGATTGTAGTTCATACTGAGAACTCTACTCTGAGGGCACATCTACTAGTACTTAGAATAGAATAATCCGACACAGACGAATGCAGGGCAATTAAGGAAGATATCGAAACAATACACTACTCTTGTCCGATAATGCAATATCAAGCTTGGAGCATCCCAGAAGAAGGGATTGAATAATATTGAGGAACTGAGTAAGTAGCAAGAACTTACTATGGAGTAAGATAGTACACTTCAGTGACTGATAACTGCGCGTTGCAGGTCGGCGCTCTGTGTTATGGTTATATTCAGAAATTGGTCATGAAGGTTAGCAGCAATACTTAGAGTCCTCTTTCCCTTTCTTTCTTATCGTACCCAATATTTGGTGTCTAAGTTGACTATTTGTTTTGATATAATTTTATTAAACTAATTAATTTCTATTTTCTATTTATTAACATTTTATACAAAAGGAGGCATTCTCAGAGAACCCTTTTACTCCCAACTGCAAGCAAAGATGATACAACATCTTTAAAAGAGTACACAGATCAGAAACCATACACTGCCATTCATGCGTTGGGAAACACCTTATGGCTGCCATTCACCGTTTTTGTGAACTTTCGTTTGCTTTACTCCTATTTGCGCCTATTTATTTGTACTACTATTGTCGTGTACAACATGAGGTGGTGCATTAAATTGTGCCTTTTGTGTGGCACAACATATATTTGGAAACATATTGGGTTAGGAGAACCATACCAAGATTTATATTAATAGTTATGTGCTGAAATAGCGTCAACTGAAAAATACATTAGAACGATTAACATTCTGAAGTTACAACAGTTTTTCATAAAGTTTCAAAACTTTTACATTCAGCCTAGATTTGTCGTGGTTTACTGTTACTTGTAGAATTAATCTAAGGCAATTAATGGAATAAATTCGTCAAAATTTATGATTTAAAATTTAAAATTTGAAGATTTTTTTTACTTTTGATATTCTTTAGCTCAATTAAAGTACATTTGTTCAAGTAAAATTCCATCTAAAGCCATTATATTAACAATATGTGTCTTTGACATACATGGGGAAAATTAATTATATGACAATAATAATTTGTAGTTTAATTTGAATAACCTTTCGAAATGCAAATTCCAAAAAAAAAATGCCATTGGCAATTGTACTTATATTCAAAGCATTACCTTCATATCTGGCACCTTTGGTTTTCAAAATATTGTATACAGTGCAGGTTTATGAATTTGAAAGTACTATGAGGCAAACCTATCAAAGCCTCAAACCTCTACATTAGTGTGTCCTATAAAAATTAAATTTTCTTTGCTCAGAGATTTTTTTCAGATTTTTCGAAAGTGGTTTAGAGGTCGCGCAAGTCGAATTTCCCCCAAAAATAGGGTATTCCGGGGGTTTTTTGAATTTTACCTAAAACTCGCTCAATAACCACGATTATCTTAGTTTCCAAGTCAACATTTTTGAAGATAAACGGTCAAACTTTTATTGTATATGCACAAACCACCAGTTTTGGCAATAATTTTCCTCAACAAGGTACCACGTATTAAGGTTTTTCGTAAATGTTGGGAAAATTTTGTAAATAACGCTTAATTTCTTTTAAAATTTCAATGAAAATTTAAAAAACTAATGATGCTCTTTAAAAGACGTATAAATTTAATTTGCGGTTACTCTTCCAGAGTTATATCATTTTAAAGCCTTTTACCCATTGTATGAAACTAATAATATTATAATTTGTTTGCTATTTTTGCATCGGATTTGCTTTAAATTTCTATTAAAATGTAAAACACTATTGATGCATTGTAAAAGATGAGTAAATTCCAAGCAATTTTCAAAAAAAAAATTTGAATTTGCAGTTACTTTTCCAGAGTTATGCCACTTTAAAACTCCTTACCCATTACATGAACCTAATAATATTATAAACTGTTTGTCTTTTTTCATCGGATTTGCCTTAAACATTGTATTATTGAAAAAATCTACATGCGCTAATTAACGACAAAGAATTACTCGTAGCAAAAATGGCCCCGGCAACATACTGCAGGAACCATATATATGGTTGCTTGCAAACATATATATCCGTCTTTTAAATTGCATCATTAGTTTTAGTACATCATTAGTGCAACGAGTTTTAAGTAAAATTCAAAAAACATTCGGAATACCCGTTTTTGGGGGAAATTCGACTTGTGCGACCTCTAAACCTCTTCGGAAAAATCTGAAAAAAAACCCAAAAATACTCTACCCCATAAGCTTTCCAATCAAGCTTGAGCAACCATTAAAATCGAAAAAGAACAATTTTTTGGGACACCTTACTCTACATACAAAATACTTTAAAAACAAAATTGCCAGCAGTCAAACAAATTCATTTCATTACAATTGGTATCCGATTCCACAACCTACATTTGCATTGCATGAGCAAATGCAAATTCAAAATTTTTTTAAAAACCAATAATAATTAATAATTATTTTGCATTTGCAGTAGATAAAGTAATGCAAATTAAAATCCAATGCAAATTAAAATAACCCATGTATGATCTTTGAACTTTCTTATTATCGTCGAATAAATGATTTTTCAAGTTCGAGCTTGAAAAGTAATTTATTAGAATAAAACAATTATATGTGTGAGTTCAAGCGTGGCATTTGAATTTTGAATCATCTGAATCTTGAAATACTTATTGGGATTGATTCAAAATATGTACGTAATATTGAAAAAATAAACAGAAACTTACATCAAATTGCTGACAAGATTACATCTAATTTACAATAAATGCGCAGGAAATTGTCGTTGAATCAACATAAACTATTGATTAAATATGAATGAAAGTTTGATGAAATGTTTTTCATCAATTCTATGAAATGTGTCATAGGTTGGCAAATGAGGAAGTGATTCATTAAATTGGGAAAGGAATTCATAAATTTGGTGAAGCATTTTATTTCAGTGAGTATAAAAAAAACTGAGTATATTTGGTAGATTTTTTAATAAAGACACTCAGATTAATGTATTTGTTTGTATTTAAGTGTATTGGTATCTAATACGAAAATTTGATCCTGTTTAAAATAGTTAACGACCTACTTCTTACAAACATTGTTTTTGGATATATTGTTTTTATTTTGTGCGCGATTCACGCGTGAATCCGAATAGTGGCAAATTTTGCTCACGTGACCATGCGTGAACTTGAGTAACGAAATTATCATCGTGCGGTCTTCCTTTCATGAGTGTTCGTGAGCGTGAGCCAAAAGGTACTCCCGTGTCTATCTCTAATGAGCGCTGTTATTAAAACAAAAACTTCTGGATGAAAAAAAGTGGAGAAACTTATGAAAAATTCGATACAGCCATTATTTCTTAGTCAATTTCAAAACTGTTTTTTTGCGAATATGGTAGACTATATTTTCAATACGTCGCATTAAATCTGTATTAGAAACCCAATTTATTATAATTTTATTATAGGTTCATATTTTTGATAAAACGATTTTGGAAAACGAGTTTGAAGTAAACATTTTCAGCAGAGTTATTGGTTGATTGGTTTTTCAAAAGGACCTACAGCGTGTAGTTTTTAACCTTTTTAATTCACATATTCCGACCAGAAGTTTCGATAGCTCCCTTTAAATTAATTGTAGACAATGTAGTGGGTTTAATGAAGACTTGTCAAGCGATGTCATTGACTGAAACATACATATTTTTTAAACTGTCAACATACTTTATCAATTTTATTATCAAAATTAATATGATGTTGTTAAAGATTTTCCTTGCACGCTAAAAAACAAACTTCCTCTGTAACATTATGCAGGAACCATGTATATGTAGGAACCATATATATATTTATTTATTTTTTAATATTGATTAGGCTTTCTTTTATTTTAATTTCACTTATTATATATGAACATTATCAATATACTTGCGTGAATGCATTGTTTTCAAGAATTGTAGATCTGCTGCTTTATTGTGTCTTTTCTGTATGTCACGTTTTTGTTTTCAGCAGTTTTAGACAAACAAAGCCATATTGGGGTCATGAAAACATACATTTTAACATATTATGCATTGTGTCGCCAACATGTAATATTGAATAGCAAACACAGGGTTTTTGGACACAGGTATACCATAATTGCAACAAGCTACAAACACGCGGTATATTTGCATCCAAACAAAAGAAAAGACAGATTTTTCAGCATGTGTAAATTTTTATTGTAACATAAAGGTCTTCCTAAAATCGATTATAGTGGAAATCAGTTATGATATTCAAGTCTTAACGTATTTTAGACCAATGCTGTTGATCTAAATTTTAAGAACTATAATCCCATTTCAGAAGTGTAAATGGAGTGCGCGTTTTGGACCGAGATTAATTTAACAAAATCTTAGACGTAAATTTTAATTTGAAATCAAAAAATATTTATCTACAATGAATTTGAAAGCTTCTATATTTATTTTTATTCGGATTATAACAAAAAAATATTTTTAAATCGTTAAACTAATTATTGCTGTAAGAATTTTTTTCTAACTTTAGCTTTTCGTCCTTGAAAACAATTTTAAATTCAAAATTGTTTTTGCAAAATCTGCTCCCATGGATCAATTTTACACGCTGGGAAATCAGTCTTTTTGTTGTTGTTTGGATGCAAATATAACACAATGTGTTTGCTATTCAATACTACATGTTGGAGATATAATGATTAATATTTTAAAATATATGTCTTTGTGACACAAATACAGCTATGTTTGTGACGCAAATACAACAGTGTTTGTTGTCCTATTTGCTCTCTATTGAGAGCAAAAACATAAAAGCGGTATAAGGAGAGATTATTCACAGTCAACGTTGAATGTGTGTACTTTTCAGTCGGTGAATGCGGTCACGGCGTCTGTTTTTTGAAATGCGAATGGGATAATTTGTATTAATTAATTCAGAAAGGAATAACAATCAACCGCGAATATTATGCTAATTTATTGATGGGTTTAAGTGATGAAATTTTCGAAAAAAGCCCGCAAATGGCAAAAAAGACAGTGTTTTCTCATCACGGCAATGCTCCAGTTCACACATCCAATCTTGCGATGGCCAAAATGAACGAATTAAAGTTGAATTGCTTCATCACGAACCTTATTCGTCAGACTTATCTCCCTCGGACTATTTCTATTTCCGAAAAATGGCTAGGCGGTAAAAGACTTACCAACAATGAAGAGGTGGTGTCTGGGGTTGGTGGTTATTTTAAGGAGTTTGACATTTCTTACTATAAACAGGGTATAGAAGCTATTGAATATCGCTCGAAAAGTGTATCAAGCTAAAAGGAGATTATATTGAAAAATAAAAAAATTTCCAACTTTTTGATGTATTCTTTATTAGGTCAGCTAGTTTTGAGACCGCTCTAGTAGCTGATTTGCTTAAAACGATTAAGAAAGGGCGTGGTTAATGCACTTGAGGCGCGTGAAAAGTAAAGCCTTTTCTCGCCGACAGTAGCCACGCAAGGACAGTTTGCCACTATTTACTATTACTAAAAATTCCAAACTTTGTCAAATAAGTTATGTGCGTACCTTGTATAAATCATTAGGTCCTTGGGAGTTCAAATTTCTCAATAGTTTTTAATCATTTTTTGTTACTTCAGAGAGGTAGTCAGTCAGTTCTTATATAAGAACTGTTGTTTTTTGTAGCTATAATAGATAAATTCATTGCTCTAACCAATTTAGATCCTGATCATCCACTGCATATAAAATTAACCCAAAATTCGCCCACACACGTCGAAGGGAATCCCCAAATTCGTCTAATCCCAGTCAGTCAACATCCCAGCCGTGTGACACACTTGTATCTTATACTACAAGCACTCGCATTAAATACACACAGATTCCTATGATGATGGTTCTTCTTATTACCTAAACATGTCAAGTATTTAATGGTGGAGCGCCGCGCCGCCTGCGTTGTGTCTGTGTGCTTCCTTCCTCCACACCAGCACTATCTTCATCTTCTCGGATTATTTCAGTCGAGTTAATGTTAATGTCAATGTAGGGCGGGGCATTGGTGATGTTCATTAGTAATTGCAAAGCGTAATATTGACTTTGTTCAGTTTCATTTTCTTTCCTTCCCACGTGATGTTGCCAGTACATTGGAACTTTGCGGGAGGCTTTACTTCACGAGTACACATCAACTCCATCCACGTGATTTTCCAAATTGTATCTCAACATATTTTGTTTTGTATTTGGGAAAGCATTTAACTTAGTTGTGTGAATATTTAGTATTTAAGTCAAATAGGACAACAATTCGTACGGGTCGGGATGTAGTCTCCTCCGTACATTTGACTATTTTATACATTTTCATGGTACATCAAATATTTGCGCTTTACTCGGGATACAAAGTAAGGCAGCATTCTATGTATTTCCATTTTTTTTTTTTGGTTTTAATTAAAAAGTTTTTGTTAAAGACTATTTGTTCCTCTGTTTTATTTTTTTTTGCTTTCTGTGCCGGGGTTTCGCTTGTTCTTTTTGAAGTAAATACTCGTATAGTTTAGAATTCCGTAGAGCTCAAGTAGCTATGCATTTCTAAATGGGGGGAGTAACGAAAGTTTTGCTTTGAAATCTCGGGGGTGGTAATTGGTACAAGTTAAGACAAGAGGGTTGGTTAACTTGATGATTGCTGCTAAGTTAAGATATCCTCATGAACTTTGATTTATCGCGTGAATGAATTATTGGACAATTTCAGACCTGAAATTTTAATTGAATATCAAGGGATACAGATGTTGTTGGATATTTATCGAAATATTCAATTTAATGAATTTTATTTTTATTCCTTGATAGTGAAGAACATGCAACAAAAATTATATGAGACCAACTAAAGTCATAACTTTAATTTTTTCTATATCAAAATAAATACACTGAAAGAATAACGCTTCGTCGCATGGATGACACATTTTCATTAATGTTTTTACGTTTGCGACAATGAAAAGGTTCGTATATCCTACAATTTGGTAGTTGCTGCAACGAAAAATTGCATACATAATTTGTTTGACAATTTTTCATTTTGTTGCAACAATTTTTTTGCTGTTCCTGCAACAATTTTATTTAATATGAATTTTGTATAAAAATGGGTTAAAAAGTAAAAATGTGTTAAATTAAAAAAAGAGAATGAGATTTAAACTAGTGATATTTGGATTATCTCTACATTTTATAGTTTATTTTTATTGTTTATTTATTTGGGAGGTCTGCCAACATTAACATAGCTAACGAAACAATTTCGTTATTGCAACGAAACAAATTTTTATGAATATAAAGAAAGAGAAGCAGTAAAAAAATGAGTGAGCGTAAGCAAGAGGCCAGCAAGAGAAAATGTTGAGCGAGAGTGCTGGGTCACGTACACATCTTAAATACGAGGTGGCGTAAAAGTAATCCTCCTATCAGAAAATGCTATAAATTTTGCGATTGGGCCCTAATGTCAGTTCTGTTTTGACATTTGTGTAGTAAACACATGCGAAATACACGTTAATAAACAATGTTACGCTACACTGCTCCAGAGCGGGGAATATTGCTGACTAATTATTTGACCAATAATCGGTCGGTGACTTTGGCACAAAGTGAATTTCGTCGCAGATTTCCTGGCCGTCCAACGCCTACTGGTGAAACACTGCGACGTTTAGCCGCTCGCCGCGAAGAGACTGGCACAACACGAGATGCTGCCAGGCTTGGCAGACCCCGGAGTAGCCGTTCTGCAGAGAATATTGCTGCTGTAGCCGGGGATGTCATGGAAGCGCCGTCGATGCCACGGAAGCGCCGTGAGCGCTACAGAGCAATGATCAACGAGTTCTTTTTGCCGCAACTTGATGAATTGGGATTGGAAAACATGTGGTTCCAACAGGACGGTGCAACGGCAGACACTGCACGTGCCACAACCGATATGCTGAAGGATGCATTCCCCGGGCGCCTAATCTCCCGTTTTGGCGATTTGCACTGGCCAGCAAGATCGCCTGATTTGACCGCTCCAGACTTCTTTTTGTGGGGCTATTTGAAGTCGCGGGTTTATATCAACAAGCCTCAGACTCTTGCAGCTCTTAAAGACAATATCCGCCAAGAATGTGAGGACGTATCACCGGAAGTTTTGGCCAAAGTGATGGAAACTGCCATAAAAAGGGCTCAAATGACAATCAACTGTGGTGGCGGCCATTTATATGACATCATATTCTCGACTTGATGTAAAAAAAATTAAAAGACCAAATAAAAATAATCCACAAGAAGAATCAAAGTTTTTCATTTTTTTTTTAAATTACAGCCAAAAAACATCGGAAGTTTACTTTTGCGCCACCTTGTAGGTTCTTTTGCAAAAACGGAAAATGAAACAAATTTACTGCAGCAATAAAACAACTTCATTGCTGTAATCAAACAAATTCATTGCAGCAATGAAATAATTTCGTAGCAAGAACGAAGTTACTCATTACAGTAACGAAGCAAGTTCATTGCAATAATGAATCAAATTCATTGCAACAAACAACCATACTTCCATCACAGTGGTGAACAATTTGCAGTTAATGAACACATTTTCGACAAAAGTTATTGGGTTGATGGAGATTTTCATCCCTGTGACGATGCTTTTCCGGTCAGTGTAGAAACTGCCACTGTGTGTTCGTTTGTGTAAAAAGTGCAACCCTACATATACAAGGTGGCGCAAAAGTAATCACCCAATGTTATTTTTTGTGTAATACATCTTTAATAAAAAAGTTTAGTTCTTTGTTTACTTACTTTGAAATTTAATCCATTCGAATTTATTCCATAAAGTTGCGAAAATGATGTCGGCCAAGTGGCCGTCGCTATAGTTGAAGACCATATAGGCTCGTTTTATGGCATTTTCCAGCATTCTTGGCGAATATTCTCCTTAAGGGTTTTAAGAGTCTGAAGCTTCTGAATATAATCAATGAAAATTATCCCATGCGTAGATAGAACCATTTTTTCCAATTTTAGAGACGTTCCTTTGTCTCAGGGGTGAAGTGGTGCACCCATGTCTCATCCATGGTTATAAATCGGCGCAAAAAATCGGCGGTATTGCGGTAAAACACCCTCAAATACTCTACTGAAACGTATTCACGACGCTGTTTTTGCTCTCTTGAAAGCAAGCGCGGCACCCATCTTGCGCACAGCTTCCTCATCTTAAAATCCTCGGGCAATATACGAAGTGTATCACTTTTTGAAATGCCTATCATTCCAGTTGACTCACGATCATCCCATACCACTTTGTGGATTTTCTTAACCGTGTATGGCGCGGACACCTAAATTGATCGACCACTACAGTATTCCTTTTGAAAGCTAGTACGGCCTAGATTAAGCTCTGCTACCCAATATTTTACAGTCGTAAATGAAGGAGCAGACTACCCCAAAGTTTAATATAGCTCGGCTTTAATATTGATTGGACTCATACCATTCAAATGGAAATTTTGAGTTACATAACAGTGACCAATTTTTCCCATGTTTACAAAATTCACTGAGATCGTTTGCTTTTGATAGCTCAAATAAAAACACTAAACAACGTGGCGCCTTGCAATTTAAAACATACGAGGGCGGATCAATAAGTCCGTTTTTTTTCGAATGTAACAGTTTATTTTGCAAAAAAATATTATTTTTCAACATATTCTCCAAAAGGCTCAATAGACTTAGTCCAACGTTTCTCCAATTTTTGTATCCCTTCCAAAAAATAGGATTTTTCGAGGTCCATAAAATAGGCATTTGTTTGATCAATAATTTCATCGTTGGAGCTAAATCTCTTTCCATCGAGCCAGTTTTAATGTTTGGAAATAGTCACTGGGGCTAAATCTGGAGAATATGGCTGATGAGGTAAAAATTAATAGACCAACTCATGGAATTTTGCCATTGAGACTACACACGTGTGCACCCGTGCATTTATGGCCAATTGAGAGCAAACGCGGCACCCATCTTGCAGACAGCTTTCTTAAACCCAACTGATCATTTAAAATCGAAACCACACTGCCATATGAATTGCCTATGGCATCAACAATCTCACGCACTTGTACTCTTTGATCGCCCAACACCATATCGTAGATTTTTCGATATTTAAGGGAGTATTGACCTCAATTGACCGTCCAGAACTTTCAGAGTCATTTGTACTTGTGCAACCACAATGAAAGTCAGTTAACCACTTTTTTACCATTTAAATCGATGGTGCAGAGTCCCATCATTATTTATTAAGCTTTTGCTTGGTTTGATTGGCGGTTTTTTTAAATGACGGAACGTGCTCAAAATTTGGCAGTAGTCTATTAACAGACGGTACTTGATGGAAGCAGTGTTGCATTTCATATAGCTATGAGGGAAGTTCGAAAAGTGACGGACTTATTGATCCGCCTCGTATTTTTTACGGGGTTACCACTTTTCACAAAAATATTTTTTTTCAACCCACTGGCACCATCTATAAGTCGGGTCGGCTAGTTTTGGAACCGCCCTCTATGACGAATTTAATGGGGGCTGACATTCGATTTAGAACCCATTTCATGCAGGTCGTCCAAGATCGGCTGTTGTGCTACAGAAAATCGAGGCTCTGCGTTAACGGATATTGCGAGATCGTCATGTGATATACTTTGAGATAGAAGCATCCTGGGGCATTACTTCCACTCCTACACATTCAATATTCCATGAAAATATGACCAAAAAATGTATGATTGCTGTGGATACCGATCATTTGTCAGTCGCTCAAAAAAAGTCGTGTCGATTGGTGGCAGGAAATGTTGAAAAAATTCTAATGGCGGTGCTTCAAACGACTTCAATAAGATCACGAATGGTGGTCCTATACTAAACCACAATCCTGAGAATGGGTGTTTCGAGACTAGCGAAATCCAATAAAATTTGTTCACGCTGGAACCACTTCATAGCAAATGATGACCTGCTTCTTCGGCATAACTGGTCATGTGGCAATAGTTCCGCTAGAGCAACGTGTGATGTATTCTGAATGGTACACAACCATTTGGTTGCGAGAAAGTTTTGGTGTGTTATGGAAAACCAGCCTCCAAAGAAGGCCCATTCTTTATCACGAAAATGCTAGCTCTCACACATAAGCTCAAACAAACGCGTATTTGACCACCAAACTCATTAATTTGATGGGTCATCCGACTCGCAGGCCCGGTTAGGCACCTAGTGGTTCCTATTTATTGCCGCAGATCAAAAAGAAAATTCGTCTCCAAAGTTTTTTGACGCCAGAAGAGGTTGACCGTTGATGCGTTCATAATGCATGTTTTGGTGCTACCTCAATCGGTGTGAAAAAAGGGCTTCTGAAATTGGTGCAAACATTTCTTCAAGGAATACATTTAAAAACAATAAAGCCAAATTATATTATCAATATTTGTGTTTTCATTATTAGGTCAGAAATATAAACGGAATCCTTCGTATAGCCTTGTAGTGCCCTGTATTTCTATCAGAATTTAAGGGTATATTAGGTTAATGTAAACCAGAATATCTTCCAAGTTTCTGAAGACAACAAAAATAAATCACACTAACATCCAAATACACAATTTCTCAAAGCACATAAATTAAAGTTTAGCGATGAAGGGAAATGTTTCCCCACAAAATTTAATTTGTTTACATGAATTACCAATTACTTCTTTTCACAATTTGCAATCCTACAGAGGTTTATTGTTCTACCAAATTAATTAGAATTTGAATTGTATCATTTATCATCAGGGAAATCCAGTTTAATTTGTATGACATGAAGTAGTAAAGACGGAAGGGTTGAATCCAATTGGATTAAGCGATGTTGTATCTAATGTAAGCAAAACATAAGTTTGTTGCGGAAGGTTACTTTATTATCATTGGAGATAATATTTCAGTTTGAGATAAAATATTTAATATTTCTGTTTGAGTTAAAGTCCTTGGGTGGACTTTAATGTTATTATGAATTTCATGTAAGTATATCAAATTGTAACTGAAAGTAGTTTCAAATCTGCATTAAATTTCGATTACATTGGAAATGATACCTATATTTTCTCAATAAAACAGCTGATATTTCGGTAAAAAATTATTATTTTGAAACAGAAATTTCGTTACTTATATTAAACTGTAATTAATTTGGGCCAATTAAGGTAACAGTAACACACACCTAGTAAAGAAAGAAGTCTTAATTAAATAAATTTATGAAATAAAATTAATTATTGGTTTTGATAGCACTAAAATGTTTCAATACAAAGTCATCAATGAAAACTTTATAGACTCCCCTAGAACTGAGCTACAGTGGTCCAAGTGGCAATTCCATTGTTATCCGTAGACAACTGGCGAAGAATTTTTACTTGTTGAAGCCACATTTTAGTCAGTCTATACTTTTGTATTGTTGAGGCATGACTAGCCTAACTAAACGTCCCTCTTTTGGCGGTTATATAGCAAAGTATTAAATCTAAAATAACAACGTATTATACACATAATATTTTTAATAGTATTTAATATTTTTAAGGAATTTCCATGCATTTAAATTTAAAACATTAGAGGAATATGTTTTCAAACATATTAAGCTTTTTTATTTGTATTTGAAACATAGCTACATTGGGTTACCAAAGTTTCCTATCTTTCATAGCTAACTTCAGATCCCCCTACATTCGGTCGATTGAAAAAAAATCATATTTTCAATGATTTCCAGTTTAAATTAGCTAAAGAAATTCTGATGTCTACTGGCCACCAAGATCATGCAATTTAACGCTGTGTGATTTCTCTCTTTACGGTTTTGTTCCATCTTGGGTTTATGTGAATAAACCACAAACAATTCCTGAGCTCAAATACGAGATCCGGGGCGTCATCGGTGAGATACAGCCACATCTCTGTGGAAAAGTCATTGAAAATTCTATTAAAAGACTAATAGTCTGCCATCAGAGCAGTGGGGTCTATTGGACGGATATTGTCTTCTTTACAATCCAAGAATAAATTATCTCAAAAAATGTATGCTTTTATCTTATAATGAAAAACTGCATTCTTACTGGGACAAGATACGAAGCCTCGTGACCAACCTATGAGATTTCGATTTGCTGAAGATGAGCAATTTTACCCAAAAGTCATAATTCGAGATGAAGCCCATTTTCATCTCGGGGGCTACGTTAACAACCAAATTGATGTGTTTGGGGATCGACAACCCCACACGTCGCGCACTGTGAGATTTAATCAATCTGGCATCTCGAAATTCAAAAAAAAAATGTTTTCGTAACTCGCTCATATTTTTTTCTACGTGAGAAGAGACCAATTGTTACAAAAACAAACACAAAAGAGAATAAAAAAATGTTATTGCCGTGATAACAGCTATCAAACACGTGCAATTGCATAGTATGCAAAAATTGATTTACAAGCTGCCATTGATCACAAAAGTTTGAGTGATCAGGTCGAAGTTGTGAGTGGTTTTTTTTGGCCTAAAATATTTTTTGTATTGAAGGTTATGACTTAAACTTAAAATTGTTGCTTTACACAATATTTATTTTTGCACTCAAGTATTTTGAAAAAATTGTTTTATAACCAGCTAAAAGGTAAGACAAATTTTAAAGCTTTCAAATTTTTGATAGACTAGAACTTCCAAGTACCACGGAGTTCCGTGATGGGAATGCCAGCAGAATCTTTGTTAATGTGCCCAAAACAAATTTCAAAAATAAAATCCTGTCCATTGAAATATCGCGAGAGGAGCTATTTTGGATTTGGTTTAGCAAGGTGAAAAGCGAAAAAACAGAAGCGGTCGAAAAGCACGTTATATCAATTTTTGGACCAGATGTTGACGATACCAAAATTAAAGATCGTTTAAAAAAGCTTTGCTTCCAATTTCAATCGCGATGGAGCAAATCTCACCATGATAAAGCAAGATTTATGCATGACAATGCTATTTGGCTAAGTTCAAAAATTTCTGCTGTTGATTTTGCTCTGAAAGTGCTTCGAGTACACAAAAGCGGAAATGCAAAGAGCTAATATCAAATGTAGCTTCGGAAGAATTAACTATGGCTACCGCAATGCATCTGAGATCCTGTGTAAAAAGAGACTCAGCAAACATTGTCAAAGAGCTGTCGGCTGCATCCCGTTCGAGAGGTACAGCTATAAAAAGCGCAAGGGTAAGCATTACTGAAAAGAAAAGTCTTACACCAGATCAAGCACTGGCCATGATCGTAGACGAAAATTTATCAACTGATTGCATACGATACCATACAGTCCGAAATTGTATCCATGCTATGACCTCGTTAAGCAATCAAAATTATTGTGCTACCCAAGCCTTGTTACTGTTACTTGTTAAACATATGCCGAAATCAATTTGCAATCCGTAATAGACCACACTGTGAAAAGATTAATAGATGCACAATATGAGGTTTTTAAGTCGTTCCCTGCCATTCAGGATGAATTAAGCATAATAATAAAATGGGGATGCGATGGAGCTGAACAGAACCGTTACAAGCAAAAATTTTCGGATGACAACATATCAGACGAAAGCATGTTTTCTCTTTCGATGGTGCCTCTTCAACTTAACTCTGGAGCTGAAGGAAGGAAACATATTTTTTGGCAAAATCCAGCTGCGTCTTCGACAAGATATTGTAGACCGATCAAATTTATTTTCACGAAAGAGACGCGTGAGGTCATTAAAGCGGAAGTGGAGCATATTCGGCATCAAATTTCTGTTTCGAAACCAACTAGCTTTGAGCTTCACGGTTATAGTTTCACGGTTAAACCCAATTTAATTCTATGTATGATTGACGGCAAAGTCTGCACCGCTCTTTCAAATTACACGTCATCGCAAGCGTGCTATTTATGTGGTTCAACTCCAAAAACTATGAATGACATGAATGCCTTATCACAGCGCGAAATCGATGGAAATATGTTTGCTGTTGGTCTTTCACCTCTACATGCCCACATAAGGTTTATGGAGTGCTTATTGCACATTTCTTACAGATTGGAAATAGAAAAATGGTACGTATCAGGCGATGAAAATAAGGAGAGCATTGCAAGAAGGAAGAAAAAAATACAAGACAGGTTTAGGAACGAAATGGGTCTTCTTGTGGATATACCGAAACAGAAAGCAGGAAACACAAATGATGGCAATACGGCCAGAAGATTTTTCAAAGAAGCAGAAAAGACATCGGATAGTACAGGCATAAATGTCGATCTGATCAAGCGGTTTCGAGTAATACTTATTTGCATAAACAGCGGCTATTTTATCAATATAGATGCGTTCCAAAATTTTACGTCAGAAACAAGAGAGCTTTATTTGAGTTTATATCATTGGTACTATATGCCAGTAACTCTCCACAAAATATTGTTTCATGGAGGAGCTATCGTTTCTTCATGCATTCTTCCCACAGGAAACTTTTCTGAAGAAGCGCAAAGAACCACGCAATAAAGAGTCGAGACAGTATCGCGAAATGTTCACAAGAAAAACGTCCCGAGTTGACACCAACATAGATTTATTGCATAGGTTGCTTATCACGTCAGATCCTTTGATTGCAAGTTTACGTTTGTCCCCAAAAACCAAGCGTTCTACTTTACCTTCTGAGGTCATAGCACTTTTGTCTGACACCCAACTAAATGATGAATTTGATGATTTAGCATAAAAAACCTTGCTTGCAGCTCTCTGGAATTTTTATTTTTGTATAAATTTCTTATTTTTTTTTATTTCTACTTTTCGCTCTTTACTTTTGTATAATTTGTATATAATTTCTTTATTTTGGTTTTTGATTAATATCTTATTTTGAATATTTTCCATTCTTTTAAAAACTTTCGTTGAATTTTTTAGTTTTTCCTTTATAATGTTTTAGATATCAATAAATTTAACATTGAAACAACATTAACTTTTTATTTTTCTCATTTGCAAAGAATCATCGAAAACTAAAGTTCGAAACTTGAAGCATTTTATAGAAATGGTTGTATGTGGGTACTTACATCAATATATCGACAAGTTTTAGTTACAAGAGAAAAAAAGAAGAAATTTTGAATATAAATGTGTAAAAAAAAATTGTCCACAACTAGTGTTTTTGAGGATAGTTCGGAACTAGTCCCCTTTGACACTAGTTGGAACTAGTTATTTTTCACCATATTGAAGCTTATAATCTCCTTAACGATCGTGCCAAATTTCAAGTTGATACCCCTAAAACTTCATATAAAAATTAATTTTGAGATGGTTTTTAGTCAATATCTCATACTGTGCGTCGTCGAGGAGAAGGCGATGCATACACAAAGAGTGACTATTTTGTGCGAGTTTTGGCATGGTGGCATCATAGGATAATTTTTCTTCGACAATGAGCGAGAAGCCGCCAGTACCGTCAATGGCGACCATTACCGTGCCATAATTTTATTTACGTATGGTTTCAACAGGACGGCGCTACGTACCACATAGCCAACGTTACAATCGATATGACTGTTTTGGTCGAAAAATGTATCAACATTCTGGTAAATTGTATCGGTTAGAGGCAAGAATACTGAGTTGATAGGTATCCATGAAATGTCTGTATCAGGCGAAATTTTTTTTTTAATTTTATTAGATTTTTACCAATTCTCAGATTTTCCTGCAAGTTTTAGTGAAAAAAATATTTTTCAAATTGTAACCATGGTAAAACTGAATAACTCTTGTGAATATAAAGGGTTTTTCAACAGGGATGCTACAAAAGTAAATCGATAGGGACAGCAAACGACGCAATATTTTTTCCCGCTCTTTTGACATTTCTCTTCAGTAAGGTTTGCCATTTCATCATGGAAAGATATACCAGCTAACAACGAGTCGAAATTATTAAAATTTCCTACCGAAATTTGGAGTCAGTGGCCTGAACTTTAAAAGCGCTACGTCCAATTTATGGTCGTCATAATCGTCCTACCAGAACAACAATTGAGCGTCTAGTGGAAAAATTTGAATCCACTGGCACAGTACAAAATGTTCCCGTGCCAGTGAGAAAAAGAAGTGCACGTAGTGTCGAGAATATTGCTGCCGCTGATGCTTAAGTTCAAGAAAGCCCAAATGTGTCTCTCACACGTCATTCTCAAGCGTTGGGCATCTCTGTGACGTCGTTGTGCCGAATTTTGCGAAAAGATCTTGGCCTACATCCTTACAAGATCAAGTTGACGCAAGAACTGAAGCCGCTTGACCAACATAAGCGTCGTATGTTCGTGAATTGGGCTGAGCAACAACTTGAAAATTATTCGGATTTTCATCGGAAAATCATCTTCAGCGATGAGGCTAATTTCTGGCTGAATGGCTTCGTCAATAAGCAAAATATGCGTTATTGGTCAGACAGCAATCCACACGTAATCCATGAGTCATCATTGCATCCCGAAAAATTACGGTTTGGTGCGGTTTATGGGCGGGCGGCGTAATTGGGCCGTACTTCTTCCATGGTGATCAAGACCGGCACATTACTGTGACTGCGAATCGCTACCGAATTTCATTGGTATCTAAAACCGGTTTTGTTTTATTTAAAAAAAACTTTTGTTGCGCTCTTATTGAAAACCCCTTACGAGGGTTCGTATTTCGTGAGTAATGGGTTAACCAGGGGTGGGTGTCTAGGAATTGGACCACTTTATGAAAAACCCTTAGAAACCTCCAAAAACTGGTTATTTTTTGGATTGGACGCTCCGTTTCCGGGATATAGAAATATTAGTTTTCAGTTGTTTCGGCTTAAGGTCATAAGAATCAAAATAAGATACTTCAAGTATTTCTTCTTACACTTTTATTAATATTTTCCAACAGATCGACCAGCTTCGTTGATCATTTTCAAGGATCTGATAAAACAAGAATAAACACAAAGTATTCATAAACATTATTGAACAGTTCAAACAAGAATCGCCATAAACAAATATGTGACCTGCTCCACGAAGGGCCTCTGCGCCGAAAATTTTTTTTAAACTTTTTGAGTGATTCTTATAGGAACGCTCTTTCAAATGCCGCAAACCGCAAGTTTCTATGTCTTTTAGTTTTTTTACAAATCACCTGAAAAGATGAATCACCTGAACAGATGAAATTTAAAAAAAGTTCAATATCAAAGGTACAAAATTACAAAAATATCAAAATTTTACCCTTTTTTACTCCTAACACGCTTTTTTGGTGGTTCTTCTGTATTTTGCTGCTTTTCACCTTTGTCTGATCAGGTTGAAGGAAGAGTTGCATAACCATACGCAAAACACGGAAAAACGCAGCGCTTTTTCTAAACGCGTTGTTCTCAATAACTTCTTTTCGGCGCGGAGGTCCCTTTTCGTGGAGCGAGTCACATATATTATTTTCGCCAAAGGGAGAGAGATTAATTTTAATTACATTTTGAGATAACACAGAGGGAGTCCAAGTTTTTCCGAAGGCTTATGTCATCTGATTTGTTCTTCTCTTGAATTTGTCAATTGTGTGTCAATTGTCAAAGTGACAAGCCAAACGTTGTGTGCAAAATTCCATGTAATGGTGACAAGTCCAACATATGCCAGAAAGTATATGTATGTTGGCACTACAATGAGTAAATTGAAAACTATAATATCTGCTCATAAGTCGGAGCGAAAAGCTCATTATAAGCCGATACAAAAAAGGCTAGCACTCGCAGCCCACTGTACTTCAACTGGCCACAAACCTAATTTTGACGTAGTTGACATTCTGACTGAAGGGGAAAATTACCCAGAACGCCTCTTCCAGGAAATGATGCATATAATTGAGGTTCCATCGGAGAAAAGGCTTAATTTCAAACGAGACACAGGTCATTGTGCGCAAGTGTATAGGCACACAATTGACAAATTCAGGAGAGGAACAACTCAGGCGACATAAGCCGCGCTCTGTATTATCTCGGGTTAACATTTATCATTTAATCTTTGGGGAAGATAATATATTTGTTTATGTTGATTCTTGTTTGACCTGTTCAATAATGTTTATGAATACATTTTGTTTATTCTTGTTTTATCAGATCCTTGATAATGATCAACGAATATTGGAAAACATTAATAAAATTGAAAAACTTGAAGTGGTTTCTTTTTAGTCTTATGACTTTAAGCCGAAACAATTGAAAACTAATATATCTACAAAGGTCAACTATACTTACAACTAACAGAGATGTAGAAAGTTTTACTAACATCGTAGTGGCTACCATTATTTACCCATTATTTTCCCTATTTCCCTGAGGGTAATGAATGGATAATCGTGATGAGTAATTCCCCATCGTCGTGGGTAGCTACCCATTATTTTCCCCATTACCCTGAGGGTAATGAGTAATCGTGATGTTTAATTCCCCATTGTCTTGGGTAGGTACCCACTATTTTTCCCATTACCCTAGGGGTAATGGTTAATCGTGATGGGTAATTCCCAATTTTCGTGGGTAGGTACCCATTATTCCCCATGATGATGTGTATGGGTTACGCATGGGGGGTAAATACGAACTCTGGAATTTACTAATACAATCTAAACATGTCTAGTCACCCTAACTAGCACATAAAAACTACTTTGTAACTTAAAAATGGTCATTTGTATATATATTTCATCATTGCTCAAAAAGGACGTTTCCGATTTTATCCGAATAAATCGGGATAAATTCCTATCCTACTTCTCAATGTAATAAACAGTTTCGCAGTTATAAAAAAAGTATTGTGAAAAAAAATTTTTTTTGCTTAACAAACTTAAGATTTTTATTTTTCAAAAGTCATGAAACATAATAAACGGCAAAATGTGTAAAGTTTTATTAGTTTATCCTAAAGTCACAGACATAGATTACAAAAATCAATGCATGCATTTCGCTCTTATTCACAATTTAGTGAAGGTATCCCATTTTGTCAAGAATTGTGTTTTTTGTTTGTGTTGCATTTTATGAGTAAAAAATGGTTTTAATTTTCCTGAGTAAAAAATTTCCCTCGCTGTTAAGTTCAAAATTCTTTGAAACAAACGTTGATGATTTTTTTTAATAATTCTCACAGGAAAATAAGTAATGAAAGGTTATTCCTTTTTTATGATTGCAGTCTCGCGAAAATTCCCCCCCAATTGAATGAAATCAAAATATCGTATGGTATCAGGACACAGAAAAATGTAAATATGGCACAGTTAACATATGCGTCCATTCATATGTACCTGTAGGTTCAAATAGGGATATATCATATCTTAATGTATCTTCACAGACGTTACTTTAACAGTAGCGCCCATTCCTACCTATTTTTGAGAGATATTTTGCATACAAACTTTAACAGGCAAAAATACGTAGTACCTATTGCAGTTGACGAAAAATTAAATTTAGAAATTTATACTCTAATAGTATTTAAAGGTGTTCACTCATCCTTTTTACCAATTTCGCATGTACTTACGAAAGCTAAAGCATTTTATTTTTATTAAATTGTGAACATGTGTGGCAGATTCACAGCACCCCCCATTCGAAAAGAACTTAATTTAGAAATATTGGAAAACTCTGAACACTATTTCAACCTTGTACTGATTCAGAATGTAGACTGGGTGCCTAAGTTCACGTGTAGATCATATGTACGATGGCGGTTCCAAAACTAGACGACCTAACAAAGAAGACACGGAAAGTTTGGGGAAATTTTCTTTATTTTTCAACATAATCTCCCTTTAGCTCAATACACTTTTTCCAGCGATATTCAATAGACTGAATAACCTAGCCTGAATAAGAACAGTCAAACTCATTAAAATAGCCATTAATCGCAGGCTCTATCTCTTCATTGCTGGAAAATCTTTTACTACCGAGCCATTTTTTTAAGTTTGGAAATAGAAAATAGTGAACTAAATCTGGCGAGTAAGGTGCACCATGAAGCAATTCGAACTTTAGTTCATTAATTTTAGCCGTAGCAATAGTGGGTGTGTGAACTGGACCATTGGTTTGGTGAAACACGTTCTTTTTCGCTAAATGCGGCCTTTTTCTACAATTTTGTCACTTAAACGCTGCAATAAATTAGCATAATATTCACCGTTGATGGTTATTCCTTTCTGAAGGTAATTAATACAAATTATACCATTCGCATTCCAACAACCAGACACCATAACCTTGCCTGCATTTGGAACCGTCTTCGCCTTCTTTGGACACGATTCTCCCATTCCAGTCCACTGCCTTGACTGTCCCTTTGTCATAGGTGCGAAGTGGTAGACCTGTGTCTCATCCATGGTTATAAATCGACACAATAATTCTGCTTTATTGCTGTGAAACATCGCTAAACACTCTACTGAAACATGTTCACGACGCTGTTTTTAGCCTACTTAAAGGAAGCGCGGCACACATCTTGCGCACAGCTTTCTCATCCTCAAATCCTGGGTCAATATACGATGTATAACACTTTTTGAAAAGCCTATTAATTCAGCTAGCTCACGCATCTTCAGCACCTGGATAATCATCCAATATCATTTTCGGGATTTTCTTAACCGTGTCTGGCGTGGACACCTGAACTGGTTGACCAATTTAGGTGTATTTAACGAGCCAGATATTAGAAAATTGATTAAACACCTTACTTTTAGCGATGTTCTGAAAGACCGAGAAGTTCATGCTTGGAACAGTGTAAAAGCCGTCATAGAACATATACTTGGCATTCATCGAGTAGAAAACTGGAGTGTTTGTCATCATATGATGTCATCCTTTGAAACCATCGGTGTGAATATGTCGTTGAAGATCCACTTTTTGCATCATCACCATGATAAATTTGATGAGCAATTACCAAGCGAATTTGACTAGATCGGCTAGAGATTTCGCAAGGTTTCAGCACAGTTGGAAGAGTGGCTAAAGATTTTACTTCCTTTTGACCGACCTATGCTGGAATTGGATAATGGTGTCCAGCGTTAAAAGGTGTTAATTTTTTTTGAAATTATACGGCATAAGATATGTCTATGTACGATATTCCAACAAGTGTAGGTATCACTCGCAAACCTAGCACTTTGACGCGATTTTACCATTTCTGTACCCTGCCGATTGCACCATTCACGATGACAACCATACTATGGCATTGGCAAACACTTCATATTTTTACCTGATGCAATTTGTTAGGGGAAACTATGATTTGGCATTATAAACTACGTCGAACTTGTCTAGTTTTGGCGAAGTCTTCTGCAAATTCTGCCCGCAAGGGCACATTCTGTGCGCTTGTTTTAAGTTCCCTATAATTTAATTTATAAACCGATGAAGTCTTTTATATTTCTTAGCTTTATTCAGAATGGATTTATATTTTTACCATTGCGACAATTTTATAACAAAATGATACAAAGTTATTTTGTTCAAAAGTTTTACAGCTGCTTAGGTTAAAGTTAAATTCAACAAAGTAAATATTAGAAGTTTATGTCCTCTGCCCATTACAGCTCCAAACCTATACCAATCCTTTTGTGGGCTCGGCGTATTGTGTGTATTTCACGCTACCTGCGAAACTGATTATTCTACTAGATCGCTATCTAAACACAGCACTGAAAAAGTTGCAACAGGACCGCCACAAGTTGGAGATATCGATTTCTTGTCTGTGACAACCCCTGCTGAAATTTTCTGGGCAACATTTTTGTGGAATATTTAAATGCCTGGAACTCCCGGCTTAAGGCACTTTTTTGACATATCTCAAAATAAGGACAAAAAGCACACCTAAGAAATTGAATAGAGGATTGAAATGTACCACGACAAAAAGTCTCATTCAATTTCACTGCAGATAGCTTATCTCGAAAATGCCATTCGGTATTGATAATCATAGTTTTTTGGATATTTCTCAAATACTATTTCACCTTAAAATACAAATTTCATCAGGCAATAATAAAATAGTGCGACTGGGTATGTCCTTCTGGGATTTTAATATACTCATCTAAGGGTTTCATTCCGTAGCCCCTGTGTATTCTTTGCATATGCACCCCTCCTATGATCCTTGGGTCAATTTGACCCAACATCAAAATTTGTTAAAAAAAAACTCGACATTTTTGGGAGAAATTTATTATTCTATTTTTTACCACAACAAAAAAATACGTAAAAGAAATATAGAAAATCACCATCTATCACTGTATAGAAATCTAATAATTATCATTTCGTTTTATGAAAAAAATTAGAAGCATAAGTATATATTAATTATTTTTGTTGCAGTTTGAAAACAAACTGATATAAGTCAAACTGATATAAGTAAACTGACATACAGATTTTGAGTTTTAAGCTTTTACTGTTTCTAATTTGGTAGGACACTCGCCTGAACTGTTCTCAGAATTTACAATGTTTTACAACTTGAGTATGTATTACAACTTTAGTGGGCGATAAACAATGTCACAACATCTATTTACCCAAAATTTGTTGTTTTACGGTATTACCTGTAGTTCCAGGAGATAAACACTGCACCTGAAAGTTATATTAGGATTTCAACCTGGATTTATTTCATTCATGTGTCGTCCATTCAAATCGATATCTATTGGCAGCTGGTTATTTGAATAACTTTTTTTTTATTTGGAAAAAAATTAATATTGGTTTTATATCCGTGATACAATATTTTTAGTAGACCCAGGGTTGTTTGTTAAAATTTAATTTTCTTGAGCCTACCAGCCTGAAGCCGTGGTTACTCTTGCCAAAGAGCACTATGATGTTTTCATAAATTTTAAATGGGGTTGCAGCCTTCTCTGTTGATTTGAACTTCCAGAATCACGCCTTCAATACTTTCGCTTGACAATGAGTATTGATCATTTCCATCATCATCATTTGACAACAAAATTTCGTTCTCATCACATAAACCTTCAACTAAACTGTGTCCATCGAGTGGCTACGCATTGGATGAATCCATTCTAGCTTATGGTGACCAGCTGTCATTTTACTAATGACAATAATGACTATCAGGGTTGCATTTTGTTAAAACAGAAATGTTCATAGTAGAGTTCACTAACGGATGCCTAAGCCAAATAAAATGTGGCCGTCGGTGGTGTTTGTAAGCGTGCCTCTTGTGCATGAGATCCTGGGTTCGATCCCTGGTCAGTCCAGCTTAAATTTCTTTCGTCGGCGGTCACCTCGCATAGTGACGGCGACACTATCGAGTCTTTAGCCATGAAAAAGGTTCTAAAAAACCGTTCGGAATCGGTGTCGAAGCACAAGGTCCCAATGAGTGAATATAAAACTAGAAAGCGCACAGCTCACTGGTTCAGAGAAGATTTCCCAAATTATTTCATGGGATGTAATGGGAAACCATTTAATTGTTTTATTTATAAGCCTAAAAAACACTCTAGTTAGACAATCGTCGAGCACTATAAAAATAGTAGCAAAATAAATGAGGGACATATGTATACGAATATATATGTATATTATGGTGGGTAAAAAAAAACAATTGCTTCTGTCACCACCTAAAAATGAAGTTCACAGTGTTTTTATTGACTATTTGCAAAATATTGCGATTCTGGGTTCAGCAAATTGTGAGCTATTTTGCTTTAAAAACACATCTAATTATCAGGTTTTTTGGGTGTAACTTTTAAGATGTTGCAGATATTTGGAAAATTTATTATGGGTATACATTAAATGTTTCAATAAAATCGGAAAAATAAGAGAAATACAATGGTTTGGTAGTTTAATTGATTATGTTTCCTTAAAAACCACAATATTTACAAAAAATTTAAAAAAAAATAAAATTTTTGTTGAAACATTGAATGCATTCACATTCAATATTAAACTGTTTTATAGACCTGAAAGCTTCAAAGTTGTTTTACAAAAATGCAAATATTACGACCATTTCTTTTCGGATATTCATAATTTATATACCATTTCAAAGGTATTAAAACGCGCTTTTTACTGCGGTTCAAAATTTGCAACGTTTCTTGCGATCAATGTAGTTTTAAATGATAACTTTCGGAAAATTTTGAAATAACACCGACAAAAATAAAAATAAGCTGTATAATTTAACGTTATGTTCCAAAGAATCATATCGAGCTATAAAGCTGAGTTTATAACCTTCTCAATGACATCTTCAGTGTTAATATAGGAGTAAAAATGACGGAGTTATTTTGATATTTTAAGGTAAGGTGGGCAACGCATGAATCGAACCCACGTGCTCATGTGCATGATTCGCCCACATAGCATTGCACCACCAACACCCATAAGTACCAGTAATCTATCATATTAATTAAGAACAAATCCAAATGAAGCAGGTGGCTGAAGATCGAGGCGGTTGCAGGAATAAGTTATCCTCATTTTGTAAGGCTCTTAATCCCTCTGGGTTGTTTGAGGTCACATAAGGTAGGAAGGTATATGAATGGTTGAATGAATGTTGAACAATGGTTGAAATTACATTAGGCGGGGTATTCCCGAATTATAGAATTAGCGAAGAGGAGTTCAAATGTTTCCTATTTCCCGAACGCAAACTCATTCAAATTGTTAGCAAAAATATTCAAATATAGCATAACTAGTCGTAATCACCATTGGGTAAAATTGGCACACAGGATAATGGATGTATATATTTTACATATTTACATGCAGAGAAAACCCGAAAATAACTAAATACATATATTTCTTGCCAAACCATAGTTTACCACGCCGTTGAGAATATCAAAAAGTTTCAGCTTGATAACTTGTAATTTAGAGAAAAATATAGCATTTGAAATATAAAATTGGGTAATTTTGACCCAAGGAGTGCAGAAGGGGTAAAGGAATCATTCACCTTCCAGACAACTACCTCCATATTATTGCACTGTGATTTTTCTGAATTTGAACTTAAGTTTTTTTTTAAAGGCTACACCCTTTTAATGTCATTTCCGGTAAAAGTTAGCTAGTGTTTTCTTATACAAATACTAATAAAAATATTAAAATCGCTGAGATTAATACTCAAACCTTTTATTACCAGACTAGAAGTTTCTGCGAAATTTAATAAATTATTTGCAATTAATACTAAGTCCTTAATCCAAATATCCTCCTGTCACAACCGTCAAAAACACAAACAAAATATTTTCACGAACTCTCTATCAAATAACTAATAATTATCCACCGGGTTATTGACATGCAACGCGATGAACATCGTCTGTCTAAAAGACAACGTTAAACAAGTTTAGAGAGGAAATGTCAAAAAGTGTTATCCACTTTTCAAATGTAAAACTTCAATACAATTAATGAGGGTACTCACCGGGTTGCGTCGAAAAGGGCTTCACGTGTAAGACGTGCGGTGATATACGTGTATAATTCCCATAAAGAACTCTAGTAAATTGTTTATAAATATCGAAATATGTGTATATAAGAAGTAATAATTTTTATTGTCTTTTCCGCACAATTTAAATAAGACCATTTACACTCATATTAAACCATTTAAAGTTTTATACTAACTAACCGTCAAACACGACACAAATCAAACCATAGAAAGTTTATGGTAGCCACCTCCATTGGCATGCTAATGGGCTGGTTCGGTCTTACCATATATATACATAAGTACAATAAATTTAATTGTCAACTAGTCATTGTCGATAGATTGCCCCGTATGTTTGTCGTTTAGTTTTGTCCCACAAAAAGAGCGTGACATGCACTTGTCAAATTTAACACATGTCTTAAAGCTTTTTTTTTGTATTACCCCTCAGCCCTGTGGATAACGAAAAAATAACACAAACAAGTTGCTTGTTTCTTGCGACCGGCAGAGGCGACTTAATGATACACTAATATTTCACGTCACTTCACAAAGACAACTACGTTGACACCTGGAAAAAGAGGCAACTTTATTGTTCTGCCGCCACTGCATCCCGCAAATATGGGCTGCCAAAGATACAGAAGACTAATATACCCCTCAGACCGATTAACGCATCCATGAGTGTACCATGCTACCGAATATCTCAGTACATAGGGAGTATTCTACAGCACTTAGTATCCGAACAATACAATGTGAAAAATTTGACGCAGTTAAGATCTAATTTAAGGGGTGTCCGACTAGAGGACAACGTTATCTTGGTATCTTTTGACGTAATATCACTATTCACTAATATTCCAATCCACAATGCAGTGAAAATTTTTATGGGAAAATGGTCCATTATTCAGCAATACACGAAAATATCAAAGTCATCATTTCTCGAAATTCTGAAGATTTGCCTCTTGGACAATAACTACTTTATGTATGAAAAAGTAGTATACAATCAAATACAGGGTGTTCCAAAAACTTTCCGAAAAAATTAAATGCGCCATAGCTTGGATCAATATGAATATTTTTTGTTCTAGCACCACTGTTCTAACCCCTACCGTCTTCGAGTTATTGAATTTCAAAGATAAATGCATTTGTGAATGCATTTCTTAAATTTCAAAACCAACTTTCAATTTTTAAATAACTTTTCTTTGAATTAATTGTTAAAAAAAAATTTTTCTTTATTTTTGGACACATAACTCAGATAAAAATTTTTAAAAAAAACTAAGTTGTTTTAAAATGAATTAAATGCATTTAGAAATGCATTATTTTTTGAGACGCTATAGCTCGAAAACGGTAGCCGTTACGACAGTGGTCCTAGAACAAAAAATATTCATATTGATCCAAGCTATAGCGCGTTTAATCCTTTTGGAAAGTTTTTGGAACACCCTGTATATGGTACGACAATGGGCAACCCGTTATCGCCTACCATCGCGGATATCATACTGTACAATATTTTTGAAGACACATTAACAGATTTGAAGGACAATGGCATACACATCAAGTATATAACAAAATACATAGATGATATTTTGGCGATAATTGATAAAAATGACACTAACAAAATTCTAGACACCTTGAATAAATATCACTCGAAAATTCAATTTACAATTAAAATCGAAAAGAAAAAGAGCATTGCCTACATGGACAGCAAATTATGCCATGACAACGATATCATTAAATTTGACTGGTATACGAAACCAACTTCACCTGGACGGATTATGGCAACTCAATCAAATTCGCAGATAATTAACACGTCTGATTCATAGAGTATTGAACAATACCACCAGTAGAAAATTAAATTGATGACGATCATGTTGACTAACAACAGCTTTCTCAGAAACCTCATTATCAGACTAATAGACGATAATATTAGGAGTATAAGATTAGACCAGAATGACAATCTTTAAATTCATTCGTCCAACACTGAGATTGAAGAAAGAGAACCGAGAACTTTTTTCAGTGTAAAATACATCCCTGGGTTAATGGACCAAAAAGGATGTACAAGTAGAGAAGAAAAACCTGGCGAAAATTGGCAACCCTAGTAGAAGAGAACCAAAAAAGTCGACGCAATTCATACAAACGCATTTATTTCCCGCGTCATAACTTGAATATTTCATACTTTTTACACATTTTATTTAATTTTATATAAATATGGTTCGAATTTCTGTAGTTTGATATAATAACATCATCAGAAAACTGCTCGTGTATTGAAATATTCAAAGAAGAGAGTAAGAGAGAGAGGAGAAAAATGGTCCAATGATCGAGCATTTTATGTGTCATTCGGCGATTGACGCGAGTTCGAGACTTTGGACTTTGCGTACCCCCAAAGAAAAAAATCTTTAGGTGTGATATCAAATGAAGGAGGGGGCAAACCACCTGACCGAAGTGCGAAAGTAATTGTTCACAGAACTGTTCTCCCAATAACAGTTCTTCCAGCAAGCCATCGATGCCTGTCACACATACCCATCGATGGCTTGCTGGAAGCAAATTTCAATTTCAAGTAACAAATAGTCCATTATCATGGCGTGATAATGGGCGCCAATCACTGTTACATTCCTTCATTTTTCATTTTTGAATAAATATGGGGGGATGTTTCCACCAGCTCATACACCTCATGAAACCCTTGATGTACTGACAGCTCTTAAACTGCATTGGAATGATTATTAACGCAAATGTTGCTTATCGGAGTTGTTTTTAAGCCAAGAATTGTCATCAACATTCAACAAAAATTTGGCTCGAGAACATTAAATATTCTTCAAGGCTTTCACGCGCCCAAAGACGAAATGTCAAAAAAACTGAAAAATCAGTACATACATTTCAGTTCTGTGAACTGACTTAAATATACCCTCACCCTAAGTCATCCATTGCGTCCGAATTTTGTTAAAACATGCCTCTATTGTAACCATATTCAATAGCGTATTTGCATTGCGCTAAATTTTCTTTAATAGGGGACTTAGTTACAAGTTTTGGGGAATTTTTCTGACTTCCAACCAATTGTCCGCATTTAAAGTAAAATTTTAACCCTGCTGTTAGATTAGAAAAAACTTACGAATCTTAGATTGAGGGACCATTTGATCCATACTGCAATTTTCATCCAAAATAATAATTTTATCTTATTCTTTGTAACTATTTTGGTTCAAAAATTTCTAAAGCAAGTATTTGACATATCAAAAACATCCGCTAACATATCAAAAACATCTTCTAAATATTTGACATGAATTTACATTCGCTTGGTAATGAAAAAATTTACGAATCTTAGGTTGAGGGACCATTTGGTCCATACTGGAATTTTCATCCAAAATAATAATTTTATCTTATCCTTTGTAACTATTTTGGTTCAATAATTTCTAAAGCAAGTATTTGACATATCAAAAACATCTTCTAAATATTTGACATGAATTTACATTCGCTTGGTAATGAAAAAATGTACTATTGACCAAATGGTCCTCTAACCTAAGATTCGTCATTTTGTATTTTTCTCAGTCCTGAATAAAGTTAGAAAATTTAATTTTCGCACATAACATTGTTTTATTAAAAGACCCCATTAGCAGAAAAATTTAGTCAGTATATATCACCGTTCCAAAGTTACAAGGGAAAACAGAAAAAATTTGGACCAAATGGTCCTAATCTAACAGCAGGGTTAAAGTAAAATTGGTGTAAGTCTAAATTTATATACAAGGTGGCGCAAAAGTAAACTTCCGATGTTTTTTGGCTGTAATTTAAAAAAAAATGAAAAACTTTGATTCTTCTTGTGGATTATTTTTATTTGGTATTTTAATTTTTTTTTCATCAAGTCCAGAATATGATGTCATGTAAATGGCCGCCGCCACAGTTGATTGTCATTTGAGCCCTTTTTATGGCATTTTCCATCACTTTGGCCAAAACTTCCGGCGATACGTCCTCACATTCTTGACGGATATTGTCTTTAAGAGCTGCAAGAGTCTGAGGCTTGTTGACATAAACCCGCGACTTCAAAAAGCCACACAAAAAGTCTGGAGCGGTCAAATCAGGCGGTCTTGCTGGCCAGTGCAAATCGCCAAAACGGGAGATTAGGCGCCCGGGAAATGCATCCTTCAGCATATCGGTTGTGGCACGTGCAGTGTGTGCCGTTGCACCGTCCTGTTGGAACCACATGTTTTCCAATCCCAATTCATCAAGTTGCGGCAAAAAGAACTCGTTGATCATTGCTCTGTAGCGCTCACCATTCACAGTAACCGTTTGGCCCGCGACGTCTTCGAAGAAAAAAGGTCCGATGACTCCTCCAGCGAAAACAGCACACCATACAGTGACTTTGAGCGGGTGTAATGGCTCTTCGTGGGTTACTCGCGGATTTTCAGTGCCCCAGAAACGTAAATTTTGCTTATTTACGTACCCGCTAAGATGGAAATGGGCCTCATCACTCATGATTATTTTTGATGAAAAATCATCTTCCGCTTGGTGGTGATTAAGGATGGCTGGAGCGTATGTTAGACGCGATTGGCGGTCAGCAGCTAACAGCTGATGCACCGTCTGGACTTTGTACGGAAACATCTTCAAATCTTGTACCAAAATTCGCTGTAAAGACCGTCGACTGATACCCATTTGCGTGGCACGTCGTCTGGTCGATGTCGACGGCGCATCCATGACATCCTCGGCTACAGCAGCAATATTCTCTGCAGAACGGCTACTCCGGGGTCTGCCACGCCTGGCAGCATCTCGTGTTGTGCCAGTCTCTTCGAGGCGAGCGGCTAAACGTCGCAGTGCTTCACCAGTAGGCGTTTGACGGCCAGGAAATCTGCGACGAAATTCACGATGTGCCAAAGTCACCGACCGATTACTGGTCAAATAAATAGTCAGCAATATTCCGCGTTCTGGGGCAGTGTAGCGTAACATTGTTTATTAACGTGTATTTCGCATGTGTTTACTACACAAATGTCAAAACAGAACTGACATTAGGGGCCAATCGCAAAATTTATAGCATTTTCTGATAGGAGGATTACTTTTGAGCCACCTTGTATAACGGGTCTTTCAACAAGAGCGCTACAAAAGTTTTTTTTAAATAAAACAAAACCGGTTGAAGATACCAATGAAATTCTTTGTTCCTGTGAAAGTACGTTCGATGCCATTATGTATGGAACTCGATTTTTTTGCATGGCCACCACGGGCAAGCTTGCAGAAGTCCAGACGCTGAACCCAATTTTCGACGGTTTTCAAGCATAAATCGGCCGATACTGCTGCAATTTCACGTTCGATATTCGTACGAAGTTCATCAATCGTCGCTGGCTTGTTGGCATAGACCATAGACTTGACGTAGCCCCACAGGAAATAATCT
Organism: Phaonia tiefii; assembly: GCA_963931995.1. Taxonomy (NCBI): domain Eukaryota; kingdom Metazoa; phylum Arthropoda; class Insecta; order Diptera; family Muscidae; genus Phaonia; species Phaonia tiefii. The sequence goes on along the minus strand of OZ008370.1, from coordinate 210,751,715 downwards.
AACGGCGTCAAATCGTACGACCGAGGCGGCCAATCGACTGGGCCATTTCGTGAGATAACACGTTCTCCAAACTTGGATTCCAATAAATTGATTGTGGCATTCGCTGTGTAGCTTGCGACGCCGTCCTGTTGGAACCACATATCCTCCAAGTCCATATTATCCAATTGGGGCCAAAAATATTCGGTTATCATTGAACGGTAGCGATTCGCATTCACACTAATGTGCCGGTCTTGATAATCACGGAAGAAGTACGGCCCTCTGACGCCGCCGGCCCATAAACCGCACCAAACCGTAATTTTTTCGGTATGCAATGAGATGACTCATGGATTACGTGTGGATTGCTGTCTGACCAATAACGCTTACTTTGCTAATTGACGAAGCCATTCAGCCAGAAATGAGCCTCATCGCTGAAGATGATTTTCCGATGAAAATCCGAATCATTTTCAAGTTGTTGCTCAGCCCAATTCACGAACATACGACGCTTATGGTGGTCAAGCGGCTTCAGTTCTTGCGTCAATTTGATCTTGTAAGGATGTAGGCCAAGATCTTTTCGCAAAATTCGCCACAACGACGTCACAGAGATGCCCAACGCTTGAGAACGACGTGTGAGAGACACATTTGGGATTTCTTGAACTGAAGCCTCAGCGGCAGCAATATTATCAACACTACGTGCACTTCTTTGTCTCACTGGCACGGGAAAATTTTGTACTGTGCCTGTGGATTCAAATTTTTCCATTAGACGCTCAATTGTTGATCTGGTAGGACGATTATGACGACCATTAATTGGATGAAGCGCTCTTAAAGTTGAGGCCACTGACTCCAAATTTCGGTAGTAAATTTTAATAATTTCGACTCGTTGTTGGCTCGTATATCTTTCCATGATGAAATGGCAGACCTTACTGAAGAGAAATGTCAAAAGAGCGGGAAAAAATATGGCGTCGTTTGCTGTCCCTATCGATTTACTTTTGTAGCGTCTCTGTTGAAAACCCCTTTATTAAACTTTTATATTTTATAATATATATAAATTAAACGAGATAATTCGACAAAGTAGCTATTACTAAAACCCACAGATACACAAAATCCAAATGTAGAGACATCAATAGCTATTATTCCAAATGTTACTAACAGAATGCCAAACTTATTGTATCACCATAATATAGCACAGGTACGTATGTACGAATAAAAAACAAATTTGAAACAACAATGTGAACTTGTTCTTTATGCTTTTGCGTGGCTCCAAACAGTAACTTTATTTTGCAGTCACCACACAGGTGGAGACATCATGTACGTACATGTGTAGGTAATTATGAATGAATGAATAGTTGGATGTACGGCCGTATAAGGGACAAGCAACCACATCAAATTAACTGACTGCTTTCGTCTACTGCTTATGTCTCGCCCAGCATGTAGTACGAGTACTATGTGACTCAACAAACGGGCGTTTCCCACGATATTAGCGTGTGAGTAACCGTATTCGGATGCGTTTATTCAAAGCTCTGAACAATTATATACAAACTATAACAGCCAAAGGTGACAATTATCCATTCATGTTCGTCGTGTTACAGAAGAACATGTGCGTGAGTGATTCTTGCAATAGTTTGTTGATACCTTTAAATATGTGCGTGTTTTTAAGTTTCAACTAGGCCCTTGATAGAATTAGCCTTTCTTTGATAAATTAGCTTATGTTAGATCGAGTTACTACATAAGTCTGATGGTAGCTCCAATTATTTCAAATTATACAAGATGGTAGGATATTTTATATACGTGGGGAAACGTATGAAGAGCCCAGGTTAAAAATAAAAGGTACTCGCTTTTCATCAAAAATATTGGTAATTTGTAGGCATTATTGAAAGAAGTCCATAAAGGTGGTTTAACTTTTTTACACTTTTTTACACTTAACATTTTGCTATGTACAGGGTGGTCCAACTACAAACACGTAATTAAAAATTAAATAAACTAAACCAAGCTTAACTTTTTTTGGTATATCGTCGGCTGAGTACGATGTATAAAGCTGCATAGGCCATTTTCACAAACTAATATTAGAAACAGAAGATTGACATGTTGCTCCTTCGAACGCTGTCTTCAGAATTTTGTTATCTCACTCCGTTGCTAAGATACTCAGTGTTTTATTAATTTATTTTATACTTTATATATTATTACGTATTATAAAGGGTTTTAAAATAGGGACTTGACAATTTTTTCTAAAATAAAACGCAAACCATTTGAGATATTTCCAAAACTTTATGATTGACTTGAAATACAATCAAAGCATTTATGAATGGAACTCGACTTCGTTCATATGGCCACCGCGGGCACGTCGACAGCGGTCGATTCGTTGGACCCAATTTTCGATGACTCGGTCATACATTTCGGCCGTAACGGCCGCTATTTAGCGTTTGTTGTTGGCTCTGAGTCCTTCCAACGCAGTCGGCTTATTGGCATAGACCAATGATTTGACGTAGCCTCAAAGAAAAAAGTCCAGAGGCGTTAAATCGCACGGACGAGGCGGCCAATTGACTTGAGTCCATTTCTTGAGATAACACGCTCACCAAACTTACTTTCCAATAAATCGAGTGAAACGTGTGCTGTGTGGCTTTGGGCACCATCCTGCTGAAACCACATGTCGTCCAAGTCAATTCGATTAAAGTACGTCGCGTCTAATGATCCATCGGCTTCAATTCTTGAGTCAGCTTGATCTTGTATGGGTGTAAACCAAGATCTTTACGCAAAATTCGCCATAACGAGGTCTTGGCATTGCCCAGTTCTTGAGAACGCCGCGGAATCGACTGATTTGGATCGTTTGCTACGGACGCCTGAACGGCAGTGATATTTTCGTCACTTCGACCAACCCGTTACCTCGCTGGCACGGCAGTATCACAAAATGAATATGTAGACTCAAATTTTTGCACTAAACTTGTTATTACTTGGCGAGAATAACAACCGTTGGAGGTAAAATTAATAAATAAATAAATGGTTTCCCATTACATCCCATGAAGGGACCGGGGAGAACTTCTCACAATCACTGAGCTGTGCGCTTTCTAGTTTTCACTCACTGATTAGGACCTACAGTTTCCCAACGGTATTTTGAGAAGCTTTTTCATGGCTATATACTCGATAGTGTCGCCGTCACTAAGCGAGGTGACCGTCGTCGAAAGAAATTTTAAGGTGGTTGGAGCAGGGATCGAACCCAGGATCTCCTGTACAAGAGGCGCGCACAGTACCCATTGCACCACCGACGGTCACCGAAAATTGGAGTTAACGGTCTTAAAGTTCCTGTCACCAACTCCAAATTTCGATGTTAAATTTTTATAATTTGCATACGTTATTCGTTCATGTACTTTACCATGACGAACATGTTGAGTTTACTGAAAAAAAGGAAAGTAATAGTTAGATGGTCACTGAAATAATGCTTTCACAAATTAAATTCAAAATTGTCAGGTTTCTATTGGAAACCCCTATATATATATATACATATATATTATACATAATTATATTTATTATATATTTAATTTATTATTATGTATTGTATATTTAAACTCTTCAGACAAACGGTTATTCCGATTTAAAATTTTAGAACATTCTATCACGTAGTTTTATTGTCACCTCTAAACTTAAATGCTGTTTTTCTGGGAACTAAGTTGATAGCGTATGGAGCTTTATAGTAGTCAGCTGACGATATTATGGCTTTACTAGAAAAAAATATTCCCATTATTTATGGAACACGACTTCATTCATGTGGCTGCCGACACTCCACTTTTCCAAAACTTTGTTGATTTCACGAATGACTTGGACTGTATTAGCCTTAAGGACATGGATCGTCTCTGGATTATTCGCATAGCATCGCTCTTTAATAACAACCCACAGGAAAAAGTCTAAAGAAATCAAATCAATTGACATCGCCAAGACGCCTGCTTACAGGATTACCGAACTTAGTGCGCAAAAGATCGATTGTATGATGAGCTGTGTGACATGGTGTGCCATCCTGCTGAAACCAAATATTATCCAAATTTATATCTTCCACTTCAGCCCAGAAAAAATTCGTAACTAAAATGGAGTTTCCAGCAGCATTTACGAAAAATGGGTCAATAATGCCACAACTGCAAAAATCACACCAAACTGTCAATCTCTACAGATGCATTGGCTTCCCATTCAATATCAAGTCAGTTTAACGAACTTTTTGCACAAACTTGAGTAGAGCATGCGCGGTGTGTGATTAATTCCGGACAAAAAATATTTTCAACAAACGGACATTTCTGGCAACACAGCACTTACTCAGATAGAGCTATTTATTTTCAACATTTCGCAGTTTTATGAGCTGTTCAGGCCGAATATTGTCCTTCAAGACTTCCGGGGTGCGCGAATAGTTGACAAATATCCTCAATGAAAGAACTCTGGAGTGGTTAAGTCTGGAGATGCTGAAGTCTTAAATGGTCCACTCCGTTTTCGTGACTTTAATTTCATATTAATTATAATTGAGGGTCTCTAATCAACCACATATTTGTGTATTGGCAACCCACCACCTTGAACCCGTTGTCTTTTTGGAATTTATGTAAAGTAAGTGTATTCCATACAACTACCCAGTAGCTTATAAGTCCGAATAGTCCAAGAACTGACGTCTCGTGACCATCCGACGCGTTTTCGATTTGCTAAATGGGCTGAAGATCACTTGGCTGCAGATGAGCATTTTTAACGAAAATTAATTTTTTTTTCGACAAAGCGCATTTTTACCTCGGAGGCTATACACAAAATTGTCGCACTTGGCGCTCGGAACACGTTCTCTATTAGAAGCACATGCATCCACAACGAGTGACTGTTTCGTGTAGTTTATGGCATGGCGGCATCATGGGCCCATTTTCCTCCGAAAATGGGCAATCATCCACCGTTACCGTCAATGACTACATTCTGAAAAATTTGCCTTTTTTTTGTTGTTTGGGTGCAACGTGTAACGTGTTTGTAGATTGTCGCGAATATATAATACTTGTTGAAAACTGTTGAAATCAAAAACGTGACAGACACTAAAGAAAAAAATGTAGTAGATCTTCAATTCACGAATACAATTCTTGGAAACATGTACATGGTTCCCGCAATATGTTAGAGGGGCCGTTATTTTTCAGCGTGTAGCAAGTTGAAGAGGATGACATGGACGAATTACGTTTTCAACAGGATGACGCTACGAGGCAAACAGCCAACGTTACAATCGATCTGTTGCGCACTGCTTTCGAAAACCATATAGTCAGCCGAAACTCGGAAGTCCATTGGCCGCCGTTTTGCCGTTTGACTACGTTGGACTATTGTCTCTGGCGCGACGTAAATGATATCAGTTACGCATACAATCCCGAGACCATTGAGGCCCTAAAACACGAACTCGGCGTGGTCGTTCACAAGATAGAGGTCCACACAATCGAAAATTTACCGACAAATTGGGTAGATCTCATCAGATACTGCAGATCAAGTTTTGGAAGCTATTTGAACGATGTTGAGTTTCAGTCATAAATGCCGATAATGAGCCTTACCAATAAAATGAAATTTTGAAAAAATTGCTATTGGGGTTTTAAGCGAAGTTAGATGCCAAATTTTATATGGCCCACCATTTATCTATGGCTTATAAATCGACCTCATTTGAGTTTTAATTTTTTTTTCTAAACTGATTTATAACTATATAAACTGATTTATAATCATAAGCTCTTATAATATTACTGCCCGGAAAACCAAATGCCCCGATATCGGTAGGACAGTCGGCAAAATCTTCCGATATCGGATCCGAAATCGGGACGAATTCGTTACTAAAAACGTATGGCGTGTTTGACACGAAGTCTGAACTATGTATCTGAGGAAATCTGATGTCATGTACGACATGTCGCACGGACTTTGGAAAGATTTCTGAATGTAAATCGTGGGAAATTCTACGCGTCGTAACGAATTCGGACCGATATCGTACCAAATATCTGAAGCAATTCGAATGTTATTGTCGACGCATCGTGCCAATTTCTGCCCGACGTCCTATCCGAAATCTGACAGAAATCCATACGAAAAAGGTAAGGAGTGGTTTACAGGACCACCTGACCTACGCAGCTGAGTTAAATATGATGTACGACATATCGCCCCGATGTCTGGAAGACTTCTGAATGTAAATCGTGGAAAATTCTGAAGGGATATTCGTTGTTTGTAGTATTTTATTGGTTTCAAATATTTTCGAGGCCTTGATCGTTTTCTTCTGTCATTTTTGACTCTAATAAAGACTTTAATAAATTTTGAGTGGCATTTTTAACTTTTTTTCTGAATGCTTGACGTGAGATTATTCAATTTGTAATATTCAATCTATTCACTTGTTTTTTAATATTTCTTAGACTTCATTGACAAAAACCGCGTGTTAAAAATAATTGTTGACCCCACAAATGTGTTTATACACCTAACAAAGGGAACATAATCAACAGCCGAAAACCATAAATGGAAAGCAAAAAAAAAACCGTAAGAATTTGTTCCTTAGACAGCATAACCACGGTGACAGTACAGTCACGGCGCAACAAACCAATAAAGGTGAAGAACCAAATCAAAAATAAAACAAAGAACGGAAACAAGGAAAACAGCTATCATAAAACAAAACGTACAACAGAGAAGGCGTTCAAACGTTGATGGCGGAAAAAAATCAGTAAAATCAAAATTTAAATCCCTCCGACACAGAGTTCCGATATCGTTGTGAACTCGTTCAGATCTGTCGGAGCAAAATAAAAAAAATTCCTTCAACTAGTCGTACAGAATTCTGTACGATATCGGTAAGAAGAGCTCAGATAATGTTCAGGCTTGTCAGATATCAACCAATGTTGGATCATTTGGTTATCTGGGTGACCACCCATGGTTTTGGGCCTTTTGTTCTTGTGAGTACTAAAGACTGTAGTCAAGTTTAAATCTATCAGGGCACGGCCTCGCCCGAAGTGGTTACAAACATCCTTAACCTGCACTCATTTTGTTCTTATGTTACACAGAAAAATGTTGGGCTCCTTCCGCAATAATTTCCTGGCTACTGCCCTGCTAAACGGATTTCAAAGGAGAGAACTGATGTATTGAATGTTCCCGTCCCCATTTATCATACAGCAAACAACTTCGTTTCTTCAATGAAATAGTTTTCTGTTTACCCCTGATTTCGGTGCTAACTGTTATGGTAATTATGCCTGGTTGTTACAAGTTTATCACATTGGCAGCAATGAAATGAATTTGGGCTGAGTGTAGCCATTAATTTTATACTAATTGTTCGCTTTAATTTTGTAAAACAGAATAATTTGCATGTAATTAATTGAAAGCTTAGCATTTTCCGCTCATTTGTTTGAATTTCTTTGTGGGTTTTTATATTAGATACTTTTCACTGTGACAAGAAGTACAAAAGTCTACCGAAGGGGCTAATGATTCCGATTTGTCTGTTTGTTTCTGGTGAGTTTGGATAGCGCGGCGAGAAATCTGTGGCAATTTGAAATTTTGTCATTAAAGTGATTATGATGTATCCCTGGACTCAAAATGACCCATCATTAGTGCGACCAAAACCTACAAGACACAAAAAATTAGCCCGAGTTCATTTAAATAAATTGCCAATTTTAAGGAAATTTAATAATTTTCCGCCCCAGATTGACGTCGTGCAGATGATGTCTGAAACAGAGACCTTAAATTTATTTTACTTGTACTAAAGTATAATCACTCGTGAGTTAGGTTCCAATTTACGATGTTGTTAGATGGCGTCATATTTGTCGTTATTATAATAACTCTGGGTGCTTCATTACGAGTACGCGAGAATGCTGACAACAACATTTTAAGATTTTTTCAATGGATGGCTGGCTGGCAGTTGGCCCGGTCGTTGGGGCTACGATGCGCATATTGTGGAGGATGAATGTGTGTAGTTAGTTACAAGTCGTAGTCGTAAGTGCAACGAATTGTTGCTAAAGTGTTGTTGAACATAGTTTGAGATGATGTTACTGTTGTTATTGCTGTCGTCGCGTTGCGCGCCAAAAACTATTAGTAGCACATGTGCCTCACATATGCATCCAATGTCATCTTCCGTGGCTGCTTTGAAGCGTTGGCACTACCAGTGGTACAACATCTGTACGCGGCTAGAGTAGTAATACAGCAGCGGGAAACATGACTTATGAGGGCCTTTAACAAATCAATAACTGATGGCGTGATGCTCGCCATATTCTTACCATCTTCATTTCAAAATAACGCAACGTGAAATAGGCGAGTCAAGCTTTCACTCTTGATACTTTCAGATGGCTTTATACGGTTATGGCAAAAAACATCATCTGACTTTCTTTGGCGATAATTTTTGTTTAGAAATGAAAACTCATTTGGATTTTAACTGACTATGCTTATTCGCACTTAAACATTTTCTCTCAACTAATTGTAGAAAATTATGTTCTACGTTTATTCAAACTTGGGCTCTTCTGATTACATTCTGCTTGACTGTGCGGAGCTTTAGTGGTGTCACATTTTCAATTTCGGCTCGAATGTTTTTCATTAATTCCTTTAGGGTGCGCGGCCTGTTCGCGTACACCAGCGACTTCAACTATCGCCAGAAAAAAACTGGCCAAGCCAAATCATCGAAAGGTGAGATTAAATGCACTGGGAAGTCATCCCTCAAAATATGCATTGTTTCGCGTGCAGTGAGACATTTGCTTCCGCCCTATTAGATGGATCAGCATGGCTTTATAGCTGTCACCATTCACCGTAATAGCATTCCGAAACAGTTCAGTAAAAGAAATAAGGTGCCATCACCTCTTCCGACGTAACAGAACCCCCACAAAGTGAAGTTAAGGGGATGTAGTGGTACCTCATGAATTATGCGTGAGTTTTCCGCTCCCAGAACCGAAAATTTTGATTATCGCTCATGATAAATTTTGATGTAAAATCATCCACTTTATCATGGAGTTCCACAATCGTACGACTGTATTCTAAAAAGGTCCCACATTCGTTTGGTAACAATTGTTGGACACATGAATTTTGTATGACAACATTTTCAAATCCAGTACCAAAATGCGGCGCAGGGAACGCCGCAAATTGTGCAATTGTTGAAATATGCTCTACCATATTTCCACGCTCTGCTTCAATAACTTTAGCCGAACAGATGGTTCGGGACATTTCGTGGCTTCGCTTTCCCGTGTTGTGCCCTTTCTAGAACTTGGGTCGTCAGATGAGATGCATACCTACCAATCACGAGCCGGCGGCTTGGCGGTGCTCTATGTTTTTCTGAGACAACATACGCCGCCGTTTTAATCGGATTATATCGACAATCTGCTCGCTGAAAATTTTTTCTTTTTCCGTTGTTTGGGTGCAAATATATCTTGTTAGTAGCTCGTCACAAATGTAGTATACTTGTGCTAAAACACATTGTGATTGCAATTCAATATAGCTAACATGTTTGAGACACAATGATTAATGGGTTATGACCACCCTATTAGAAGATACTCTTCTTTTTCCAAATGGCCGCCAATGTCAATTCTGTTTTGACATTTGTGGACGAGACAGATGTAGAATACAAGTAAACAAGCCATGGAGAGATACTCTCCCCAAGAACACGGAATAATCGTGTCTATTTTTTGCGTAACAATTCGTCCGTGGTGTTGGCGCAGCGCGAATAATGTCGCCGATTCCCCCGCCGTCCGCCACCGACTGCGCAAACACTGCGCCGTTTGGCCACTAACCTTGAAGAGTATGGGAACACGCGAGACGTTGCCAGGAGTGGCCCGCCCCAGAGCGCCCGTTCTGGAGAGAATATCGCAATTAGCGTGCCTCGCAATTAGCCATCAGCCGGTCGTCCCAATGGCGAATTTTGGTCAAAGACCTGCGTAATCTCGTGGACGAAGTGTACGATTTTTCCACCAAAATCATTATGAGCGATGAGGCTCATTTCCACCTCAGCGGGGACTTGAACAAGCAAAACTATCGCTTCTGGGGCACCGAAAATCCACGAGTGATGCACGAGGACCCATTAAACCCGTTCAAAGTGACTGCATAGTTCGCTGTTCACACGCTGGAGGAGTCATCGGGCCATTTTTTTCGAGAACGTCGCTGGTCAAACGACAACAGTGAACGGTGCGCGATGTAGGGCAATGTTAACAGAGTTGCAATTCACGAAAGCAATGCTTGCAAGCATGTACATGTTTTCTGCAATATGCAGCAGATGCTAATATTTTTCAGCGTGTGTTTTACGTTTGGAACACAATTGGTCGCCTTTTGATACAATCGCGTGAATAAAATAAAATATTACTTTTTTGGATACATCTGGAAGATAAAATGTAATTATGTAATTTGGACAGAGAAAAAACCCACGCAGTTCAGATAGCTTCCTTATGGAATAAATTGTTGAAACGGTTTGTTTGGATTACAACATTTTGTTTGAACATTCAAGCTAAGGGTAAAAAAAATTGATAGTAAAATTTTTGATAAGAAACATTGATTTGGAAAAAAATTGTAAGCAAAGTCTGACAATTAACATGTCTATAAGGAAATTTTGATTTCAATGAGAATGGTTTCGCACCACAAGTCTGTAGTTGCAAACTTGGGCAACATTTTTTAAAAGAAATTTTTTACAACAAAGTTGTCTATAGTATCCCTTTGACAACAAAATGTTATAAAAGATGCCGTTGACAGCATTTCTATCTAATTCAAACCTTAGACAACAATATTTTCTAACAGAAAACATAGTTTTTTCTAAATGCCTTCGAGCACTAATACGTTGCGCTCTAAATTAGATGAATACACACCGAAGTTTCAGCCAATGCCGGTGAAAATCTGATTAAGGCGCCGCCGACGATCCTAAAACTGTCCAGCTACCGTCACCGACAAGCTGAGGTCGGCTTTGAACCCTGGTCGCCAGATGTCGAATTGCTAACGCTGTGGGCGTTGCATGATTGGTAAACTTTAGCCAAAATTTTTCGTTGCGACTGACGAATTATTGCGCCCAAAAACATACAATTTTCGCATGTTATTGAGGCGTATAGCGAATTATTGTTATTCACTATAAATTTCACAAATATAGTATAACCAAACTGACATACGATTCCATTTGCACAAATTGCAGCACTCTCCAATAGGAAGACATTTATTGCCCCACCATGTTAAATTTGGAACTTAATTTCACTTTAAAAAAAATTCTCCATTTAATTTTGCAAAATATCAATTGAAATTTGAAAATTATATTAGAAATTTGAAATACATCAATTGAATACAAATACAAAAAATATCATCCCTGAAATTTAGAAATTCTGTCTGACATTTGAAATACATTAATTGAAATTTAAAAATTATTAACCGATTTATTAGATTTTTTAATTTCAGTTGCTGTCTTTTAAATTTCAACTGATGTCTTTTAAATATCAATTGATATATTTCAAATTTCAATTCATGTGTTTTAAATTTCTATTGAAGTCTTGTAAATTTCAATTCATGTTTTTCAAATTTCAATTGATGTTTTTCAAATTTCAAATAGAATTTTTACATTTCAATTGACTTTTTTCAAATTTCAATGTTTTCAAAATTTCATAATTTTCAAAATTATGATTTTATTAGTAAGGCCGAGCATTGATATTTGTGTGCCAAATAAAATATTGTGTAAATGGCTTCCACGACTTGCTTTGCAGTACGTCATTCAATCTACCCAACTTTTTAGTTCATTTTCGATTGATTGGGACCCAATCTCGTCACCAACAGATTGTTTGCGCAACACTTATCTTTCACGACGTCGCAGAAATAATAGTCTAACTGAGTCAAATCGCTGCTGTCAAGTGGCTGATTATCCGGATTTGGAACACAGTACGCAATCGATCGATTGTAATGTTGTTTATGTGGCATGTAGTGTCGTCCTGTTGAAGCCATATTTCGTCCATATTATCCTCTTCAAAATTTGGGAACGATAAATTGATGAGCATGACCCGGTAACCCCCGCCAATGAAGTCTTGCTTACTTTCGAAGAAAAATGGCCATATGATCCCGATGTGCACAAAAACGGATGCGGATCCGTTTCGAACACGTAACGAGCCCGTAAAATCATAAAAAAGCGAAATGTGAGTTATCGAATTCGTTTCGAACCCGTTGCGAGTCTGTAGAAACATAAAAAATCGAATTAGAAAAATTGTGATTTGGCGGATCCATCTCGAACTCGTTACGATTCCGTAAAAACATAAAAAAGCGAATCAGAGAAATTGTGATTTGGTGGATCCGTCTCGAACTTGTTAAGATTCCGTAAAACCACAAAAAAGGAACAGTGAAAAAACATAAAAAAAGTGAATAAGTGAAATTGTGATTAGGCGGCTCCGTCTCGAACCCGTTACGAGTCGGTAAAACATATAAAAGCGAATCAGTGTAGGCGCTTCGAATTCATTTATTTTCCGTCTACAATTCATTTTATTTCCAAAAAACGAATCCGAAACGGATTCGAATATGAAATTCGTTACGAGTTCGAGACAGAACCGAAAGAGTACAAAAAACGATTCGCTTTTTCGAGAGGTATTTCAGAGGAAAACAAAATCGTAATGAGTTCGTAACGGACGTCCGTTTCGGACAAAATGTCAACAGAAACGAATTCGTAACGGATTCATATGGGACATTGAGATGCCGCCATGAGCTTCATCGGAAAAGATAATTTTTCGGTAAAAATGCTCATCTTCAGCAAATTCAGCGAAGCGAAAACGCATCGGATGGTCACGAGGCTTCAGTTATTGGACTAATTGGACTTTATAAACCTTTATACCGGGGTCTTTATGCAAAATTATGTACAAAGATGTCTGAAAAATGTTCAATTGCTGCAAACTGAGGCACACTTTCAGCTACAGCGGAAATATTTTCCACTGAACGAACACGTACACGAGATCTTCTGTCCACTAAGGAAGCGGATTGCTAAACTTCCTTGTCAAATTGATTCGCACACTGCATTGCTGACACTCTATTTCAATCGAATTTAAGTCCTACATTTCTTACAGATTCAGTTGAAGCTTCAGAACTTTGGAAGAAAGTTTTTAATATTTCCCAATTTTCTTCAAGTGTAAAGCGACCCATTCCGAAAATTTCTAATTTTTAGCTAAAAATCCGTCACTCCATAAATGTGAGTGTTGTCATCTGCTGCGAAATATCGTGTGGTTAAAAATCCAAATTTTACATGGCCAAACCGATACAACATCTTTTGAAGAAGACCTGCGCAGGTCCGCCAAATATACAGTATAGGAAAATTAAACTAAAGGCAAAATAAGTCTATAAGAATTTATAATTTTACTCTGACGATAATTGTACTGGTAATACAAAGGAAAGAAATATTTTGCTGGAGTTGATACTCTCTACCATGGGAGTGTTAGGGTCGCATGCTACTATGTACTCTATTACCCACTGAACCTTAGCAATATCAAATTCTGATATTTCATCCCGTTCGTAAACCCCGTGCGTTTGGCTTCCAAAAGAGGGTTTGCTTCCAGGCCATCCCGAAAAAGGTTACATAGTTGTTAAAATATATAAACCTTTGAACTCTAAAAGATAGGAAAGATAATGAGTAACACATGCCAATCTGTATACGTGTGGAATATCGTCTGGCATGTCTTTTGAAAAAAGGGAATGTGAACGTTAACCACGTGCTCCCTCGCTAGCATTGGAAGACTTTCCAGATTACTCATAAACGAAGAGAACGCTAAGGTACACCAGAAACACACTAGTAAAGCTCCAAGAATATCGTAATAGGAGGCAACTTGGTGGACATATACAATTTGACAGAAGGCCTTAAAAATTATGTTCTGAATTCGGCTTTCCGAATTCCATTACTGGCATGTTTAATTGGGCGTGTGTGTGCGAAAATGAATGCGGATATTGGTGTTGGAAAAATTAAGTATTAAAATATCGGTTAACCCGGTTTTTTGAATTCGAACTTCAGACTCAAAACACACAAAGAGCAACTTCCTGTTACTGCTGTAAAAGGGATCTAAATTAGCTACGCATATTCTGGGAAATGGGGCGAAGAGTACTAAACTGGTTGAGGGCCGCTCTACACAAAGACCCAGTTTAAAAAGGATATACAAAACGGCTAGACCTGCTGCTTGGATCAACTTTTGCGAGTTATTCGCTTAGATTTATCTACGCACCCCAAGTTTTATGGTTTCATTGTGCAGCAACACGTGAGCTGCTTATCAAAACACAATTTCCGAACTTTAGATATATTGGTGTTGGTCGAAATATCGGTTCTGCCACTAGATAGACAAATAATAAATAAATAGTTTTCCTTCGAATCCCATGAAGGGGCTGGCGAGACATTCTAACAATCACTGAGCTGTCCGGTTTCTACTTCTTCACTTACTGATTGGGACATACAGTTTCACACCGGCTCTGAAAGTATTTTTTGAGAAGCGTTTTCATGGCTAAGCACTCGATGGTGTCGCCATTATTAAACAAAATAAAATGTAAGGTGGTCAGAGCTGAGATCAAACCCACGTCCCTATGTACAAGAACTGCGCACAATAACTATTGCACCACCGACGTCCACTAAGTATAGCCCGTATATTTCCAGTCGTGATATCACACAGTTGTTGGTGACAGATGACGTGGTCGATGATTTCATCTTGCTTTGCGCTAGGTATTTCGTGGTCTTGATGAGATATTACTGGTGAGGTTGTAGTTCAGTTTTCTCACTTCATATCATTCATTTATTGGTCGTATATCAGATTATCATTTGTTCCTGATAAACGGTGGTGTTCCTGCAAAACTAATACGCCTAATGGAACACCAAATCTGCAGTGAAAGTTGGTAAGGATTTTACCGAACCTTTTGAAAATAAGCGAGGCCACAGGCAAGGTGACACCCTAACGTGCGATCTCTTTAGCATCTTAATGGAGATCTTTATGAGAAAATTACCAGTTAACTTAAATAAAACAATAAGCAGCAAAAGTCACATGGTGCTCGCGTATGCTGATGATATTGATATCATTGGGCGCACAATCAGAGAAGTTACTGCGATGATTTCGAGAATTGAGAAGGAGTCAGCAAAAGTGGGTCTGAGCGTAAATGAGGACAAACCAAAATTAATGGTTTCAATGAGTAGGGCCTACACGCGAATATATAAAGCGTGAGCGATGATAATCGTTATAATTTCGAGGTGGTGGACGAATTTATATACATAGCTTGGATCTGACGTAAATAAAAGTAACAACTTCAGCCTTGCTATCAAGCGGAGAATTGTGCTTGCGAATAGATGTTATTGTGTGCTATGCAAGCACTTTAGAGATAAAGCCATCTCTCGAGTAACAAAAGTCCAGCTATACCAGACACTCATATAACCTGTCTTGCTTTATGGCGCTGAATACTGAGTCTTATGGCAAGCAGAAGAACACCTCTAGGAGTCTTTGAGAGAAAAATATTCCCAAAGATGTATGGCCCTATATTGCATAACGACGAGTATCGGCGTTACATGAACCGTGAGCTGTACGAGCTATATCTTGAAATTGACATTGTTCGCTGGCTAGGCCATGTCAGTAGAATGGATGAATACGAACCAGCACGTAGGGATTTCGAAACTGGACTCGAAGATAGACGAAAAAACGGAAGACCAACTCTCTACAGGAGGGATCAGGTTGACGAATCCCTGCGTACACTTGGTATTGCCAAAAAGCTAAATATCAAACTGGTTGGCGAAAAATGTTATCTTCGTTTTGTAAGGTACTTGAGGTGTTTATATCCTAATCAGGGAAACTGATCCTGTGTTTTGCTAAGGGCTATACCCCAATCTGCCTCTCATCCTTTTTCTTGAAAGTTCTGGAGAGAATTACCTCACGGCATCAAAGTGGTAGTCAGCACGCGAACCTAAAGGGAAAATTCGTTGAGGGTGTGATTGGGTATGTTGGGCGCAATTTAGGGATTTAGAAATGCATATTATCAAGGTTTTTAGGAATAAGATGTAGCCTTCAATGTCTACTGCTACTAGGGGCTTTCTCAAAGCTTTTTGCATGCTCTCGATACTTATATCTTATTGGTTCATCATACGCTTGGAAATCATAAGTCGCAGCTGAGAGTCAGCTCTGTCCGCTACTCTCCCTGCTTTGGCATATAGTGTTTAAAAGTGTGTTTAGATCCTCTAAACTCGAGAAAAGAAATGTTGTAGTTTATGCGGATAATGTTGATATTCTGTTCGCAGGGAAATTGTTTCCTAACATTGGTAACTCAGCAGAAAGGGTACATCAAAGGAACCAAAAAGTCACCAGGATATCACAGGCAGAAGCAGTGAACAAGTGCGTATTCACTTCTGAAATTAATATGGATTGCCACAGGAAATAATCGCCGTTTTGTGTGGCTTACGCACCATATTTTCCTACAGACGAATAACAAAGTGAAAAATATTGCGACCTTAGAACAAACAGGTTTCCAACTGAATATTTTTAAAATATTTATCTGCGTACCTCAATCTACTAAAATAGGAATGTTCTTTCAATTGCACGATGGAAAAACGGCCTCTGTAATATATTCTCCCAAACATATTCTGCAAGAACCATGTATATGTTTGGAACACACTCCAAACAGTTAAATGTTAGCAAGTCCCAAACTCAGGTGTATTTAAATGCAAACACTAGCATGTTTACTGACAAAACATTCATGTATTTACGTGGAAGCATTCTCGTGTTGTCCCCATACCTCCATATACTTACGTGGAAACATATGCTTTTTTTTCTCCCAAACGTAATAATATTTAGAAACGAATTATTCTTTTTTTTTTATTTATTATAATTCAAATAAATAATTAATACAAAAAACTAAAATATTTAAAATGACCCTTTTTATATTTACTTCAGTACTTTTTTTTATGAAATGAGAATCTGCTGCTCTTCTGCTTCTCCTTTCGTTGTTGTCTCTCACGTTTTTGTGTTCAGAAGGTTTCTAATATGCCTGGGTTATCACTATGTGTTGGCACACAAACAATATATACGAACGATCCCATCGCCGCCACTCACACCCGCCCCAACAGACCGAGGGGGCCTCATCCCTATGACGTACACACCACAGAACGATCCGTAGCGGGGAGTAACTGAGAGGAAAACGTGTAACGGCTACATAAAAATTCACAGCCGATTAAAGCAATGCCAGTTAAAAGAGAAATAAAATGTACAGATTACCACTATATACTTATTGAAAAATAATAAATCTTAAAACATAAAACCATAAATTTTCAATACAGCATTAATACTCGTACATAAAATACTACACACTGGCTATTTAGATGATTTATAATAAAAGACTTTATCGTGTCCGGTGATAAAGAAAAGTCAAAAAGCTGATAAACATCATTAAAATCTGTGCACATTCTCCGAACCGCTTCATTCAAAGCATAATTATAGCGTCGAAAACTAATATACAGGGGTTTATAGTTCCTAGAAGTTGTCGAAGGAACATTTATCGAAATACGACCAAGAAGATACTCAGAGCGTATATCGCCCCTGAAAATCTTATATATTGTAATCGAATTAAGCATAGTCCGTCTACTAGCCAGAGTAGGTAATTTAATTAAAGACAATCTACTGACATATGGAGGAAGATGGACGTTAGGATCCCATCTCAGGTTCCTAAGACAAAAAATAAGGAATTGTTTCTGTGCCGATTCTATCAAATTCACATAAAAGTCATATTGTGGATCCCATACCACTGATCCATATTCTAATATGGGCCTAACAAGGGATGTAAAAAGATTTTTCTTGATATATGGATCAGAAAATTTCTTCGCCCAGCGCTTAATGAACGAAAGTACGCCATAAGCCTTATTAACAGTAGCAGTAATGTGACTATTGAAAGATAATTTCCTATCAAGTAAAAACACTAAATCGAAGAATGAATTGACCAATTCTAATGTAGAACCACTTATAGAATTCCGGGAGGTAATTACACGTGATCTGTAAAACGCCATATGCTTACATTTACCCAAGTTTAACTCCATAAGGTTAAAATTGCACCAACTCCCAAACCGATCCAGATCATTTTGTAGTAGAATATAGTCTGAAGTATTTTTATATGACATAAATATTTTCACATCGTCCGCGTACATAAGCACATTAGACTCAGCTATCGAATTAGGCAAATCGTTGATAAACAAGACAAATAAAATAGGACCCAGGTGACTTCCCTGAGGAACGCCGGAAGACACTTGGATAGGTCTAGATAACGAATCCCCGAAAATTACAATCTGTTCAGCAGGAGGCGATGGTTAACCTTATCGAAAGCTTTACTAAAATCCGTGTAAATAACATCGGTTTGCATTCCTGAAATAAAACCATCAATTACTTGAGAAGAAAATTGAAGTAAGTTTGTAACTGTAGATAGACCCTTGCGAAAACCATGTTGTCTACAGTCAATAATAGAGGAAACTTTGTAAGATATAATGTCAGTGACCAGTTTCTCAAGAAGTTTTGGAATCGCACTCAGTTTCGCAATACCTCTATAATTTGACACATTTGTAATGCTACCTGACTTATGAAGAGGGACAATATACGAACTTTTCCAGACCGCTGGAAAGTAGCTAAATTTCAAAGATGCATTGAATAGTATAGTCAATGGTGTAACTAATGTCGTAGAACAGTATTTTAGCACAGAATTAGGGATCCCGTCAGGTCCATAAGTGTTCGTGGGCTTCAGTGATGAAAGGTTCTCCTGGACCCACGTATCACTCATAGAAGTGATCCCGAACGGATCTAATGACCGAATATCATAAGGATAGTCACAGGTAGTCGAGACTGAATTAACCGTGTAAACAGATGAGAAAAAGTCAGCAAAACAATTGGCAATAGATTCAGAATCTATGTATTCGACATCATTCATCACAATTCGAGAAGTTCTTGATACGGACTTACGCTTAGTGTTAACAAAATTGAAAAAAAATTTTAGGATTGTTCCTAAAATTCTTACCAATCTTGGACAAGTAAGATTGATAACACTTGCGATATTCTGCCTCGTAACGACATCTGGCAATAGTGTACATCTGGCAATAGTGTACTGTATAATCAAAAGATGTACCTGATACCCTAAACTTTTTATATAATCTACTCCTGGCATTTTTTAACTTCTCTAAATATTTAGAAGACCAAGGAGGTGAGCAATTCTCATCTACTGCAGATACCCTTGGCACAGATTTACATATACATCGCCACATTACATCATAAAAATTAATTAAGCCCCCACCTAGCGAGCCTCATAATCTAATATTGACCTCCAATCGACTGATTCAAAAATACTATTCAGTAAGACAAAATTAGCACGTGAGAAACAAAAAGTTTTCCTGGTAGATTTTGAATAGGTTGAACTTTCAGACTGGAGATAGAAATGAATACAAATTGTAGGATGGTATGAGTCCTCGGGCAAACTTAGAGGATTAACGCGGGAAACTTCAAAATCATCAGAATTATTAACTATTACAAGATCAAGTGTCCCATTCATAGCATTAACAATATCGTTAATCTGCGTCAACGTCATAAGACAATGATCTGAGCACAGCTATTAATACACCACCGCCAGATTTAACCGCGCGATCTCTTCGGACTATTGAAAATCTGTCACATAAGACTTCTGAATCGAGTACACTGGGCTTAAGCCATGTTTCGGAAAAAACTATTATATCATAATCGAAACCAAAACTGTCCACATAGAGTCTAGAAAGTTTAATATTTAAGTCACGAAAAATTTGATACAAAATGTTGGAAAATCCATTTAGTTTTTTGAAGCCGTTTTATTCGATTTTGAGAGAGAAACGCCTACCATTATTGCGTTGTATAAATTCGTTCACCAAGGCCCCTGAAGGCCAGAAACTAGAGTTGCTTATATACAACTCTAGTTCATGCAACCCAAGCGTGTATTAATTACTTGTGTTTTTTTTTTAAATTATGTATCAAAATTGGTCCGCCATTCCGAGTTTTTCAGTAGAGGCTCGGGCCTTTTTCCAGTTTCTTTCCTCAAAATCTTTTCTCAGTTTTGTAGCTCACATAAATATATCCGAAAAACAAACTATTTAACCGTCCGAGCCTTCGATTATTCTTTTTTCGCTGATCAATCTCTTTTGAAATCTTCTCCTGTGAACCATTGACGACTGAATACATGAAATTAGAACGCAATACATCAGCCAAAATAAGAAACACTGACTTCATTTTTAATTTGCACGCACATTCAGGAATATTTATGAATCATTCTTTGAGAGAATAATGCAAAAATACTCTTTTATTCTCTTGCTCTCGAGAGAGCATAAACAGTGCAATAAACACGGCTGTATTTATATCACAATCAAAGATATATTTGGATCGCAAACACAAATGTTATAACATATTAATCATTGCGTCTCAACCATGTAATATTGAATAGCTTACACCATGCGTTTGGGCACAAGTATATTATATTTGCGACAAGCTCCAAACACATGTTATATTTGCATGCAAACAACAAAAAACGAAAGATTTTTCAGAGTGTACTAGAACAAACTTCAAAAATTACTTGGTGCGCTTAGAACCTTATTGTTCTAAGGTCGCGATATATATTTTTCGTATTGTATCATAACAAGAGTTATAATTCATTCCACCCGAACCTATGGAACGATTAAATCAAACTTTTTGCTCGCATTTGATAATGTTATAGAACTGCTTCTATGGAACTGGTTAATATGCACTTTACCCATTTTTGGAGTTTCTGAAACCTCGAGTCCTTTAGATGCGCTGCAATTTATTTTTACTGAGACCTGATCCAAACTGCGTTGGGTAATCTAAGATTCCTTATTAACCCCTGAAGGTAAAGCCAGTTCTTTTCATTTGTAGGAGAAATATATATGTAAATATAAATATATAAATGAGGAGACCATTACTTGACGCTATAGAGTTATTATTATCTTTGAAGGCCAAATGTTTTCATGTTATCCTTAGCCATTACCAGAACAAGAATCGGAGTAATGAGGAGTTAATGAAGACTAATTGAATGATATAAATGAACGCCGGAAATCTATAGCTAAAAGCTGAAGACTACAATTTGATCAAGAGACGGGGTACTGAGAGGCGAATAAAAAGGAATTGAATAGTTTATATGAAAGTCGAACTTCTATAGCAAAAAGCTGACGACTCAACCCAACAAACCGTCTAATTGTTGCATATGATCGTTGTTAGTCCAATTATAGCTTTTAGATGCCGGATCTTGTAGAGTGCCCCAGGAAACGGCTATCATCTGAAGCTGTATAGTAAGGTTCAAAGGACTGCTTTGATAATCAACTTTAGCTCTATTAGGAGTAATCTTCAGGCAACCCTGTATATTGTACACGATTTCACTACCGTGGATCTATGTATATGTGAAACTTCGCACATCCAGAAGCGCGTTTTAACCAGGAGAATTAGCAGAATACTTGAATGGGGTATGCGGAGGGATACTTGATAGCATTTGAAGCAACTTCAAATTTATAATGTATATTGTTGGTACGGGAGCGGGTATATTCAGTAACGATCTCCATTTCTACTTGTCGCTGAGGCTGGATTACAACTGTGCTGGTTGTGAAGCTTTACAGGCGCTGTTTATCTTAAGTTTAGATGTACCAAGTGACTTTATGATCTGTATTGATAGTATAGCGTCACTGAAAGCAGGCAAATATATCTCAAGAAAATCGAATATAAACGAGGTCTAAGTAGCATAGAATCCCACTAACAGAGGCTCTGTTGGGTGCCGGGCATTTAAATATTGCAGGGAAATAATTACACTGTGTAACACGAAAAAATATAACCATATACGGACAAAAGACAAAAAAAAAGACCCGTGTCTCCCAGTTTTATCCAAAGTCATGCACGTTTTTTTTAAGGGCCCCCAAAGATTTGGGGACTGGGTGTCATTTCCCAAAAAAGGTACCATTTCCCCTGGTCAGGTCCATAGGTAGCAAACCGTTCAAAATTTAACGAAAGAATCGACAATAAAAATGTACCTAAACAGCTTTCTAGAACTTCCTAGGAATGATTCTATATGACAAGAGCTACAACTTTCCCTCAGAGAGTAAATCAAATTTCCAAACGGTTTTCAAGATATGAGCCTGACAAAATGATAACTTTTTTACAAAAACAATCAGCTTTAGAAATTTACCTAAACAACTTTCTAGAACACACGAACTTCCTAGGAATGATTCTTTATGACAAGAGCTACAACTTTCCCTCAGAGAGTAAATCAAAATTCCAAACGGTTTGCAAGATATGAGCCTGACAAAATGATAACTTTTTTACAAAAATTCAATAAAAAAGTGCATGACTTTCGGCGAAACTGGGAGACGCAGGTCTTGTTTTTGGTCTTTTATCACGTAGCGGTGTCCGTATATGGTCATATGTACGTGACTTATAAAATTACACACAGTGTTATCCGATCCAATTGCTAGAAAATGCTGTTTTAGCCAGAGCTTGTATGTCTCTGTTAGTCCATCGATGTTCTACCCGCATAATAGATTCAATGTCATTCCAGCCATGTAGTCCTGGTTGGCGGGTACTAACTCCAACCGGTCCCAGACTACTGGGCAAAGATCACGTGCGTCTTCTTCTTGGGGTTATTATAATCCACTGTGCTTTTAGAGACCTGCACACTGAAAAATCTGTCTCTTTTGTTGTTTGGATGCAAATACAAAGTGTGTTTGGAGCTTGTCGAAAATATAATATACTGTCCAAACACATTTTGTTTGCTATTCAATACTACATGTTTGACACACAATGATTAATACACACACTTAATTAACATATGCGTTTGCGACCCACATATATTTATGTTTGTGTTACAAATTCAGCTGTGTTTGTTGCACTGTCTATGCACTCTCGAGAGCAAGCCAATGAAAGAGAAACAACGAGAGAGTCTATCTTGTACGTGTGGACCTGTATTTTTGCATTATTCTCTCTGTCCGTGAGTCAGAAATATAACTGAATATGCGTGTAAATTGCAGATGAAGTGTTTCTTGTTTTGCCTAATGCATTGTGTTTTAGTTTCAGAGGATATGAAAAGCGCTTGATCAGTGAAAAAAGAATAAACGAAGGCTCGGACGGTTAAATGGTTTGTGATGTTACTTTGGTTTTTGTGTATGTGTTTCGTATATATTTATGTGGGCTACCAAAGTGAGATACGATTTTGAGGAAAGAAACTGGAAAGGGCACCAACGTGAAGCCTTACTGAGAAAATCAGAACGGCTGACCGTTTGTGAAATAAGTGAAATTAAAAGACACAAGTAATTAATCCGCGCTTGGCTTGCATGAACTAGATTTGTAGATAAATATCTTGTATGTGTACCAACGCATAGTGATAACCAATGCATATCTGAAACCTTCTAAAAACAAAAACGTGAGAGACAACAAAGAAAGGAGAAGCGAAAGAGCAGCAGATTCTCATTTCACGAAAAAAGAACAAATAATGCATTCAATGCAAATAAATCGAAAAAGGGCCGTTTTAAATCTATTAATTTTTGTATTAATTATTTAAAAATGTGGATTTATATTGTTAAAATTAATTATAATAATTAATACATATATATTGAAATCGAAGAATATTCGTTACTAAATATTATTATATTTGGGAGGAAATTCGCATATGTTTCCACGTAAGTACATGTAGGTTTGGCGAAAACATGCAAATGCTTCCACGTAAGTACACGGATGTTTGGGATGAAGAACACATAAGTTTCCACGTAAAAGCATACATGTTTGTCAGTAATCATGATACTGTTTGCATTTAAATATAAGTTAGTTTGGGACTTGCAAATATATGAATGTTTGAAGTGTGTTCCAAACATATACATGGTTCCTGAAGAATATATTTAGGAAATTGTATTAGAGAGGCCGTTTTTTTCAAGCGTATAGCCTATAGGTAGGGAGTTGCGGGGACCCATTACAGTCGCTTTTATGGAGATGAATGGGAAATCGAGACTGCCGAAATATTTTACTGTCAGTGTCCAGTTCTACAACACAATATTAAGCGCGGACTTGGGTGTCATGCTATAAACGGTCTGCACCCTATTTGTAATGTGACGTGTGAGAACTTCTTTGAATTCGAGAAAGCACTTTTCCTAATTTTAGCCAAAATTTTTGCATTCTAACAGAGGTTATCCATGCCACAACTGATCACCATGGTAGTTCCAATTTGGTATCGCATCGAACGAAAATACGCATTTCCTTTTATTTCTGTCCATTTTATATCCAACAATATAATTTTATATTATCCAACAAATAATATAATATACATTTGCACTGAAATTTCCAACTTCCTCGCCAACTGTAAGAGAACGCTAAGAGAGAAACTCTCTTATCTACTATTTCTCTGATTCTAACCTCTAAATCGCGAATCTGCGAAACATAATGGCTGACAAAGAATCTATTTTAACAAAAATTCGCTACGCTAAGAAACAAAGTACTTTGCCAGGAATAAAGATATTTTTCCCGATTTCCAAAGAAATTAAACCGCTAGTAACCGGAAAACCGAATAATATTAATATATCCCTCATTCCAGTAATCACTCATATGTGGTATGTTATTATACACACGGCCCGGTTGTGTAATGGGAAAATCATTTAGGGGATTTCGCATGGCAATTTTGTAATCTGTCAATGTTTCCATACAACAGGGAATGGTATGTAGCACATACTTACTCGTTTACTGGAGTACTAGAACTCTCGCATCTCAACCGTTCCAATTCTACTTCAACCGTGTATGTGAGTGTCATGTAATAGGCATAGTCATAGTTTTCCCACATTTGTACGTCTTCCTTTTAAACAATTTTGTAGTTTCTTTGTTTTTTTTTTTGTGGAATATTTGTGTACTTTGTACTCTGCTCAGCTCTTGCGGTAGGGCTTTAGAGCCAATATTTATTTTCATTTCTATGCTGGAGGTAAAAATAATATTGTTCATATCAGCCATGAGTATCTAAGCGGTGACAACTTCATGAAAGTGGGAGTAAGGGAGGGGATATACATTTTGGTAAATTAACATTCATGAGAGAGTAAAACCTTTCGTTAATATAATGTTGGTGTTACTTTACTAAGTTTAAGCTACAGTAGTCAACTTTTAAGCAGAACATTTACTACAAAGCCAATGTTTCATGAAACGGTTAAAGGAATTACGTAGTTGGCTTTGGCAGGATTAAGTGATTTTATTGGAGACACCTTTTGCTGATGCGCCCGGTTAATCTTCCATAGTGTTTGCACTGCAGAAAAGCTTTTACAATAACTTAATAATAATAATAAAGTTGAAGTACAAAAATAATATTCTTTAATCACTATATATTTATTGTATAACAAACACATTAAAGCCTACAGAAATAGAATGTCAACACTACACTAAAATCCTCTGTTTGTTAAGGGTCATTATCAATATAAAATAGGGTGTACTGAAAATGTCAAACGATATGTATTAGCCACAATCGGCGTAAAGTGGTTCCTAATCGATTTTTATCGGCCAAAATTCAGTAACATTTTATGTATGTAGTACACAATTCTGAAATCTGTAAAAAGCCATCGTAAGTACTTCCTTACTGACTTACATATCCGGTCTCGAAAAACCCTGGGGGGTCAGGGACCTTACAAAATAAAGATAACATATTTCGCCAACCAGTTCGATCTTTTGCCTTATCTCTCCAGTTGGCAAAACCAAGTGTACGCAGGGATTCGCCTCCCTGATCCCTCCAGCGGAGTCTTGGTCTTCCTATTTTTCGTCTTCTTTCGAGTTCGGTTTCTAAAACCCATGGTGCTGGTTCGTCTTCATCCATTTTACTGACATGGCTTAGCCAGCGCAATCGAGTTATTTTGATCCGCTGTGTCAATGTCGGGCTATAGCTCATACAGCGCATGGTTCATCCGTCACCCATACTGGTTCATCCGTCACCCATACATCGTTAATTTTTCGGAGTATTTTATCTCTCGAAGACTCCTACAGATGTTTCGTCAGCTTGCGATAAGACCCAGGTTTCGACGCCATAAAGCAAGACAGGTTGAATGAGAATCTGGTACAGCTGGACTTTTTTTACTCGAGAGAGGGCTTTATTTCTAAAGTGTTTGCTTAGCCCCAAATATCATCTATTCGCAAGCACAATTCTCCGCTTGATCTCAAGGCTGACGGTGTTGTTCTTGTTTACGGCAGATCCGAGGTACATATATAAATTCGACCACCACTTCGAAATTATAACAGTTATCAATGTTCACGCTTTGGTATAATCGGGTGGAAGCCCTGCACATTGAAACCATTAATTTGGTCTTGTCCTCATTCACGGTCAGACCCACTTTTGCTGATTCCTTCTTAATTTTCGAAAACACTGTAGCAACTTTTCTAATTGTGCGCCCATTGATATCTATAGCATCAGCATACGCGAGCAGTATGTGACTTTTGCTGCTGATGGTTTCCCTCATTTTGACTGCAGATTTTCTCATAATGATCTCCATGAAAATGTTTAAGAGATCGCAGAATAGGGTGTGTTTCGAGAGGTTCGGTAAGATCCTTTTGTGCTTTCACTGCGGATTTGTTGTTCGTCAAGGTCATCCTGCAAAGAAGTATGAGAATACCAACCTCAGACATCCCTTCGTAGAGTTTCTCCCGTGTCGGGCTAATGAAGGCCGCGTTATAATCGACAAATAAATGATAGGCGTATATTTGTTTTTCGCGGGTGTTCTACAGGATTGGCCGTAGCGTGCAAATCTGGTCAGTTGTCGATTTTCCAGGCCCAAAGCCACAAATGTATGCATCTATCAGGTCAGCAATAATTGGTTTTAGTCTTTGGCACATTATACTTGATAGAACCATATACAAATGAATAAATGGTTTCCCATTACATCCCATGAAGGGACAGGGGAGAACTTCTCACAATCACTGAGCTGTGCGCTATCCAGTTTTCACTCACTGATTGGGACCTACAGTTTTACACCGATTCCGAACGGTATTTTGAGAAGCTTTTTCATGGCTATATACTCGATAGTGTCGCCGTCACTATGCGAGGTGACCGCCGCCGAAAGAAATTTTATGGTGGTCAGAGCAGGGTTCGAATCCAGGATCTCATGTACAAGAGCCGCGCACACTAACCATTGCACCACCGACGGCCATATATGCTACAGATAAAAGGCTTATTCCACGGTAGTTGGCACAGAGGCTCAGGTCGACTTTTATAAATATGGGGCATAGTACGATGAGACTCTAATGCATGCATTCGTCTAACCAAATTTTTGCTAACGAACTGATGCATGCCCCTTATCAGCTCATCGCCTCCAGCCTTAAACAGCCCGCCGGTAATCCATCGGCTCCTGCGGGCAATAGCTTAAGCCGGGAAATAGCTGTCTTGGTTAGGAGGGGGGCAATCGACGTCGTCGTCCAAATTTTGATCGACTGTCTCGTCATTAGAGATCTCAGGTACCAATGACGCAGAGAAATGATCTCTCGATATTCCCAACAAGCTCTGCACATCTGCGATGAGATTTCCGTCCTTGTCTTTACAGAAGGGGCCCCTGACCCATGTCCATTAGTACCGTTTTTGACTTTTTGGTAGAATTTTCGGGCTTCGTTCTTTCTTCTGTATGACTCAATTTTCTCACTCCCGCGCTTTCTCCACTGCCGTTTCTTACACCTAAAGAGACGGTTTGCCTCCTTTATCTTCTCCCTATACCGCTCAGTCGCAGCTTGCGTTCCAATTGACTGAATCATTGCCATGCGTGCAGCGATCTTTTCATCATTTGCAATGCAACACTCTTCATCGTACCATGGTTTGCTGCGAAGCGGTTTTTCAAACCCAAGTACGGTTGTTGCGGCAGTTTTTATAGAGTTGGATATGGGTGTCCACTGCGCTTCAGGATCTTCATCAGGAGGGGGTGGGTTCTATGCCAAAAGTTGCGAGAGCTTCCTTGAGTAGGCTTTGGCTACCTTTGGTAATTGCAGATTTCCGATGTCCAGCTTTCTCTGCGTATGGTTTCGTACGATTTTCGCTCTAGTAAATCTTAAGCGAACCTTTGCTGCTACCAGGTAGAGATCAGAATCAATGTTAGCTCCTCTGATCACTCGTACGTCCATTACACTGGATGAGTTCTTCCATCAATTAACAGGTGATCAGTTTTGTTCTTCATTCTTTGATCATGGGATTGTGGATGTTGTGACAGTACATCAAATAAACCACATCGCGTTGAAAAATACTAAAATGCACACCGTTCTTTCGTAATAAAGTAATTTGAAAAAACTGCATTGCAAGATTTTTGAATTTTTGACACTTAATGGAGATTAATATCAAGGATAAGTAAATCAATACAAAGTCTGTGATAAGAATCACATCTGGGAAAAAGAAGTGCCATCATTGTCACGGGGCGGGAATTTTGGTGGTTTTATCTGCAGAGTATTTTCAATATGAGATCGTAGGCGATGATCTAATTTCGTTGAAATAAGGAGTAATCTGTGTTGTTTTTAGTGTAAAAAAAAACAATTTCAATGGCACGTTATACATATTTAAAGTTTGATCATTTTACAATGATTTCAAGATATTTCATACGTACTTATACACCCGTAATATCCCGAAGAGTGACATCCAAGGCGTTGAAAGAAATCCGTCCACATACACGGCAATCGAAAGGATTTATTATCGCACATCCCAATATTTTTGGGACGTTAACAACAACTCAGAACTGCACATTTTACGAAACTTTTAAAACTTCGTTGCATAAAATGGGAATAAAAATAAAAAATCACATGAAGTGTCAGGGGGCACTCCATAGACTAATACATACCTAGATAAACTTATTCTCTCATCTGACGTTTCATTGCACACTCTCATCGTAGGTTTGTGGAAATGAGAGCAATTAAATTTAAAATTATCTTACACCAGGTGGAGTTACAAAATATGTTCACTTAACTTTTTCCTGTCGTTTTGGTGTATAACTGAAAAATTTAAATTTATTTTGCACTTTTTTATTGACTTTTATCGTTCGTATACATTTGTATTGTATTTAACACAACTAGTTTGCCACAAAAACACGAAATTCGGTTGTTGTTCCTATGTTGATCGCTGTATACTATTGCCACTATCTGGTATTATTGAACCCATATTTCTACCATCCAATGTTTACTTTCCATCGTACCTATGACGTTTAATTTATTGAGCGAATAAAACCTTCTACGTATGTGTTATTCTATGGGGCACTCGCTATATATTATGTACTAGTTAGTTCCAACACGCCCAAGCAACACGCCCAAATATACTTTTCGTAAAATGAAAAAAATAATTTAAAAATTTTTTTTTTATAGAATGTAGAATGTGGAAAGGGTAGCGAAATATCGAGGAATAAAATTAATCAAAAATAAAAACAAATTATTATATTTTCCCGAAAAGGTAATTTTTTAAAGAGTGGTACTTCTTTTATTAAAAGCTAATATTTTTGTTTTAAGAAAAGCTACCATTTTTAATAAGAAGTACTTTCTGGGAGAAAAAACCATAAGAGTATGAATTGTTTTTACAAAGAAGTACTTTTTTAAGAACAGGTACTTTTTGAAAAAGTGGTACCGGTTTTAGGATAAGGTTTTTTTAAGAAAATGTACTTAATTTCAAAAAGACTACTTATTTCAAGACACGAAAAGAAAAGGAATTATTTTATTTTTAAGAAGAGGTACTTTTAAGAAAACGAATTTTCGTAGGTAAAGCTATTTTATTTAAGAGAAGGTATTTTGTTTTGAAGAATATGTTTGTTGTTAAGAAATGGGAATTTTTTGAAATGGCCCTTTTTCCAAGCATACGCACATTTTTAAGGGTAGGTACTTATCTCAAGAAAAGTTATTTTGAAATGGAAAGAAAAGAAAAGAGTAGGTTTTTAAGAAAAGGCAATTTGTTGTAAGAAAATTTACTTTTTTAAGAAAATGTACTTATTTAAAAAAAAAATACTTTTTTTAAGAAAAGGCACTTTTTGTAAGAAAATGTACTTCTTCTAAGCAAAGGTACTTCTTTAAGATAATGTATTATTTTTAAGAAAAGGTACTTAGTTAAGAATATGAATAGGTATTTTTTTTCTTTTTTTAAACGTTTTTCTTTTTTCTTTTTCTAAACGTCTTTCACTTTGGCTTTTCTAAATTTACTTTTTATATCGTACTAAATATTGGTTGCACACTCCACCTAGAAAACAAACCTTTAAACAAGAAATTTCCCAACATATGCGAGACATCTTGTTAATTTCTTTCTCTATGGTCCAAGCCTTTGTTAGTCTGGACACAAACCAAGGAAATAGTAAACAATATAGTCGATAATACTGGGTTGTAGCACAATAGTGTTAAAGCAAAAGTTGTTCAATTTTTTTTCAACTTAAGCCTTCGTTCCGAATTAATTGTACGAAAACATCTGTGCGACAGCCAAAACTGGCGGAGGTTCTGGCCATAGATAGAGTAAACTAATAGATGAAGCACAAGTTTTAGGAAAATTTTACTGTAATGGATAATTTTCTAGATGTCGTTGAAATCAATAAATGGGTTTTTTTCTTCCCAAAAAAAAAGTTGAAGAAAATATGACATTAAAAGTCTAAAACTTCATAAAAAAAAAAATTATTTTCAACACAAATATAACTTCGAAACAAGAATACAATACGTTAGTTAAATTAGGATATCTGATGGCTATCAAAGTGCAAAGCCATGTCACAGTCTATGTCCTAATAAATTGGTTCTTCCACCGGTCCAACTGCCATTCCTTGTTGAGAGCCTTCAGATACTCTTAACGGTTTTGGTATCTGCGGCCACAGAAGTTGCTACATTGCTAGCGCGGAAGTTTTTAGATTAAAAAGGCGTTCCGATATGTTCATCTATGAGCGGTCTTACGGGATATCCCAACACCGGTTTCATGGCTTTAAAATTGATTTCTAATAAAAGAAACAAATGTTGCTATATAAGAATATTTAAATTTTGTCACATTTGCCCTTGTTTAAATTACTTTTACCAAAATTTCTAACAATTTTGAATATACGTCAATGAGAATTATGGGAAACTTCAATGAAAGTGACAGTAGTACAGGAGAGCACCAAGTGAACAAAGTTGACAATGGTCGCACTATATCTACTATTTTCTTTATCTATGGTTCTGACTTCAACTAACCTTCAACTAAACTGTGTCCAACGAGTTGCTACGCCGTGGGCGAATCCATTCTAGCTTTTGGTGACCAGCTGTCATTTTACTAAGGACAATAATGACTATCAGGATTGCATTTTGTTAAAACAGACATGTTCATATTAGAGTTAGAGAGAAGAATCAACACTTGAGTAACGGATGACTAAGCCAAATAAAATGTGGCCGTCGGCGGTGCAATGGTTTGTAAGCGTGCCTCTTGTGCATGAGATCCTGGGTTCGATCTCTGGTCAGTCCATCTTAAATTTCTTTCGTCGGCGGTCACCTCGCATAGTGACGGCGACACCATCGAGTATTTAGCCATGAAAAAGGTTCTAAAAAAACCGTTCGGAATCGGTGTAGAAGCAGAAGGTCCCAATGAGTGAATATGAAACTAGAAAGGTTCTGAGAAGCTTTCCCAAATTACTTCATGGGATGCAATGGGAAACCATTTACTTGTTTTATTTATAAGCCTAAAAAACACTCTAGTTAGACAATCGTTGAGCTTTATAAAAATAGTAGCAAAATAAATGTGGGACATATGTATACGAGTATATATGTATATTAGGGTGGGTAAAAAAAACAATTGCTGCTGTCACCACCTAGAAATGAAGTTCAGAGTGGTGAATGACTATTTGCAAAATATTCCGATTCTGGGTTTAGCAAATTGTGAGCTATTTTGCTTTAAAAACACATCTAATTATCAGGTTTTTTGGGTGTAACTTTTAAGATGTTGCAGATATTTGGAAAATTTATTATGGGTATACATTAAATGTTTCAATGAAATCGGAAAAATAAGAGAAATACAATGGTTTGGTAGTTTAATTGATTATGTTTCTTTAAAAACCACAATATTTACAAAAAATTTAAAAAAAATAAAAAAAATTTTGTTGAAACATTTAATGCATTCACATTCAATATTAAACTGTTTTATAGACCTGAAAGCTTCAAAGTTGTTTTACAAAAATGCAAATATTACGACCATTTCATTTTGGATATTCATAATTTATATACCATTTCAAAGGTATTAAAACGCGCTTTTTACTGCGGTTGAAAATTTGCAACGTTTCTTGCGATCAATGTAGTTTTAAATGATAACTTTCGGAAAATTTTGAAATACCACCGACAAAAATAAAAATAAGCTGTATAATTTAACGTTATGTTCCAAAGAATCATACCGAGCTATGAAGCTGAGTTTATAAGCTTCTGAATGACTTCTTCAGTGTTAATATACGAGTAAAAATGACGGAGTTATTTTGATTTTTTCTTAGGACTCCACGAAAATCAACTAAAAAACGGCACTTAAACTTCTACAACTCAATCAACTTCAAAAATACAAATTAAAACAATATATGCAATGCAAGAACTCATAAAGGTCTAAGTACCCATAATAAATTTTCCAAATATCTGCAAAATCTTAAAAGTTACACCCAAAAAACCTGATAATTAGAGGTGTTTTTAAAGCAAAATAGCTCACAATTTGCTGAAGCCAAAATCTCAATATTTTGCAAATAGTCATTAAACACTCTGAACTTCATTTCTAGGTGGTGACCTAAAAGTGATTTTTTGTTTGTATGGGATGTTACCAACCCTAATGTATATATATATTCCTATTACATCCCATGAATTGTCAACCATTGAGCATGCGCTTTATAGTTTTACACTGATTGATTGGGACCTACAATTGTTATACAGTATTTTGAGAACCTTTTCGTGGCTAAACACTCGAGAGTGTCAAGGTCACTAAACCAGGTTGACGATCGTCGAAAGAAATGTAAGGTGGGCAACGCAGGGATCGAACCCACGTGCTTATGTACATGAGTCGCCCACATAGCATTGCACCACCAACAGCCATAAGTTCCAATAATTTATCATCCTGATTATAAAGAAATCCAAATAAAGCAGGTGGTTGAAGATCGAGCCGGTAGCGGATATATGTTATCCTCATTTTGAAAGGCCCTTGATCCCTCTGGGTTGTTTGAGGTCCAATAAGGAAGGAAGGAAGGTGGTTGTGTGGGAAAGTTCATCTGTAACAATGATTAGACAGGGTGCTCCCGAATTATAGAATTAGCGATAAGGAGTTCAAATTTCCCTATTTCCCCAACGCAAACTCATTTAAATTGGTAAGAAAAATATTTAAATATAGCATAACTAATCGCAATTACCTTTGGGGTCAA
The DNA here is from genome assembly GCA_963931995.1 of Phaonia tiefii. Lineage (NCBI taxonomy): Eukaryota > Metazoa > Arthropoda > Insecta > Diptera > Muscidae > Phaonia > Phaonia tiefii. The sequence continues at coordinate 210,718,474 of OZ008370.1, read as the reverse complement.
ATTGACCCACAATACATTAGATTTATATATCTGTGGTCACAAACAAAGGCAGCCTAAGTCGATTCTAAAATTTTTTAGAGAGACCAGTTTTAAGTTTAATATCTTTACTGGAAATCAGGAGTCTTCTTCTCAAAAATTTTTTTTCAATTTTGTCCTAATCGAGTTAGGCTGTTATTGTTTGTGACCACAAATATTTTACATATTTACATGCAGAGAAACCCTAAGAATAACTAACTACATATTTTTCTTGCCAAACCATAGTTTACCACGCCGTTGAGGATATCATAGAGTTTCAGCTTGATAACTTGTAATTAGAGAAAAAAAATTCCATTTGTAATATAAAATTGGGTAATTTTGACCCAAGGAGTGCAGAAGGGTTAAACTAACCAATTTTCCCAGATCAACAAGGGTTTTAGAAAAGTTGATCCAATTTACATCGCATTTTTTTTCTTTTTTCAAAAAATCCCCAAATTAGAAAGATCGTTAAAACAAATTTACCCATAACTCTGAAAGTGTGCATCGAATCGTAAAAATAATTTAATTTCCACCTCTTGGGGAGGTTATAACCTTCATAACGAATTCATAACGACTTAATTAATTTTTTGTTGGGAAAAACGCTAAAATTATAAATCGCTAAAATATTGAAACTAAAATGTTCGTGCGTTAGGTCTATTTTAAATTACATTCTGTGCAATTTCTTAAGTCACGGGAATATAACCATATACGAACACCACCACTCTGGTCTTGTCTTTGTGGGAAAGCTGTAGCTCTTGTCATAAAGAACAAAAATTGTGAACACATAAAATCAAAACAGCTTCATCTTCAAGGTCAAAATCGCAAAAAACGTTTCTTTCTTTATGACAAGAGCTACAACTCTCAGTCAGAAAGTAAATCAAAATTCCGAATGGTTTGCAAGATACGAGCCTGCCAAAATGATCACTTTTGGGCAAAAATAACCCGAGGCCCAAATTTTGGGGGCCTATAAAAAAAGTGCATGACTTTGGGCAAAACTGGGAGACACGGGTCTTTTTTGTTTGGTCTTTTATCACGTGGTGGTGTCCGTATTTGGTTATATTGTTTCGTATTGCACTGTGTTATTTTATTCGTCAATATTCGCTACCCATTGCGTAGCATCTTCAGGAAGATAACCATTATTAATTTTTATATAATTTTTAATTAATCATGATTGTATATCTTGGTGACGATGCTACCCAATGGGTATCGAAATATTAAATGATAAAATAATTTAAAATAGACCTAACGCTCGAACATTTTAATATTAAATAGAATACGGAAGGTCGAAGAAATCATCAGATTTTCAATCGTTATAATAATAAAACGCTTTTCAGTGTGAGTTGAACCAAATTTTCCAAAATTCCAAACCAAACCAAAATTTAGATATTTTTCAATTAGACGCTCCCTTTGGGAGACAAACATTTTTTACTGTTAGGAAGGATTCTATAACGAAATTAATTTCAATCCATACAAAAAAATGTGCCACCAAAACTTTAATTGAGCCACTCTGAAAAGTTTGCCATAAACTACTCGCATTTTAAAAGTTATGCATTAGAGTGCCTTTGTTTTCACAGCAATTTTCTTTCAGCTGGCATTATTGTACGTCTAAATTGCTTTCACAATTCAATTTCACTGCTGCTGACCTAATTTTCTGAAATTATGCACATCTCACGATTCTGCCTCACCCGGTTTCGATGACCAGCAACGATGAGAGGGACTACAATAATTATACTATGTCCTCAAGTGCTCGATTACAGTTGAAGAGTTTAATGATTGTTGAGGCTACGCGGACCGCAAATGCCATGTACTGCTTTAACATCAACCTAGCTTTACTTTAAATGGGGTTAGAGCTGGTCATGTATTGATTACTTCGAAATCAATTACAATTTTGATTATGATTACTTGTAATCGTAATCAACAAAAATTTGATTATGATTACTCATAATCGTAATCAAAAAATTTTGATTATGATTACTTGAAATCATAATCAAAAAATATTTGATTATGATTACTTGAAATCGTAATCAAAAAATTTTGATTACGATTATGAGTAATCATAATCAAAAAATATTTGATTATGATTACAAGAAATCATAATCAAAAAATTTTGATTATGATTACTTGAGAATGTAATCAAAAAAGTTTGCTATGATTACATGTAATCATAACTAAAAAATGTTTGATTACTTGAGAACGTAATCAAATAATTTTGATTATGATTACATAAGTAGCCATTTTACCAGAGTCAGGTGTTGAATGAATACAGAGATGCTTATTCAGAGTCAGCTGTTGAATAAATACAGGGATGCCTATTCTACAACAGTGGTGCCAAATTATTAATCGACAATCTTTATGACGTTAACTTATATTATATTTTTAAGTTATGATTATATGTAATCATAATCAAACCTTTTTGATTACATGTAATCATAATAAAAAATTTTTGATTACGTTCTAAATTAATCGAAATCAAATATATTTAGTTATGATTACATGTAATCATAATCAAAATTTCCTGATTATGATTACTTGTAATCATAATCAAATATTTTTTGATTATGATTTCAAGTAATCATAATCAACATTTTTTGATTACGATTTCAAGTAATCATAATCAAATATTTTTTGATTATGATTTCATGTAATCATAATCAAATTTCTTTGATTACGATTTCAAGTAATCATAATCAAATATTTTTTTGATTATGATTACTGTAATCATAATCAAAATGTAATTGTAATCATTCAAGGCACAGCTCTAACTTAGAACTATACCTGCCATGGAATATTTAAAAGTTGGCGATGAAAGGTAAAACTGAGAAAAATAAATGCAATTAAAAGGCGCATGTCGCTTGAATGCACGCAATTTGTTTTCATGAATTTAGTCTGTAAGGACTAAAGTTATTAACGATATATTTATTTTCATTTGCAATTGAATGCTGGTATTGTTTAACTGGTAATTTAACCTTTTGTTTGTGCATTTATTGTTATGATATGGAAATTAAATAAGTGGAAAAAGGTCACTTCATAAATTTAATTTATGTTTATTTTCTTCAATTTTCTCAAGGTTTTTTTGATAGTATTGGACATTTTTTTAAGTGTAGTTATTTATTTGACTTGTGTACTAGAACTCACTGAGGTGAAAGTACATTTGATAAAGCTTTGAACTGAATTTGTTAACAATAACTCCACTTCAGCGGTAACACCTATGATCATTATTACTACAGGTCTAACTGTTTTGCGCTTTTTGTAATGAAACAAAATAAAAAAAGCCTCAAAAATCCACAGGACCAAGGTGATTATAACCGGCTTGTTATAGGGAATGGCGGTGTAAGATCAGGGAATCTATATACAACATTTTTAAAATTAAGCATATATATTTAAAAGTAATCTTTGTAAAGTTTTTAAAAATATGATCAACATAAACCAAATACTAGTAACAAGTGATTTTTGGGGGTATAGAAATTCAGTTGTCAACACTCATTTCAAAGACAGTCATTTTGATAGCCTTCCCCCCGCAAATGTGTAACTAATACACATCGCCGTGTGGAGTGGCTGATGACCGCTTACTCAAAAATGGGAATGGGTAGGAGAAAAATTATAGAAAGTTACCCACGACAGTAGGGAATTACCCATCACGATTACTAATTACCCACAGGGTATGGATAAAATTATTGGAAGTTACCAGCGACGATGGAGAACTACACATCGCGATTACCCATTACACATGGGAAATGGGTAGATAGCCTTCACACATTACCCACGGCGATGTGTAATGGGTTACCCAGAGTAATCCCATCCATATTTTTTAAAATATAAAAATATTAAAAAATTAGTCTATACGGAGCGTCCAATCGAAAAAAAGAACTAATATTTGAAGATTGCTAAGGGGAAAATATGTCGTTTTTTGTTGTTTGGATGCAAATATAACATGTGTTTGGAGCTCGTCGCAAATATATTATAGTACAAATATATATAGTACTTTTTGTTGTTTGGAAGCAAATATATCATGTGTTTGGAGCTCGTCGCAAATATATTATAGTACTTGTGGCCAAATGCATTGTGTTTGCTATTCAATATTACACGTTTGAGACACAATGATTAATATATTATAACTTATGTGTTTGCGACCCAAATATATCTGTGTTTGTGATAGAAATACAGCCGTGTATGTTGCACTCTTTATGCTCTCTCGCGAGCAAGAGAATAAAAGAGGGGCAACGAGTGTGTATATCTTGTAAGTTTGTATTTTTTTATTTTTCTCTCACTGAGTGATTCATAATTATTCCTGAATGTGCGTGATGTATTTCGTTTTAATTTCATGTATTCAGTCGTCAATGGTTAATCGGACAGAGGATATCAAAGGGCTTGATCAGTAAAGAAAGAATAAACAAACGCTCGGACGGTTAAATGGTTTGTGATGTTGCTTTGGTTTTTGTGTATGTGTTTTGCATACAAATTATGTTTCGTGCTACCAAAGTGAGAAATGGTTTTGAGGAAAGAAACTGGAAAGGGCGACAACGTGAATCCCTTTTCCTGCCCTAGCCTCTACTGAAAAAATCAGAATGGCGACCAATTTGTGAAATATAATAAAAAAAACACAATAATTAATACATGCTTGTCTTGCATGAACTAGGTTTGTATATAAGTATGTTGTTCGTCTACCAAAGCATAGTGATAACCAACGCATAGTTGAAACCTTCTGAAAACAAAAACGTGAGAGACAACAAAGAAAGGAGAAGCAAAAGAGCTGCAGATTCTCATTACATAAAAAAAATAATGCATTCAATGCAAGTAAATGTAAAATGGTAATTTTAAATATTTTAATTTTTTGTATTAATTACTTATAAACGTGGATACATATTGATAAAATTAATTATAATAAATATAGATGGAAAGAATAACTCGTTTCTAAATACTATTGTATTTGAGAGAAAATACGCATATGTTTCCACTTAAGTTTATAGAGGTTTGGGGGAGACACGCGAAGCATACATATTCGTCAGTAAACATGCTAATGTTTGCATTTAAATACACCTGAGTTTGGGACTGGCAAACATACAAATGTTTGAAGTGTTTTCCAAACATATACATGGTTCCTGCAGAATATGTTTGGGAGAATATTTTAAAGACGCCGTTTTTTTCAGTGTATGTGGAAGAATTTTTTTAAACAAAATAAATGGGTCTAACTCGGAAACCGTCCAAGTGACAAAATACCGCTTTTGGGGGCTGTAACCAATAGATGTTTTTAATACGGCATTACTTTGTTTTTAAATGGCTGAAACTAAAACTTAATTAAATAAAAAATCACAGGAAACGCACATTGCACACACTGAAAGAAAACGCTTCGTCGCATGGATTACGTATCTTGTTCCATGCCCAAAATATTTTTTCGAATACGAGGAGTTAAAAATGCTCTAGCGAATTTCATCGTAAATAAATCCCCGGGCCCGGATTACATATCTGCACTGGTCTTGAGTAGGTATTCTTCAACGCTGGCAGGTCCACTGCGCACCCTAAAAGAGGTGATGCAAGTAACCTTCTAAATTATCGCACAACTGCAATTTGTTCTGCGCTCTCAAAGGTTATGGAGAGTATTTGTAACCACCATCTGTGAAATATCTTAAGTCCAATGACCTTCTTAATGAACAACAGTATGGCATCCGTAGAATGAGATCTACTGGAGACCTGGAGTCGATCCATCCACTGGCTTGCTGAGAGTACGGTAGTGGCTGTTTGTATTTCAAAGGCCCTTGACAGAGTATGGCAACATGGTAAAATAAGTAAGATAAACTAGTTAGAACAGCTGATTTGAACAGATTTGATTTGAACACATGTATTTTATTTTTGTAACTTTTTGTTTACTTTTAAAGTAGATACACACATGGAGAAAATTTGACAGATTATGGACACCAAACAAAAACAAAATGTCTGTTTTTGTTGTAACAATTCCTATTGTGTTTACCTTACTTATTTTACCATGGTATAGCACGATGCACTTCGGTGATAACTTCAATCGTTTTCTCAGATATCGCACTATACGAGTTGCTGTAGATGGGGTTTCATCCGACGAGCATAAATTGACTGCAGGTGTACCACAGGGCTCTGTTCTATCTCGTTATGTTTCTCTTTCTCTTTCTCCTTCTCTTTATCTTATTTTCATTGACGATCTCCTGGATCAGACTGTGAATTCAATCTACTCTTTTGGGGATGATAGTAATCTCTGTCATTCCATTGTCCACTGTCGAATGGGGTCGAATGAATAGTGTCGATTTTAATGCGGGTAATACCCAGTGTAGCTTGTTGTCGCATATGCGGCTTGCTGACCCAGGTGTGTCGCCAATGTCTATGGACGATGTGGATATTGATAAATCAGGCGCTCTTGATGTTCTGAGCATAAAAATACAATGTGATGTGCGTTGGCTAAAACATGTATTTGAAGTGTTGAAAGATGCATTCAAGTATGTTGGCTTTTTAAACTGTGCAAGAAATACTTCACTCTATCTGATCTTCCTAATATTTACACAACCTACATCAGACCAAAGATGGAGTGTAACTCCAATATATGGGCAGGTGCTCCCAGGACATTTTTGGAGGTTATCGACCGTGTCCAGAGGAGAGCGACAGTGTTGATAGGGGACAATACTTTATTGCTCACCTTGAGCATCGTCGAAATGTGGGTTGCGTGCCGCTGTTCTATCGACACGTCCACGGTATGTATTCCTCGGGCATCCTTCGACTTATGCCAGACATGAGGATATTTGTCCGAAATACGAAATACCAGTTTTTGATCGAGTGGCCGGTTGACCGCCCTACACACTATAGAGAAAATTCGTTCTTCAGCCGTACAGTCGGAATGTGGAATAAATTTCCGGCTAGTGTATTTCCCGCCAATTGTGACATACAAAGATTCAAACAAATGTCAACAGACACTGCTCTCTCTTTCCGCCCTCCACTACCTCAATTTTCCTTCGCTAACTGCATTTAAAAGCGGCATCTACGGGGTTTTGGTTGGACGCTCCGTTTGCGCGATCTAGACATATGTGCGTCAAATCACAAAATTAATTAATTGTTGAACTCCAGAGGAGGCTTTAATACAGCATCACTTTTTTTTAAAAAAAAAATCGCTAAATCTAAAACTTTTAAATACTTAAAATCGCTAAAATGCCCACAGTTCTACATCTCGAAAACGATGCGTTCAATCGAAAAATAGCTCACTTTCTCCGAGGGTTTTCCTACAGTGGTCCAAATCGTATGTAAATGTTTTCTTTTCAAAAACGCGCCATAATAAGAAAATCGCTGAACAAAAAAAGCTTACAACTCGGAAAGGTTGCTTCTAATTGCAAAAATAATAATGTTTTGTCTCCACAGGAGGCTTCAACCACTGGATGTCTTTAATATGGGACAACTTAAAAAAAATCTAGCGATTTAGCTATTTTTTAGATAAAAAAGTGTAGTTTACCTATTGTTTAAAAAACAAAAAAACAAGTGGTGCCGTATTAAGGACATCCATTGGATACAGTGACTTCAGCAGTTCAGAGTTATAGCAAATTTATTTATTATAGCGATATTCTTATTTGGTAAATTCTTTAAAAAATATCTTCCTAGAAAAACCCTAAGAACCTCGCAAAAACTAGTTATATTTCCGATTGGACGCTCGGTTTTGGATATATAGAAATTTTACTAATTTTTTCATATTTTCTATCATAAATAGGAATGGGTTCCCTAGGTAATCCATTACCCATTGTCGTGAGTAATGTTTAAAGGCCGCCTACCTATTCCCCATGTGTAATGGGTAATCGTGATGGGTACTTCGCCATCGTCGTCGGTAAATACTCATAATAATACCCAATACCCTCTGGGTAATAGGTAATCGTGTTGGATAATTCGCACCGTCGCACAGTGGCGCCCGTAGAGCAAACGAGGTTGCAAAAATCAAAATTTTCATGTGCGCCGACGAAGTTTTGAATAAACCCATGTTATAGGAAACTTTTCAACGATTTCAAATATGCTACTCTTAATAATATCACATTTTTAGTTCAGAAGATATAACCGTTCAAAGTTGACCGACTTTCGGTTTTCAAAAAAACACACAATTTTTAGTCAATTTGTTGCGATTTCAGGTGTAATATCACGAAAAATAGGTAACGAATCGCCTTATTTTTTATTTGTATTTATTGATGTATTTATTAAATGTATAATGATAAAAAAAATTAACTGTTTGCTTTGTGTTTCTCCTGGTAAAACACTATTTAAAAACTATCCGTTTTTTCACTATTTTTCAACTTTGACGGAAAATAAAAAAAATCTGTATTTTTCTATATTTGCCATATTTTCAGGCCAGACCAACTGCGTATTCATTTTGTAAAACAATAAAAACAACTCGCGTAAACTTCTGTAACTGGCACTCATGATAGAATTATTGGGAAAATTAGCTGTACGGACAGCATGGGATGCCATCATTTCCAACATGAAAACCCTTTTTTGTCTGAATTCGTGCAAAGAACTAACAATTCTTGGAAAAACAAAATTACGTGATAAAATGGACGCAACAATTGTCATCCAGTCCACACGCATTCGTATTTTTAGAACCTGTACACGATGTGATTGGTCACCCGCCCTGTAGGTAGGCAGGTAGGCCAGCACTCCACAACCCAACGCACAGTCCAACCCCGTTAAGACTCCGCCCACAAGAACCCAAGCGCACACTGGAAAATTCTACCTAATTTACCAATGACCAAAACATGGTGGTAAAAACCTGCGTCATGCACAGCTACTATATAAGTGTAAACACTTAGCGTGGTTTCAACAAACCTGATTGTGCTATTATTGACCAACCATCTAACCGCGAGTTATTGAAAACATGGCGCTGAACAAATTAAAATTATTTGAACTGTTCAGAAAGTCAACCACACCAAAGTTTTTCACGGAAGCTGCTTTAGAAGAACTTGATAGCTTATACGGAAATATTGAGAGAAGCGAAATTATAAAAAATAATTTTTATTTGATATATGCAAATATTAAGGCAAAATGGGTGAAAACTAATCGAACCATTCAGAAATTCAACTCCAAATACGAGGACTGGCTTAATGAAGACACCATCCTGGATATATTGCCAGTAGATAAACCCACCACATCAACCAGAGGAGCAAAAGGAAGGCCAAAAAAAAGTATTGAGGAGTGTTCAATTTTCACAAGAAAGAGGAAACTTGCCGAGGCCACCAATGACTTGACCACGAAGCATTTATCGGACGCGCTGTCTATTAAATATACAAAGGATAGTGAAAGAGTGAGGTCGCAGATTACAAAATCCGTTGCTGATGCAAGCCCACTGCGACTAAAAAGGATTAAGGAAAGCATTCCCACGCCCACAAACGCACACATTAAAAAGTATGGTTCCGAAGAAGCCTTGGCCTTGTTTATGGACTTAGAACTTTCCAAAGAAAAATATGAGATACTACGGGCATCCTTGATGCGACACGGGGCTGACGTTTTACCAGGATACAAGCATATTACGCAAGCCAAAATAAATTCACGACCACTGCATACGGAGTTTACGGAAGTCTCTGTGAAAGCCAATCTGCAGGATCTCATGGGCCATACAGCAAAGCGATTGTTGGAGAGTCTTCCTGAAAATGAGGTGAAAATTCTTCCTGAGAAACTGACATTGATCAGCAAATTGGGCTGCGATGGATCATCCGGACAAAGCGTTTATAAGCAAAGGATATCTTCCGATGACGCTACAATATCGGACGGAAATATGTTTATGGCATCTGTTGTTCCTTTGCGGCTAAAATCTGATGTTTCCCTACACTGGAAAAATCCACGTCCGTCATCAGTGCATTATTGCCGACCAATAATGTTTCAGTTTGCAAGGGAATCGGCAGAACTCATAAGGACCACGGTGAAGGACATTGAAGAACAAATAAGCAAGATTAAGCATACAAAGCTGCAAATTGGAGAAGGAAAATATATTGAATGCAATTACGAGTTCCACCTGACCATGGTTGACGGAAAAGTCGTAAACGAACTGACAGGAACAACCTCAACATTGTCATGTCCGATTTGCAAAAAGAGTCAGAAGAACTTGGGTAATTTAAACGATTCTACAAACGAGGAGAATTACGAATATGGAATGTCACCATTGCACGCAAGGATAAGGTGTATGGAGTTCTTGCTAAAACTAGCGTATACCCTACCACAAGAGGAGGAAAACTTCGATGAAAATACATCAATAAAGGATAAGGAAAAGATCAGAAAGAAGCAAATACAGGATGCTTTTTTTAAAGAAGTTGGACTAAAAGTAGACTGTCCCAAGCACGGATACGGTAACTCAAACGATGGAAACACTTCTAGGAGATTTTTTTGAAAATGATGAGGCAGTAACTACAATCACTGGAATTGACAATCAAATTGTCAAAAGATTGGGAACGATCTTGAATGATTTAAACTGCAAAGAAAACGTCAATTCTACAAAATATGGAGAATATGCATCGAAAACTGCATCTCTTTTAGCAGAAATGTATCCACAGAAGAAGTTGACCCCGACCGTCCATAAAATATTGGCGCATGGCAAAGACATAATTGAGTACCAGTGTTTGCCAATTGGAGAGCTTTCTGAAGAAGCACAAGAGTCTCTTAACAAATTTTATAAAAAATATAGATTGCATAACTCATTCAAAGCATCAAGGGTAAGGCAAAATGAGGACCTCTTCAACATGTTGGCAGCATCTTCCGATCCACTTATTTCTTCCCTGCGGCATGTGAAGTCACGAATAGAGTTAGAAAATAATTATAGTTTAGAAATGATTAGTCTTTTAGATATACCTTCTCCTACGAATTGTGATGAATATTTTACAGAAAATTGAAAAAATTAATTTAAAAAAGAAGTAATTTTTTTTAATTTGTTGGGTAATAATTTAAAACATAAAACCCTAAAGAAAAAAAATAAAAACAATCTAAAAATGTAAAAATAATTTTTTTTAGTTACCATAAAATTGATTTTTCTACAAATTTTAACTTTGATAACCCATAAGTAGGCCCCTACAAAGCGTAGCACCCTTTCCAAACGCTCATTTCATAGGCTGAACAGTTATCTATCATATGCTGTTTAAACTGTTCGATTATCTTATTCGGTTCAAAAGATATGATTTTTGCAACGAAAAAATTCAAATGGCGCCACTGTGCGTCGCAGGTAACTGCGTATTTTGACTGTCACTGAAAACAGTGTTACCTACTGAATTTCTATACTTCTAAAAATCACTTGTTTTTTGGTTTAGGTTGACCTATTTTTGAAAACTTGACAAAGATTACTCTTAAATATAAATGTTTTTTTTTAAATGTTCTATATAGATTCCCTGACCTTAGTCGGCAATCGAGATGGGTAATTCCCCATTCTCTTGGGTAACTAAACACTACTTCCCCCATACCCTGTGGGTAATGTGTAAACGATGGGTACTCGTTCCACACTACAATGGTAATGGGGTATCCAAGGTAACCTAGCGTAAGGTAACCGTGGGTAGGGAAAAAGCTTTTAAAGTCTAATGTCAGTGTGGGAATTTCACCCATTAATAACTCTTATCGTCCATACGGTTTATCCTCAAGGAAACGCCAATAAGTTTATAGTGAGAAGGCCATCTTGCGTTCAGCGCAAACTACTGTAGCTCATACTTTATTAGTCACGTTTGTGTTTCAGTGTTGTGTAATGCTCTTCTGTCCGTTTGCTAGGCATTTTACCGCCGTGTATGATATAAAACCTTGTTAACTTATTTGTTTACTACGTGCTCAAAAATAAAAATAAAAACATGTACAAGTTTCCAAGCATTGTTTTCTTGAATTGAAGACCTGCTGTCTTTTTGTTTCTTTGTTGTCTATATTGTTTTTGTTTTTAGCGGCTTTCAACAAAAAAAATCCACGTTTGGGTCTCAAAAGCATATGTTATAGACTATTAATCACTGTGTCTCAAACAGTTTATATTGGATAGCAAACAGAATGTGTTTGGGCACAAGTGTAGAATATTTTCGACAAGCTACAAACACGATATATTTGCACACAAACAACAAAAAACCCAGATTTTTCAGTGTGCAATATTTAGTAGTCTTCTTGTGTATTTTATTTTTTTTGTACATAAAATTTCCCAAAAGAGGTAGGATTGCATCTACATTCCTTGAAGATATCGTTTATCATATTTAAACCCCTCCGGTTATAATTATCAAAATTAATGGCTTATCCCGAAGTAATTTTGGGGCCCGCACTAATTGTCTAATAGCCTCCTCTTTTTCTATTGTGGATTTAGATCGATTGGCCTCTGAGCACCTCAAAGAATAATCAACGTGCATACAGGAGGTATTGTGGTGAAAAAGATGCTCCAACAGGTTCAAACATTTGATCGCTGGTGGATAATGTTGCTGAATTCGGCATTATTGGGGATTCAAGTTGCCGATTTCAAGCCAGACCCTTCGGAAGGATTTGAAAGAAAGTTTTCCTGAAAAAAAAATCAGCTGGTCTAAAAACAAAATCCTGGGGACATGGAAAATCATATATTAAATAATATTGCAAATGTATTGTTTTCGTCTTTGAAATATATTGCGTCATGTAATTTATGTCTTAGTGGAATTTGGAATAAGTTTTCCAGCAGGCGCTAATCTTCCCTATCGGTTTCGAGTCATTTACTCCTTATTAATACAACAATTATTAAATCAATTTCAATCATGAAGTTGACGCTAGTTTAGGTAACCGTACATGTGATTCAGATCAAACATTTCTCACGTCATTGAATTTTAAATTACAATTGAAATTAATCCAGAGTGGGGCGAAGAATAGGGACATGGTCCAGATTTCTTAAACATGACCGAAAAAGCAAATTATTACCTGCATTTCGTAACACAATTAGCTTTTAATTGTATTCATTTTTCAAGATCGTACCAATCTTTGCATGTCACTGTAATATATAGGTTTACTTATCGTACCACAAATGTAACGACGGGTCACTCAAATTAATGCAGACAATTAAAAATGAAAATGGAAAAGTATAACCACGCAATGACAACAAATGAAACAAGTACAATTAAGGTGTCACCGTTCGAAATTAAGCCATAATAGCTAAAACAACTTTACGCGATATCATTAGCAGCGCACTGCAACACGCACAAGTTCCTATTGTCCTATCACAAAACTTTATTGCCCACAATACCAAACACTACAGCTATAATGAACATTGACACCTGATCGAAAAACCAAACAGTTGTAAACTTCTAATGCAATAATTCAATACACTACAACATTGGGTGAATACTCAGGGGTACACTTTAGTCATATGGTTAATTTCCACTTGCATTTGAAATAGACTATAAAATTCCCACGGTTATTGAAAACATCAATCTTAATTTTATTCGAACAAATTCTCACATATTATTTCTCTTTAATCACCTCCGACCCGAAAGACTTTTACTTAAATCGCAGTCGTTTGTGTTGGTGGAGATGTTTCACTTTCTTCCATGTTGATCTTAAACTAAACTTTACACAAAATTCAAACATCAGCACCACCATCACATCGTTTTCGATCAGGCGATTGGGTAATAAACCCTTGTGCAACAAGAAGAAAGAGTCTTTATTTTATGTTTTTTGGGAAGCAAGAGAACCAGTCTGTGTTCATGTTGAAAAGGGTGTTGCAGTATAAGCGACTTTACTTTAAAACTTGGGGAGGATTTAATGAAACTACAGGAATTATAAGTGAAGTTACCACCAATAGATTTCAGAAAATTTAAAACTTATATAAAATAGTACTATTCGTATGTGGTCATTAAATTTTCACAAATCTAAATTTATTAATTCGATACACTGCGACAAATGTTTCTGGCCTTGAAAGCTTCTCAGACATTAACACGTCAAACTAACAAAATCGATAATAAATTAAAAATTCTAACGTATCCGACAATAGCCCGGCAATTAAAAACTACTCCCACTGTTGAAGATGCAACACAGTGTGTTATAGAATAAACCTAACCTCAAAGCACTGTATACAGTCGAGAGAGCAGGAGGAAAACAAGAACAAGGAGGAAAAGAGCTTTCTGTTATTGTATAAGAAATTTCGATCTTATATGAAATTCATACTACAGACTGTTTCCTAAGTAAAAAATGTTCGGTATTTGTTGGAATTCAGTTAAGAGCGAAATGATCAAGTCCAGTATATTTGAATGGAGCAACATAAGGCTCGAGACGATCAAATGTTGGAACTGGCGGAGTGACATTATTTTTCGTACATAAAAGACACGTCGAAATTGTGAAATTCCTAATCTCGCAAATAGTGGTTCCACGATTGTGATGATTCATTAACTTATGATAATACATTACATGAAGATTTGTGAAACAGTGGCCTTTTGACAATAGAATAGAGCATTTCGTACTATATGGTTGGCGGATGATCGCATCAGTCCTCCCATAAGGAGTCAAATTTGCTACTCTGTTCGCCTTTAAGACTGGTTGTCCCTTTTTAATACATTTGATATTTTCTGGAAATTACTCTGGACCTGTGGGCTAACAGGATGTAGTGCTGATAGTTATAAATAACTTCCTCTATATAAGAACCTCACGAATTTAGAAAACGTTTACAAGGATTTTATCGTACAGATGCGTTTTTCGGCGATTTCTATATCATTAGCAGTTAACCCATGGCGGTCCAAAGCATTTGGCAGCATTTTGAGTTCTTGATCAGGCATACTTCTTTAGATTTTTCGCATATTTATAATAGTAGTTGTCGAATTAGCCATTTTCATGTAAAATGAAAAAAAAGGATATTCAAGATTTAATTGAAAAAATTTGGAGGAAAAAGTTGGAATGATAGCAATTTCAAAATGCCGCCGTGACAAAAAAAAATACTCTAACAAAATTTTGAAAACATATACACGGTGATTCAGGAAGTTCCGGACAAATTTCTCCAGCGTATTCCTTGGCTCATTTCGGGAAAAAAAAGTCCACTAGGACCATGTCCGAAAATGCAAGGGTGCGAAATGGCAGCAGGTCCAAAATTTTCGGATTGGTGGTCGGAGGGTAGTAGGGTAAAGTTGCTAACTTCTGAGCCAGCCACCCATCATGTGTGGATGGTTATTTAGCAATTGCCCTAAAAGAAGCCCAGAGACTTTTTTTCCTTATGTGTTTGATTCTTCAGCCAAAAATTTCAATAAAATAAAATCTTAAACGTATTAATTTACAAAAACAAATAATTGTGTTCTGTTATTCCGCTTCCAAAAACAAAACCAAACATTTTGCATTTCAGTAAAATGGTCATAACTTTGGAACGATACGTTTAGGTCATTTTGGAAAGGTAAGAGGTATGGCGCTTTTTCATTTCCGAAAGCTCTGTATCTCGGCGATTTGACTTTTTTCTACTTTTTGTTTATTGATTCGGAAAGGCCTCTTAAACACCTTTCCAACAAGCCCAAAAACCACTGGCTCAGAAGTTAGCAACTTTACACTACTACCCTCCGACCGCCAATCCGAAAATTTTAAACCTGCTGCCATTTCGCACCCTTGCATTTTCGGACATGGTCCTAGTGGACTTTTCTTTATGAAATGAGCCAAGGAATACGCTGGAGAAATTTGTCCGGAACTTCCTGAATCACCCTGTATTTCTGTTTATGCTCGTTATGACACGTCGTTTGAACCCCTTATTGACCAAAACAATAATGCACTAATACACAAATTCCCTAGGATTCAAACTTCAATAAAAAAAGTTTGACGTCCCGTAATCAGCTCCTCAATAGGCATCTTCCTCGAACCCCCTCCAAAAAATCGTTTTCAGTACACCTTAGTGATCACCTCCGGATCTTAGATCTGACTACTGACCGGATGTGCATGCTCCTAATTCTTCCCTCGTCGACCCCACATAAAACTTGCCACATGTTGCCATCGAGTCTCTACGAAATTCTATACATAACACTCGACTTTTCAAATCTAATTGCATAAATAATAATATTTAACGTTGTCAATAAAGTTTCCCCTTTCCAATCGTACCGAAAGGTTGGGAATATAATTGACACACCCAAGGATGGATGAATTGCCATCAACTTCCAATACCGTCATCGACTTCGATATTAATCCCCCAATCGTGGCAACTTAAAATTGTCCTTATCCTACTTTGGTTCTTCAGGTGAAATTTCCGGTCCATCATTTTCATAACTTCGTTAAAAAAGTTCCGTGACGTTTTCATCATAACCCATGCGAGTGTTGAGAATGAACATTGACAAGTCCCCAAGAAGTGGTTGGCCTTACACACCAATTAAGAAGGATATTTTTCCGAATTCGAAGTAAAACTAAAAATAGGAAGACCAAGACTAACAATAAAAATCTCACAAAAATTTTAATATTATTTTAAATTTTCGGGTCTAAAATGGAAAATGAAAATTAATCCAATGATATTTAGATAAATTCAATCCGTTTTAAAGGTTTAAACATTTGAAAAGGAATATATAAAAATTATGGAAACGTAATAAAAAATCAACGTCAGTTGCTATTTCCCGAATTTGAAGTAATAACTTGTCCATTTTTCATGTAATTTTTTTGCAAGTTTCTCAATCTAAAATAGGAAAACTATTTATTTTTCAATAAAATTTTGTGAAATATTTTAAGATTTGCTAATTTTCACTGCCAACTTTTAAGTTCATTTGTATATTTTTCAATTTTTATTATTTAGTATTCAGTCTAAAACAAGTGACTTCAAAATATACAATTTCATTCAAGACATGCCTTATTTGATCTTAAAAATTCCGGACCAATTTATACAATATCTTTATATTTTAAATCAATTTAAAATAATATCTCCACACTGAAAAAAAACGGCCTCTGTAATATATTCTCCCAAACATATTCTGCAGGAACCATGTAAATGTTTGGAACACACTTGAGACATTTATATGTTTGCAAGTCACAAACTCAAATGTATGTAAATGCAAACATAAGCATGTCATCCCAAACATCCATATACTTACGTGGAAGCATTCTCGTGTTTCCCCCAAACCTACATATACTTACATGGAAACACATGCGCATTTTCTTCCAAACATAATAGTATTTGGAAACGAATTATTCTTAATTTATTATAATTAAAATAAATAATTAATACAAAAAATTTAAATATTTAAAATTACATTTATTTTCCGAATGCATTACTTTTTTATGAAATGAGAATATGCTGCTCTTTTGTTTCTCCCCCCGCTTTTGTTTTCAGAAAGTTTCAACTATGCCATGGTTATCAATATGCGTTAGTTCACAAACAATATACTTATATACAACTCTAGTTCATGCAAGACTAGCGTGTATTAATTACTTGTGTTTTTTTTATTATATTTCACAAATGGTCCGCCATTCCGATTTTTTCAGTGGAAGCTCGGGCAGAGAGAGGGATTCACGTTGTTGCCCTTTCCAGTTAGTTTCCTCAAAATCAATGCTCACTTTGGTAGCACACATACGTATATACGAATCATATACACAAAAACCAAAGCAACATCACAAACCATTTAACCGTCCGAGCGTTTGTTTACTCCTTTTTCACTGATCAAGTGCTTTTGATATCCTCTGTCCGATGCACCATTGACAACTGAATACATGAAATTAAAACGCAATACTTCAGCCAAAATAAGAAACACTGACTTCGTCTGCAATTTATACGCACATTCAAGAATATTTATGAACCACTCACGAGAGACCATAAACAGGGCAACAAACACGGCTGTATTTGTATCACAAACACAGATATATTTGGATCGCAAACACATATGTTATAACATATTAATCATTGTGTCTCAAACATTTAATATTGAATAGCAAACACAATGCGTTTGGGCACAAGTATATTATATTTGCGATAAGCTCCAAACACATGATATATTTGCATCCAAACAGCAAAAACGACACATTTTTCAGCGTGTATGATATTTTGACTACAGACAAAAAATTTTTAATTTTTTTAAGAAGAACATTTACGATACAACTTCTCACCACAAAAAGTATTTCATTTCGCGACCTTGGAGCAACAAAGTTATAAATGCAACAAGGCCTTTTTTGAAAAAACAAGATTGAATATTTTTGATTAACCAAATTATTATAGAAAAATATGTAGTTAGAAGTGTATTTTATTATGTATATCGTGAACGGTGACAGATATCTTAATGGTGATACCAGTAATCGAAAGAACATACCTTAGTTAGTGCGGTGCTATATGCAGATTATTATATCTAAAATTGTCAGTCAGAACCTGGTTGTTCTTAGGTTGCGACTTGCCACACAATTCAATTTGTGGCGTCCATATCGTAAACGGCTTTACAACGTTTGTCTATACTGCACGTCGTGCCAATAGTACAGTAACTAATCTAAGCTGACACTAATGACAATTGGCTTACACTGCCACACTTGAGTAGCAAGGCAATTTGTTACCCCAACACCAACGTCGTCACCACTTCCCACCACCATCACCATCTTAGTTTCAAAGGGGGAGAGCACCA